>CM060937.1:380328071-381578071 GCA_030765085.1 Allium cepa
TCTGCTCTAGAATGTTATGAGCGTCATAAGAAGGCACATCAAGAAAGACTGTCCTGATAGAAAGAAAGAAAATATAAGCAAAAGAAAGACTGATTCAAAAAGAAATCTTTCTCCGTCACTTGGGACGATTCAGAATCATCTTCACCATCAGATAGTGACTCAGACGGTGATACAAAACAAGCCAACGTACGATTTATGGCCACAAGTGACAAGGTGAGTGTTCTAAATTTTGATGATTATTGGAAATAAACTCAGAATTACTTAACAAACTAAGAAAAATCAAAAGGAAGTATAAAGAAAATCTTGAAAAATTAAATATAACTAAAACTAAAGTAGGTATGTTAAGGGATGAGAAGCAAATTTTGGAAGAAGAACTTGAAACTACTCAAGAATCTTATTCTAATACAACATCTCAACATTCTATGTTAAGTCAAGAGATAGAAGCTCAGAAAGAAAAGAATGATGCTTTATTAATTGAAAATCTTGATCTTAAAGCAAATATTAAAATTTTGGAATTAGATATCTCTATTCTTCAAACAAAATTAGATGATATTACTAAAAATGTTTCTAATTTTAACAAAGGTAGGAAAAATCATTCTAAAATTATAGAAAATTCTCCGACTGTTTCAAATAAAAGAGGACTAGGATGTAAGCAAGTTTCCAAAGTTATTCCAAAGAAAAAGAATTCATTATATAGCAATTTTAAAAGGAATAATAATAAAGATGAAAAATCTAGTTCAAAAGTTACAAATTATTCTAAATCAATTAAGATTTGGGTTCCTAAAACAAATAATTCTTTAATTAGTAATAAATACATAAAATCTTTTATAAAAATGGTTCATAATAAGGAATTTATTTTTAAAAGGAATTCTGAACCCTCTTGGGTTTGGTTTCCTAAGACCTAACACTTAGGACCTAAATAAAACGGAGGGTACCAATGTTAATTCTATATTTTGCAGGTACCACCTAAAAAGAGAGGAAAATGGATATTAGATAGTGGTTGCTCAAAACACATGACAAGAAACAAAGAGGTGCTAACGAACATTACCTATTCAGATGGAAATCTATCACTTTTGGAGACAATTCCAAAGGATATATCATCGGCAAAGGCGATATGAGCAATAAGTATATCTAATTTACTTCTTATTACAAATGTTTTATTAGTTAATAATTTAAAACATAATTTACTTAGTATCGCCAACTTTGTGACAAAGGATTCAATATATACTTTTCTGAAAATAAGTGTAACATCTTTGACCTAAATAAAAGTCTTATTTTTGAAGGTTTTAGAGATAAAAATATATATGTTTTGAATATGAATATGAATATAAATATGAATATAAATCACAATACTAACATTTTTTAATAGCCAAAGAAAATGATCCTTAGCCATGGCACATAAGTTTTTGTCATATTAATTTCAAAGCTATAAACAAATTATCTAAAATGAATTAGGAAAAGGTTTACCAAAAATTAATTTTAGAGTAAACAATATTTGTGATGCTTGTCAATTAGGAAAATTATCAAAATCATCTTTTAAATCAAAGAAAAATATTTCTACTATACAACCACTTGAACCACTGCATTTGGATATTTTTGGTCCAACTCAAGTTCAATCTATAAATCATAGCAATATGTATTTGTATAGTAGATGATTTTTCATGATACACTTGGACTGTTTTTCCGAAAAATAAAAGCGATATTTTTGAAACTTCAAAAATTTTGCTAAAAGAATTAAAAATTTCAAAAAGTTAAAAAAATAATAGAGGTGATCGTGGAGGTAAATTTGAAAATGAAGCTTTTGAACATTTTTGTAAAAAAAAGGGAATTTACCGTAATTTCTCTTTTCCTAGAACACCACAACAAAATGTAGTTGTAGAAAGGAAAAATATAACTTTACAAGAATGTGCAAGAACTTTGTTAAACAGAAGCACTTTACCAAAACATTTTTGGGCAGAAGTTGTAGCAACTGCCTGTTACATTTTGAATCGTGTTTCCATCTGACCACAGACTAAACACACTCTATATGAACTACTTCAACAAAGAAAACCAAATATTTCATATATTAAAGTTTTTGGCTCAAAATGTTTTATTTCAAATACAAAAGATCAGCTTGAAAAATTCGATCCAAAATCCAATTAAGGAATTTTCATAGGATATTTGAAATGAAGCAAAGCTTATCGAATTTCTAATAAAAGAACTAAAACAATCGAAGAAACACTTCATGGTTTTTCGACAAAAAATTTAAATTTTCTAAAATTTCTGAGGATGATGAGATAATCTCTAAGACAGTCACAAATACGGTCACTCGAAATAATTTTGAAGAAAATGAAAACATTGTTTATAATTTCAAAGAAGATGAAAACATTTTTCATAATGATAATGAATTGAGATCTCCTTCTAGGATTTTATGAGATCACCCTGTAGAAAATGTCATAGGAAAAATTGATTCACATGTCTGAACTTGAAATCAACTTAATCAAATGGGCTATATAGCTTTCCTTTCTAACATTGAACATAAAAATGCAAAAGAAGCCTCTACTGATGACTATTGGATTATAGCTATGCAAGAAGAGCTAAACCAATTCGAACGAAATGAAGTTTGGGAATTAGCTCACAGACCAAGTGATCAAACAGTCATTGGTACTAAATGGGTCTTCAAAAATAAAGTAGATAAACAAGGAAATATAACTAGGAATAAAGCTAGATTAGTCGCAGAAGGATATAATCAAGAAGAAGAAATTAACTATGAAGGAACGTTTGCACCAGTCACATGACTAGAAGCAACACGTATCTTAGCGGCCTTTACATGTTTTCATAATTTTAAACTTGATCAAATGGATGTTAAAAGTGCATTTTGAAATGGATATATAAAAGAAAATGTTTATGTTGAACAACCTCCATTATTTGCACATGAAAAATTTCCAGACCATGTCTGTAAACTTACTTATACGGTCTACAACAAGCACCTCGTGCTTGGTATGAACATCTTAAAAGCTATCTTATAGATTTTGGTTTCGAAATTGGGAAGGTTGATCAAAATCCTTTTATTAAATAATTAAAAAGGATATTTTGATTATTAAAATTTATGTAGATAATATTATTTTTGGTTCAACCAATGAAAAATTATGTCAGGAATTTTATAATGTATTGACCAAAGAATTTGAAATGTCACATATGGGAGAATTATCTTATTTTCTTGGTTTACAAATTAAACAAATAGATAATGGAATTTTTCTTAATCAAGAAAAATATTATACTAATCTAATTAAACGCTTTGGTATGGAAAATACTTCCTCCACACCGGCTCTAATGAGTACAATAATACGTCTCGATAGAGATGAAGATGGCAAGACCGTCGACCAAAAATTATATCGAAGTATAATTGGATCATTACTCTGTCTAACTGCTAGTAGACCTAACATAACGATGAGTGTTTGTTTATGTGCTCGGTTTCAAGAAAATCCTAAAGAATCACATATGCAAGCAGTGAAATTAATATTACGTTATCTAAGAAAAGCCAAAGATTTCAGACTTTTTTATCCGAAAGAATGTCCTTTCCAGTTAGTATCATATAGTGACGCTGACTTTGGAGGATGTCAGATCGATCGAAAAAAGTACGAGTGGGACTTGTCACTTCATTAGACAATCCTTAGTCTCCTAGTTTAGCAAGAAATAAAATTGTGTTTCACTATCGACATGTGAAGCAGAATACATTTCTACTGCTTTTGCACGTGCTCAAGTCATTTACATGCAACAAACACTTCAAGATTTTGGTATAAATTTATCTAAATCAACTATTTTTTGTGATAAAACAAGTGCTATAAACTTATCTAAAAATCCTGTCAATCATTTATGAACTAAACATATTGACATACATCATCATTTTCTTCGTGGTAATATTGAAAAGAATATAGTCGGATTAGAATTTGTATCCATTGAAAACCAACTGGTTGATATACTTACTAAACCTTTAAATGAAAATATTTTTATAAAATTAAGAAGAGAAATAGGAATTTCATCATTAAAAGATTTATATATTTCTCTAAAATATTTTTTTTTTCCAAAAATTGGGTTTCCAAGAATCAAACTCTCTTTTACTTGTAAGTTAGGTGCATTACCACTCTAGCAATTGTTACATCACCACTGAACCATATTTTCAATTCGTATTATATTTTTTATTCTATTCTTATCAATTCTTTTTCTACCTTACATATTTATTCATTCTTTTTAGCCTCTTATTGTTTTCTCTAGCTAAAACCCTTTTGACCACTAATCCTATTACTAATTCTGAGTTTCTCACTAGTATAGATACCTCTCTTCCTTTCAAGTTTTTAAATCATTACAAAAAAAACTTTTGCCAACCTCTTTTAAAAATGTCTTCACAACATAACTCTGAATCCTCCTCACTTTCATACACTTCTCCAAGTTTGGGATCGGTAAATTTACCTATCCCATACCCATTTATGAACCTGCCCCGATTGTTCCTCCTTCTACTCTCATGGGTTATACTCCACCCGGTAAAAGAACCAAACGCTCTCTATTCTTCCGCTCACCGTCTATTAAAGAGAAGAAAGAAAATATTCACCATTACCATAGGTAAATGCTGGAATTACAATGCAAACTTTATTGCGAACAAAAAGTTAACGCCAAGCATTTAAGCTTTTTGGAGCAAGTCGCCTTGAAATTCTACGGTTCCTCATCCAGGAGTACGGTTTATCAACCACCTCCTATCCATTCTCCTTCTCATCACAATCCTTATGAACCATCGCCACAATGTCCTCCAGTGTCTTCGAACTCTTAGGAACGTGGATATGGTTGGTCTCCTCTCCGTCCAAACATAAAATACCAAGGTTGAGCCAAAGGAGTATCAAACTACAAGCTCCTCATCAAAATCTGTTTAAATTATTATTTTTGTCTATTGTATTCTATTATTTGGTCATATACATGTCGATGTTTTTCTTTCAAAAATAATGTTAGTTGTTAAAAAAAGAGGGTGACCATATTTTTACTGCAAATTCAACCAGTTGATCACCTCAAAACAGACCGCTGAATATTGTGCTAGCAATATTATTTTTCCAGATTCAGACGGTTGAACCCACTGCAAATAGTCGGCTGAATCAGTCCAAATTTGCATTATTTTCTTGGGAAAACAAATAGACGGTTGACTACAGTCGTTCAACCGGCTGAGTTCTCCCAAACCCTTTTTTTGGGCTTTCAACCCAACGGCCCAATCTACCCTCAGTTTTTTACCCTATCTATATATTCACTTTTCCACTTTTTACCTCCTCACTTGAGAAACCTACCCTCTACTCTCTCAAAAACTCCACTTTCAGCTTCAATTTTCAATGAACAATGCCTCCAAGATAAAAAAGATCAACAGAATCCACCTCCGTACTTTCCGAAGACCAAATCCGAAGATGGCTATGGTGTGATACATGAAAAACTCTAATATCTTCGAAGGGGCCTCCATGAAATTCCCTAACTTCGCAGCATATAGTATTCAAGAGATGGTCGAGCAATATCACTTTGAAAGTATCATAGGGTATGATCCTAATAATATTAAAATAACTGATCTTTTGGTTAAACTCCTCTTTGCAAATTTGAATCTTGATCACTACAACCCCCAAAACCGTGAAAATTATGTTCGGTCATTTATTTGTGGTATTAAAATTTTCTTACCTTTGCAAAGATTGGGAAATATTTTGAATTATTCGTATCACGGAATCGATGTAGATGACACTGATGTTGATATGGATCATCGATATGATGTTTCACACCGTTTCTTTTCCGATCAATTTATCAATTTACATGAGCTAAAATCTAGTGCTTTATGACTTCAAGCATGTCTCATTCATCGAGCTTTCATTCGACCTCTACAACCCCTCACGGGTAGCTATGAAAAAGTTTACAAAAGAGACTTTCAAGATCTCTATGCCATCTACTCTCACCAACAAGTAAATTGGGTGAAAATGATTTTAGATGAATTTCAAGATGTCACAATTCGAAGAAAATATAAGACCATTCATTATGGCGCTTATATTTTGCGTATCCTACTCAATTTTGGTGTTCAAATGTCGAACTCCGAGTATTCAACCATAAGCGAGTTAGGAGCCAAAACATTGGGATTGATGGGTCTTCCTCACCAGCCTCCTCCTCAATAAATTGTTTCCTTCCAAGAATGGGCTCACAATGTTGAATGAGGTGTTACAGAACCTCATGATACTAATGGTGCTTCCACCTCTCAAGCCCACGATGAAGAAAAACAAGAGGATGATGATTCCATTCAAATTACTAACCCGAACATCTCCTCTAAACAAGCTGTCATCACTCTCCCGAAATTAATCAAAGCTTCATCAAGATATCAACTCTCTTGAAAAGAAGACGGAGATGAAATTCAATGCTATAAAAGGGTTTCTTAATAAGATTTGGGATAAAATCTCTTGCTCCGGTTCAACATATACCCAAGCTTATAACCCATCTCTTTCCCAATGGCCATCTTCAGGTATGAAAAATGATGATGATGGTAGCAATGACCCCTCTACTTCTATCTAGTTTTATATTTTATGTTCCATGAACTTTATTATTTTGCTTTGTAGTATTGTTTTCAAACTTCAAAGGTTCTATTCGGCTATGTATGTAATGATGTATGGGATGTTGTAACTTTATTTCCGTAAAATTATTTCTAGTATGTTTTTGGTTTAACTATGATCCACTTTTTCTCTATATGCTTTTATCTCTAATATTTTTTTATATCTTTCCTTTTTGTCGATGACAAAGGGGGATAAATTTAGTACAAATCTTTTTAAAGTATTGTGCAAATTGACAAAGGGAGTATTCATGTAAGTTTCATGGTAATATATTATTTATACTTATATAGTTGTCATCATCAAAAAGGGAGAGAATGTTAGAATCTTGATTTTCATCGTTTAGATTGTGACACTATTTAAATCAATATTTTTGTGTACTAATCACTTATGCAGGAGATTCATTGTAGACTGGGATTCAGAATATTTTGAAGTAGTTAGTCTATTGTTTAGAGTCTATATATTATTAGAAATATGTTAAAATCTCTCTGATATGGTATATATATTAAAATGCACACACATGCACAGAACAGGCTGAAAACAGCTGGTTGAATGACCCAATTCAGCCGTCTGTTTGCCAAAATAAATTTTATATTTCATGCATATTCGGCCGGATGAATGGGTTCATTCAGACAGCTGAATTAGGCTTCAAAATTCCTATTTCCTTGCTGTTTCGATTTAATAAAAATCAAAAGGCTAAATTATAGTTTTAGCCGGTTGAATATCTATAACGGCTAGTTTTAAAAAAGATGCTTCTCTTCGAGAAACATCTTCAAATCTAATGGTTGCATCTATTTCTTTCAACATTATCTTTCATGAAAGATTGCTACTTTTAAATCTATATAAATAGAGTTTAGAATTCAACAAATGATTCACCTAACTGATTTCAGTATTCTTGAATTCCTATCTTTTATTTTATTTTCAATTTGCACTCAAACTGCATACAATCTCTGATCGTTGATCACTCTATCTGCCACATTTTTCAAGCACATTACACTATATATCATAAAGGAGAAGATTATAGGAAGATTATACTTAATTGACTTATCATCTATTTAAAGAGCATACTACAGTCAGATACTTTTGTTTATTTGTAAAGAAGTCCTGTTCGTTTGTTCAGGCAATAGAAGTCCTATTCGATTGCTTAGGCGGTAGAAGTCCTGTTCGGTTGGTTAGGCGATATAAACCTATTCCTCCTGGTTAAGTGAGGGTTGATAGTTTAATTTCATAAGAAGTTTGGGACTGGACGTAGAACTGGATTAGAACCAGTATAAAAATCTCTTGTGCCATTTACTTTACTGCTTTAATTATTTATTTACTTAATTATTATTCCGCACAAGTAGTTTATCCATATAACACAATTCTATAGCACAGTCACTTTCATCAACATGACATGATAAATAGAGCTATGCAAAGCAATATTCCAAATTTCAGGTCAATCGAAATTTGTATGCTCGAGTTATGGAACGATCAAGATCCATAAGAAACATGCTAATCTGTATCCATCATTCGTATCCCCATTGCGTATCGATCAGTATCAATGCGAAATAAATGTAACTCAACCACTCAGCATCATCGTTTATATCCATATGGTTCGAACTCATAATGATCAATTTTGACACTTTCCAAATCGATCACACTTCATCCAGCCAGCAGCTACCCTTTTCGTATTGATGACCTACCTGATTGATACGAAGAACAGAACCAACAATCGGTACGAAGATGGAAGCAAGGCATCCATACGGAAGGGAGGCAGTGGATGGATACAAATGAACCAAGCCACGAATCTGAAGCTCCGAAAGAGGCAATCAACTTGAAAGAAGCGGTCTCACCATGATCCAAAAATCATGGGTCTCCACAAAACACGCATGACACATCATCTATGCGAAGGGATCGATTCGAGGGATTCACCCACTCCATATTTTGCAATCTTGATCGATCAATAAATCCACAACTACAACTCCAAATGCAATGAAATTTTCACAGCAATTTACACACAAATAGGGGAAATCCATGATCGATTCAGATCAACTGCAGCATTTCATGATCAATACGAACTCACCATGGATCAATCAAGGATCGATCCCAAATGACTCCAGATCGATCCTATAGGCCCCCCTTGGCCTAAGAAAGGGTATTCCGAGATCTAAGTTAGATATTTCCAGCTCCACACCTATAAATAACACCTACATTGTAACTTAAAAGGGACTTTTATGCTGCTGCTTGAGTGGATCTCCATTGTAATTCAAGTGTTGGCTGTTGTACTATTGTAACTCAGTTTCTAATCAGCATTAAAAATCAAAACCTTCAAAGTGGATGTAGGAAATAATGCCGAACCACTATAAATTCTTGTTTTCTTTCTGTTACTTCTTATTTTCTTGGTGTGATTGTTAGATTAGCCTTATTTTTCATTTTATTTCTTCATTCCAATCTCTTTAGTTACACCCGACGAGTGTTGTGTCCATTTTTGGTACAAACACTTTGGTGCTTTCACTGAGAAAACTTTGTCTTTTCTCCGATTCTATGGATCCCCTACTACTATTGGATTGCTAAAGTCTAAGAAGGAGATACAGATCTACCTTCTAGTGGTTACTTCTATTCTATTTAGATTGTTCCAGATCTAAGTAGGATTAAATTCAACATGGTGTGTACTACTAGAACCACTCCCAGCACCGCTCATCCAGAAGGAAAGGATAGGCATAATCCTGGACAACTGACTAATACAGGCCAAACACCAGCTGCAGCTCCATATCTAAACGGTCCAGTAACTAGAGAGGAATACCAGACCCTCATGCATGAGCTCACTCAAAGCCATCATGTGAGGACCGCCCATGACTCCTGCACTAAACAAAGAAATAATGCGCTGAAAAGTGTGTCAGGCCGCCATTGACGATCATCAGGTTAAGGTAAGAACAATAAACTCTATCGTATTACTCATAGAGCATGGACCAAATACAATAGAAAATATACATAGTGAAGCTCCATATGACAGAATCTCATCATATAAACTCTAATAGTTTGATACAACAATCAGCAAAGTCAATACATCAAGCCTCACTACATGTCACTCAGAGAATATACAAACAGCGGAACACCCAGTACATATAGTAAGAAAACAATATGCAAAAGCCTCCAGCTCGTCTTCGTCATCAACAACGTTGGCCACTATGAACAGCACCTGTCACCTGCTACCTAGTCTGCCCATCACAACATGGATGAACAGCCCAAGGTAATAAGAGTTAAACATAAAACCTTGAGTCAGACAAAAGTCTTAGTGAGCAGTAAATCAACTATCAAACATACCAAAAGAGCATAAAGGATAAAAGGAATAGGAACCCAACCATCCCACTCCACCTCTTTCTACAGTGATAGCCCCCAGACACACTAAGCAGAAGTAAACATAGCAATTCAGACATTCAAAGCAAAGTAATTATCACTCGAGTCAAGGTCGGCGTTTTCCAAGTACAAACCCCCAAGGCCTAAACCAAGATCAGATAAGCATCCTGAAAACATCGCTCTTGACCCAAGCGACGACACAACCAAACATCCATGACTCTGGCTATCACTGTTATCATTGCCTTGATTTCCCCGTTAGTTGAATGACCGCCTGCCAAGGGCTAATGGTAACCCCGGTTCTAGACATAGCTCCGCACGTCGTCGTGACCCGTGCCTAGGACTATCGCATCTGCCCAGAGTACTAGCACGTCATTGTGACCCGTGCTTGGAACGTCATCGTGACCCGTCCCAACGTACTCTTGCTTTGAGCATGCTAGAACCTTCAACAACGATGAAATCTCAGCCTTCTAGTCATCCTCCTCGACGACTATTCCCATACTAGCTCAAGCGCCTCTCAAGCTAACCATTATCCACAAACTCGGACCACATCACCGAGTTACCGACATGCTTGGGATGATCCCGTCTAGATTAAACCAGGGCTTTTTCACATCATGCTTTGCTTCATCGCATCATAGAAAAGTCCCATCTCAACATCATGGTTTGCCTCATCGCATCATGGCAAAGTCCCATCTCAACATCATCATCAAATCTATCCATATGAGCTTCAACATCCGCTTCATATGCCACAAGCAGCTTTCCTTATTCAAGAGCCTTTCCACTTAGCTTTTGAATCATCCTCGACCAACTTGTCCAAATCAAGTTATCAATCAACTAATCAATCAAATCAAACATTAATCCAAGTAATCAATCATTCAAACAAGATTTAAATAAACAATTACAACAATAATGGCAATTTGGTAAATAAAGAGTCCAAATCTAACATGCATTCTAACAAGCATGAATTATGAACAATATCTCTACAACTTAATGAATGAACTTGCATAAGTGAATATGTAGTAAAATAGATGTTAAATCATCATGAACAATACATCTACATGCAGACTTGAGAAAAATGCACGAAATCACTCTCTTTAACACATAAACAAACCACCGATCCAATATACTCCTTTGGGTCCGTGTGAGAGATAACCACCACTCACCGAATCACCTAAACACCTCAAAAGCTATCAACTTCAGATCTGGATAGCGAAGAACTAAGCTTGATCCGGCAAAATCTCGCTTCAATCGATGAAATCTCTCTTCGATGGATGGAGATCTTCAACTTTGGCTCTTGGATCTTCGATTTGATCTTCAATTTAGATGGAAGGAATCACTAGATTAGAGTGGAGAAAAGAAGTGAAGAAGTGTTGTAGTCGAGCTCTCAAAATGGCAGCACTTCGTCGCTTCAAAATCCGGTGCCAAAAAGTGAACCAAACCCCACTATTTATAGGCTGGAAATCCTTAGGTCGTCGCCCCCATGAGTCGTCCACGACCTAAAAACATCTCGACCTACGACCTAACGAGTCCACGGTCTACGACCTAAAACACGTGCGGCCTAACGCTTATACCTTCCTACGACCTAACTACACAGGACCAAACGACTTAACCTATGCGCCGCTCAACCCAGACACGACTCAACATACTCGCGACCTATCTGAGATGCGCGACCCAACTCATACGCGAGTTACGACCTAACTTCGTGGCCGACCTATCACATAGCGCGACTTAACACTAACCTAAGACCCAACGACTTAACCTATATGCGACCTAACACTCTAACACAGCCGCATCCTTTCCTAAGTCACCTGGTCGACTTACGACCTAACATAGGCGTCCCACGACCTAACTAAGGCACGAGACCAACAAACATGCGGCACAACCGACCTAACACAGCAACGACTTAACGAGGTATACTTCCTAACGACCTAACACCAACACAGGCTAACCACTAGGTCACTATCCCGTTAAGTCGTTCCAAACGACTCACGACCTAAACCCTTAAGCCTCTAACTATCTTATGTCGTCTACCCCCCTAAGTCGCTCAAATCTATAGGTCGGTAAATCCTTAACCCGTCCACGACCTAAATCAACACACGATCTAAGCCATCACACGGCTTAACTTCCATAGGTCGAAACTTCTATAACTCGAAACCCCTTAAGTCGTCTACGACTTAAGAAATACCCGACCTAAGCTATCTACGACTTAAGCACCACACGAGTTAACTTCCATACGACTTAATGGCAACTATTTTACGATATGTCGACACGTAAAATACGGGTCGTTACATTCTCTCCCCCTTAGGAATTTCGCCCCCGAAATTCCAAACAAACAAGAGCAACCAAAACTAATCTGCATGCCTACCATTCATAGCAATTAACAAACCATGCATCCAATTATTAGCCTAGCATGCAGAATTCTAAGACTAGAACAAGTTACAAATTCATGAGATGTCACGACACCTTAGGGCCATACCTCGAAGATTTCAGGATGAGCTGCTTTCATCCTCTCTTCCTCCTCCCATGTACAGTCATTAACATCATCACTCCATTGTACCTTGAGCAACGTAATCGTCTTCCTCCTAAGCTGTTTCGTGTCGGTTTCCACAACACGAAGCGACTTACGAGGTCTCGTAGCAACTGGATCAACCTCTAAATCTTCACAGCTATCAGCAGAAACCACTGTACTTGAGTCGTGCACATACTTCCGTAGATAAGATACATGAAAAACATTGTGCACACCCGCCATCTTTTCTGGTAACTCCAATTTATATGCGAGCTTTCCAATTCGCTCGATGATCGGGAATGGTCCAACAAATCTCGGAGTCATCTTTCCTTTCTTCCCGATTCTAATAACATTCTTCAGAGGAGAAATCTTCACAAAAACCATATCTCCTACGTCGAATTCCAAATCCTTACGACGCTTATCGGCATAACTTTTCTGTCGGTCTTGGGCTGCCTTCATTCGTCGCCGAATGATCTCTATACAGTCCGAGGTCTGTCGAATCATTTCTGGCCCAAGTATCAAATTTTCTCCAGTTTCCAACCAACATGTCAGAGAGTTACACGGTCTTCCATACAATGCCTCATATGGTGCCATACCAATACTTGTCTTATAACTGTTATTATATGAAAATTCCACCAAATGAAGATGATCTTCCCATGATCCTCCGAAATCCAAAATACATGCTCTGAGGAGATCTTCCAAAACTCGGTTAACTCTCTCAGTCTGACCATCTGTTTGAGGGTGATAAGCTGTACTCAAACACAACTTGGTTCCCAAAACTTCCTGGAAGCTCTTCCAAAATCCACTAGTGAACAATGGGTCTCGATCGCTCACTATACTCTTCGGAATACCATGGAATCGAACTATCCACTTAACATACAACTCAGCCAACTTCGATGCAGTCCTAGTTGACCGAACAGGAATGAATCTTGCACTCTTAGTCAAACGATCTACAATGACCCAAATCCCTTCATTCCCTGCCCTGGTTCTAGGTAGTCCATCGATAAAATCCATCGATATCTGCTCCCACTTCCGTGTAGGAACTTCTAATGGCTGAAGCAATCCACTTGGCTTCTTCTGTTCGGCTTTTACCAACTGGCAGTTCATACATTTGGAAATAAAATTTCCAACATCCTTCTTCATGCCTCCCCAGTAATAGGTTCTCTTCATGTCCCGATACATCTTATTTCCACCTGGATGAATTGTCAATTTCGAGTGATGACTTTCCTTCAGAACTTCATCTCTCAATTCATCTATATCGGGAACAACCAGTCGTCCTTTTTTCCGAAGCCAACCCTCTCGATCGACCTCGAATCCTTTATCCTTTTCTAGATCCAATCCAGATTCCAAATCACGGATAATCTTGACAAGCTTATCGTCTTGCTTTTGGCCCTCGCCAATTCTTTCCACTAGAGTAGGTCTTATCAATAAGTTTGCCAACATCTCAGGTTCCAATTCACATCTAGGCCTGAAGTCAAATCCAGCCAAATACTCAAGACTCCTCCATTCCGAAAACATGGCTCCCAATCCTACATGTCTTCGACTTAACGCATCAGCCACTGCGTTACCCTTTCCCGGAGTATAGGCTATACCAAAATCATATGATGCTAAAAACTCTAGCCATCGTTGCTGCCGCAGATTCAAATCCTTTTGGGAGAACAGATACTTCAACGACTTATGGTCTATAAACAACTCGAATCGAACTCCCAATAGGTAATGTCTCCACATCTTCAGAGCAAATACAATCGCCGCTAACTCCAAATCATGAGTCGGATAATTCCTTTCATGCGGCTTTAGTTGTCGACTTGCATATGCAACAACTTTATCCTTCTGCATTAGCACTGCCCCAAGTCCAGTGCCACATGCATCGGTGTAAACCACCATCTCATCATTTCCACTCGGAATAGTCAAAACAGGAGCACTTGTCAGTCGCTCTTTCAGGATTCCAAAAGTTTGCTCACACTTAGCATCCCATTTAAACACTTGGTTCTTTTTCGTCAATCCTGTTAACGGTGCAGCTATCTTGGAAAAGTCTTTGATAAACCGATGATAGTATCCTGCTAATCCAAGAAAACTTCTCACATCAGATGCATTCTCAGGTCTAACCCAATCCTAGATCGCTGCCACCTTAGTGGGATCAACCGCTATTCCATTTCCAGAGATAACATGACCTAAGAACCTCACTTCACTCTTCCAGAAGTGACACTTCGAAAACTTAGCCTTCAGCTGATGTTTCCGTAAGATTTCCAAAACAGTCCGCAAGTGTGTCTTGTGTTCCTCTTCATTTCTGGAGTAAACCAAAATATCATCCACGAACACAAGTACAAACTTGTTCAACTGATCTCTGAACACCCTATTCATAAGATCCACAAAATATGCCGGTGCATTGGTCAATCCAAACGGCATTACCAGCCACTCATAGAAACCAGATGGTGTCCTGAAAGCAGTCTTCGGCACACTATCCTTTGCCACTCTTAACTGGTGAAATCCCGTTGCCAAATCCATCTGAGAAAACACCCTAGCTTCGTGAAGCTGATCAAACAAGTCATCTATTCTCGGCAATGGATACTTGTTCTTCTTAGTCACTTTATTCAGCTCACGATAATCCACACACAACCTCAACGATCCATCCGCTTTGGTTGCAAACACAACTGGTGCACCCCATTCGGACACACTACGCCGAATGAATCCTTTCTGCAAAAGGTCATCAACTTGCACCTTCAACTCTTGTTGTTCCCTAGGCGCCATTCGCCTAAGAGGCATCACAACAGGTCTGGCTCCCTCAACTAGATCGATACGAAACTCGATCTCCCTATGCGGCGGTAATCCTTTGACCTCGTCAAAGACATCCTCAAATCCATTCACAATAGGCACCGATGACAGTCCATCCCATGGAACAACCAGCGAATACATGAAGCTTATGAAGACGCCTTCCTCATGCTTACATCGTATCACAACCTTTCGCCCCTCTACATTCTCGACTGTCACCTCAAGCCTCTCACAATCAACCTTTGCCGCATACTACCTAAGCCAGTCCATACCCAAAATAATTCTGAACCCCGCAAAGTTCAGAAAAAAACAATCACAAACAAAAGAGCAATCATGACTCGATACAACTAGACCACGGCATACCATACATAAACAAGACAAACCCCCAACTGGATTAGTCACAACCAATGGTCGATCAACAATATCTGGTTCCAAACCCAACCGGCCTACAAGTTCATTACAAACAATGGAATGCGACGCCCCAGTATCAAATAACACTTGAACTGGAACACCACAAATGGAAAGAGTACCTTGAACCACCACGCTCTTCCCTTTCTCATCTGCAGTAGGAGCTTTCGAAGACGATGGCATAGCCCCCAAAGCATAAGCTTGCACAATCTGCTTATCCTTCCTCGGTTCCGGACAATTCCTCTTAATATGCCCCAGCTTGTCACAGTTGTGGCACTTCACCGGCACCTTCGGATTCTTGCAATCTCTGGAGAGATGACCCTTCTGCCGACAATTATAGCAGATCACTTTGCCCTTCGGCTTCTTCTGGCCATCCTTACCCTTCTGCTGCTGCTGCCTTCTCTTCTTGTTTCCACCTTGCTCCTTGGCCACAGCAACAACAGATCCTTCCTTAAAAAACAGATTCTCATGCCTGAGAGCTTTCTCCACAAGCTTCTCAAACGGATCGTCCAAATGATCCACCAACCGTCTCCCAAGATAAGTGTCCAAGCCTGTCACAAACTTCTCATTTTTCTGATAGGGAGAATCGATATACGACCGAGCATACTTGGACAAAGCTTCAAACTCAGAAACATACTCAAGAACTGGTCTCCCACCTTGCTTGAGCTCCACAAACTTCTTAAACAGAACAGATTTCTGAGCTGTAGAAATGAACTTAGCTTCAAATCTAGCTTGGAATTGCTCCCAAGTAATCTCTTCTTCTGGAGTATCAATGGTGATAGAATTTCCCCAATCCGAAGCTCTCCCTTGAAGTTGTCTTGATGCAAGCTTCCTCTTAGTTGCATCCTCAATTCCCAATTCACCAAAAATCCTTTTAGAAGCATCTATCCATCTCTGAACCTCAATAGATGACTCTGTCCCTAAGAAAGCCTTTCCTCCAAGAGCAGTATAGTCTTTACACAACTTAGCAAAATCCACTGGTCTTGGAGCTTGAACTTGAACTCCAACATCCACTGATGGCCCTGGAGCTGGTATCCTTCTCATGATAGAAGTCATCATAGCTTCAAACATAGAAGCATAATCAGCAGCCCCCTCAACAACATGGCCTTCCCTAGCAGCTGGTCTCCCTCTTCGACTCATTCCTAATATCTAAAAGAAATGATTAATATACCCTGGGAAACAACTGGATAAGGAATTCAAATCCTTCTAACTACTATATTATATATATATATATAGTAATCTTCCATCAAAATACAATTACGTCTCTCATACGTAGTTACGTCAGCAAGCGTTGGCTAAAATCGATTAACCAAAGCTCTGATACCAAATGTGAGGACCGCCCATGACTCCTACACTAAACAAAGAAATAATGCGCTGAAAAGTGTGCCAGGCCGCCATGGATGATCATCAGGGTAAGGTAAGAACAATAAACTCTATCGTATTACTCACAGCGCATGGACCAAATACAATAGAAAATATACATAGTGAAGCTCCATATGACAGAATCTCATCATATAAACTCTAATAGTTTGATACAACAATCAGCAAAGTCAATACATCAAGCCTCACTACATATCACTCAGAGAATATACAAACAGCGGAATACCCAGTACATATAGTAAGAAAACAATATGCAAAAGCCTCCAGCTCGTCTTCGTCATCAACAACGTTGGCCACTATGAACAGCACCTGTCACCTGCTACCTAGTCTGCCCATCCCAACATGGATGAACATCCCAAGGTAATAAGAGTTAAACATAAAACCTTGAGTCAGACAAAAGTCTTAGTGAGCAGTAAATCAACTATCAAACATACCAAAAGAGCATAAAGGATAAAAGGAATAGGAACCCAACCATCCCACTCCACCTCTTTCTACAGTGATAGCCCCCAGACACACTAAGCAGAAGTAAACATAGCAATTCAGATATTCAAAGCAAAGTAATTATCACTCGAGTCAAGGTCGGCGTTTTCCAAGTACAAACCCCCAAGGCCTAAACCAAGATCAGATAAGCACCCTGAAAACATCGCTCTTGACCCAAGCGACGACACAACCAAACATCCATGACTCTGGCTATCACTGTTATCATTGCCTTGATTTCCCCGTTAGTTGAATGACCGCCTGCCAAGTGCAAATGGTAACCCCGGTTCTAGACATAGCTCCGCACGTCGTCGTGACCCGTGCCTAGGACTATCGCATCTGCCCAGAGTACTAGCACGTCATCGTGACCCGTGCTTGGAACGTCATCGTGACCTGTCCCAACGTACTCTTGCTTTGAGCATGCTAGAACCTTCAACAACGATGAAATCTCAACCTTCTAGTCATCCTCCTCGACGACTATTCCCATACTAGCTCAAGCTAACCATTATCCACAAACTCGGACCACATCACCAAGTTACCAACATGCTTGGGATGATCCCGTCTGGATTAAACCAAGGCTTTCTCACAACATGCTTTGCTTCATCGCATCATAGCAAAGTCTCATCTCAACATCATGGTTTGCCTCATTGCATCATGGCAAAGTCCCATCTCAACGTCATCATCAAATCTATCCATATGAGCTTCAACATCCGCTTCATATGCCACAAGCAGCTTTCCTTATTCAAGAGCCTTTCCACTTAGCTTTTGAATCATCCTCGACCAACTTGTCCAAATCAAGTTATCAATCAACTAATCAATCAAATCAAACATTAATCCAAGTAATCAATCATTCAAACACGATCTAAATAAACAATTACAACAATAATGGCAATTTCGTAAATAAAGAGTCCAAATCTAACATGCATTCTAACAAGCATGAATTATGAACAATATCTCTACAACTTGATGAATGAACTTGCATAAGTGAACATGTAGTAAAATAGATGTCAAATCATCATGAACAATAGATCTACATGCAGACTTAAGAAAAATGCACGAAATCACTCTCTTTAACACATAAACAAACCACCGATCCAATATACTCCTTTGGGTCCGTGTGAGAGATAACCACCACTCACCGAATCACCTAAACACCTCAAAAGCTATCAACTTCAGATCTGGACAGCGAAGAACTAAGCTTGATCCGGCAAAATCTCGCTTCAATCGATGAAATCTCTCTTCGATGGATGGAGATCTTCAACTTTGGCTCTTGGATCTTCGATTTGATCTTCAATTTAGATGGAAGGAATCACTAGATTAGAGTGGAGAAAAGAAGTGAAGAAGTGTTGTAGTCGAGCTCTCAAAATGGCAGCACTTCGTCGCTTCAAAATCTGGTGCCAAAAAGTGAACCAAACCCCTCTATTTATAGGCTGGAAATCCTTAGGTCGCCGCCCCCATGAGTCGTCCATGACCTAAAAACATCTCGACCTACGACCTAACGAGTCCACGGTCTACGACCTAAAACACGCGCGGCCTAACGCTTATACCTTCCTGCGACCTAACTACACAGGACCAAACGACTTAACCTATGCGCGGCTCAACCCAGACACGACTCAACATACTCGCGACCTATCTGAGATGCGCGACCCAATTCATACGCGAGTTACGACCTAACTTCGTGGGCGACCTATCACATATCGTGACTTAACACTAACCTAAGACCCAACGACTTACCCTATATGTGACCTAACACTCTAACACATCCGCATCCTTTCCTAAGTCACCTGGTCGACTTACGACCTAACATAGGTCGTCCCATGACCTAACTAAGACACGAGACCAACAAACATGCGGCACAACCGACCTAACACAGCAACGACTTAACGAGTACGCCTTCACGCGACCTAACAGGTATACTTCCTAACGACCTAACACCAACACAGGCTAACCACTAGGTCGCTATCCCGTTAAGTCGTTCCAAACGACTCACGACCTAAACCCTTAAGCCTCTAACTATCTTAGGTCGTCTACCCCCCTAAGTCGCTCAAATCTATAGGTCGGTAAATCCTTAACCCGTCCACGCCCTAAATCAACACACGATCTAAGCCATCACACGGCTTAACTTCTATAGGTCGAAACTTCTATAACTCGAAACCCCTTAAGTCGTCTACGACTTAAGAAATACCCGACCTAAGCTATCTACAACTTAAGCACCACACGCGTTAACTTCCATACGACTTAATGGCAACTATTTTACGATATGTCGACACGTAAAATACGGGTCGTTACACATCAAGAGCTTGCTCCATAAATTGGTGCCAACTTATGAACTAGTTGAATGAAGAAAGGCGAGAAGGATCTAGAAGGGAGCATACCTCTTATTCATGTCTGGAAGCTCAACGTCATCTGACTTCTATCATAGATCTACACGTTGCTAATTAGATGAGAACTATGTAGAAGCCTCCGGGCAACCACATGCTGTGAACCCTGGACAGATAGGGAAATGTCCTTCTACAGGGCGTGAAGTTGCGCCCTCCTCCTAAGAAGGGACACTTCCTCAAAACATCGCTCATGACAACACAACTACTTCTATAGATCTCGATGTTGGGATCCAGAATCAACCAGATCTAGCCCCTCGTTACCACACTCATTCCCAGGATCCTCACTTCCATGGAGCCCGGGAGCCAAGGAGGCGGGGAACAAACCATAGACAACGACCGAACCATTCTCGTGACATGGAACTTGACCATGCCTTGGCCCCGAATCTCCAGATTCCTGATTTTCCAACTATGACATGCCAGATGATTAGAAAAAGTCAAGGCCTCACAAATAATCATTGGGAAATTTTTAGAAGTCACACTCTGTTTACTGATGACAATTTACATGCGGAGCTACCCCGTCGATTCAGGATGCCGAACTTGCCAATGTATGAAGGAAATTCGAATCCCAACCAACATATTCTGAAATATGAACAGCTCATGAATGCCACTCGAGATGATGATGCGGTTAAGTGTATAAGCTTTCCTATCTCCTTGGAGGGGGGCATTGTGACTATATAGCTCACCCGTCTACCACCAAGATACCAAGATCTATTCATGTTTTGACCAGTTAGCTACTAAGTTTGTTGAGCAGTTCCGTACGCATGCTACAAGACCGAAGGATGTTAATACCTTGTCCAGTGTTACTCAAGCTCCAAGAGAGACTCTTAGGCATTATGTCGAAAGGTTCCATGGTACTTGTGTCGAAGTCAGCAATCCCAACGAAAACTCTATTCTGATGGCATTGACCAAAGGGATCGATCATGATTCCAAGTTTGGTGATTGGTTGGCTGGGAAACCCCCCGCTTAGTTGAACTGCTTCTATGCAAAGGCAGCCCAGTTTTTGAGGAGAGAAGACTTTAGATGGTCTAGGAAGATGGAGGTTGCAGAGCCTAGCGGTGATGGCATTTAGAGGAATGTTGTAGTGAAGTAGACCCGGGGAGAGCTCCTGTAAAGTACAGTTAAATAGTATGAATAAACAAAGTCAGTAGAAGGATGATGGAGGTAAAGGAAAGAAGAGAGACCCTCATCGTGGGAGACCCATAGCTCCTATGGTTGATCGATATACTCCCTTGAACACGTCATTGGAAAATGTTTATCTTCATACCTTTAATACAAGGCAGTATAAGAAACTAGATCTGAAACCGTCGTCGGAGAAGCAGATTTAGACCGAGAAGTTTTGTAGATTCCATGACTGTTACGACCACAACACTAATGAATGTAGTCATTTGCAAGATATCATTAAAAGGTTGATCAGAGAAGGAAAGTTAGGGCAGTTTGTCCATGTACCACAGGATGGTGGTGCAGGCCCATCTAACCCTGATCAAGATCAAGGCCAGGCTAGGCCTGAGGAAACTGTGCGTACTGGCAGGAGGTTGGTAATTAATACTGTGAGTGGTGGCCCTCATCCAGCTGATTGGAGTTGGAAGGAAATAGAGTCATATGCTAGTTTGATTAAGCATATGGACTTTGAGTATTGTAGTAGTACTGATGAAGGGGCCTCGGCAAAACAACAGAGGACGATGATATATGATATCATTTTTAGAAACCGTCATGCTGATAGAGTCGAAGCCCCTATGATTGATCCATTGGTCATTTCTGCCAAAATAGGTCCTGCTTGGATGAAGAGGATCTTGGTTAATAGTGGAAGTTCTGTAAATATACTTTTCAAGCGTGCTTATGATCAAATGCTAATGGAAGCGAAAGATTTAAAACTGTGCTGGTCATGCATACATGGTTTCAATGGAAGCACAACTGTGCTAGTTGGAACGGTGGATTTACAGGCATTGGTGAGCGCTAAAGAGTTTGGATGTTGCAGTTTGTGATATTGGATGTACATTCCCCATATTATGCTTTTCTGAGTCAATCGGCCTTTGCGGAGTTTAGGGCAGCTATTGCCCCATAGTGTTTGACCCTGAAATTCATTACATATAATGCGGTCAAGGTTATACATGGTGATCAGACAGTTGGATGCGCTTGTTATGATGCAGTGTTGCGGGATGCGCAGTGAAAAGTGAAAAGAAAAAGGTAAGGGCATGGAGGAATCTCTATGCGTCCATTTTTCGAAGGAATTACAGTTAACACCTGGGCCTAGCCCCGGCGCCACGACTAGTTTCCTAAGGATCTTGATCCTAGAGACAACGATGATGAAGGGGTAGTCAAAGAATACCAGGCTTCCCCGGTGGAGTTGACGAATGATGTTTCGATCAATGATGATGATGATGATGATGATTCAAGAGTGGTAAAGGTCGAATCTCAGCTTGCCCCTAGATAAGACAGGAACTCGTTCATTTTCTTCGAGCGAACCTTGATGTATTTGTCTGGACTCATTTAGACATATGTGGGATCTTGTCGAACATCGCGAGCCATATATTAAATATCGACCCGTGGTACATCCCGGTGAAAAAGAGAAGGTGCAGTATGGATGTAGAGAGATCTGCCACCCTGAAGGAAGAAGTGGATAAACTCAAGCCTATTGGGTTTATACATGATGCTTTATACTTGAAATGGGTATCGAATCCAGTGCTTATCGCAAAATTAAATGAAAAATGGTGGACATGTGTGAACTACTCAGATCTGCACAAAGTCTGCCCCAAAGACAACTTCTCGCTTCCCAGAATTGATCAACTGGTGGATTCAACAACCAGACATGAGCTCTTGTCTTTCATGGACGCATACTCCAGCTATAATCAAATCCCTATGCACCTTCCTGACCAAAAGCATACTAGCTTTATCGCTAATCTTGCACTTTATTGCTACGAGGTGATGCCATTCGGACTCAAAAACGCTGGAGCAACTTATCAAAGGCTCGTGTACCTAATGTTTACAAATCAGATCAGGAAGACTATGGAGGTGTACGTGGATGATATGCTCATGAAGTTGCGGCTATCTAACAACCACCTTGGTGATTTAGTGACGATGTTCAACATACTCCGACAGTACAGAATGAAGCTCAGTCCATTGAAGTGTCATTTCAGAGTTGCATCTAGAAAGTTCCTTCGGTTTATTGTCAACGCCAAAGGAATTGAAGCTAATCTCGAAAAGATCTAGGCGATTTGGAATCTTGAAACCCCCAGAACCATCAAGCAGGTGCAAAGTCTTAATAAGAAGGTGGCAGCCTTAAGCAGATTCATTTCCAAAGCCAAGGACAAGTGAATTCCCTTCTTCGATCTAATCAGAAATGGGAAACGTAACTTCAAGTGGGCAGAGGAGTGCAAGGGTGAATTCCAAGCACTAGTACAACATCTGGTAACACCTTCCATCTTGTCAAAACCGGTTGATCATGAGAAGTTGTATGTCTATCTGGCGTTATCAACAAATGCAATCAATGATGCGTTATTTAGAGAAGAGGATCGGATCCAACGACCAGTCTATTATATCATCAAAAGATTAACAGGGGCAGAAAGAAACTCCCTAGAGATAGAGAAGCTGGCTTATTGTCTTGTTGTAGCCTCGAGAAAGCTCCGTCCATACTTCCAGGCTCATCTGATCATTGTTTACACTGACTAGCCAATACGATAGAACCTCACACGACCAGAGACGTCTGGTACATTTCTCAAGTTGAACATCAAGCTGAGTCAATTTGATATTACCTATACCCTAAGGCGAGCTATTCAAGGACAAGTTCTAGCATACTTCATAGTTGAATTCACCATACCGAGGACTTGTCTGAAGCCAATGAAACTCCAAACTATATATGGAAGCTATACACCGATGGTGCATCAAGCGACCAGTGCTCAAGCGCTGGTATGGTGCTTGAAACCCTCCGTATGTAATGCTTTGAAGTTTGACTTCAGTGTGACTAACAACGAAGCATAGTATGAAGTTTTGCTTGCTAGATTGAGGCTTTCCAAAGATTTGGGAGTCATTGCCGTGGAGATTCGCCATGATTCACAACTGGTGGTGTGCAAGGTTCGAGGAGAGTATCAAGCCAAAGACCAAAGATTGACCTCTTACCTTATGTGGGTCCAGGAAGTGTTAAATCAGTTTGACTATTATGCTATCCACTATATTCCTCGACAGCAAAATCAGAAGGTCGATTCTTTGGCAAAACTGGCCATTCCGGCGAAGCGTAGCATATGGAACTCATCCTCTTGGAGACACTTACAGCTCAAAGTATTGGTCAGATGGAGACAGATTGGGTTCAAGAGGAAACACTTGAAAGATAGTCATGGATGACTCCAATCAGAAACTATCTTGAGCATGGAACATTACCCGAGTGTAAAAGTAAGGAAAGACAGATTCTCCGAAAGGCTTCGCGGTTTGTCATCCAAGGTCGAGTCCTGTATAGAAGGTTATTTTATGTTCCTTTACCCTAGTATATCGCCCACGATGAAATCAAGCAAGTGTTGCATGAAGTGCATGAAGGAGAATGTGGCAATCACACTGGGGACAAGCCCTTGCAAAGAAGATACTCAAATACGGGTATTACAAGCCAACCGTAAACCAAGATGCATCGGATTATGCCAAGTGATGTGATAGGTGCCAGAAGCATGCTATAATTCTAAGAGCCCCACCAACTGAGATTACTTAGATTATCGATTCATGGCTGCTTGCCACATGGTGCATCGATATGATAGGGTCCTTGCCCCTATCCAATGGTAGTGCAAAGTACACAAAGTTGCATTTGACTACTTTACCAAATGGACGGAAGCTAAACCCCTTGCTACTATCACGATGAAGAAAGCAATCAACTTTGTTGTGCGCAACATCATCTGTCGCTTTGGCCTCCCATAGATGATTGTAACTGACAACGAGGCCCAATTTGATAGTGTCGAGTTTAAGAATTTCTACCGACGATATCACATCGAGAAACAGTTCTTGGTAGTAGCTCACCCTCAAGCTAATGGACAAGTCGAAGATGTCAACAAATTCATTAAGTCCATTTTTAAGAAACGGTTAGAGAAGGATGGAGGTAAGTGGGTCAATGAGCTTCCCATAGTCTTATGGGCATATCGAACTACCCATAAGTCCGTGATCAGTCATACTCCATTCACACTTTATTACAGCTCTGAGGCCATTTTGCCAGTTGAGCTTTAGCTACCTTCTCACCGTGTGACTTATTATGATCCAAAGACAAACGCCATCCTACTTGCAGAATCTCTAGATTTGTTGGATGAGAAGCGTGAATAGGCTGATTTGAGGGCAGCCACACATCACAACCGAGTCGCGGACTATACAATGCTAAGCTCTAACCTAGAACCTTTGAAATTGGCGATCTCGTACGTAAGAGAATCTATCTGGTCTTGGAGACGACGCATTCAAGTTATCAACCGTTGATGGTATCACTCTACCAAAGGCATGGAACAACGAGAGTCTCCATCGCTATCACATATAACTGGCTTTCGTTCAATTAGTCTGTTTTCCCTTTGATGTTTGTTTATGCAATTCTAAAATTTGTACTTGTAATAAGGCAATTGACTTTGGCATGATTTCCTATTTCAATAATAAAGCGCAGACTCATCAAGCAAGATTAGTGATTCCTTAATACATCATGCAACTGCCATGATTTACGAAGAGCTGAGTTCCATCTTACGATGGGACTCATTCAAATAGAGAGTGATAATGATCTGACCATGCACTCGCTAAATGAAATCCCGAGCTCAGGTGCAAAAAATAATCAATTAGAGGAGAGTTGACAACAATTCTCCAACAAACTTCGGCTTCCAAAGTGCAAGCTGAAGTGCAAACTCTAAAATCAGGACGTGAACCAACTGTCTAGCTCGAGGAGGATGGACCCATCCATCCACAACCTCGTTTGCACGGCTCGAGGAGGATGGATCCGTCCATCCATGACTTCGCCTCCTTACATTGCTTGAGGAGGATGGATCCGTCCAACTAAGTCCTCTCCTCTTTCCAAGCTTGAAGAAGATGGATCCATCCGTCTACGACTTCGCTTACTGGATTAAGGAGGATGTGATCCGACCATCCACGACCTTAACCAAATCCTTATTACTAGTGCGTGAATAAGATACTAATCCGTAAACAGATGTGATCGACAATCTGTCAACTGACTCTAGATTCCCGGAGTGTGAACAAGAATATAAACATTAAACGGGTATGATTGACCACCCACAAAATAACTTATGTCCTCAGAGTGTGGACGTAATCCCAAACAATAAGCAGGCGTGATCGACTACCGGTTTACAAACCTAATCCCCGGAGTGTGGATGCAAATACTAGAAAATGAGCAAGTGTGGTTCGACTGCTCCAACTCATGTTACTTTAACTTGGTTCCGACTAAGTTAAATCAAAGTTAGTAAAGGTGGAGTATGAATGTCAACTAACTGCTTTGACTATCCCTAGAAATAGGGGCATAACTCATGTACCAACTACTGACCAAGATAGTGCAACGTTGAGACTCAACTCAAAGTACAATTATGACTCGAGGGCATGACCTCAAGACTTAAATACTGAACTCAAGTTCAATTTAGAGACTAAAGCTTCATGAGTACATTTAATGGAAATTTGAATGCATAAGTACTTAAAGAAATAAACGTAGAGTAATGCTAAAGCAAAAAAGGAATTTTATTCATACTATTCTTCAAAAGAGAAGTACAAAATCTATCCAAAGAACTACTATAAGCGGGGAGCCAAGCCTGCATCTATGCATGGCTTACAAAGAGCAAAAGAAAAGAAGTTTACTCTAGCTATCTACAAAAGAGAAAATCAAAATGCAAATCTACGCCTTTGATTTCCTGTCCCTTTTAACTTTCTTTGGCGTTGGCCTGCTCGAGCTACTGCCCAGACCTCTTTTGGAATCCTTGCCTCGCTGGCTCGCTTCAGTTGGCTTGTCTCTAGCTGGGGGAATCGACGCGGTCCCCTCCTAGGAGCCCTCGGGGATTAAAGTACCTCCTGTGTGTGAAGCTGGTGAAATAGTGGCACTTTCGATACCAGAAGAATAAGGCACGCTAGTCTCAATCGTGGTGCCACCTGGAAAAATCATGAGAATCGGGACCGGGTCAGGGCCCACAATAACTCCACCAGCTCTACGATCCTGCTCCATTTCAGCCTTAATTTCCCTCATTATTTGTTCCTCTCGATCCATTCGTTCACTCATTTGGATACAACCTATCGGAGCCGAGGAGCATGTAATAATAACATCTTCATCTACATTAAAGGGAATCTCAATGCTTGGATCGCTTTTGGCAGCTAAGAAGCGCTTCCCTCAGTTGGTCGTCAAACATACAATTGCTATCATGCATCTCCCTAGCCAACGTAGTGATCGTTATAGTTGTGGCCTTTGTTGTTAACAACTCCTGCTCGTGATGAACTTCTTGGGTTGCAGGTGGGTTGGCCGATGCGTAATCTAAGGCTGAATGAAGATAA
This sequence comes from Allium cepa, assembly GCA_030765085.1. Lineage (NCBI taxonomy): Eukaryota > Viridiplantae > Streptophyta > Magnoliopsida > Asparagales > Amaryllidaceae > Allium > Allium cepa. The sequence continues at coordinate 380,355,398 of CM060937.1, forward strand.
GAGAATATATTAGTAATGTCCTCTAATAACATTCCTGCATTTTGAAGAATAGGAGAAGTGTTCAGAGAACCTTTCTCGGACTGGCTCCCGGGTTGAGCTGACATGCCTTCCGAGCTACACTCGATGATTGGAGAAAGACGTAGCATGTCGGGATCATACCTTGGGACGACTGGGTCGTCGGCAAGAAATGTGGGCGCAGGTTTAGATGCTAAGGGCAGCTCAGAAGCAGCATCATGGTGTTCGCCCCAAATCCTTCTTCGGCCTTTGGGTATTTAGGAGCTAGTGCTTTTCTCTAGTGCAAGATAGTTGTGTCATGACGGACTTTGGGCTCATCTTCGGTCAACACTTGAGCTTCTAATTCAAACTCATCAATAGTTGCAACTTTGCGAATTGCCTTTTCATCTTCAACAAGGTGGTTCCAAGCCTTATATAATTAGAAGGGATAGTCCTCGCCAAGCCAGTTCAAGTTGTGATTCTTTAAGACGTTTGCATTGTAGGTGACCAAGAGGTCCTCGAATCAACCTTCCATCTTGGCCTCGATGGCTTTTACCTTCCTTTCGACCCTAGTATCGGCTTCTGCGGCCTTTTGATTTGTGATGTCCTTCTCTTCTCTAAGCTTCACCACCACCTCACATGCTTCCTGGGCGACCTTATTAGCTTCGTCTTTTTCTTTGGTGGCCTCGGTTAGCTTTTCCTTTCATTCGACAACTTCTTTTAGTGTGGCATCCCTTTCTTGGATGATTATGGTGTTGCAATGCTCCATCTTTGCACCATGTCCATATGGGTTTTTCTCATTTCTTCCATGGACTTCATAGCTTCCTTGACTCTCCGGTCAGCCTCCATCTCAGCTTTTCTTGAGGACTCAAGTTCTTTAGAAAGCACCTCTTTTATGTTGTCTTTGTTAGAAAGATCGCCCTCTAATTTCTCAATTGCCTTGGCCCGTTCAAAGGACATAGCAGAGACTCGCTCTGACGTCTTGACCCACTTATGGTATTGGCTGTATGCATCATGCCTGTAGTCTTGCACCAGTTTCTCTAGTCATTTAGGATTTTCTTCAAGTCGGGGGGAAAGTGGAAAGCATCGAAGCATATGATTGGGAATCCTTCTTCAGTTTAGCAATACCGATGGCTCCTTTCCCCGTTGGCTCTATAGCGATTTGTTTTACAACGGAGGGAGCAGCTGTTCACTTCTGCGGCGCTTTTCGTCGGTTTTAGGAGTGTGAGATTACACTGTTTTGTGCGAAGATTCAGAAAAGGGCATGTTGGGGCTAGAAGTTTTAGAAGGCGCATTCGGTGGTGGAGATCGTGACCTGGAGTGGTGCTTGCTTTAGTGTGAATTTTCTTTCTCCCAGTCGTAGCACTCACATTCCCGGCTAGAATGGTAGCCACGACCATAATCTCTCTTACTTTCGCGGTGATGTGATTCAGAATGCGATCCAGATGACTGGCACGAGGAGTGGAGTTTATCAAGCATAGAACCTTGTTTCACCATTTTATCTACAAAAAAGAAGAAGAAAATCAGTCACCACTGGATATTGAGAAGCACAAGCTGGAATGTCGTGTAGTGTCGTAAAGTGCATGCATGCACTTGTAAACCTCCCAATCGACCGGTTGTAGCTGCTTTGCTTATTGGAGTTGACTCCCCTATATTTATTGAAGTTAGGCATGCACCAATTCTTGAAGTGGAGTAGAGCCCCTCTAACCTAAGATTAAGGGATGATGGTATGTCCACAGGAATGGGAATATCTGAGAGCCCCTTTAATGAGCTTTCTATCTGCTAGGAAGAGGTCTCCAGATCTATGAAGGTAGTCACAAATTGAGTTACTTCGATAATTTTTTGCCTTTTTATTTTATAAATGAAAGCTTTGCCTTTTCTCTTTAATTCGAACAGCCGAGGGCCCTGCGAAGGCAAGACCGCAGGCTCATGACCAGCTTCTGTACCCTCATCATCGCGAGGTTCTATTATTGTTATGCTGTGCATGGCCTAAGCTCCCTCGATTGGGGGCGCGATAGGAGCCCGTCTTCTGCCTTGTCTTGTTAGGGCTACTCTTGGAATTCCCATGAGCCCTATGCTCTGTTCTTTCTCTAAAAGCCCAACGGTAATCAAATTATCGTCAGCGAGAACTTTATTTATTTCTCTTAGCTCAACAGGCACCACCTGGAGTGTTCTCATTATCTCTTTATGTTGCGCTCCTTTGGGCCATGGAATAGAAGCTGTAAAAGGAACACAGCAATGTATTCATCATCAATCTATATTACCCAGTTATGGTTAAAAAACGAAACAAGTAACAAAACATAAGTCAGGCCAACCATCGCCTGGCAAATCCAAAAGGGCATCTCATATAGAACCACTCCGTTTTGAAGTAGCTCAACTTTCTCCATATGCCTGCCACCACTTGCCAGTTCCTAACAGCCTCCAGGAAAGTGAACGATGGATTATCCTCCCGACTCTTCACATTGAATAAATATCTGATCTCGTCGATAGTCGGGGGACGAAGGAGATGTTCCATAAATATTATGTACATGCTGTTGAGTAATGCGTATCCATTCGGATGAAGCTGAGAAGGAACGATTCTCAGATAAAATAGCATTTCCCAGATAAATTGGTTGAATGGGGGCATTATTTCAGCCCAACACATATATCTGTTGCATGCGGTGAATCCCTCCGGGGTATAGTGTGCTCTACCTTCCGTATCTGGCAGTCAGACTTCTTCAAAAGACAGCCCATGTCTAATGCAAATTCTACCTAGCACTTGTTCTGTAATTTTGGACTGGACAAAATCTAATGGATTAATTATCATCACTGCATCTGGTAGTTATCCAGAGTAGGATTCACTATATCAGCCGAGATGTCCAGCCTATCTATTTTGGAGAATGGAGGACTTTGAGCTTCTTGTTGTTCTGAGCTTCCAAGATCCATAGTTATTAAACTCAGTAAAAACAACTATTAGATGGTAGAAAATCCACATTCCCCCATTTCATAGTGAGTGATCATGTTGTGTAGTGAAGTGCTGCACAATACTCCAAAATTCTACAAAGTTAAGAGACGATAAAGAAACGAGACTTTGATATCCAAGCAGAGCGACCGTCATTGCTGACCATCTCAATCGTGCCATTCTAACTTTGGAGAACGATCCATATTAAAAGTTTGTTATGTTTAACAAGTTACAGTTCCAACGCCGAGCATTGAAGGACAATCATATATGCAGTTCTACGATCGAGTCCAAATAAGCAAGGCTGAAGCTCGTCGAGGTCAAGTGTTCGAGTATGCAAAAATCATGAAATTCGTATCCATCATAATTCATTCTAGATCATTCCACTAAAGCTAACATTCGTATTGATCAAAGTTGTCAGACCGATCACCAGTCCATATCGATCGAGCACTTTGTATCGACCTTTTCGTATCGATCACTCCATATCGATCACTTTGTATCGATCTGTTCCCTAACAACACTTGACCGGTCCAGAAAACGCCCCATTCGTATCGATCCATGTGCTTTGACTCCAAATAAATCAAAAGGCACCTAACCCCTGTGCGGTTAAAATGCCATGCCGCTGCATAGCGTTTGAGGTGCGAAAAGTTATGGTGAAGATATATTGGGGATATAGCAGGATACAGCAGATGACTTTTAAAAGAGGAATGATGCACATTCTACATTAAAAGAGGAACAAACGTTACTTATTATTTCCCACCAAGCAAAACAAGTTATAATAAAGTAAAGATAAATAAAGTAGACACTTAAAAAGTTAGAACTAGTTATAATAACCAACAATATATATCATTGTTACATCAACTTTAAAGTTACATAAAACATAAAAGCCCCAAAAGTCAGCTACGGGATATATCGGGATCAAGGAATTGATTGCACATGCCTAACCTCATATCGATATGAGTTGGTTCACCTCGGATCGATCATCTAACTATTCCTTCCGTATCATTTCCAGATGCCTACTTTTCTCCTCGATCATGGAAACTGCTTTCCACCACATCCATCGACATGCTTTTTTGCATCGTTCGCATATACGATCTAGTGAATCGATCCATGAAAATTCCTTCACGTCCATTATCTCTAAAACTTCACACATCTAGACCGATTCCACGTCCATCCCTCGCATCGATGCAAGATCACCACCTGAGTTAGTCAGATCTAGAGTTAATGACTCCATATACCATTTTCCTTTCCTGCTATCCTCCTTCTTATCTAAATCCCCAAATCGACATTAGCAATGCTCACCGCTCCACCTCAACTACCCTCCAGGGACAACGACGCCGAAGATGGCGACCATGGTGAAAATGGAGGACCGAAAATTGAATCTCACCATTAGAAGCATGATTCAATCAGTGATTTACTTAAGATTTAAGGGGATTTGGAGTGGGAAATCAAGTTATGGTTGGAGATGAAGAATAGTTCCTTTCCTTTTCTTTTGTCCTTTTCTCCGATCGGTACGAAAAAGCAAGATGAAAAAATATGCTAAGTACATTTATACTCTCTTTGTATCCAACATAAAAGATGATTCGTATCCCCATTTTTTTTCCGATTGAATCGGTCAAAAGCCCATCAATACGAAATGCACCACATACTTGTGTTTGGATCGTTCGTATCCATCGATACGAAATGCATCTGAATCCCTACATCTTGTATCCATCGATATGAAGTGTTCCAATATATTTGTGCTTGTAACGCTCATATCCATCGATACGAAGAACAAATTTGTACAATAATTCAAACTAATTTGTATCCATCACTATGGAACACGCCTTTTGCAACTTCATCTCGTATCGATCACCATCGATACAAGATGCACTTTGATGCACCGCATATCGATCCTGGAGAGGGTCGATATGCAGAGAGGCATCAAAACAACCATCGATCGTTGTTACAACTCGAATTTCACATCGATCCAGGAGAGGATCAATACGAAAATCGATCCAAAAGGAACCATCAATCAATGGAGAGATTTTTTTTCACCAAAATCCTTTTTCATTTAAAAAACGAAAAAAAACTTGACAATGACCTGTGAACGTGCAAGCATGAACGAGAGTCAGGTCCAACTACATACATGCACCTACATGTTATACTAACATTTGAATTTTGAACTTAACGGGAATTGAATGCTCACCTGGTGACAACTAGAGCAATTATAACAAATTGCTAACACTTGACTCTCAGCTATAATAGAAACCGCATAATCATTAGCAGTCTACAACTCAACATCTATACTGCTGGAAATCAACAGGAAGTCATGTCCATTGAAAAAATACATCTCTAGATGAAGGGACAATGGCTATTCAGTGAATCGGATAGATTCTTTTCAGAATAAAGATGGCAATACTCTTCAAAGCACGTCATGTTCACACATGATGTACTTTGGAGGGAAAACATTATCCCGCCTTTTGACAAGGCTGTGATACCTACGACTTGACTAGAGACTGAAGACAATCCGCTCCGGGGATCGGTTATCTGCAAGCTCACGATGGATATAGGCGAACTTGGTCCGAGTCCAGATTGGGCCACAATTAACATGACATAAAAAACAGAGCTATGCAAAGAAACATTCTGAATTCTAAGTCAATCAAAGTTTGTATGCTCAAGTTATGGAACGATCAAGATCTATGAGAAACATACTAATCTGTATCCATCATTCGTATCCACCATTTCGTATTGATCATTATTGATACGAAATGAACATAACTCAAGCACTCGGCATCCATCGTTCATATCCATGATCGATTGCAGCTCAATTGAAGCAGTTCATGATCAATACGAACTCACCATGAATCGATCAAGGATCGATCCCAAATGACTCTAGATCGATCATGTGGGCCCACCTCGCTTGAGAAAGGGTATTCCGATATCTAAGGCAGATATTTCCAGCTCCACATCTGTAAATAGCACCTCCATTGCAACTAAAAATGGACTTTTATGCTGCTGCTTGAGTGGAACACCGTTGTAATTCAAATGTTAGCTGTTGTATTGTTGTAACTCGGTTTCTAATCAGTAATAAAGATCAAAACCTTCAATGTGGACACAAGCAATAATGCTGAACCACTATAAATTCTTGTTTTTTTTGTTTTCTTATTTTCTTGGTGTGATTGTTAGATTAGCCTCATTTTTCATTTTACTTCTTCATTCTAATCTATTCAATTATACCGATGAGTGTTGTGTCCATTTTTAGTACAAACAAAAACTATATCCGAATGCCAACAGGGTTGGCGCAGTTGGTTGATGGTCCGGACTGCGTGATCGAAGGTCACGAGTTCTAGCCCCGAAATTGACAACCCTGTAACAAGTACCCGAAGTATGTGTTTGGCAGGCACATACTTCCCTAGAGTTTACAAGCGAAGCTTGGTTCTCTAGGTAATTCAAAAAAAAACTATATCCGAATTAAGAATTTACATTAGTCAAAAGGTTCCTAGTTAACCCATGAAAACTTGGATAAGAAAGAAGTTAAGGGAGGTATCAGTAGGTTCCTAGTCAACCCATGAAAACTAGGCTGAGAAGGAAGTTACTGGAGTAATCCATCGGTTCCTAGTCAACCCATGAAAAGTAGGATAAAAGATCTGATATTGAAATGACCAAAAGGTTCAGTAGGAACCATGAATTTAGTTAATTGGCAAAGGCCTATAGGTTCTTAGTGATCCCATGGAAATTATGAAACAGGATAGGGTGTCCATAAATTTTAAAAAGGTTATTAGTAAATCCATGAAAAGTAATAGGTAAATAGAGATCCTAGAAACAATAATCATGACGGGAAGTCAATTAAATCGGGGATGGAAAATCCAAAATGTTTATATATACGCATATCCTCCTAAATGTTTTAAATGCTATGTTTTAACCATTGTGGATGCAGGAGCACAGTATGTGATTTCGAAAAGGTTTTAGGATACTAGCGGGCGGAAAACCCGTTCTGTTAAGCGGCGTAATTAATCATATTTATTAATTATCCTTGATTAATCTCATTTTGTAGTTAACTACACTTAATTAATTACATCACTTATTAACTTTCCATAACTTTTATTAGTTAATTCTTAAATTAATTACACTAATTGATCAATTATTAATTAATTCTACAAAGTAATTATTCTTTATATTAATTACACCAGGATATTAACCCAAATCCACTTCCAATCTTCAATTGATTACACCCTGTAATTACCATTACTAATTACTTCACTAAGTAATTTCACTTTATAAGCCTCATTAAGTAATTATACTTAATCCCATCCTCAAGTGATTATTTAAATTAATTAAACTAATTAATTAACTTAAACTAATCATATTAATTAATTGTATAGAGTAATTAATCCCTTTAATTAATTACACTAAGTAATAAACCCTTAATTACTTCTCTTAAGTAATTTCCCTTAAATCACTGCCATCAAGTAATTATCACATTGGTTAATTATCCTTAATTAATTAACCTCTGATCTTTAATTAATTTAACTTCAATTAATCCTTAACAAATTTATCCACCTTAATTAATGATATTAAGAAGTATCTTTAATTACTTCCATTTAGTAATTATCATTAATTTATTAATCTTATTCAGTAATTAATCATCCCTTAATTACTTAATTTAATTTATAAAAAACCTTAATTGATTAAAGATAAACCATTTATTTTTATAAATGGCTTAAATTTTCCTTTAAATCCTTACTAAATGAATTTTTAAATAATAATTTATCACCAAACTATTAGCTTAACCTTTAAAGTTAAATTTTACGATTTAAAATTTCCTAATCTTTTAATCATTACTTAATTTACAAAATCAAGTTTTCATTTTAAAATAAGCTTTCAAGTAAAGGATGTTTATATTATAAACACTTTTAAATTTTAAACCCGTATTATATGATCAAATAGAACATCATCGTTAAAACCCGGGCCTGCTTCACTCCCTTCCCGAGATGAAACCCGAGCTACATGAGTTACTTAACAACTTCAAGTTCAACATGCAAGCCCCTCGAGTTTGACCCGCATATCCACCTTCTTCCCAAATCCCATCCAAAACCAGATACCAAATGTTTCATCGTACACATGCACATGCATTCCTTACATTGACGATCACTGCCACGACCACTGGCACACCACCTATGATCCTCCCAAACCTTCCGATCATCTACGTTCAACGAATTCGACTGGAATCAAATTCGAGCTTGACGACACTCCCTCGAACCCAAAACCTGATGATGGAAACCTCTTTTCCTCGTTGGTCTAGTTCATCAGAAATCATGCCGACCCACCAGGAATCATCATCTCCTACTCATGCAACATTTCTACCAACTCTGATCAAGCTCGATCCATTCTCACATCCACGATGATTATTGATTCATCGCCGAACCCATGAGACCATAAAACCCTACAATCTCCTTGCATCGCTGCCTCGACGATTTCTGAACCCAATAACCATTCCCCAATGTTCGTTGACCCCGTGGCCTCCTTCGACCAAAATCCCAATGTCAGAAACTTCTACGATCACCAGCAAACGACGGAATCCCAATTTTCGATCATTAATCAATATCTCATGAATTATTTAATTAAAATTCATGATTTCAATTTTAAAAATCATCATTTTTGATAACAATTTAAATCATATACTTGAATCACCAAATTATTATGGTCGAAATTTGGATATGGGTTGAATCTTTACTATTCTTCCTTCTTATTATTCAAACTAGCTTCAGGTTTAGCTTGGAACTATTTTTAAAATTTATATCTTGTTATAACAATAAATTCTTGTTTATTCGTTGAAGATTAAAAATTACGGATGAACAGCATTAAATTTTTGAACCCTATCTGCAATTTGGAAGTGAAGAACAGAGCTATAACACAGGCATGTACTCATAAATGTTCATAATATATACATATGAGATCATATACAACAATCAAGTAGGCACTATACAATTTATCTAAAGTTTTACTGCATGCGACATGGTTTATACAGATTTTATAACTTTAAATAAGGATTGTTTACTCACAAATTTTAGAACTGTAGAGGCTTCAAAACTTGATTGAAAATTGGAAGGCTTTTGATTACTGCAATGATTATCACATTGGAAACTTGATAATGTTGCTTGAAAGGATTTGCTTGTCATTGTTCTTCCAGGTTGCATGCTTGAGGAAATTATAGTTTGATATTGAAAAGGTTACAGGGTTTTTTTCTTCTTGAATTTTGATTTAAGGATTTGCTACAGGACTTTGATTTTGGTTGGTAGAGTGTTTTGCAGGTTTTGATTTCTATTTTAAAGGTAGTTTACAGGTTAAGCTTCTTTGTTTAGAAAATGTGAAGATAGCAAAAGATATAGAAGAGAGAGAATGAAGGTTTATATAGTGTTTATTATGATTTTTTTTGAATTAAAGAAAACGAAAATAAAAGAAATGGACACTTGTACAATTTAACACCATTTGTCAATACATTATTAATTTTCTTACACATGTTAACCATTCCTTCATAATTAAACACTTGTTTTAATATTATTTCATTTATTTTAAAGGATTCTTAAAAGCTTATTAAATTAATTTTCCTAATTAATAAATACAACTGTAAATTAGTAAAGCCTTTCCTAAATTTATATATAAATTTTAAATTCAGTTTAACATATATATATATATATATGAATAATATCAAATTTGTTTGTTTAATCTACAAATCAGTATTTTTAATATTTCAAATCAGATAATTATACAATTATCTAATGCCAAAGAAATCCGGGTTATCACATTCCTCCCCCCTTTGAATCTTTTCGTCCTTGAAAAGGAACAAAGCCAGAATTTATTAAAATACTTAATATTAGTTAAATTTCCTCTTTGACCACTTCTTTAAAACACTTTAAAATCTATATATTGTCAATATAGTTCTTATAGAAATATTTATAACTTGATGTTTTAACAAGTTCGTCTTCGTTCTTACAGAAATTCGGTCATACGTTGATCAGGCGTACGACTGAAAATCTATAAGTACTTAGCAGACCCATTTCCAACACCCAGTGAAATACTTGGAAAATAATTCTATTGAAGATATAGAAAACATTTTCGAAATCAAAGAAATATCTTTGGTGAGAATGCTCTGGAAATCATCACCCCCATCCATGGTCGCAGTTAACCCGATGGTTACGTTGTCATCCCAACAAAATCCATAGATAACTTCATGCCTCCGCGCCCCTCGATTACTCGATGGAACCCGCTACAAATCGCAGCTACAAATGGGGTTACATTGCTATCACAGCAAAAACCCATATAACTGTAGGCCTCAACGCCCTTGAATTTCGCTCCCAAAAGAATGAAACTTCTCCACTCCACTTGACCACAGATCGCAGTCTACCGATGTTACGTTGCCTTTCCGACAAAATCAAGCATAGACCGTTGACACTCACCTCCACACGATTTCCGCTATGGTCCAAACAGTAGATCGCAGCGACATCCAGTTACACTGTCATCACAACACAACCCAAATGCCCCTGTAGGCATCAGCGCCCTCAACTTTCGCTACCCAATAATCCTTAGAAACTAGTTTTGTCCGAACTCCTCACAGGATCAACTTTAGAACCTCCCCCTTAGAGGCTCAATGTAGAACCAAACTATGGTACTCCTGAGAAGTTCATCCCAAGGGAGCGCCTTTTTCTCCAGAGCCATTTTCAAAACACTTTATACTATACACATATAGTATCTTCCAAATCATACACCTAGTATGAATCTCGTATAAATCTCCTTTCTCAAAATCGATTATCCCAAAATCGATAATTCTCAATGAGGCTTTTCCAAATTCCAATATTGATTTTACCCAAAAATCAAAAAGCCTTTTCCAAATTCATAGGTTCCCAGAAACCTCTTCCAAAATCATTCTCATAAGATCCTTTATATATATATAGATATATATATATATATATATAACTTTAAAAAGCTTTGGATCATTTCAAACTTGTGTAAAACTCCTTTTATACTTCAAGCACTTTCAAAATCCTTTCTCTTCTGGCTATAGATTCAACAAGGGGAGATTTATCTTATATAACAAAGATATATAACTTTATTTATTCAAAATCAAATATTCAAATTTGATTACTTTATAAAGTCACTAACCTACTTCCATAAAGTAAATTTCTACCATAGAAATATCTAATTTCCACTTTTACTTCATCATATATTTTACAAAATATACCCTTCATTTCAAAAACCACTTTACATTTCATATCCACAAATTCCCAGTATCAATTTCATTCAAATCCGTATGATGCACATGTATCATCCGTACGCTATACCAATCTGATCGCTTACTCGATCACACAATCCCACTTCCGAACTAGTATCGTCCACCCGACTTCCTAGTGCGGACTCAGATCTGATTTCTTGATCAGAAACCGTCATTCTACTTGCATAGCCTAACTATGATAGAGAATATCCAGAACCAATCAACAATCCATATCCAGGTTCGCCGTCGAAAATCGAGTGAAAAATCTCAACTCGGATCGATATAACTATCTCGAAATTCTGTGCTCGAATCTAGATCAAATTACTATGCGAATAGAATAATATACGTGCATCCCACGTATTAACTTCATTGATTATTAGCCAAATCAATTTCTCTTTCTATTCACATTTCCTTTAATTTCTATCCACCTATTCACAGTTGATTCAATCACATTTGGATTATCACTTTAATTCTTATCTAAATTGTGTATTTAATCATAAGCAGTTGGAACTCTGTCCAGTTTAAATTTAGAAAATAGCTGTAAAAGTTAAAAATAGACAAGTAATTGAAAAATAATGATTAGTTTGTAAAATAGCTGCAAAATAGTTAAGTAATTGTAAAATAGTTGGAAAATAGTCAAATGTTATAGAAATTTTAAATAATTGCAAAATAGCTATAAAATAGTAATTATTTATAATAGTGGTTAAAAACAGTAATTATCTTATAAAACAGTTGAAAAATTGTTAAATAGTTCCAAAAATAATTGTAAAACAAGTATAAGATAGTTTAAGGTTTAAAAAGAAAAGTTGTATAGTAAATAGTTTGGAAAAATAGATTTGTACTAAAATAATTTATTTTGAAAATCGTCCAGAGCCAAACTGTTCAATTTCCAACCTCCATTTCCAATCAATTCAATTTAAATTTCCACTTCCATTTAAATTGACTTACTTCCAATTTAAATAACATCAATTTCCATTGAAATTGATTTAACCCCAATTCAAGTTAAATTAACCTCGGTTTCTTTCCAAATTTAACTTTATTCAACATTGATCTCAAATTCTACTAATTTAAATAAATTTCAATTGAACTAGTTCTAATTTCAATTCATTTCAACTCTAGTTTGAATTAATCCCAATTCCAAACTCCATTTCCAAATCAAGTTGAATTATTCTTGATTTCCTCCCAAATTTAATTCAAATTCCATTTGAATTTAAAACTATTCAACTTTAATTTCAATTCCAAATTATTCAAATCAATTTGGACTAATTTCAAATTAAAACTACCTCAAATTTCAAATCATATCAAATCAATCCAATTCAAATTTTTCCATTTGAATTTTTAAACTTATACACCTATAGTCACAAATCCGATTAATTTAAATCAAATTCAATTTGAACTAATTCAATTCAAATTTAAAATTTAAACCATCTTGAATTATATAAATTCAAGTTAAATCTTTAAGTGTTGATTTAATCCTTTAAATCAAATCAACTTATATTTTTAAACCATTTAATTTTGAATCCAAATTCCATTTTTTTTAACCTATTTCAATGTTCAAATAATTATTCAAATCCATTTTAAACAACTAAATCTTTGAAATTCAATTTATCACCAAATTTCAATTTTGAAACCAAACTTTTTAAGTTTTATCTTAAACATTCAAATCTTAAGTATAAAATGATTCCATATCCTTAATTTCAAATTAAAGTTTTATTTCCCATTTATTTCAATAAAGGATATATTACCACACTTCATTCCTCATTCATTGAAACAAATCCAATTCACAATTTAAATATTATTAATAACAATAAGATGACATCCTCCAATTTATTCTAAAACATCCATCCATTCTCAATTTTTAGATCTCAAACCCATTTTGAGATCTCACAACTCCCAATTCAAATTAACCATTTAACTTCCCAAGTTAAATTTCAATTTCATCTTGAAATTTCCAATTTAGGTTGCTTGTTAACTTATTTAACTTTCCCAAAGTTAAATTCAATTTACTTAATCCAGCCAACCTTACCCAATTTGAATTGCCATTTCCAATTTTAAACTTCACATTAATAATCTTCCCACTTATAAGTTCGAAAACTTATCACTTTGGGTATCACATCTCATTCCAAATTTAAAACTCAATATTTATAGTTTATTTCAAACCATCTTTGATATTATGTATATCCACACATATAAACATATTTACTTCTTGGCCCTCCAAGCCAAATTTCAAAATTTAAACCACCCTTGGTTTTAATTCAAACAAATTCTTTTAAATCTTCAAACAACTCTTGTTTGAAATAGACCCTTTCATTAAATAATATTATTTATTATTTCTTTATTACTTTGAAACAAATTTTCAAATTTCTGTAACTAGATTTAAAACTTCACAATTTAGATCATCTTCAGTTCCAATTTATAAGTCATACTTGCCTAAATGTTTTACTTCCTTAAAGAATTTCATTTTGCTTACTCATTAATTCACATTTTATTATTAATCACAACAATCATTTATAATAATAACCAAGATTATCATATCTGGAAACCAATTCATCAATATCTTATTCTGAAATTCTTTCCCAAATTTAAGATTTTAATTTTAGTTTGAATCCATTTCAAACTTATCTTTAATTTAATTTCAATTTGGTTGTATTTCTATTACCACTTAATTTAATTCCAATAATTTAACAACCAATTACCTTAATATTTATTAGAAATAAATATTGCTATATATATCAAAATATATTCTTTTAAAATCATTTAAAATCTTTATATAAGAAAATAACAAGTACGCTCTCATACACACACACACACACACTCAACTCATCCCAGGGTACCACTTACACTATCCTAAATGAGTATCGCACCAAAGCCAAGGTTCTCGCTTAACCTTCTACTTTGATACCAAATGTAATGACCTGGAAATTTCAAACCCGAAAATTCCAGATAGTCAGGGAAAGAAGTAAAGAGATAGAAGAAGAAACAAAAAAAACACGGATTCTCACATTCGCAGCGGATAAAATATAATATCTCATAAAATAACAGTTTTACAAAGAAGAACTGTATCAAACACTTATATTTTTATACATCAAAGTTACAACCATAATCACCCGCTGGAAAGTTTAAAACGACATTCCTAGTTATACAATAATATATCTCAGTGGAAAACATTCCATACGTTCCTGCCCTCGAGCTTGCCTCCTGAGCTCCAGGTCTTCCTTACCTGAAAATATGTAATACTCGGTCTGACCCGAGCATTACATCAAAGTAACACCCGAGTCAGGCTGGAAACCAGCGTGAGTAAACTCATCTAACACGGAATACAAAAGCATACAACTTAAATAAACCCGGGTAACTCATACCTTACTACGAGTTCTTAACATACCATAGTAAATACACGTCATACAATCATATCTAAGTATTATTACTTAGATTAAACGACCAAGCTTACATTTTAATTCTTTCCAGCCTATTTATTCCAAAGTCGAATCCATAAAGAATTATGGTAGATTACTAATCGAAGTGGTTTCGGGTATTTGCTAATACCCGACTCTGGTCTCTTTGAATCCAATGCCATCTAAACCCAAGTTATCCAATTAAATACAATTCAACTTAAATTACTGGATAACACTTTTAGACCAAAATTCATAATTGATAGATAATCATATTATCACCGTCCATCCAACATAGCATATCACAAAGCAATTCATATCAGAGATATGAATCAATTCAAAGCGCTCATCAACATTCAATCATTAATAAGCAAGATTAATCACTTCCATTAACTATATTAATTAATCCCTTAATTACACTGAGCGATTATCACTTAATTTCTACCACCAAATAATTATTCTCTAATTATTTCCCATCAAGTAATTTGCTTTTAATTAATCACATCCAGTGATTATTCTCTCATTACTTCTTTAAGGAATTACACCTCATTAATTACTTTAAGTAATTATACTTAATCCTTAATTAATCATATTTATTAATTATCCTTGATTAATCTCATTTTGTAATTAATTACACTTAATTAATTACATCACTTAATTAACTTCCCATAACTTTTATTAGCTAATTCTTAAATTAATTACACTAACTAATCAATTATTAATTACTTCTACAAAGTAATTATACTTCATATTAATTACACCAGGATATTAACCCCAATCCACTTCCAATCTTCAATTGATTACACCCTGTAATTACCACTACTAATTACTTCACCAAGTAATTACACTTTATAAGCCTCATAAAGTAATTATACTTAATCCCATCCTTAGATGATTATTTAAATTAATTAAACCAATTAATTAACTTAAACTAATCATATTAATTAATTGTATAGAGTAATTAATCCCTTTAACTAATTACACTAAGTAATAAACCCTTAATTACTTCTCTTAAGTAATTTCCCTTAAATCACTACCATCAAGTAATTATCACATTGGCTAATTATCCTCAATTAATTAACCTCTGATCTTTAATTAATTTAACTTTAATTAATCCTTTACAAATTTATCCACCTTAATTAATGACATTAAGAAGTATCTTTAATTACTTCCATTTAGAAATTATCATTAATTAATTAATCTTATTCAGTAATTAATCATCCCTTAATTACTTAATTTAATTTATAAAAAATCTTAATTGATTAAAAATAAACCATTTATTTTTATAAATGGCTTAAATTTTCCTTCAAATCCTTACTAAATGAATTTTTAAATAATAATTTATCACCATACTATTAACTTAACCTTTAAAGTTAAATTTTACGATTTAAATTTCCTAATCTTTTAATAATTACTTAATTTGAAAAATCAAGTTTTCATTTGTAAACAAGCTTTCAAGCAAAGGATGTTTATATTATAAACATTTTTAAATTTTAAACCTGCATTATATGATTAAATAGAACATCATCGTTAAAACCCGGGCCTGCTTCACTCCCTTCCCGAGATGAAACCCGAGCTATATGAGTTACTCAACAACTTCGAGTTCAACAAGCAAGCCCCTCGAGTTCGACCTGCATATCCACCTTCTTCCTAAATCCTATCCAAAACCAGATACCAGATGTTTCACCATGCACATGCACACGCATTCCTGACATTGGCGATCACTGCCGCGACCACCAGCACACCACCCATGATCCTCCCAAACCTTCCGATCATCCACGTTCAACGAAGTCGACCGGAATCAAATTCGAGCTTGACGAAACTCCCTCGAACCCAAAACCTGATGATGAAAACCTCCTTGCCTCGTCGGTCTAGTTCATCAAAAATCATGCCGACCCACCAGGTATTATCATCTTCGACTCACGCAACATTTCAACCAACTCCGATCAAGCTCGATCCATTCTCACACCCGTGATGATTCTTGATTCATCGTCGAACCCATGAGACCATAAAACCCTACAATCTCCTTGCATCGCCACCTCGACGATTTCTAAACCCAATCAACCATTCCCCAATGTTCGTTGACCCCGTGGCCTCCTACGACCAAAATCCCAACGTCAAAAACTTCCGCGATCACCAGCAAACGATGAAATCCCAATTTTCGATCATTAATCAATATCTCATGAATTACTTAATTAAAATTCATGATTTCAATTTTAAAAATCATCATTTTTCACAACAATTTAAATCATATACTTGAATCACCAAATTATTAAGGTCAAAAATTTGATATTGGTTGAATCCTTACTGTTCTTCCTTCTTATTATTCAAACTAGCTTAGCTTGGAACTATTTTTAAAATTTATATCTTGTTATAACAACAAATTCTTGTTTATTCATTGAAGACTAAAAATTACAGATGAAGAGCACTAAATTTTTGAACCCTATCTGCAATCTGGAAGTGAAGAACAGAGCTATAACACTGACATGTACTCATAAATGTTCATAATATATATATATATATGAGATCATATACAACAATCAAACAGGCACTTTACAATTTGTCTAAAGTTTTACTGCATGCGACATGGTTTATATAGATTTTGTAACTTTAAATAAGGATTGTTTACTCACAGATTTTAGAAATGCAGAGGCTTCAAAACTGGATTGAAAATTGGAAGGCTTTTGATTACTGCAATGATTATCACACTGGAAACTTGATAATGTTGCTTGAAAGGATTTGCTTGTCATTGTTCTTCCAGGTTGCATGTTTGAGGAAATTATAGTTTGATATTGAAAAGGTTGCAGGGTTTTTTTTCTTGAATTTTGATTTAAGGATTTGCTACAGGATTTTGATTTTGGTTGGTAGAGTGTTTTGCAGGTTTTGATTTCTGTTTTAAAGGTAGTTTACAGGTTAAGCTTCTTTGTTTAGAAAATATGAAGATAAGAAAAGAAATAGAAGAGAGGGAATGAAGGTATATATAGTGTTTATTATGATTTTTTTTGAATTAAAGAAAAAGAAAATAAAAGAAATGGACACTTGTACAATTTAACACCATTTGTCAATACATTATTAATTTTCTTACACATGTTAACAATTGCTTCATAATTAAACACTTGTATTATTATTATTTCATTTATTTTAAAGGAGTTTTAAAAGCTTATTAAATTAATTTTCCTAATTAATGTATACGATTGTAAATTAGTAAAGCCTTTCCTAAATTTATATATATATTTTACATTCAATTTAACACAAATATATATATATATATATATATATATATCTGTGAATGATATCAAATTTATTTGTTTAATATACAAATCAATATTTTTAATATTTTAAATCAGATAATTATACAATTATCTAATGCCAAAGAAATCTGGGTTATCACACTTTGAGAGGATTTTTACTAACTTAGGCTTGGATGATGGGGAAAAGAGGAGGCTGGCCTCTAGCCAGTTGCAAGGGGCAGCGTTCCATTGGTGGAATAGGTTGACAGCCGGTGTTCCAGAGGAAGAACTAACTTGGGCTAATTTCAGAATGAGGTTTGAACATAAATTTCTATATGAGGTAGCAAAGTCGGTGCTGATGAGGAAGTTCATGGATCTTTTTCGGGGGATATGTCAGTAATCGAGTATGCAACTAAGTTTGATGAGCTATCTCGATATTGATATGCCACTATAGACACTGAAATTAGAGGGACCGAGGGGTTCATTCGTGGATTAAGGCTAGACCTAGTTAGAATGACTATGACCCATGTCAGAGAACCTTGTAATGTAGTGGTGGAGATGGCCATTTGCACGAAGAGATGCTTGCTGTTTCTACTTGGGATAAGCTAGTTGAATCATAGGATCCTCAGGGAAAAAAAAGAAAATTATTTAAGAAGATGGGAGTCCAGAAAAGGGAGGCTGCCAAGAAAGCAAAGGCTCAATTGATGTGTTTCAAATGTGACAAGAATGATCATTATGCTCACGAGTGCCGAACAAGCAAGGGCAGAGGAGAAGAATGTGAAATGCTTCAACTACAACCAAGTTGGGCATTGCAAGAACCAATGTCCAGAGCCAGTCAAGGTGGACAGAGGGAAGGTTTTCGCTATTGGACCACCAACTTCTTCCAGGCCTACTGTAGCAGAGAAAGGGAAATTTTTGATGGAAGGTACACTTTTGATTCAAAGTATACTAGTTAGGGTACTATTTGATACCAATACAATTATCAATGATGAGCGAATTGATATGAGGTGACTACTTCTAGTTTAGATTCGACAACTTTGACTCCCGACATCATCGTATGGTAAAATTCAATAATTAATAAAGTGTGGTATCATAAATAGAGAAGAGTAGCGGCATGAGATAGTGGTACCAATAAAGAGCAGCACTGATTAGAGGCGACATTGATCAAGTGTGTTAGCCTTGTTAACATGCAATATTACTTGATTGACAACATTAAAGAGTAGCAACTTTGAACAGGGGCGATATTGAGAATGTGACGCATTGGCCACATTTAGTATTGATGTTGAACGATATCCCTAGCTCTTTAATCATGTTGCATGTCTCCCATCTTTATGATTAACAATTATGATAACAACTAGTTTTGGAGGAAAGACTTTTCTTCGCACTGAGGATGCTATTGAAGTAAAGAATTAGCAACTGCATTGTAAAAGAATCTTTGCCGATCTAAGGTTAAATGATGATTAGAGGAGAAGGTTGGCATCGAGGCAGTTGCAAGAAGCTGCTTTGTATTGGTGGAACAAAGTGACCATTAGAGTACCAAAGAAGGAACGTACTTGGGCTGAATTTGGAAGAAGATTCGAGGAGATATTTCCGTCTGAAGTAGCAAAGTCAGTCCTACTTAGAAATTTTATGGAATTAGAGCAAGGGGAAATGTTTGTATCGGAGTATGCTGCTAAGCTTGATAAGCCATATAGGTATGGATATGCCACTATTGATATGGTAATCAAGAGGAATGGGAAGTTTATCTGAGGTTTGAAGTCGGAGATTGCTAAAGCAACCATGCTACATCTTTGAGATCCAAGTAATGTAGTGGTTGAGATGGTTATAAGGAATGAGGAGATGTTTGCGAATTTTGGGAAAGAAAAGTCGATGAAAACCCAAACTTCTCACAATAAGAAGAGAAAGTTCTTTGAGAAGAAGGGAGCTTAGAAGGATGGAGCTGCATAAAAAGGGAAAGTAGACATTATTCGTTATAAGTGTAACAAGAAGGGGCACTATGCTAACGAGTGTCAATTTGGTAAAGGTAAGACAGCTATGGGAAGGCAGAATTTGAAGTGCTTTAACAGCGACCAAGTTGAGCATTATAACAACAAATGTCCAGAAGGAACCAAGGCTAATAATGAAAGGTGTTTGCTTTATAGCCTTCTGCATTGACAAGATTTCTACTGAGAAAGGAAAGTTTGTGATGGAAGATACGTTTTTGATTCATAGCATACCAATTAGAGTATTGTTTGATACTTGAGCATCACATTCACTTATCTCTCAGTATTTAGTAGATAAGTTGAATTTAGAACCAGTAAACCTTGTTACACTTAGGTAATTAACCCAATAGGAGGGTAATCAACTCTGTGGATGAGATGTGACTATTTAGAATTTGAGTTGTTAGGTTATACTTTTACCTGCAATTTATTTGTGTTTGATTATGCGGGTTTTGGGATTATTTTTGGTATGGATTGGTTGAGCAAATAAGATGCTAGGATATTTTTCCAAGATAGAAAATTATCATTGAGACACCCTGATGGTAGTGATTGAATTATAAACTCGGTTAAGAATTCAAGTCCAGAAGTTTATGCTTTATTGGGTACCACAGAAGTGGAAAGATGAGTTAAATTGTGTTTATGTTGTAAAAGAATTTGCGGATGTTTTTTAAGCATGTTACAGGACTATCATCGAAATGAGCTATTGAGTTTTCTATAGATCTTTTACCTAGAGCTAAACCCATTAGTATACTACTCAGTAGAATGACACCTGCCTAGAGGAAGAAGTTAAAGGTGTAGCTAGTGGACTTAGAAGAAAAGAATTTTATTAGACAAAGCAGCTCATCTTGGGGAGCGGCTGTGGTGTTTGTGAAGAAACTAGATGGGTCCTTAAGATTGCGTGTCGATTATTGTAAGATGAATGAGAAGATGCTAAAGAATTGGTATCCTCTGCCAAGAATTGATGATTTATTTGATCAGTTGAGAGGAACCAAAGTACTTTCCCAGTTGGATTTGGTGGCATGGTTCGATCAATTGAGGTTGGTGGAGGATAGTATTCCTTTGACGATGTTTCAAATGAGACATGGTTTGTACAAGTGATTAGCAATACCATTCGAGTTAATTAATGCACCTGCTTTCTTTGAGGATAGGTTTGTACTGGTGCTCATTGATGACATTTTGATATGTTCTGAGGATGAAAGAGATCATGAGATTCATCTTGGAATAGTGCTTGAGAAGTTGAGGTAGCATCAACTAAAAGTGAAGTTTCGATGTGTTATTTCTAGAAAAAGAGATGAAATTTCTTGGTCATGTAGTTTCAGAGAAAGGGTTATCAGTGGATCTAGCTAAGATCGAAGATGTAAATGGTTGGAAGAGAACCGAGACGGTGATCGAGATAAGAAGTATCCTTGGATTAGCTGCTATTACCAAAGATTCATTAAGGATTCTCTCGGATAGCAGCACCCCTGATTAAACTAACCAGAAAGGATGAAAAGTTGTTTAATCTAATAAATGTGAGAAAAGATTCCTTAAGTTAAACCATTTCTTTACCAATGCGTCCATGTTAGTTGTTCTGGATGGGAATCTGGATTTAATGGTGTATACAGATGCATGTAAAACAGGGTTAGGTGCTATGTTGATGCAAAAGCGTAAAGTAATTGCCTATGTTTCTCAACAACTCAGATTGCATGAAATTTGATATCCAACTCATTTTTTGAAGTTGGCAGTGGTAATTTTGCATTGAAAGTGTGGAGACAGTACATCTTAGGAGAAAGGTTGGAGTTGTATACGGATCATACGTATTTAAGGTATTTATTATCTTAGAAAGAGTTGAATATAAGACAACAAAGATGGCTGGAGTTTTAGCAGCTTATGGTTTTGGTATTGAATATACTCCAGGGAAAGAAAATAAAATAGTAGATGCACTTAGCAGAAAACATTAGAATGTGGTGTTAGCTATGTTAGTAGAATGGAAAGATTTAAAGGCGGTGACTACTTGTAGTATGCAGTTAAGGTCGACTGCTAGTTCTAGTTAGAGTATCGCCATATTGTCATGTTTAGAAATTCGACCAGTATTGATTGAGAAGATTGCTTCTAAGTAGAGAGATGATCCATTGTTAGCTAAAAGGATTAGAAGATTGGTAAGTGTAACTGAGATTGATGATCTAAAAGATTTTAGTCTTGACCAGAGAGGAAGGTTAAGAAAGAAGGGACGACTATGTGTTCAAGATGTTAGTGACCTAAAAAGGCATTACTTAGGGAGTGTCATCGATCAAAATCCTTGAGGAACTAAGATGTATATGGATATGAAGAGAAGTTTCGTCTGAGAAGGTATGTAAAGGGATGTAAGCTTATGGGTAAAGCAATGTTTGAATTGCTAACAAGTGAAAGCCAAGCATTAGAAGCCAAGTGGTTAGCTTCAACCTTTAGATATACCAGTTTGGAAGTGAGATTCGATATCCATGAATTTTATTGGTGGGTTTCCAAGGTCGAATAGGGAAAATGAAATTATTTGGTTATAGTGGATAGACTAACCAAGGGTGCACATTTCATTCTCATTAAGTTAAACAGGACGACACATGTATTGGCTAAGTTGTTTATGAAGAAAATTATCAGACTGCATAGGATTCCTAGTGGTATAGTCAGTGACAGAGATACCTTGTTTACTAGTGAATTTTAGAAGAGTCTATAAGAAGAGTTGGATACCAAGCTTAAGATAAGTACCGCTTATCACCCACAGAAGGAAGGGCATATAAAGAGAGTCAATAAGGTACTTGAAGATTTGTTGAGAGCTTGTGTACTAGATTTGGTGGGACATAGGAAGACCATTTGTGCTTAGTTGAGTTTTTCTATAATAACAGTTATCAGACTAGTATAGAAATAGCACGTTTCAAAGCTTTGTATGAAAGGTCGTGCAAATCACCAGCATGTTGGTTGGAGACCGAAGGCAGATTGGTCCTTGGTCCGGATATAGCAAGAGAAGCCACAGAGAAGATTTAGTTAATCCGAGTTAGGATGAGAGAAGCTCAGTCTAGGTGGAAGAGTAACAAAGATACGAGGCGTAAAGATTTAGAATTATCAAGTGGAGATCATATTTTCATTAAAGTATCACCGATGAAGGATGTGATACGATTTGGAAAATCAGGAAAATTGACACTGAGATATGTTGGACCATTCCTTATTATAGAGAGGATCTAGAAACTCTTATACCAAGTGGAGTTACCGAGTAGTTTGGCAGAAGTCCATATGTTGTTCATCTTAGAAAGTTTATGCATGATCTAGAGACAACTACTTCTCCAACTGCATTGGAAGATTTAGTAGTAGAATCGGATCTAACTTTTATTAGGCAACCAATTCATGTTGTAGCGAGATATGAGAAGAAGTTGAGTAACAAGATAGTTAGATTGGCGAAAGTCCAATGGAGTGAAAACGAGAAAGACTATACTTGGGAGACAGAGGACATGCTTGGAAATAATTATCATGAGTTGTTATGATGGTACGTTCTATATTTGATATACATACAGATTTCATAGTTGATAGGATATACAAGCATTGGTTTTATGTTTGATATGCTTATTATGTAGTGCTTACTAAATTTCGAGGATGAAATTCTTTAAGGCGAGAAGCCTCTAATGTCCCTAATTTTTATTTAACATTATTCAAAAAAAATTATTTGGATAGATTAAATAGAATAATATAGTGGGACATGGGATGAGATTTGATAATTAATTGGGTAAGGCCTTAACTAATTAACTTATAATATTATTTTAAAAAATTAACATATAAAAGGATATATGAAGAGGGCGAAACCCTTAAACCCTAGCCCTCCATGCATTCTCACTTATATCATAAACAATCGAAAGAAAAACCTCAAGTGCGGCCATTTCTAAGGAGAAGAAGGGAATGAAATCAAAGGGTATTTGGAAGACAAAGCATAGGGGAAACTAAATATCATCAAATCTCAACTCCAACATCTAAATTAAGGTGAATAATAAGTGAACCATCTCTATTTTTTGTTCTCGAATTTGGCTATGGATAGTATCTGAATTATTTTGATAGTTTTTGCCAAGTTATGGATGTATAGTTATTGTTGGAATAGTATAATGATTTGTGGAATATTTGTGAATTTTTTTGAATCAGTTTCAAGAGAAAAACCTAAGTTTTTAATCTCCAAATGCCTTGATTTTCGGGTATGTTGTGTAAAACATTAATTTGGAAATGATTTTTAAATTTCATATTTTTCTAAGTTATATTAAATATTTATCAATTTCCTACGAAGGAAATAGTGTTTATTCAGGTTTTAATTATTAAAAATAATTATATACTTATTTTGGCCTTAAAAATTTTTTATCGAAAAGAAAACGTTAATTTTCAATTTCAATGATTTTTCCCAAGTAATCATGAATTACTCTGAATTTATTATGTTAGGTAAGCATTTAGATTAATAATTAATTAAGGATGTATATTAATTAAGTTAGTGTTTGTTTTGGGAATAAAAAATGGTTGCGGTAGGTTTTCTGGAAAGAACTGGGTAAAGTATAGTATTATCCAATAGAAATTTGACAAGAGTAAAAATTATGGTGAAAAGTAATTGCTTCTAGTAGAAATAAATCGGTTTTTATGATAATTACATATTACCCATATCACTGCCAGACCACTACAACGTCGATTTGGGTGGACACATTATATCAACTATGTTGGTATAGGATGGATATGCTCTGGTTCGAGTTATAGTATAAGACATGCGACATAGAATTAATGTCGATATGCGGCATAGAATTGATATCGATATGCGGCATAGAATTAATATCGATATGGAAATCTCGTAATGAATTAGGGTTGTGTCACCCACCTTTATTTATTTATTTTAAAATCTATATCGCATGTTATTGATATCGCTAGTTTTCACTATAGTTTTAAATGACGTCACATACCACTATTTTGGTACCAACTATATTACAGCGGCGATCCTACATGATTTATATATCAACACTTAGCCTGAGGCAGTGATGCTACAGGTAATATTTTCTATATTAACTGTTTACGGTGATGACGCCGGTATTACTTAGTTTTGGTATAAAGGAAATTTATATCATGGGTTGTCAATGCCAAAACTCTATTTCTTACGGCATGGAGCCGAAGTACTATGTTTTATGACATTATAGTATTAATGCCCCAAGTGATCTATTTTCCATGATAACTCCAAGTAGCATTGATGCCACTACCTTTTATTTTCAATGTCAGCGAAGCTTTGTTTATGCTAACTAAAACTATGTTTCAAAGAGGCAAGATAACCTATGGTTATGAAGGTTGACAACCTTGTGGGTACGGCAGTTAGACATAAATCATGCAGTCCACCTAAATATAAGACGATAGTAATTTGAAATTAAGACAAATAGTCAGACGAAATTAAGATGGATAGTCAAATAAATTTGGGATGGGTAATACATTGCATGTTACATGACTGGAAATGTTTAATTATTATGTTTCAACCATTGTGGATGCAGGAGCATAACATATGGTTGGTGTATTTTGGATAAGATACTAGTAAGGGGAAAACCAATACCGCTAAGCGGTGTGGTCTCACTAGATGCCTATTTGGTTCAAGATAGTAGTTTATTATTCACACCAGATTTTTTATCTGACCCGAAGTTTTTGTTTTTCCCCTTAAACTCTGGGGTACTCATTTTAGTAGGTCGGGAGTAAAGGTTTCCAGGTTGCCAGTAAGACGAGTAACTTTCCATAGACGTGCAAGAGGCAATCTAGCTATTTGATTTCTTATCTAATCAGCTATGTTATTTGATTTTGTCTATATGGATGTAATGAGAAGTTATATAATTACCTAATGTTGGACTCTAATCAATCAAGGGGGCATCTTCATCTGCTGCTCTTTGAGTATATTATAATAATTTATATTTCGTCAAAACGTGGGATTACGAATGGTATTATGTAATGAATATGTAATGTTATTTATGAAATTTAATGTGAAAACTTGCTATTAAATTGTGCTTGAAAATTTTCATATTTATGCTTTTGAATATTGATATGATTAACATAGCCATATTTTTTCGTTGAAAATTCATACGGACGACTCTAGCATTCCAAGCACCTAGTTTCGGGCCTCAAAGTGGGGGATGCTACAATATATATCAAGGAAGCGGTGAGATTACATGGAGTTCCTATCACTAATATCGCCGAATGAGACCCATAATTGCCAATGAGTCTTGGTGGAGTTGTGAAACGCTTTGGGTTCGGATTTGTGCATAACTATTGTGTATTATCCACAAATGAACGAGCAGAGCAAAATGGTCAACTAGTTTCTAGATGATTTGCTGAGAGTCTGCATTTTAGATTTCAGGGGATCTTGGGAGGATTACTTATGTTTGGTAGAGTTATCATACAATAATAGCTACTAAAGAAGAATTGGAATGGCACCACTCGAGGCGTTGTATGGAAGACCATACAAATCACTCGTATGTTGGATGGAAGCGGGGATAGGCTCGTGCTAAGGCCGGAGGTGTTGAAGGATGCTATTAAATAAGTTGAGCTAATTCGGACTAGAATGTAGGCAGCATAGTCTTGGAACAGACATTTAATATCTCAACCCCAAAGCGAGCTCCCCATAACGTAAACGCTAGTCAATCGGTCCTAGCTTGATAGATTAATGACCCCTAGATAAGGCTTTATAATATAATTTACCACATGACTAACACATCTCAAAACTCGTATAAGAGCTAACTAGCTCAACTCCGACAAACAAACAACTAACTAACTAACTTTGAGGTCTGTGTGTATCCCTTACAGATTCTACACTAGTAGGAAGTGAAATCTATCAGAGCATAACTCGAATCTTTGTAACGACCGCTCAGGACCGCCGGTGGTCGTAGCCTGTATGTCATCCCTACTACTAAATACCAGTCTAAAAATACTAACATATCCAGCCGACCTTCCATTTCTGACACCTGTTTAGACTAACCTAATGTAAGTCAAGGAAAATTTCCCTTTTAGTTATTTAATACCTCTTATTAAAGATGAAGCCCACCACATTTCCTTAAAAGTACTGGACCATTTAGTACTTCAAATCAAAGACTAACTATTGGTTTATTTCCCTCTACATATCTGCATTGCATATCCCTTCAAGACGAGTCCTATGATTAGAGATGTCCCCCATTAGTTGTAAGCATACACAACTGCTGGTAGCCTCTAGTGAAGGGTGAACTTCTGTTGTTTAACTCTACTGACCTCGCATCCCAACCCACTAAACCAAACCAACCATCCTAAACTTATATGTTCGGTTAGTCCCATTAATTCACACTTGTCCTAATAGTATAACTAAGGCTATATAACTTCCCGCTATGAAAATGATAATGCCTTTTAGCATTTAATTCCTATCTTATACCCTTGTTTACTATATTTCATAAATATCAATTGTTCGTAATAAACGGCTATTATTATTCTAATCGAACAATTTATAATAACATTTATTTATCAGTTCTAATTTCAACCTATTACGATTATTCCATTTCCCCATAAAGCCATATAAAATTCTTTAGTCGGTCTCATTAAACGCATTTATGTCCCCATTTAATTCATGTTACTCCCTATTAGCTACACGTTTATTATCCTATTAATTTTGAAGTTATTATATTTTTTCCTCATACGCTTTTTGATCCTATAATTTAGCACACTGCTAATAAATAATAAGAATATAGTTGTAATTGACAGTATATAGTTTTAATTTTAATCGATAAGCGCGGTTATATGTGTATGTGTGTGTGTGTGTATTCCTATTTTCACTATTAATTTAAGAACTAGAACATTCCTTTCTATGTTTTAATTTACCAGAGCTATTATTAAAAAAGGTTTACGAGAGCTATTATTATTGAAAGGTTTATCATTATAACTTTCCATAAATTACCAAAAAATGAGATATTTACTCCGTTTGAAATTGCGTGAAACTATCTCTTTTCTTTTGTTGAAATAGATAGCATAAACTACGGAGAGAATATTCATACTTTACACAACTCTTTCCTTCATGGTATGTTCCTTGTAATTTCACATGCCCTTTTTATACATATTTTTGGAAATGGATAATTGATGGAAATTACACGGAAGATACAATTAAATTATGCCCCACTCCCAATAAATTAAAATATAGAAATTCACATTACAAGTCAATTTATGGCAATCTAAACTAATACTAACATTTTACAACCCAACTATAAATCTTGAATAAACTTTACAACTTTATCAACATTCAACTTAAACAAATTAGGGACCGATTTCTAAATTTTTAGATTATGGTGTAAAAAACATTCCTATCAACGTCCCTTTCTACGCCTGCGACGCCTCTCCTCCCCGTCCTTCCCTATGCCCCGTCTATTTCGTCTTCTTCCACCAGATCTGGCAGAGTTTTTAAGGATTTGCCTTCTGTTCCATTTCGACAATTTCTTCCCTTGCTTTCTAGTGCAGATCTTCCTCCACTGCCTGTGCTTAAAACTTCTTCCCTTGCTTCTTCTGTTTGACCTGGTTCGCGATCTGTGGTTACGCTTCCTTTGGCTGGTGTTGTCTATGAATTGGGGTCTGGAAGTGTGCCTTCGCTTGTGAATGAACATGTTGTTTCTAGAGTTGTTGGTGAGGATTTTGGTCTTTTTGGCCGCATTTTGTGTTCTACTGATCCTGATTTTTCGAACCATGATCCATGCAACTCTGGTGTTCGACTTAATGCCGATGTGAATTATGTGCTCATTGTGATAAGTTTCCTAATTGTTCAATTGTGTCTGACTTTGTTGGTAAACCTGTTGTTGTGGAGCTTC
The DNA here is from genome assembly GCA_030765085.1 of Allium cepa. Lineage (NCBI taxonomy): Eukaryota > Viridiplantae > Streptophyta > Magnoliopsida > Asparagales > Amaryllidaceae > Allium > Allium cepa. The sequence goes on from CM060937.1 coordinate 380,383,992, forward strand.
CCGGTTCGTTGCATTGCCCTGCTGCTCCTACCCAGGCATGTTCGAAATCTTAGTCCGCTCTTTTTACTTCACCGCCCCGTCATGCGGGAGATTACAAACCGATTGATTTCGATATCGTTGAGGAAAATGGAGTGATGATTCCTCCCCTAGTGCCATGCAAGCTGGTATGGATTACTAGTCAGAATACTTGGTTGGTTTCTTTTTGGACCCTAATCACCGCCTGCTTGATGTGTCGTCAGTTTGTCGTAGGGCTTGGAAGCTTAGTGGTGCTCTTCGAGTTAAGCTAGTTGATTCCATGTACTTCTTTTATTCTCCTCAGCCGACGAACATAGTCGTGCTCTCGAGGCTGAGCATTCTTTTTTTTTTTTGGGCAACCATTTTTCATTACTCCTTGGTCTCTGACTGTTGCTAGTGCACGTGAGCAAGTTCTTTCTATCCCCGTATGTGTTTACTTTTCGCACATTCCCTCTGCCCTTTAACCTTTGCTTGGTTTGAATTGGTTGGCTTGTAATGTTGGTAAATTGAATTGTTTTGACTCAAATACAGTTGCGCGTGAAAAAATGGTATTCGCTAAAGCTCTGATTGAGATTTCCCCTTTTAAGCCTCTCCATTACACTATTCCTGTAGAGCTAGCTGTTGGGCATGTAGTGGAAGTCCGTGTACGTTATGGCTGGGTTCCAGATATTTTTTCTGCCTGTCACTCAATTGGTCACCTTGCCAACGCCCGCTCACATTCTGAAGTTTCAGCGGCTGCTCCAAAGATCCCTCTTCCTCGGCCTCTGCTCAGAAAATGGGTACCTAAGGTATCTTCCACTGACTCTCAGGCCCCTCCTCCTGCTGTTCCTTTATCCGTCCCAGATCCGCCTGCTTGTTCTCATACTCGGCCTTCATCCCCTGCCATTTCTGTGGTCCCTTGTGTTGTTCCAGCAGTCCCATCTGCTGTTTCGGATCTTGTTCAGCCTCGTTTGCCTGTTGTTTGGGATGCATACAAAAGATGTTGGGTTGATCACATTTCTGATGTGCGATTTAACCCCATGGATGATTCCTTTTTTAGATTTGTATCTGATGATCATTTGGACCTTAGATGCCTTTATTACAGACCTTCTGTTGACTCCTTAGTTCTCGATTTGGACGGACCGTATGCGGAGTCGAATTCTGGCATGCTTGCTGATTCTATTTGGGATCGTTCCTTTATTTTTTTATATGATGCTGAGGTTTATGATCCTTGCCTTGCTTCCCTTTTCCGCCCCTTTGCTGGTCGTGTTGGGAATGTCCCATTGGTATCTCTCCAGGTGTTTATGGACGTTGGTGCTTCTTCCTCTCCGGAGGAGACCTAGTCTATGCGTTTTTTCTAGTAGCTGTGACATGTCGTCACATTCCTATGCTCTATTTTCCTTTTTCATAGTAGTTAAGGTATTTCAACCTTTCTCCTGTATTTCAAGTTTTTATTACTTTCGTAATAAAAGTGGACGGTCCACTATAAAACCGGCTTGCCTTGCAAAAAAAACATTCCTTTTTAATTATCTAACTTACAAAATATGCAAATGAGATTTCACCTTCCTAAGCATGCAACTCCATAGATCTTGCATAGATATACAACATAAATATAAATCAACAATACAAATTTCAATGTTATAAACAAATTATATACTTTCTCGCTCGCCTTTCAAACTTTCAAAATCTTCCAAATCTGAATTCATCCATTTACTTAACTCCTTTTCCATTCTAATCCAAAATAATATATATATATATATATATATATATATATATATATATAACAAGGTATGTACATACTATTAGAATTTCATATCTAAGAAGAGATTTACGGTTAAAGGGAATATAAATTGGTAATTATAAAATTTACCTTTTTTTGCGGTATTCATTTGCTTTTTCTCTCCTTCTTTTTTATTTTCTACCTTTCTCCAATATGTGTGTGTGTGTGTGTGTGTGTGTATAATATTTCATAATTAATGGGAAAACGGAGAAGGGAAATCGCTGCTTTGATTAGAAAATATAAGAAGAGAAGCAAAGGGTTAGGCCTGTATATAAGGGCACTCGAATCAACAGTATCCCATATATAAAAATAATTAAATCCAGACTGTTCGGTCAAGGTTCGGCCCTAGCCGCAGCCACCCCGACAGGCCGATTGGCCTTAGTAAGGGGGTCGACTTATGGGGTCTCCCATTTATTATTATTTATTTCCTTTGCTCATTTAAACTATTTATGCTTCGAAACTTCAATGCTAATAAATTTTTTATTTGATCTCTGATCGTGAAAATCTAAATATGAAAGTTGCTCGAAAATTTGCCACGGCCTAATGGTGCAAATTTCATGGCCAAATTCCAACATTTGCCCAAATTCTATTTTTGGAGCCTTATTAATTATTTATTAATTATCATTAATTTTATGGGGAGTTACATTCTCCTCCTTAAAAGAATTTCATCTCAAAAATTCCCTTAGATTAAATCATGTAATATTGTGCATAACCCTCTAAACTATTCGATGAATTAGTGTACAAGTGAATGGTGTTGCACAACATATAAGACATGTATGCAAAATGATTCTAAATCCAAGCCTCCTGTATGGATGCATTCTTTTAAAACATTTTGAAAATATGGTGCAGATATTAACTGCCAGTTCTATATGTATGCAAGTTTTCAAAGATCAAAAATCCTTTTTCGTACAATAATTTCCATACTCCTATGAGTAGGAGTATGGTTCAACTAATTTTGCATCTAATTCCTACCATCTAAAATCTAGCACATAATTTCTAACATCCAATTTTTTTGAAAATCCAGTTTCCTAGATCTATACTCCTATGCTGGAAAAGGATTTTCAATAGAAAATTTTACATTTCCAACCTTTTTTGGATGCGTATCTAGTTGTAGTTTGAAACCTTTTCTGTGCCCCCAATTTTTATCAAATATTTCCAAGTACAATTCACATAAGGAGGTTTACCTTTAGATGTTAAAATGAAATTATCCTAAATGCAATTTTCATTTTACTGTCAATAAGGTATGGAATTAGAAATTCCAAAGGTAAAACATCCTTTTCCATTGTTATCACTATGTTTAGTATACTATTACCCTTGCCGGACAGTAAAATTCATATTCACTAACACGTCAACCTTCCCTACACTAGGCACGTAGCCTTTGAAAATTGGAAATTATCTTGTTTCTCATTAAAAACTTTTCATTCCTTCCAATCAAACTTGCAAAATGGTTTTAAAAAAATCAAATTCCCAAAACCATTTAAACACCATTTTTTCAAAAGAACTCGAACAAATTTTCCAAAAGCATTTAAACCCAACTTCTCCAAAAGCACTTAATGAAAAATTTTAAAGCATTCAAACTCAATTTTTGAAAACATTTGTCGCTCCATTCTTATAACAAATCAAGCCACATCTTAATGTAATCATGATTCAATGGATGATTTAATGCATATGATTGACCCTAGCAATGTGCAGTTAATCCTAGATTAATTTGGGGAAATTTTCCTTTTACTCTAAAATAACCTATAGGCATATTTATAAATTTTGGCATTTAAGGCATTGGGATAATTACCCATAATTTTGTAACAACCCTTTCAAATCCTCTTCTTACTAAAATTTATTTTTCCTACTAAATCTTTTTGGATGAAAGAATTCTTAATTTCTTGTTGCTAACCTAATTTCCTAATTAACTTCCAACTTGAATAACATTTATTGCTGAGTTAAGTGTTCTTATGAGATCTCCTTATTTACACTATTTCCCAATACATATACACACATATACATACACACATATATATACATATGTATAGCGGTCAAAGCTCAACCAAATCATCAACATAGTAATAAAATAGGAACATATCCCATATCACATCACATGATTTTCCAATATCCGAAGGGAGACAACTATAAATTACAATCCAAAAACCTAAAAGAAAACGATTGCTGAAAGATGCCCTTCATCATCAATTGATGTTCATGATGTTGTGGCCCTATCACCCCTTACTCAATTAAGATGGACATTTCTAGCATACTATTCAACTATAATTCACATGTCTTAACTTACCTTCTTGGCTCCCAATAAATAAGGTACATCCATTACTTCAATCATTACTTCTGATTATGGTAACATTCCCATGCTACAACAGGTAAGAAGTATAAATCAAGCACAATTAGAATATCTCTTTAAAAAATTGACTTGGTGGAATAACTTCCCTACCACCTATCTTTCCTTCTTTAACATTGAGTCAGCCAACATCTTTTATATATGTTTGTCATTGTATTACTCTCTTCTCCAAACATACTACTAACTTCTTTCAATCAATTTTTTTTGATAGTATCCTCAGACTTTGTTATTTACTTCCTTTATCCTTAGTCTTTTCGTGTGAGTATTCCCTAGGACTCGCAAAACTGTACTTTGATACCATTCCTCATTACCTTAAAGGTTCTTCTTATGGCTTCCATATATCTTAAAATAATCCTTATATTCAACGATAATTCCTTATTGCTACCCTATGAGTATCAATAGCTATTTTATTCATAACCTAAACCTTAACTTCGCCTTACTTAGGCAATCATCCTTATCTGCTCCATATCAAAAATTGGGTTGGGTTTCGCCACTCTTTATAAAACTCAAACTTCACAATCATGAAGTACGCAATCCAAAAGATCCTTAACTTCGTCTTACCTGGGCAATGATCCTTATCTGCTCCATATCAAAAATTGGGTTGGGTTTCGCCACTCTTTATAAAACTCAAACTTAACAATCATGAAGTACACAATCCAAAAGTTTTATCTTTGAAAATATAAACATAGGAACCTATTTATCAATTTCAAATATTTTTTTGGTTTCTAAAATTGTGCAATGAAAAAATTTCCTTTTTCAAAGACTTTCTATAACAAATATTTACTTCCTAAAAAGTAGGATTTCTAACTGAAAACATGTTTAAAACCTCAACTGTCATACCAAACCTTTTTATTCAAAAATATATTTTATACCTTTAAATAATAAAAAATGGAGTAAATAAGAATAAGTTCCATCCTATTATTTTCTTACTACTTATGCGATTTTCGATTTCAACCGTAATGGAGATTCTAATAGCATATGATGAGGGCTTTCAAAAGATACGTGCAATTTCTGCATCTATCTAAGCACCTATCTAAAACATATGCACAATTACTACACATATTTATGGAATTTATCCATTCTTCCCATCCTATTCTTATTGTTTTTCTCCTATACTATTTCTAACTAGATTACTAATCTCAATTTATATAAATTTCTAATGTTATTTACATTCAAATTTCCTAATACTTCTACTATTAAAATTTCACCTACCTAAGTGGCTTCTACTACATCGCTCATTTCTTTTTTATTGTTTATCCTCATTGACTCATAATAGTGCATTTGCCTCCTGCTTTAGCCATCAGGTTTTTCTTCATTAACATGAAAAAATATATGTATAAATTTATTTCAGTTGTTTTTCTCCATATTTTTCTTATACGGAAATATTCCTCCCATCTTCATTATTGGGCATTCTTATCATTCTATTCACTTTACCACATTTCAGTCAAATACCATTTCCATTTATCCACTCTATAGAAAAATAATTTAGAAACTTTTGAATTCACAAAAATAAGAAATAGCCCTCTTTTCCATTTATTTCCAAAAAATGAAAATCCCCTTGACCATAAACCTTTAAATCAAAAACTTTTGACTTAACCGATTTCAAATAAGAAATTCAAAATTTTCTTGCTTTTTTAAACAACTACTTCCCAATAAATCCTTTAAAAACCCATTCAAAATTTAAGGAATTTTCAAAAATATTTTGTCAAATTATTTCACATGAGGTTGGACATGGAAATGGACTCTAGTTGTCCCTTCTTAGGACTTCCTTCCTTCCTACTCATCTTCATTCAGATTTGGTTTATTGTTTTGTAGTGGTTAATGTACACTCTTTAACAAGAACTTACTCAATGCTTCTTCATAGCTAACTTCGAAATGTTTATAACATATAGGTTCATACCTCCCATTTGTTAGAATAATATCTACGTCTTCAATCGACAATCCATTAAAATCCACAGTCATGACACAGCTTAGGGCCAACAAGGAGTCAAGTACCATCCAGCCTTTGGGATTCTTTTATATGTCGTGCTCATGCTTTTCTAGGTCCATACCTTACTGTATGTCCTACACTCCATGGGGTAATAAGGATTGGTGCATAAATTTAACTTTATTTATTATTCAAACTCATAGTTGCCTCATCCGCCTTTTCATAATATGGTCGCAACTACTTCTATATTCAGAATTCATAGAGCTTGGTGTATAATATACACATAATTATAGGTAAAAGTACAAATAGTTCTTTTAGTGTATCCTAATTCCTCTGGTCAACTAACCAAGGCTCTGATACCAAATGTAACAACTTGCATCTTAATAGGCCTAAATTTTGATTAAATTGAAATCAAGTCCATTAGGGTATGGATTGTCGATTTTGATGACTTGTAATATTAAAGTGTGATCAATATAAACTCACATGGAATAGAAAAATATAATATAATATAAATAACGATTAAGGCTATTACCTTGGAATTAATAATATTTCTTGGATATCTAGTCACCTTATAAGGGTTGAGCATGAAAGAGAAGACTCCGCTAGCTCTAGTTTCTCGTCTTACACCAGTAGCATGCCCCTTTAAATCTATCATAAGGGTTGTAATGAGAAGGGGGTCAGAATAACGTTCTGGTGACTAGAAAAATTACATCCTTTACCCTATAACACTCATTTATTCCGATCAATTCCTATTTAAGTGTTATGTCTATTATTTACGACTAATCTGTTCAATCCAATATGCGCGTACAACATGCCTAATCTCCTTCGAGGTATGACTATATATATGCCTATATACATATATACCTAAACGATGCACTACCCAAAACCACGTCCACTTTATACTTCTTAAATAGATAGGAGACAAAGTAATGGCTATTTAATACCTCAAACCCAAAGTGGGCCCTCCGCAACATAAATGCTAGTCAATCGGTCCCACCTACAAAGAATGATGACCCTTAAATACTACTTTATAATATAATTTACTGTATAGCTAATGCATCTGAAAGACTCATTTAAAGGTTAACTAGCCCATCTCTGACAAATAAACAACTAACCAACTAACTTTAAGGTCTGTGCTTATCCCATACGGATTCTACACCGGTATGAAGCAAAATCCGTCAGAGGATAACCCTAGTCTTCGCTACCTACCGCTCCAGACCACTAATGGTCATAACATGTATGCCAGCCCTACTACGTAACACCCTATAAAATCAACCATAAATAAATTAACTGGATAAATTAATTTAAATCAGATAGAAGTAAAAATGGAAATTTTTTAAAAGCCGTCATTTGATCGTGAAAGTTATGTCATTGCATTCGTGGTGATTTTTTGGTCAAAATTCATATATAATATGATAAAAACAGAGCTTAAGCGGCATTTGAAGTTATTCAAATTAATTTAAATAGAATTCAGATTCAAACAAATAATCAATTCCTAAATTTGAAATTTAAAAGTTAACAGTAATTATGCTTAAGGGTTAAGTAAACGTTAAAACTAATGTTAACGTTAAATTGCAATTATGGAAGAAAATAAATTAGACAATGGAAAAAAGAAAATCAACGTTCCCAAAATGGAACTGGTCAACCCTTGACCCATGACCGGTTGACTGCTAGCAGTCGAGCAGTAGTAGTGGTAGTTGACCGGTGAACACATGGTGGCACTAGGGTTTTGCACCAATGAATGTTTCAGATTTTATAATTTTACACCGACTTAAATCCCTCGGTTCTGGCGCATTTCAATGACTATAGATAAGAGCCTAGCCCTTTCACTTTTCTTCATGAAATATTTTGGAAACACAAGTAAAGCTCGATCAGTTTGTCTCTTTATAGATTCAGAAAACCTAATTAGAGTTTCAAATAAGAAATCTTATATATTTACTATTTTTCACTGTTCATTTTCTCAACCTATTCTCCTCCAATACTCTAATTTTTTAAATCTAACATATATATAAATCCCTTGCTTTATATTTCAAAAAGAAGAGGTCTGAAAAGAGTTCATTGAAGGCGTTACAAATCCAAAAGAAGGCGAAGCTATGGACCTACAGTGAGTGGAAATCTTAATGTTTCTATTTTAGCAATTGAATAGTATAGTTTTGATTTGATATATGCCTTGGGTAGTTTTGGATTATGAGAAAATCACATTAAAAATCCCCAAAATTCCCCCAAAGCGAGATATCAATTCTTATGTTAGAATCTTAAATGTTTTGTCTTAGAATAATGGAGTTTGCGTGAATTTTGCAATTTAAGTGTTTTACCTTCTATTCAAATTCTTATTCCTTTTCTTTGGATCATATTAAGGGATTTGATTAAGAAATTGTGTATAACGTATGAATTCTTATTCATAGTTTGCACTGCCTATTTCTACAAATCATAGAAATTCCCTTGTCTAATTTCCAGTAAAGGAAGTTGAATAGAGTTTAAAATTAATTAAATTGCAACTTTCAAGCATTGGTTTATATAACACCCCTAGTTTTAAATAACATTATTTAGTTGATTTAATTAGATAAATTAAATAGAAAAATGTGGAGATTAGAGCAATAATGGAATTGAGATTTGAAACAAATAGGGTCGTGCCTTAACTAAATGGATTTATAAAAATGGTTTATAAGTTAAATACCTAAGAGAAGGAGGCAAGGGTGGTATGGGAATAGACGAACCGCATAACCCCTAAACCCTTACCTCATTCTCATTCACATTTTCATAAATCAAAAAGATAAACAAAGGAAAATAAGGTCGGCCATAACCCTAGGGAAGAGGAGCTCAAAAATCAATTAGAGGCCAAGATTCAAGCTAGGAGGATTAAAGCAAGAACAAATCTCAAGTTCCTTATCCAAACAAGGTGAACAATGATCTAAACCATCTCATATAAGTCTTCTTAAATGTTTTAATTCGATTTTAAGGTTTAAAACTGTTTGGATGGATGAAGGATGATATGCTTTGATTTATATGCTATGTTGTAATTTAAACAAGGATTTTATAGGATGATATAACTCGATTTTAAGGTTAAAATCATGCAAACTGATTTTCGAATGCCATAGGGTTTGAATATGTTATGTAAAACATTATTTTGGAGATAAGTTTAAATTCTCGTAATATTCCAAGTTATGGATAATTTATTGTGAATTTTGAATGGAAGGAATAGATAATTTTGGATTTAAATTATTGAAGGCGATAAAATATTGTTTTCGGGTTTGGAATTTATACATGTTAGAAAACATATTAAAATTGAATTATTTTGATTTTTGGAGAATTTCCTAAGTATTTTATTATCGTTACAAAATTATTTAAGTTAAGGGACTTAATGTTTTACATGATTTTTTAAGGAGGAGGGCTTATTTGTTAAAATGCTTTAATTGTAAATTTTAAATTCGGCAGCTTATTTTGAAAAGAATTTTGATAAAGAGTGGGAAACCAATCATATTTTGACATATTGGGAAAGTTTGGTAAAAAGAATTTCTTTGGAAGGCAATAAACCAGTTTTATTCTGAATTACAACTTCACCACTTCCTTAGCTTGCTTCTGTCACCATGACCAGTTAGACCTTTCGCACCTATTCGAAACCATACCAACTAGTTGGTATGCGGTCTATTGGAGAAAGGAGGAAGGAATAATGGTGTCAAAGGCATGCTTCTAAGGGGTTGAAGCCACTTTAATTGGCTTTCGAATGAATCAACTTACCTTTGTTTAAAAAGAGGTTTTTGAAAAAGTTGCCACTTGCCCCTGTTTTTAGAAAGGAGCTTTTGAAAGAGTTGCTGCATTTTGAACCTATTCGATACCTAGCTGTCGCCATCATACCTTTTGAATTGGTTAAACGTTGATTTTTTTATAGCCTTATGACAATGAGTTCGACAGGAAGGCTTTCGTTTTATTAATAATGAATCTGCATTCCCAATGCTTTCGAAAGGGTCCTTTTAGCCACTTTTATCAATGCTTTTGGAGGCAATGGTTTCGAAAGGATGGTTTCGAAGTTACCCCCAATTCTTTTTCTTGAGATTAATGCTTTCGAAAGCAAAGATTTCGCTTTTGTTTTCTTTGACCCAAAAGTTATTATTAATGTTAAACCCAATGATTTCGAAAGAGATACTTCCAAATAGCTTTGAAGGTAGGCTTTCAAAAATTCTACTTGAACTAAATGCCTTCGAAAGGTAAACTTTAAGTGTTTCAAAATATATGTTTTTAATGGTTTCGAAATAGAAGGTCCAAGATTTTAAGTAACGCTTTTGAAAGGGAGAGTGACGGAGGGTACCCACAATGATCTTAAGGATCCAGTCGAAAGCCTTAGTTTTAAGATAAAAAACACAATCTCATTTTTAAAGTAAATGCATAGCAATAAAAAAGAATTTGTAAATGGCATTTAACTTTGTTTTTAAAGGAAGTTTTCCTTATTAAAGACAGTGGGTTAGGGGTATTAACCATATTCCATTAGAAAAATGATTACAAGGAGATAAACCATGGATGTTTATATTGTTATGTTTTGACCGGTTATCATGTAAGCTTCTATAGACATATTCACTTTATAATTAACCCATAACCACATTTTGAGGGCGTTAACGACAGAATAATCAACTAGGTTGACTTAGTAGTTAATATACGTGTAAAGCCCGTGTACCGTACTCCATTGAGTCGACAATGTTTCACATCAGCTCAACAAAAATTGGACAGAAATACGAATCTAGGGTAAAGAAGAAAAATGAGGTAGAAGAAAATAGAACAACAACACAGAATCCCACAATCGTAGTAGAACAAAATATATAATAACAGTTTTATACAAAAGAATCTGCAACATTTTATGTAAATATAATCATCAAAGTACAATAATCAATACATCAATCTGGACAGTTATAATCACTTTTCCTCACATAGCAGAAAAAATATAAGTCAAGTGCGACAATACATCTCTGTCATCCAGCTCGTCGCCTGAGCTCCATAGCATTCTGTCATGAATCTGCAATACTCGGTCTGACTCGAGCATTTATGATAAAATAACACTCGAGTCGGTCTGGAAAACCAGCATGAGAAAACATACTCAATTTGAATTACTAGAGTTATTAAAATCCTTTGAAACAAAGGTATCTCATAAGACCGTGTCACACATAAACACGATGGGTTTTTCTCTTACGATAACCAAAACATCTTATAGAAAATCCAATGATATTATAGTAGTGTATAAATACAAATACTTCTTCAAATAGCTGAAATTGTTACATTAATAAAATTCTAGCATACTAGGCTCTACAAACAAAACCATAAGCTCTTATTGGAGAATGGATTCCAACGAATGATTGGGCTATTGGGGTACCACCCATCACAGTACACCTCTAGAACAATGTACCGAGGACCACACCGGGATCCCCTGCTACACAAGACCGGCCTACCCCTAACCTTGATAGACCGGATATGTTATCACCTCGGGTGTTCTAACCCTTACTATCGAGCGCTCCTTCCATGCACAACTATGTCCATAAATAATAGGTTTTCGAGGACATCCAAAAAGGTGATAACATACCCTACTTGGGTGCGACCCACTTAGGCTTGCTGCATCTCCTCTATTTTAGTAATTCCTGATTGATGAGATTCGAAGCTAAGCGTTACCTTTCAAGAACAATTTTACTTAGAATGATCATCGTCCTCTAATAACGATGTTCTAATAGCATTCGTCCATACAAATTGTCCTAGATCTGGACAAACCAAGTCACCAACTTTATCATCTTCACGGTATTCATCCGTTACGTTCAAACCGGATCGATGTGGTTTTCGGATAATTAAATCTGATCTCAGTCTCTTCGAAACGATTAACAAAATTGGCCAATATTGATAGTTGGTTATTTAACTATCAATAAACATTCATAAGAAGTCACCAGGCTCATTATCTTTAAATCTTTGAGAACACTTATTTCGAAATATCTTTAAAAAGATATATATATATATATATATATATATATATATATATATCCAAATCTCTTCAATATATTCAATATTTAAAATGACATCAACTTCTTATATCCTAACAGGATACTTCCAATCGTTTTAATACTTAGAAATATTTTCCCTCACTTCCATCTAAATTTAATCCCTTTTTCAAACATTCCTATAATAAAAATCTCGAGGTAACATATTTCAAAACCTTCCCGTTCAATACTTAGGATGTTTACAAGTATATCTCCTAAGATCTTTTTATCTCTAATATTTGGAAAATAGTCTATTTATTTTCCTATTTCTTAAATCCCTTTTAAATTTTATTTGTAAATTCCTTAATATTCCTAAAATCAAATACACTTGCCTATATCTCCAAATACCCATTTCTAGCTCCTTTTATGAATTCTAATTCATTTTTCGAATTCCTCGCATTTTTTTTTAACACTTTGGAATTTTTCTTCTAGCTTCCAAAATCCCATTATAAGACTTTGCTTCTAAAATCATACTTGTTTAACAAACTTTGCTTCCAATCTCGAGAGGATTTATAAATAAATTCAATCTTTTAAAGCTATATATATATAAATAAAATAAATATATTTAAAGAATAATAATTAATTTTTAAAATACATTAAGTAGATTAAAAATATCAAAACATTTTAAATAACATCAATAACTCATTTCCAAATCATTTTAAATAACTGATTTATTTACAAGCTGATTAAGAAAATTAGAATTTATTTCAATAAATATTTAATACTATAACAACTAATCTTTCGGAATATTCTAATCTAAATAATAGTTTAAATTATATAGCATAGTAATAAAAAATCCCATTTTTACAAACTTTTAACTTCTCGACAACCATCTATTTTAAAATCCATTATTTCCAAATTCAATTTATTACTCCTCTTCGATTCGTATCATATCGATTATATATAAATTCTACCACCATTCTCAAATTCAAAAATAGATTCCACTATTTCTTTCCCAACCCTTTCCATAATTCGATGTAAATTCACATTGTAAATCTATACTCCCAATTTATTATCTGACCATCATTTTCCTTACTTATAAACATCGTTTATAAATTTATAAACTCCTTTGAGTTTTACTTGTTGATAACACAAATCTTATTTATAAAATTCCATTATATAAATTCATTTCTTGTAAATTTCATTAACACTTCCAATCTATTTTTAACATCGATTTTAACTACTCTCATATTCGCAGATGCCAATTATAAATTCTTTTATATAAATTATTTTTAAAAACCCCATTTAAAAATTCTCGATAGTTAAGTAAACCTAAAAATCAATTATATTATCTTATTCAATTTCTTTTAAAATAACTCCAATTCCAATATATATATATATATATATATATATATATATATATTATATCAATTCCCTTTAATTCCATAAATTAAAAAAAGAACTATAGTTTTTAAATTATAAAAATTCAGGTCAGTGCTAAAATAGCATCCAATAATTCCAAACACTACAATAATCTATATAGATTGTTCTACACAATTCATATATCATTATATATGGAAAAGTAAAAACATATTGGAGGATTTCAGTTGGATCCCTTCAACGTTTTCTCTCTGCATCCACAGATGTTAATACAACATGTAAAAATACCAATCCCGCTTTGAGGGGATATCGCGGTATATGGGGTCATCCGCTATTATGCGAGGCACATAGGGTCTCATCCGCTATAATGTGCGAGAATATCACCCCAAATACTAATATATATACTATTATATATATATATATAATCATCCAACCAATAATTAAAATTTATCAATCCAATCAGCATCCAATAATTTAAATTCAACCATCTAAATATTAATATGGCAATCCAAATATGAGTGAGAAATCCTTACCTTGATTTTATTTTGCAATCCATTCCAGTTTTTATCCATCGTGTAAATTTTGCAACTACGAATCCATCGCGATTTATTCCATGATTTTGGACTTCGCATTCAAAAAGTCATTCGATCTTAAACATTTGAAAACTAATTCATCATTTAATTTTTTTCTTTTCTTAACCCATATATATATATATATATATATATATATTAAATTTAATTAAAAATAAAACCCTAGGCTGCCCCTTCCCTTCATACGCACTCGAACCCAACCATCATTAGTCGTCGATCATTCCTACCTCGCGAACATCACCATCGACGAACCCTTTCACCGCATACACCTACGCTACCACGCCCCAAAAAAAACTACCGCGCTTTTGACTTTTCCGCACTCGCCTCACACCACCGCAACGCCGCCCATCACTCTTTGAAACCCTCGTCAACTCTCACATACCCACCATCCACCTTCGCTGATCACCATCGCCATAACACAAACATACGAGAAAAACCTTCCCGTCAAATCGAACGCCAGCCTTCGTGATTTAAGGCGATAGTAATCCCCCCTCCCCCATTTTTCTTTGATTACTTGAATTTGTGAAAGAGGAAGTATGCATTCGATTTCAAGCATGTATGTGTGTGTGTATTTAGTTCGATTACAATTCGATTTACAGAAAGGAGAAAGGGAGGAAAGAGACGCAAATTTAAAAGATGGAGAAGCGTTTGATGTACAGGTTCATGGCTTGTATTTTGTTCTTCGTTTGTGAGGATCGACTTTGTTCTCTGTTTTTTTCTTTTGAATTGATTCATGACCGCGAGGAGAAAGAGGGGGACTGATTTAAACGGTGAAAGGGGCTGCTTCGTACGAGGTAAAATGGCATGACAAATTTGTATAGGGTGGCTGCGATTTTACTTCGATTTGATTTTGTATTTATCTATTTCAAAATATCACGTATTATACACAGGGAAACCCTGTACTCCTGTTAAGACATGTCGCTAGGCGTTTATAATGTTATACCCTTATTCTGGACATAATGGAAAAGTTTTCAAGCTCTAATTCCATCGTATGGAAAAGATAGCTTTTTAGACCCAATTATTATATTGAATTTCGAAATAAATTTCAACGCGTTTATATCCCGTACGACCAAACGATAACTCCAAACACCACGAAATTTGATATATAATAATAATACAATATTACAGATTCAATGGAGCAGGTTTCGCCAAATTCCGAGACTATGTCCCGGATGGTTATTTTTAAAATTGAACAGATCACTTTTAGATTCAATTTTAAAACTTTTATTATCTTCATTATTATCAATATGAGTTTCATAAGCCTTTAAATTATTTTCATCGAGCCTAAACTCAAGATACAATAATTTAACCAATTTTCCATTATTAAATTCAATAATTAAATTATCTAGTAAATCGCTATATTTAAATTCTGAATTTTATTTTATAAACAACCCAAATTTTAATATTCAAAATTAATCTATAATTAAAATTCAATATTTAAAACCATTTAAATGTTAAAAATCGAATAATGAAAAATCCGGGTCCTTACAATTAGTTGAGTTAACTCCTGTGTGAGTAGAATTGCATCCAGGAGGTCAGACAGACTAGAATATAGGACGCTCAAAGACTGATTAAGGGATTATTAGTTTACATGGATTCTATGTAAGCCCATGAAAACTATGAATGGAAATTGTTATTGGCAGGGGCTAATAGGTTTTTAGTGATCCCATGAAAACTATGTCCGGAACAAGTTATTGATAGAGTTCAATAGGTTTATAGTCAGCCCATGAAAACTATGACACGAGAGATATTACTGGAGAATCCAATAGCTTCATAGTGAACCCATGAAAACTATGATTAGATAATGTCATTGGCAGAAACCAACAGGTTTTTAATGATCCTATGAAAAATATGAAGCTGGACAGATAGCCCATAAACTTAGAACAAGTTATTAGTCATCCCATGAAAACTAATAGGTTAATAGTGACGTAGAAACAATAACACAAGACAGATAGTCAGATAAATGGGGATGGGAAATCCCGAGCATATTGCATGTTTGCATATCATCATGATACATTTTATTATATTATATCTTAAACATTGTGGATGCAGGTGCACTGTATATGGTTGTTATAAATTGGGTTAAGATACTAGTGAGGGGAAAGCCCATTCCGCTAAGCAGCGTGGTCTCACTAGATATCTGTATGGTTAGAGATAGTAGGTTAATACTCATACCAGACTTTTTGTCTGACTTGAAGTTTATGTTTTTCCTTAAACTCTCGGCTGCTCAATTGATTTTGAGTAGTTTGAGAGTTAAGGTTTTCAGGTTCACTTTTAGACGAATAAGCTTCCGGAGACGTGTAGGAGACAAGCCAACTATTAGAAGTACTCTTTGTTTGATTACGCCGTGTAATTGGATGTAGTGACAAAGTTGTTTAATTACTTATATTTAGGCTCTAATCTACCAGAGGACATCTTCATATGTCGCTTTTAGCGTATTTTGTAATAATTTCATTTCTTTGAACATGGTTTACGAATTGGAATTATGTAATAAAATTGAAAGGTGATATGAAGTGGAATTATAAAAAAATTCAAAGTTGAGTTTAAATTTTTTCATATCCATATGTTTTTGGTATATCAATATATCTAATATCACCGCATTTAGTCACCAAGAATTAATACCTATGGATGACTACAACATCTGTAACAGTTAGTTTTGGGCCTCCAAATGGGGGATGCTACAAGTTAGTATCAGAGCATAGGTCTATGTAAATTTAAAAGAAATTTGGACCTAAAAGATTTTCAAAGCATAATTCAAATAATCAGAAAATGAGACCGGGGTCTGGTTTAACGTTATAGTAACGTACTTGCATGTGTTATATGTATATCTATAAGTATGTATTCCTTTCTCTCTTATACCGTCCTTTTTTGACTTACTAAGGCTAGTATGCAAGTTCACGAGAAAGAAAGTTATGGAGGCATGAAATGGAAGAGGAAATCTAGGTGGAGGTAGCACCATAGCTAATGGAAATGCATGACACAATACTCGAAGGAATCTGGGTCGATGGGCAATGCTAATCCAAATGCAAATGCCAATATAGGTGCTAGAACCCCGCCATTTTAGATATAGGAATGATGTATCGGTTCTTTGTCAATATTATGCAAGCTAGGGCAGCTGTAGAAGTAGCTGGGGGTAATGCTATGGATGTTGGAGGAGCTAATCTCGTGGCCCTATTTAGTAGTAACTATGCCAAGCTGAGCAGGGATTGTACCAGTCTTGATGGGAAGCCCTTTTGAGGAACAGAGGATGTTGTCAAAGTAGAATATTGGTTATTGCACTGTAAAAGAATTTTTGTTGACTTGGGACTAGATGATGAGAAGAAGAAGGGACTTGCTTCACGACAGTTGCAGGGAATAACACTTTATTGGTGAAATGGTGTTACTGTGGGAGTTCCCAATGAAGAGTTGACATGGGCAGAGTTTCGAAGGAGATTCCAAGAGAGGTTATTGTTTGAAGTTTCCAAGTCAATATTGTTGAGAAAGTTCATGGACTTAGTGCAAGGTGAGATTTCGGTGATTGAGTATGCTACGAAGTTTGATGAGTGTCTAGATACGGATATGCTACCATTGACACCATCATTAAAAGAAATGAGAAGTTTATTCGAGGGTTAAGACCTGAGATTGCCATGGTGACTATGCCACACCGCGTGATCCAAGTACAGTTATCATAGAGATGGCAATCAAGAATGAAGAGATGCTTTCTACTTATGGGAAAGAGAAGCAGGTTGGAACCCAGGATTCCAAGAGCAAAAAGATGAAATTCTTTAAGAAGAAAGGAGTTAAAAAGGAGCAGCTAGAAAGAAAGGGAAAACCGATGTGGTTTTCTAAAGCGCGACAAGAAAGGACATTATGCTCATGAATTTCGAACTGGAAAAAGAAAGAAGGACGCAGATAAGAAAGGATTGAAGTGCTTCAACTGTGATCAGATTGGACACTATAAGAAACAGTGTCCAGAACCCGTCAGAGACGACAAGGGAAAGGATTTTGCTTTGGAACCATCTTCTTCTAGACCAACTACTGCTGGAAAGGGAAAGACTATGATGGAATGTATGCTTTTGATCATAATATACCAGTTAGGGTACTATTTGATGCCAATGCATCGCATTCATTTATATCTCGGTGTTTAGTAGATAAGTTATGTTTAGAACCTTCATACTTTGTTACTTCGTTATGGGTTGCGAATCAGATAGGAGGGTGTGCAACTCTGGGGATGAGATGTGACCAGATAGAACTTTAATTGTTAGGTCATGGTATGCATGTAGTTTGTATGTTTTTAATTTCGTAGGCTTTGGGATCATTTTGGGTGTGGATCGGTTAGATAAATATGATGCTAGGATATTTGCCAAGGTAGGAAAATATCGCTAAGACACCCCCTAATAGTCTTAACCGAATTATATAATCGGTGGAGAAGCCAAACTAAAGTACTAGTGCTTCGCTGAATGCAATGGAAGTAAAAGAAGAGTTGAATTAGGTTTTGGTAGCAAGAGAGTTTGCAGATGTTTTAGATCCAGTCACAGGACTACCACCGCAGAGAGCCATTGAGTTTTGATAGATCTTGTGCTAGGAGCAGAACTTGTAAGTAGACCATCTAGCATGATGACACCTACCGCGATAAAGGAATTGAAGGTGCGGCTAGTGGATTTAGAAAGAAAGAATTTCATTAAGCCAAGCAGTTCACCTTGGGGAGCGGCCACGATGTTCGTGAAGAAATTGGATGAGTGGTTAAGGATGTGTATCAACTATTGTAAGTTGAACGAGAAAATGATCAAGAATATATATGCTTTGTCGAGAATCGGTGATTTATTTGATTACTTAAATGGAACCATGGTATTTTCCTAATTGGGTTTGGTGACAGGTTTCCATCAGCTAAGAGTGGAAGAGGACAGTATTTCGTTGACGGTGTTTTGTAATTGGTATGGTTCGTATGAGTGATTATAATGCCATTCGGGCTAACGAATGCGCCAGCTTTCTTTATGGATTCGATGAACCAAGTTTTCTGAGAGCACTTGGATAATTTTATATTGGTATTCATAGATAACATTTTAATATACTCTAAGGATGAAAGAGAGCATGAAGTTCATCTTAGAGTAGTGCTTGAGATGCTGAAGTAGCATGAACTGAAAGCAAAGTTTTCAAAGCGTCATTTCTGGAAGAAAGAAGTTAAATTTCTTGGTCATGTGGTTTCAAAGCAGGGTTTGTCAGTTGATCCACATAAGATCGAAGCTGTTAAAAACTGGAGGATACCAGAGACGGTGGTTGAGATCAGAAGTTTTCTTGGGCTAGCTAGCTATTACTAGAGATTCATTAAGGACTTCTCAAGGATAACAATGACCTTGACTAAGCTAATCGGGAATGACGTGAAGTTTACTTGGTCACACAAATGTGAGGAAGCATTCTTTAAGTTAAAGCATCTGTTGACCAACGTGCCTGTGCTTGTAATTCCAAATGGGAATCAAGGATTAATAATATATACTAATGCATGTGGAACTGGATTAGGAGATGTGTTGATACAGAAAGGTAAAGTTATTGCCTATCTTCACGACAGCTTAGAACGCATGAGTGAGATATCCTACCCATCATCTGGCATTGGTAGCGGTGATCTTCGCACTAAAAGTATGGAAACATTATCTCTTAGGGGAGAGATTTCAGTTATACATAGACCAACGGTCCTTAAGATATTTATTCTCTTAGAAGGAGTTGAATATGAGACAGCAGCGGTAACTGAATTTTTTGGCAGCTTACGATTTTGGTATAGAGTATACACCTAGAAAATGAAATAAAGTAGCGGATGCACTTAGTAGAAAACATCAAAATGTGGTGTTAGCTATGTTAGCAGAATATAAGGACCTGGAGGCTTTGACTACCTATAGTGTGCAGGTAGGGGCGACTGCTAGTTCTAGTCACAGCACTGCCATGTTATTTTGCTTGGAAGTTCGACCAGTACTGATTGAAAGGATTACTTCTACGTAGAAAGAGGATCCATTCTAGCCGAGAGGATTAGAATGCTAGAGGTCGTAATCGAGATTCATGAGCTAAAAGATTTAGTCTTGACCAAAGGTGATGGTTGAGAAAGAATGGACGGTTGTCCGTTCCGAATGTTGTGGATTTAAGGAGAGAAGTTCTAAGGAATGTCATCGATCAAAATTTATGATTCATCCTAGGGGAGCCAAGATGTATCAAGACATGAAAAGGAGTTTATACCAGGAAGGTATGAAGAAGGATGTTGGCTTATGTGCATGATCCAGAGACAACTATTCCTCTGACTGCATTGGAAGACATAATAGTAGAACCAGATCTGACCTTTGCTAGGAAACCAATTCGGGTCATAGCGAGAGATGAGAAGACGTTAAGAAACAAGACAGTTAAGTTGGTGAAAGTTTAGTGGAGCGACAATGAGAAGGACTGTACTTGGAAGACAAGAAACAGGATTAGAGATATTATCTTGATCTGCTTTAAGGGTATGTTCTATGTTTACTTTTTATTGTCAATTTGCTTTTCAGGTAGGCTATTGTGGTAATTAAGAGATGCTACAGATGATTGTTATGCTTAGTATTTAGTCTTTTCTAAATTTCAAGGACGAAATTCTTTAAGGAGGGGAACCCGTAACACCCTAATTTTAAATGGCATCATTAAGGTGATTTAATTAGATAAATTACATAGAATAATGTAGAGATAAAAGTGATAAAGGAATTGAGATTTGAAAACCAATTAGGATTTTGCCTTAACTAAATGGATTTATGAAAATGGTTTATAAGTTAAATACCTAAGAGAACAAGGCAGTGACAATATGGGAATATTCGAATAGGCAATATGGGAATAGTCGAACCCTGTAACCCCTAAACACTTAACTTATACTCATTCACATTTTCATATATCAATAAAATAAACAAAAGAAAACAAAGCCGGTCATAACCCTAGGGGAAGAGAGTTCAAAAATAATTAGAGGCTAAAATTCAAGCTTGGAAGATTAAAGTAAGAACAAATCTCAAGTTCCTTATCCAAACAAGGTGAATAATGATCTAAACCATCTCGTATAATTCTTCTTGAACCTTTTAATTCGATTTTAAGATTTAAAACCATTTGGATCGATGAAGGATGATGTGCTTTAATTTATATACCATGTTATAATTTAAATAAGGTTTTTATGGGATGATATAATTCGATTTTAAGGTTAAAATCATGCAAATTGATTTTTGAATGCCATGGTGTTTGAATATGTTATGTAAAACATTATTTTGGAGATAAGTTTAAATTATCATTATTTTTCAAGTTATGGATAATTTATTGTGAATTTTGAATGGAAGAAATAGATAATTTTGAGTTTAAATTATTTAAGGCGATAAAATATTATTTTCGGGTCTTGAATTTATATTAGTTAGAAAACATATTAAGAGCGAATTATTTTGATTTTTAGGGAATTTTCCTTACTATTTTACTATGATTACAAAATTATTTAAGTTAAGGGACTTAAATGTTTTACATGTTTTGTTAAGGAGGAGGGCTTATTTGTTAAAATGTTTATAATTGTAAATTTTGAATTCTATGGCTTTTTTAGAAAATAATTTTGATAAAGAGTGGAAAACCAATCATATTTTGACAAATTGGGCAAGTTAGGTAAAAAGGAATTTCTTTGCAAGGCAATAAACCAGGTTTGTTTCGAATTACAACTTCGCCACTACCTTAGTATGCTTCCATCGCCATGCCCAGTTAGACCTTTCACACCTATTAAAAACCAATGCACATGACACCAAGTAGTTGTTCTGTAGTGTATTGGAGAAAGATGGAAGGAATGACGCTGTTGAAGGCATGCTTTCGAAGGGGTTGAAGTCATCCTAATTACATTCGAATCAATCAACTTACTTTTGTTTAAAAAGAGGTTTTCGAACAAGTTGCTGATTGCCTTTGTTTTTACAAAGGAGCTTTCGAAAGAGTTGCCGCATTTTGAACTTATTTGATACCTAGCTTCCGCCTTCAAACCTTTCAAATTTGTTAAAGGCCGCTTTTCTTTGTAGCCTTATAATAATGATTTCGAAAGAAGGGCTTTCATTTTATTAAAATTGAAGCCGCCTTCCCAATGCTTTTGAAAGGGTCCTTTTAGCCACATTTATCAATGGTTTTGAAAGGATGGTTTCGAAGTTATCTTCTTCCCTAATTCTTTTTCTTTAGATTAATGCTTCCAAAAGCAAAGCTTTTACTTTTGTTCTTTTTGACCCATAAGTTATAATTAATGTGAAACCCAATGATTTCGAAAGAGATAATTTCAAAGGTTTTGAAGCTAGCCTTCCATAAATTCCATTTGAACTAAATGCCTTCGAAAGGAAATCTTTAAGTATTTCGAAAGGTACGTTTTTAATGGTTCCGAAAGAGAAGGCCTAAGGTTTTAAGTAATGCTTTTGAAAGGGAGAGTGACGGAGGGTAACTCGTGATGTCATATTAACTCGAAGCATCTAGTTGAAAGTCCCTTGATTTTCAGATAAGAAACCCAATCTCATTTTTAAAGTAAATCCATGGCAATAAGAAAGAATTTGGTAATGGCATTTAACTTTGTTTTTAAAGGAAGTTTTCCTTATTAAAGATAGTGGGTTAAGGGTATTAACCATATTTCACTAAAAAAATGATTACAAGGAATTAAATCATGGATGTTTATATTATTATGTTTTGATCAGTTATCATGTATGCTTATGTAAACATATTCACTTCATAATTAACCCATAACTGCATTTGGGTAGGGTGGTTAAGGGAAGAATAACTAGCTAGGTTGACCCGGTAGTGAATATATGTTGAGTTAACTCCTGTGTAAGTAGAATTGCATCCAAGAGGTCAGATAGACTAGCACGTAGGACGCTCGAAGACTGATCAAAGGATTATAAGTTAGACGGGTTCTATGTAAGCCCATGAAAACTATGAAGGGAAATTGTTATTGGCATGAGGTAATAGGTTCTTAGTGATCCCATGAAAACTATGTCTGGAACAAGTTATTGGTAGAGTTCAATAAGTTCATAGTCAGCCCATGAAAACTATGACATGTTAGACGTTACTGGAGAATCCAATAGCTTCATAGTGAACCCATTAAAACTGTAACGAATCGGATTTTGTCCGTTCGAAAATCGACATCCATACTTTACATCGTACTCGAATGCCGTAGATTCGACCGTTCAAATCCGAGTCGCCAGAGCTTATAACACCATTAAGTAAACAACACAGCGGAAGAAAAAAAATGAATATCAATATACAACATCTGATATAACATCCTGATACAACAGATGATACAATAGATATCGATATACATCAGAGATCTGATACAATATAATAGCAGCGGAAAAGAAAAATAGCTAACACCAGCAGCAGAACAATAACTCCAATATAATCTTCAAGAGAGAACTCCAACAGCAGCTCGAACCATCATCACGATACACTAAGACAAGCAAGTCTCGTCCATACCCAAAGACTGAAACTAGCTTCAGATAATCCATTGAACCTAACTATCTGAATAACCCAACTCTAGACTGCTCGTGTGGAAAATAGTGAGCATCCAGAGTTTAGGAAATGAACAATAAACTCCGGATCAGTCATGGGACTGGTGTGAGCAACAAAAAAAAATTTATCTTTTAAATAAAACAAGAAGATGATTTTAAAGTAAATTTGCAATGCTTTTTAGAAAATGAAACTACCATAAGACCTCCCGCCACACACACAATGCAAACGCAGAATTGGAGGAGATTTCTTCTTATGATAGTCAAACATGCTTGATACGTAGAAGGTTCTTTGATATTATTAATATAAGTGCAAAGTGCAGAAAACATTTCGAAAGTAGAATATTAATCTTAGCCAGCATAGACATTCCGAACTATGCCTACTATAACTACCATCCAAACAGTGGGGCGCCACCATAAGTGAATGGCAGGTAATACAACTAAAACCGTACAAGGCTCGTATTGTTTTGATTGGATTTTCCAACAAATGGTCAGGCTAAGGAACTTCCTACTGCCACATGGGATCGCCTCTGGCGGGACGTCCCGAGAACCTAACCGGATCTCTGCCAACACAAGGCCGGGTTACCTCTGTAACTAGGTAGCTACTACTCGAGCAAGCCATTCCCCGGTCCTTTGGGACCTTTATCCGAGGTGCCTCTAAGCAACAACCACACAGTAAATGAGATTGGAGCTACCACATAGGTAAATATTTGGGCTCCATACCATGATACCACCCTTTACCAGAAGGGAATGACACACCCTAAAGGGCGCGACCTTCATAACCTTGCCGCATCTTTCCTGTTTTGACCATTTCCGGGGTGTGAGGTCCTGATGCAGTCTCGCCCACAAAGCTACGCTTTGGTACAAAGCCATGCTTTGGGTCAACAAATGATCAAAGTAATGATCACAAAGATAAATGATCAAACAAATGATCATATCACAAATGATCAAACAATGATCATCAACACACAGCAGCACTCAGCATGCCACACTACCAAATTGGGAGTATATTGCCGATAACCTTCAACTACATAGCCTCTGAGCTCGTACGTCTCAGAGAAGGGTGTTAAGCTAAGAGAATAAATTCTCCGCCACCAACAGATATGTATTTGAAAGAAATCTGCTTTATATCTCAAAGTGTAGTGTCAGACATGTAACCATACAAGTCTGTTCCGGGTTCGAACAGAACGGAAGGCACTTTCGAAGAAGCCCTTGCAATCCGGGTATTCACAATCCCGATCGGACTTCCCATCACTTAGGAAATCTCTATACCTGAGCCATGATGCAGAGAAAAATCGACAGGTCATCCTATCGTTCTCGCAAATACCCGGTCTTCACCACCGGTCTTCATTTGCTATCCATAACGACGAATCACATATTCAGAATGGGTTATACGACACAAAGGTCCTCTCCCGGCTAAACCGAATAGTGAGCGCAACATTTAAAACATATGGATATAGGATTCCAATTAAGTCACAACTTAATAATTCAAAACTCTCTTTCAAATGGATTAAACCAATTACCATTTCTAATCTTTAAACAAAAGATTTATGTTACTAAGTTTACCCATTTTCACAAAGAACCATTTACGGATTTCAAATCAATTTCCATTTCAATTGGATTAACTCGTTTAAAATCTTTAAATTAAAGATTTAAATCATAGCTTTCAAACCGTTTCCATAACTTGGAAAATCATTTTCATTGTTTAACTTGAAATCCTTTTAACACAAGTTGGACGTTCATTACTTAAGTGAAAGCTTTTATTATTTGAAAACAATTAATTTTCATTTCAGAAAGATCCAATTATATTTACACGAGTTAAAGCCTTTGAATTTAAATTTAAATTCCCAAATCAATACCTTTAAAATAGTTTAACCCATATAAACCCATTTATAAGTTGAATAACCTTTCTAACCCTAGTTTCCAAATCATAGAATTCAATTTCAAATATTGAATTCTAATTTAAATCAAAATATTTAAATTACAAAATTCACTCAAGTCATTCAAAATAAGTTTCATCTTTGAAATTCCATTTCAAAAGTTTTTTTTTTCACTTTAAACCCAATTCGTTTCCAAAACATTTGAATTTAAAAATTCAATTTTATATATCATTTCAAAATCTGTGACTTAATCGATTCCCTCGTGAAATCCATATTTGTGTGTGTATAGGTGTGGTCCAGGGTTTAACACAATAGTGCAATATCATTCAATCATCACAGATTATAACATAGAAATACAGTTGATAAGCGATATAAAGTACAACGCTTATCTTCCATTCACAATTCACAGATAATATGCAGATGTAAATTAATGAATAAATCATACACGACACAAACCACAGAACAAAATATCACAGATCAGACAGGACAATCAATTCAAGGTATCTCATACAATACAATCATTCATAAGCAGGATTGATTAATCACTTAATCCTAATCAATACAATTTATTTCTAAGTAAATTAATTACTGATGAATTTAATTATTCAATCCTGATTTATTAATTACAAATTATTTAATATTAATTTATCAAACATTTTAATTAATCTAATTTTTCCTAATTAATCATATTAATTAAACCAATTACTTCATAAATCAAAATATCCAAAAATAAGTGATTAATTCTTAATTACTTTCATTAAGTAATTATATTTAAGCAATTTATAATTGATTATATAAATTAATAAATTCAATTAATCAATAACATTAATCACTTTAATCAATACTTAATAATCCTTAGTTAATTATTAACATTTCTTAATCGCTTTTCCTTTATTTCTATTATAAAATTTATCTAAATCATTGATTAAATATTAATCATTCACTAACTAACTTGAGTAGTTTATAACAAATTTATCAATTACTTAAACATTTATTAATTCAAATTCTAATTACTATTTTAAAGTAATAAGTCTTAATTACTTTCCAAAAATAGGTAATCAATATTAATTAGTTATCTTAATCAACATTTTTATAAGTTCTTGAAAACTTTGAAAATCAAATTATTATTAATAACTTAAATGTTAATAACTTTATACTTAATTAAATTTATTATTTAATTAAAATATTAACAAGGTTTTAAAACACAGTTAAGCATTAACTAAAGTAATTAGAGCTTGTGTTAAAGTTTTAACCTTAATTGTTAAATACTTATTTGAATTTACAGTGTTTAAACTGATTTGAAAACAAGTGCTTAACTTTATTTTGTTTTATAACATTGTGTAGCAGTTTGTCTCAAACCCGAGAATCTCCTGGTTCCGCTCGAGCAATGCTTCGGGTTCCTCATCAATATTCCCCGAGGCACTCACCTATACACTCGTCTTCTTCTCTTTTTTTTTGCTATAACTCACGCATCAGCTACACTCTGGAACTCAAATACAACCCGAAGCAACCCTATTTCTCTCTCGAGTAAGAACTCGAGACAACCCACTTTGCCCACGAAGCAACACGCGAGCAACACGAGCTTCTGCATCTTCTTCTTCTCCATCCCTTTCAACCCGATACATACACAAACACGTACATGTGCACACAAATCCCAAGCTCCTTCGGCCACTGTTTCGATCATCAACAAGTCGACGTCGTCGCCTTGAAGCCCCGCAACCACCCAAACGTGTAAGAAAATCATCGAATCAAAATTGGACTTTTGTTCGAACCTAAACCCAAACCCACTAAACAAAAACACTTCGCCACCTCCCACGCTGACCACCAGAGACCCTAAAACTCCGGCCAACCATTCGACAGCATCCCCTCAGTCATCTCCCAGAGCCACGTGCGACTCGATCGCGTATTGATGGCAAACTTGACAAAATACTGACAAGTGCTAAAACGTGAAGTAAAACCCTAAAAACCTCTCATACTCAAAATCAAAGCCAATATTCTCGATTCCGCCACGGTCGCCCCCTCCATGACGTCCACCAGTACCCTCCGGCCAAGGCCACGTCCCCTCTCGTTGACTAGATCGACAGAAATTTATTTTTGAACGGAAACAATGATATTCCAATTTCTCTTGATTTAAATCGCGAAAAAATCCCAATTTTAGTTCCAAAATTCATATTTCGACACACGCAACTGGATTATGTACACGAACTTCCAAACTAAAGACATCGAATTTTCTCAACAATGAGGCTGCTCACTGTAAAATTTGGAAATCACAAATTACACAGCAAGGTTTTATTCCTAACTATTTTTAATTTAAACTACACTAAAAATCAAAGATATTCCTAGTTTACAACTTCATTATATATGGACTAGATTATGAGATATTGATTTTTTTTGAAGTGGGAATGAAAAAGAAGTCTACTGTAACAGAGCATGAATATCATTTCAAATATTAACAAATGAAGTGTTTCTCACTTGTGTTTGGATTTATTTTTTCCTTTTGAAATGACGTTATACTCCTATAAACATCCTTCATTCAGTGGTTACAATCTAGAATTGTTTGGGTGTGATGATCTTGAATTCAACAGGTTTTAAGATCTGGAATGGATGAACAAAAGCAAGCTTTGTTCTATTCCCAGTCATGCAGGCATACATATATCACAGGTAATCATATCCAAATATTTTTCCATAACAACACTCAAACATTGATCAACTATCGAGCTACTATATCAAGAAAATTGGTTCAAAGATAAGTTTGCTCACATGATTTTCAGAAGAATGGACAGAGCCTCTTTTGTTGAAGCAGGCTTTTGAAATTTACAGGCTAAACTTCCTCTGGTTGCATTGATTTCTTTTGAGGTTTTAACTGAGTTTTGTTTGAGTTTTAGATGCTAATCTCTTCAGGTTTACTTAGCTTTGAATATATGAAACTGAGATGGATGGATTGATTTATAAGAAAAAAAAAGTTACAGGGTGATATTATTTTTGCTTGTACAACAGGGGAACATTGTTTTGTTTGGTACAAATATAAATCAGAGATTTTTCTTCTTTGCTTTATTGACTAGGCCGATATTTTCTTCTTTGGTGGCTGATGAATCTCTTTTGTGTGCTAGCATTAATTATCTTTTGTCTTCTTTTTATTTTATCTTGTTTTATAAGCTTAAAGATATTTACATTTTTACTTTTCCTATTATCTTACTTTTTTTATTTTTTTCTAGCCTACTTTCTTTGACTAGAAAGATTTTTGTTTGAATGTATACATAACTATCTTCTAATGCAAGCCTACATATATGTCTTATGTCTTCATTTGCAGCTAATGGATATTTATATACTTTCTTTTGTTTGCTTCTACATACTTATAGTTTTATTGGTTTGTACCTAACTGTATATTTCTTTTACTTGTATACTTAAATACATTTGCTTTGTAAGCCATTATATAATTTGTTTCTTCATTTTACAAGTATACATACTTGTCTTCATATATTTGTTCAACTTGAATGCACTTCTTCCTCCACATTTAAATATATTTTGCTATCTTATGCTTTATAGTAGAAATGACATTCTATAGTTAATATGTTGTTTGAAATTTTTTTTTAATTAATTTGTTTAATGTGTTTACTTTATATGGTATAATTTACATAACCATGCATATGAATTAGATAATTAAATTAATATGTTTTGTAATATAAATAAATTTCTATTTTAATATGTTATTTGAATCTTAACTATGTGGATTTATTTATTTGTTTTATCCTTGCATACTTTTGCTTACGTTGTTTTACTATCTTGCTTTGCATTATGGCTTTAACATATAAATAAATTTGAAACGACAATTTCTATTTAAAATAAGAATCCGTTTGTAAAGACATATTATAACTCAATATTAAATTAAAATAATTTAATAAAGAAACTATCTCTTTCTTAATAAATAACGCATTTTATTTGGACTTGGATAAACTCAAATCAATTTATCATTTAATTTCACAATTTTTATTCAAAAATTAATTTAATTATCAATTTAAAATTGATTAAAATTCGGGATCGTTACAGACTTCCCCCCTTAATAGGAATTTCGTCCTCGAAATTCGCAGAGAGAGATAACGAAGATAGATGAAAGATAGAGAAACAATTTTCCAGATTAAACTGGATATCTATTCTGCATTTGGCTTACCAAATCAGAATATCAACGATATGAGAACAAATTCATATAATACTGTACAGGATACTCGGGTCATAATTTTTACGAAATATGCAAGACACTAGCTAGTTCTAAGGGATAACTAACCATTCGTAAAATATATCGAGACCCAAACAATAGATAAATAGATTTTTTTATTTTCCACGACTTCCAAATACTAGATATGGATTAGTCGGAATACTCAAAATATATACCAACCTGTCCCTCTTCGGACTTCGATATACCCAAGAAATTTCAATAGAATTTCAAAATTTGGTTTTAAACGAAATCGTTTTATCAATACAATTCAATTTATCCTTAATATTCTATTAATCAAGTTAACTCAATTTAAAATTTCAAATTTCAAATTTCAATTCATATTTATTAAAGTTTAAATCAAAAACTGATAAGAAACCGATGAAAATACGAAGTAAATATTTTCTACAACGATTCGTAGGGCATCATCACACCAAAACTTCTTCTGGAGCTGTCA
This sequence comes from Allium cepa, assembly GCA_030765085.1. Taxonomy (NCBI): domain Eukaryota; kingdom Viridiplantae; phylum Streptophyta; class Magnoliopsida; order Asparagales; family Amaryllidaceae; genus Allium; species Allium cepa. Next base: position 380,413,972 of record CM060937.1, read on the forward strand.
CGAAGCAATCGAAAGAATTTAGAAACGAATCAAAGAAAATTGAAAGAGAAAGATTGTTTCCACTGTTGCAGGATATTGACCATTTATAGTCGTATTCCCTGTCCCCTCTCTCGTTCTCTTCTTGCACTCATACTCACTATCGTGGATAGTAAGAGAATTTACTGAGGCATTCAAACGGATATTTTAGGGATTACTCATTCTAGGGTTTACTTCACCCTATCTCTAATGAGCTACTTAACGTGTTATACTCCTGAGCTAAAGTTTAACCCTCAGCTCTGATACCAAATGTAACGAATCGCATTTTGTCCGTTCGAAAATCGACATCTATACTTTACATCGTACTCGAATGCCGTAGATTCGACCGTTCAAATCTGAGTCGCCGGAGCTTATAACACCATTAAGTAAACAACACAGCGGAAGAAAAAAAAAGAATATCAATATACAACATCTGATACAACATCCTGATACAACAGATGATACAATAGATATCGATATACATCAGAGATCTGATACAATATAATAGCAGCGGAAAAGAAAAATAGCTAACACCAGCAGCAGAACAATAACTCCAATATAATCTTCAAGAGAGAACTCCAACAGCAGCTCGAACCATCATCACGATACACTAAGACAAGCAAGTCTCATCCATATCCAAAGACTGAAACTAGCTTCAGATAATCCACTGAACCTAACTATCTGAAAAACCCAACTCTAGACTGCTCGTGTGGAAAATAGTGAGCATCCAGAGTTTAGGAAAGGAACAATAAACTCCGGATCAGTCATGGGACTGGTGTGAGCAACAAAAAAAATTTATCTTTTAAATAAAACAAGAAGATAATTTTAAAGTAAATTCGCAATGCTTTTTAGAAAATGAAACTACCATAAGACCTCCCGCCACACACACAATGCAAACGCAGAATTGGAGGAGATTTCTTCTTATGATAGTCAAACATGCTTGATACGTAGAAGGTTCTTTGATATTATTAATATAAGTGCAAAGTGCAGAAAACATTTCGAAAGTAGAATATTAATCTTAGCCAGTATAGACATTCCGAACTATGCCTACTATAGCTACCATCCAAACAGTGGGGCGCCACCATAAGTGAATGGCAGGTAATACAACTAAAACCGTACAAGGCTCGTATTGTTTTGATTGGATTTTCCAACAAATGGTCAGGCTAAGGAACTTCCTACTGCCACATGGGATCGCCTCTGGCGGGACGTCTCGAGAACCTAACCGGATCTCTGCCAACACAAGGCCGGGTTACCTCTGTAACTAGGTAACTACTACTCGAGCAAGCCATTCCCCGGTCCTTTGGGACCTTTATCCGAGGCGCCTCTAAGCAACAACCACACAGTAAATGAGATTGGAGCTACCACATAGGTAAATATCTGGGCTCCATACCATGATACCACCCTTTACCAGAAGGGAATGACACACCCTAAAGGGCGCGACCCTCATAACCTTGCCGCATCTTTCCTGTTTTGACCATTTCCAGGGTGTGAGGTCCTTATGCAGTCTCGCCCACAAAGCTACGCTTTGGTACAAAGCCATGCTTTGGGTCAACAAATGATCAAAGTAATGATCACAAAGATAAATGATCAAACAAATGATCATATCACAAATGATCAAACAATGATCATCAACACACAGGAGCACTCAGCATGCCACACTACCAAATTGGGAGTATATTGCTGACAACCTTCAACTACATAGCCTCTGAGCTCGTACGTCTCAGAGAAGGGTGTTAAGCTAAGAGAATAAATTCTCCGCCACCAACAGATATGTATTTGAAAGAAATCTGCTTTATATCTCAAAGTGTAGTGTCAGACATGTAACCATACAAGTCTGTTCCGGGTTCGAACAGAACGGAAGGCACTTCCGAAGAAGCCCTTGCAATCCGGGTATTCACAATCCCGATCGGACTTCCCATCACTTAGGGAATCTCTATACCTGAGCCATGATGCAGAGAAAAATCGACAGGTCATCCTATCGTTCTCGCAAATACCCGGTCTTCACCACCGGTCTTCATTTGCTATCCATAACGGCGAATCACATATTCAGAATGGGTTATACGACACAAAGGTCCTCTCCCGGCTAAACCGAATAGTGAGCGCAATATTTAAAACATATGGATATAGGATTCCAATTAAGTCACAACTTAATAATTCAAAACTCTCTTTCAAATGGTTTAAACCAATTACCATTTCTAATCTTTAAACAAAAGATTTATGTTACTAAGTTTACCCATTTTCACAAAGAACCATTTACGGATTTCAAATCAATTTCCATTTCAATTGGATTAACTCGTTTAAAATCTTTAAATTAAAGATTTAACTCATAGCTTTCAAACCGTTTCCATAACTTGGAAAATCATTTTCATTGTTTAACTTGAAATCCTTTTAACACAAGTTGGACGTTCATTACTTAAGTGAAAGCTTTTATTATTTGAAAACAATTAATTTTCGTTTCAGAAAGATCCAATTATATTTACACGAGTTAAAGCCTTTGAATTTAAATTTAAATTCCCAAATCAATACCTTTAAAATAGTTTAACCCATATAAACCCATTTATAAGTTGAATAACCTTTCTAACCCTAGTTTCCAAATCATAGAATTCAATTTCAAATATTGAATTCTAATTTAAATCAAAATATTTAAATTACAAAATTCACTCAAGTCATTCAAAATAAGTTTCATCTTTGAAATTCCATTTCAAAAGTTATTTTTTTCACTTTAAACCCAATTCGTTTCCAAAACATTTGAATTTAAAAATTCAATTTTATATATCATTTCAAAATCTATGACTTAATCGATTCTCTCGTGAAATCCATATTTGTGTGTGTATAGGTGTGGTCCAGGGTTTAACACAATAGTGCAATATCATTCAATCATCACAGATTATAACATAGAAATACAGTTGATAAGCGATATAAAGTACAACGCTTATCTTCCATTCACAATTCACAGATAATATGCAGATGTAAATTAATGAATAAATCATACACGGCACAAACCACAGAACAAAATATCACAGATCAGACAGGACAATCAATTCAAGGTATCTCATACAATACAATCATTCATAAGCAGGATTGATTAATCATTTAATCCTAATCAATACAATTTATTTCTAAGTAAATTAATTACTGATGAATTTAATTATTCAATCCTGATTTATTAATTACAAATTATTTAATATTAATTTATCAAACATTTTAATTAATCTAATTTTTCCTAATTAATCATATTAATTAAACCAATTACTTAATAAATCAAAATATCCAAAAATAAGTGATTAATTCTTAATTACTTTCATTAAGTAATTATATTTAAGCAATTTATAATTGATTATATAAATTAATAAATTCAATTAATCAATAACATTAATCACTTTAATCAATACTTAATAATCCTTAGTTAATTATTAACATTTCTTAATCGCTTTTCCTTTATTTCTCATTATAAAATTTATCTAAATCATTGATTAAATATTAATCATTCACTAACTAACTTGAGTAGTTTATAACAAATTTATCAATTACTTAAACATTTATTAATTCAAATTCTAATTACTATTTTAAAGTAATAAGTCTTAATTACTTTCCAAAAATAGGTAATCAATATTAATTAGTTATCTTAATCAACATTTTTATAAGTTCTTGAAAACTTTGAAAATCAAATTATTATTAATAACTTAAATGTTAATAACTTTATACTTAATTAAATTTATTATTTAATTAAAATATTAACAAGGTTTTAAAACACAGTTAAGCATTAACTAAAGTAATTAGAGCTTGTGTTAAAGTTTTAACCTTAATTGTTAAATACTTATTTGAATTTACAGTGTTTAAACTGATTTGAAAATAAGTGCTTAACTTTATTTTGTTTTATAACATTGTGTAGCAGTTTGTCTCAAACCCGAGAATCTCCTGGTTCCGCTCGAGCAATGCTTCGGGTTCCTCATCAATATTCCCCGAGGCACTCACCTATACACTCGTCTTCTTCTCTTTTTTTTTTTTTGGCTATAACTCACGCATCAGCTACACTCTGGAACTCAAATACAACCCGAAGCAACCCTATTTCTCTCTCGAGTAAGAACTCGAGACAACCCACTTTGCCCACGAAGCAACACGCGAGCAACACGAGCTTCTGCATCTTCTTCTTCTCCATCCCTTTCAACCCGATACATACACAAACACGTACACGTGCACACAAATCCCAAGCTCCTTCGGCCACTGTTTCGATCATCAACAAGTCGACGTCGTCGCCTTGAAGCCCCGCAACCACCCAAACGTGTGAGAAAATCATCGAATCAAAATTGGACTTTCGTTCGAACCTGAACCCAAACCCACTAAACAAAAACACTTCGCCACCTCCCATGCTGACCACCAGAGACCCTAAAACTCCGGCCAACCATTCGACAGCATCCCCTCAGTCATCTCCCAAAGCCACGTGCGACTCGATCGCGTATTGATGGCAAACTCGAAAAAATACTGACAAGTGCTAAAACGTGAAGTAAAACCCTAAAAACCTCTCATACTCAAAATCAAAGCCAATATTCTCGATTCCGCCACGGTCGCCCCCTCCATGACGTCCACCAGTACCCTCCGGCCAAGGCCACGTCCCCTCTCATTGACTAGATCGACAGAAATTTATTTTTGAACAGAAACAATGATATTCCAATTTCTCTTGATTTAAATCGCGAAAAAATCCCAATTTTAGTTCCAAAATTCATATTTCGACACACGCAACTGGATTATGTACACGAACTTCCAAACTAAAGACATCGAATTTTCTCAACAATGAGGCTGCTCACTGTAAAATTTGGAAATCACAAATTACACAGCAAGGTTTTATTCCTAACTATTTTTAATTTAAACTACACTAAAAATCAAAGATATTCCTAGTTTACAACTTCATTATATATGGACTAGATTATGAGATATTGATTTTTTTTGAAGTGGGAATGAAAAAGAAGTCTACTGTAACAGAGCATGAATATCATTTCAAATATTAACAAATGAAGTGTTTCTCACTTGTGTTTGGATTTATTTTTTCCTTTTGAAATGACGTTATACTCCTATAAACATCCTTCATTCAGTGGTTACAATCTAGAATTGTTTGGGTGTGATGATCTTGAATTCAACAGGTTTTAAGATCTGGAATGGATGAACAAAAGCAAGCTTTGTTCTGTTCCCAGTCATGCAGGCATACATATATCACAGGTAATCATATCCAAATATTTTTCCATAACAACACTCAAACATTGATCAACTATCGAGCTACTATATCAAGAAAATTGGTTCAAAGATAAGTTTGCTCACATGATTTTCAGAAGAATGGACAGAGCCTCTTTTGTTGAAGCAGGCTTTTGAAATTTACAGGCTGAACTTCCTCTGGTTGCATTGATTTGTTTTGAGGTTTTAACTGAGTTTTGTTTGAGTTTTAGGTGCTAATCTCTTCAGGTTTACTTAGCTTTGAATATATGAAACTGAGATGGATGGATTGATTTATAAGAAAAAAAAAGTTACAGGGTGATATTATTTTTGCTTGTACAACAGGGGAACATTGTTTTGTTTGGTACAAATATAAATCAGAGATTTTTCTTCTTTGCTTTATTGACTAGGCCGATATTTTCTTCTTTGGTGGCTGATGAATCTCTTTTGTGTGCTAGCATTAATTATCTTTTGTCTTCTTTTTATTTTATCTTGTTTTATAAGCTTAAAGATATTTACATTTTTACTTTGCCTATTATCTTACTTTTTTTATTTTTTTCTAGCCTACTTTCTTTGACCAGAAAGATTTTTGTTTGAATGTATACATAACTATCTTCTAATGCAAGCCTAAATATATGTCTTATGTCTTCATTTGCAGCTAATGGATATTTATATACTTTCTTTTGTTTGCTTCTACATACTTATAGTTTTATTGGTTTGTACCTAACTGTATATTTCTTTTACTTGTATACTTAAATACATTTGCTTTGTAAGCCATTATATAATTTGTTTCTTCATTTTACAAGTATACATACTTGTCTTCGTATATTTGTTCAACTTGAATGCACTTCTTCCTCCACATTTAAATATATTTTGCTATCTTATGCTTTATAATAGAAATGACATTCTATAGTTAATATGTTGTTTGAAATTTTTTTTTAATTAATTTGTTTAATATGTTTACTTTATATGGTATAATTTACATAACCATGCATATGAATTAGATAATTAAATTAATATGTTTTGTAATATAAATAAATTTCTATTTTAATATGTTATTTGAATTTTAACTATGTAGATTTATTTATTTGTTTTATCCTTGCATTCTTTTGCTTACGTTGTTTTACTATCTTGCTTTGCATTATGGCTTTAACATATAAATAAATTTGAAATGACAATTTGTATTTAAAATAAGAATCCGTTTGTAAAGACATATTATAACTCAATATTAAATTAAAATAATTTAATAAAGAAACTATCTCTTTCTTAATAAATAACGCATTTTATTTGGACTTGGATAAACTCAAATCAATTTATCATTTAATTTCACAATTTTTATTCAAAAATTAATTTAATTATCAATTTAAAATTGATTAAAATTCGGGATCGTTACAAAAACTATGATTAGATAATGTTATTGACAGACACCAATAGGTTCTTAGTGATCCCATGAAAATTATGAAGCTGGAAAGATAGTCCATAAAGTTGGAACAGGTTATTGCCAGTCCATGAAAACTAATAGGTTAATAGTGACCCGAGAAATTATAACATGAGACAAATAGTCAGATAAATGAGGATGGAAAATCCAAAGCATATTGCATGTTTGCATATCATCATAAAACATTTTATTATGTTATGTCTTAACCAGTTTGGATGCAGGTGAAGAGTATATGGTTATTATAAATTGGGTTAAGATATTAGTAAGGGGAAAACTATTCCCCTAAGCGGCATGGTCTCACTAGATATCTATATGGTCTGAGATCGTAGGTTATAATTCATACCATACTTTTTGTCTAACTTGAAGTTCATGTTTTCCTCTTTAACTCTCAAGTGCTGAATTAATTTCGAGTATTTTAGGAGTTAAGGTTTTTATGTTATCTTTTGGACGAATAAGCTTACGGAGACGTGTAGGATGCAAGCTAACTATTAGGAGTTCTTTCTGTTTGATTTCGATCTGTAATTAGATGTTGTGGCAAAGTTTTTTAATTGCTTCTATTTAGACTTTTTATCAAAGGGGAATCTTCATATGTCGCTTTTTGCGTATTTTGAATAATTATATATCTCTGAACGTGGTTTACGAATTGGAATTATGTAATGAATTTGATGTGATATGAAGTGGAATGATAAATTTGTTTTAAAATTGAGTTTAAAATTTTACATATCCATATGTTTCTGGTATATCAATGTACCTAATATTACCTCATTCATTCATCGGGAATTAATTGCTATGGATGACTACAGCTTCCGTAGCAGTTGGTTTTGAACCTCCAAATGGGGAATGTTATAGTTTATTCCCTTTTTTAAAATGAAATAAGTTCGATTTGGATTCTAGATGCAAGTCTATTGATTTGATTTTGAAATATTGTATTTATGGTATATGTTATAATGGAAGTAAGACTTGTATAATTTAGGAAGATTTGACATTTAAAATGTTAGTTTAAGGCATGATCTCCACATGTATAGAAATCAATAAATGCGTATTTATATGTATAAACTAGGATAATAACATATAATTCTAACACACTAATGGTGTACTTACTTAGGATAATAATTAGCATTGAAATTTCCCTTTGAAAAATAATTAATTATAGAGATGAAATAAGAAGGATTTATTATAAGGCCTAAATAATTGATTCGGTAGGATGAATGATAATATACTTGGAAAGTGTAATGAAATATGACTAAGTTATAGGGATGGGAGGTCATTCAAAAGCACATAGAAGTTTGCTCTGCGAATATGGATACCAATAATGTTTGGGGCCGATGGAAGCATCGTCTATATTAAGTAACTACGGATGTTGCGAGGTTAGTCCCTATTCTATAGGTTAAATCTGCCCAGCTAATCTAATTACTAGTTCCTACGAATAGTTGGGCTAATGTGAGACGTATCCATGGGCGACGGGTCATAATACGAAGGACCTACTTTGAGAATTGAAGATATTAACGTTGAAACCTCGTCTACGACGTTTCATACTTATGATATTTTGACTACGACAACTATATACGTTGATTTTCTATGCTAACTTATTTTTGTAGGAATATCTACAAGATCGGATTCAAATGAACTTATTGTTGCATATATGTTGTTTTGAATCATTGTTTAGAATTAAAATAATGTTAAAATCTCTCCTTTGGATATACATGTTGACACGTGCACATACATACATGCATAAGAACATATTTGAATTTTCAGGTCAAATTCAGACGTCTGAATTGAACATTTCAGACGTCTGAATATGTAATCAAATTTGATTTTTCAGACAATATTCAGACGTCTGAATTGAAATTTTCGGACATCTGAATCAGGTCAAAAATTACCTATTTCCTTTCTGGTTTACACGTTAACAATTTCAGAAGTCTGATTTTAATTTTTCATACGTCTGAATTCCTACAACGGCTTTATTTTTGAATAGGCATTTCTCTTCCATGAAGAGATACAACTTTTTATCAATAGATATGCCCATATATTTTCATGATAACTATTCATGAACAATTGCATCTTTTTGTACTATATAAACATGTTAGAATCATCAGTTTTATTCACATAATTGATCTAACTCTTTCTATTCTTATACTACTTTGATTCTAACTTTCTTGTGCATTCAAGTTCATATATAATCATTCATTTACTTTTATACTCTTCATATATATATATATATATATATATCAAAAAGAGAAGATTATAGGAAGATTGTACTATCAAGAGACAAATCTGTGTTATCAAGAACATACTGTGTCAAATACTTTGTGTATAAGTTGAAGTCATGTTCTACTATCCAGGCGAGTGAAGTCCTCTTCGGCTATTGAGGCATCGAAATCTTGTTCTGTTGTTCAGGTGTTGTAAACTTGTTCCTCCGGGTTATGTAAGGATTGTTGTTAGTGAAATTCCAGAAGGAGTCTGGGACTGGACGTAGAACGGAAAGTTCGAACCAGTATAAAAATTCCTGGTGTGCTTGTTTTATTTTTACTTATTTACATTGCTATAGTATTTTTAGTTTATTTCTGCACTAGTATAGTATAATTCCATATAGCACGATCCGCACTATCTTTTCATTTGGTATCAGAGCAAGGAATCTTATAACCGTTACTCAGTTATCTGATATCTTTCTAATATGGAAAACAACACCAGCACTACCACTAACACTAGTTTTATTGAAGGTCAATCTACTGCACAACCTCCACTATTCAATGGCATGAATTACAACTAGTGGGCAGCACGAATGCGTATTTATATGCAAGCCTGTAGTTTTGATGCATGGAATGTTACACAAGTAGAATATACTGCACCTACTACTGAATATACTACATGGACAGCTGCACAAAAACAAGATGCCTCTGCTAATGCTAAAGCGATGAATATGTTGTTTTGTGCATTAGAAAATGAATTTAACCGAGTTTGTAAATGTAATACTGCATATGAAATATGGAGAACACTAAAAGTCACTCATGAAGGTACAAACAAGGTTAAATAAAGTAAAATATCTATGCTTAAGAATCAATTTCAAAATTTTAGAATGAAGCAAGATGAATCTATAAATGATATGTACTCCAGATTTCAAGATATTCATCATTCGTTACTAGGACTAGGAGAAACATACTCCGATTTTGATAATGTTTCAAAAATCCTTAACTCTTTAACGGATGAATGGGAAAAAAAGTTTTAGCTATTGAAGAAGCTAATGATCTTTCTACCATCAAACCAGAAGAGTTAATAGGTAATCTAATGTCCTACGAAGTAAATCTGCAGGCTAAAAGAGTACAAACTCAAAGACAAAAAGAATATGGCATTTCATGCAGAAAAAGAAGAATCAAACTCGGATGAAGAAGACATAGCATTCATTGCTAAAAACTTTAAAAAGTTTTTGAAGTACAGAAAAGGAAATCAAAACAACGGGAAAAGAAACTTCAAAATAATACAAATAAGCCATCTACGTCTATACTAAAATGCGTTAACTGCCATAAGAAAGGGAACATGCAAAAAGATTGCCCAGAAAAGGAAAAAAAACATATCACAATAAGAATCGAAAGGACAAGGTTAAAAGAAAAGCATTTTCAGTAACATGAGATGACTCAGATTCTTCTTCTTCATGGCTATTGAAAATGAGGTAAATGATCTTACTTTTGATGATATGATTGAAATTATTCAAAAGTTCTTGATACCTTAAAAATTATCAAAAGAGAATATAAAGAAGCTCTAGAAAATCAGAGAAAAGCATAATTCGAGAGGGATATGCTTAATGATGGAAAAGAAAATATTAGAAGAAGAACTTGGAAAACTTCAAGATATCTTCTCTAATGATAACTCTCAACTTACTTTATTGAGTCAACAAATTAAAACTCAAAAAGAAAAGAATGATTCTCTTATCTCTGAAAATCATGAGCTAAAAACTAAGATCAAAATGATAGAATTAGATAATATTTGTCTTAAAACCAAGTTAGATAATATTACTAGAAATGTTTCAAACTTTAATAAAGGTCGAGAAACTCTCTCAAATATTCTTGAAAATTCTCAATCCACTTCTAATAAAAAGGGACTAGGATATTCTAAGAAATCTAAGGCTCCATCTAAAAAGGAAACTAGAAGAAATATTTCTAATGCTACTCTCATCTAAAAAGGAATAATAATTTAAAAACCATAAAAATATGGGTTCCTAAAACAAACAATAGTTTGATTAATAAATATATAAATACCTTTTTGGAAACTGTTCATAAAATTAAAAATTATATTTTTAAGAGGGATACTGAGCCTACTTGGGCTTGGTTTACTAAGACCTAACTTGTAACGACCGGTAAGATTCTAAATAAATTTTATTGTTTATTAACGCATTTAATTGGATTTTTGGCAATATTTTAAACAAAGTAAATTACAAATAAAAGTTAATATTTGGATTACGTCCAATTAAACATAGCAGGCTTTAAATTTTCAATTTATTTTATCAAAGTTTATTTCGTTGTGAAATTCGATTTAATTCAAGCTAGCTAATAATTGCTGGTAATAAATTTATTTTAGGACCTGAATATTTTTCTATGGAAGATTTCTAAATCCTATTCTGAGTGAGACGTCATCCTTCGTTTTTCCAAATTCGGACGTCTACTTCTCCATTTACCTTATTTCTGACGAATTAACAGCATTTTGGTACCGATGATCGACTTTTGATCGGATGATCGTACCACTGATAATGGTATACCGTTGTGATCGCCTCGTCATGCTGATCTCAACAGTATATTTATTTCTGTATTTTGGGATCCGGTGTACAATGGAAGCAATAAATTTGTTCGTTGTAACGACACCAAAAATTTGTGCCTTCTTAACTTTTCCTAAAATTTGAAACGTGCTATTCAATCAAACCAATAAATTGCATTTATTATTTAGCTGAAAGGATAGGTGACTTGCCGTTGACATTTATTTGTCCACTTTATGCTTTCGACGTGGATAATAATTTACATCAAAATTTCCCTTTATATACCATTCATCCCTACCCAAATCTATTCTCTACCGGTACCACGTGAAATGTCTATTCAAATTTCAAATGGGTGAAGGCAATTATTTTAGCCGTTACCGTGTCATTTATTTCAGCCGTTACTATCGTTTTGAAAATCAAAACAGATGAAATTGGGTACGTTTTTATTCCTTTTGAACGTATTTGTAAGATCTAGGAAATTAACATAAAGTGAACGTAAAATCTGCATAGTAAATCGGCTATGAATTAGGAAATAAATAAAACGTACGTATAGGCTGTAAGCAAAAAAAAAAAAATTTAAATTGCTTTAAATTGTTACCTGATTTCAGGGAGAGTGATAGCTGATTTCGAAATAAATAATATTCTAGCACGTATTAGCATCAAACTTTCTTCTCCTCTTCTCCTTTATATTCCATGTAGCCGAAACATTGTCCTTCTCCCTTTACTTCCTTTCTTCCCAGATCTTCCACTCCCCTATACATTTCTCTTCCACCCGAGATCACTAGCCACCTCACGACGTCTGCCGCATCAACACTGATCCATCTACCACCCCAAAGCAGTCCACAACCGAATCCTACCCCTCCTCGATAATTTTGAATTCCTGTCCATAGCAGCTTTCGGCCTCCCTGCTCACGTGACCCCTTCAAAGCCTCATCGTGCCGTCCGCTGCACGTCGAGAACATCCAACATCACCGCCACTAGTAACCTAAGTGGCACCGCTTTTATCCCTCTCATCTTCTCTGTGTTATTCCTCAGACCTACCGAGCCACACCGCCGTTCAAACCCCTCATCAGCGGCCAACACCTCGCGCAACCACCAACCCGAAGGCCGAACATCTCCAGCCACCTTTCATCCTCTCCTCGGTCGTCAGCCAACTCGCACTGACCCACTTCCCTCCGCCTGCCTCTTCTCCAGGCCGAGCTATCTTGTTTGAATTTTTTTAGGTACTTATATATGCATTTTATTCATACTTTGATTTTATAGGTTCACAAATAAGTGTGTGAGTCATACATGTTGGGTAGCTATCTGTTGAAACTGTGTTTCGTGCTTTGCAGTTTTGGGTCTTCTTCTAATTAACATACGTATTTCTATGATATGTACAGGTAGTTGATCAAAGTTTTAAATTATAAGCTGTTGCGTGAGTTGTTGGGTTTTATTATTATTATTGTGTTTAATAAGTATCAATTTTAAGATAAATAGGTAGGTAAGTATAGGTATATCAGTGTATTGTTCAGTGACAGATATTTAATTATATAACTTGGGGAAGGTCTCTGTTATAGGTAGGATTTGCAGTGTTGGGTTCGTATATTATTTTATTTATGTATACTATGTATGTATATATTTTAAAACAGTATTTTATTTTAAGATTTGCTATATCTATATCTATATATTATATAAGTTAAATATAGACACGTACACCCTGTGTACCAAAGTATATATATACGATAGTTTATAAAAGTTATACAAGTTTAAAAATGGGCTTGATTTACAAAAGTTGATACTTTGTTTATTTGTTTGTTCAACAACAGTATTGTATATTTTGTGACAGTATTAATAAAGTACAATGTTTTGTATAATAATGGATACAACGTTCTGCATTTTAACAGTTTGTTTTAGTATAGGTTACGAAATATAGTAATGCATAAGTTGTATAAAATTTAAATACTCTGTTCGTGTTGGGTACATATTAGATTGATAATATCAGAAATATATATATATAATAAAAAAAAAATGATTTTTAATTTGGTTATAAGTTTGTTGTAGATTTTATATATGGGTAGACAACCTGTTGGTTACAAACATTTAAAAATCGATTTCATGGAATTATGATAATAATAGATAAATCTATCATTGTTCTGCTATCAAAATTCTGATTTGATTTCATCGATTTCTCCTTATCAGCCTTGATCGTCGGATTCATGCCGGTCTTTCTTTCATTTGATTCGTAACTCAAATCAGCTTCGCTGTCCATCTCTCTAGCCTCGAAAGGTGAGAAAATCACTCACGATTAACGTTCTTTTATTTATTAAATTTGATTTCAATTGAAACATCAATTGAAATATGCGGTTGTTAGTGTTTTACTGTTATGACTGCTATTATCTGTATCTGTTCACCTATGACACCTGACACCATTATCGGTTAATTAATTTATGGGATAATAATACAGATTGGTTGATAATTGATTTGATTGATTGATTGATTGTCGTTAAATTGGATGTTAATTTCTATTGTTAAGTGATAACTAGTCTGCTAGTTAAATTTGGTGTAGTATAGTTACAAATTAAAACGGATTATATATGACGGACATTAATTTATTAAACCTGACCCGCCATCTGAAAATTTGATTTAATTAAATTTGACCCATTTATTGTCGTAAAAATTGATAAATTTTACTTTAAACCTTTGAACGTAGTTGGGATTAATTGTGTAGTTTAAACTGAATTTTAAAAAGGAACGACAAGTGAAAACTGTAATGTAATAATCTGTAATCTACATGAAATGATAGTGTAGATTCTGGAAGTAATTATACAAATAGCAATGTGAATTAGTACAATTATTTCAGGGTTATTTGATTTATTATTGAATGGTTATTGATTGTTGTTATTACTTGTTTATTTACTTTGACACCATCCCTGTCATCACACTGCAAGTTCCCTTTGTTATGTTTGTTTTGGATTTGAAATGGGTTGAAATGATAGACCCAAGCGGTTTCCATTTAATTAAACTTGGGATTACGGGTCGAAATGCTATCCACCCGTATTTGGATTGAAAGGATAATATCCATAACACTGGGACCTTATGATAAGAAAAATACGGTCTTATAAAATGTAAATGCTTAAATACATATATGAAGGGTAATGATAAATATAGGGTAATTATATCTAGTTTAATCAAGATTGATTAAATACATAACGTATGATAAATATTTCACGTTTGATAAAATTTGAGAAATCTTGAGAAAGATGTAATTTAAAGTCACCAAAATGGTATTAAATAAGGGAGGGTTCAAAACTAAATAATAATGATGTAAAAACCAAGGATCTATATGAAACTGTTAAATTTAACATCTAAGTATCTAAGCCATAAACTATATTGAAATTTAACGGTTAGAGATTTGGATATGTATTTGGAACCCCGATAGTTGAATTTGTTATTTTAGACAACGAATTGAATTAGATACAAATTGAGGGTGAACTAAATTTGGATATTTTTATTTAGGAAACTAGATTTGGGAAAAATTTAGTTGAAATATAGAATACTTAAAGTATGGAAACATATTGAAATAAAAGGGGCAATTGGGATATCAAATCCAGATATTTTATATAGATTGATATAATTGAAGTGGTTATTTTAGGAAAATGTAAATTGATAAATTGAGATTGAAATTAATTTAAATAGGAAGGCCAGGTTGATGTAAACGATTGGTTAAGTTAAGGAAATTGAAATACTTTACCTTATAAATTATTTAATGTACATAAACCCTATCTTGGGAAATGTAGAGATAGTTGAAGTGAAATTGATATTAGGGTTGAAGTATAAATTAAGTAAATGACCACGGTGTATTATTGTATATTTCTACCTTGTAGATAGTTATATGGACCCTTAGAGGATGGACATCCTAAACATTCTTTAAGTTATTTGTATTTCAGTTGATATTTCACTTGAGTTGGATTTATTGATATAAGAATGTTAATCCTGACTCGAGTGTTTCGTGTTTTGCTTTACGCTCGGGTCAGACCGAGAAATACAGCATTAGAGACTCACCTTTGGAGCTTCATTTGGAGATCCAACTATCGTTTCAGCTTTCAGTTTTCTAGTTGATTGGCTCAGAGAAGTCATCGGCTCGTACTGAAGACTTTTCTGTATTCAGGAGATTCTGATGTATTTATTTCAAACTCTGATGTATATAGTAGCTTCATGAACTACTATTTTTCTATTCCGCTGCATTATATTACTCTGTGTTTGTGATCTGTGTTTGATTTATTTACTGTATAATTTAAGTTTGCCAAAAATTTTATTAACAATTCGGTATTTTGAATTATTCAAGTCGGACATGTACGGTTTTATTGTCGATTTGAATGGTCCAAAATAGCGGGTCGTTACATAACTCTTAGGACCCTATCACAAAGTGGGTACCAATGTTATTATTATTTTTTGCAGGACCCACTTAAAAAGAGAGGAAAATGGATACTCTATAGCGGTTGCTCAAAACATATGACTGGAGACAAAAATATGCTATCAAACATTACTTGCTCAGATGGAGGCTCTGTCACTTTTGGAGACAATTTCAAAGGATATATCATCAGAAAAGGCGACGTCAGCAATGTCGGTACATCTAATTTACCTCTTATTTCTAATGTTTTACTAGTCTAAAATTTAAAACACAATCTTTTAAGTATCAGCCAGTTGTGTGGCAAATGATTCAAAATCTCTTTTTTTGAAGATAAGTGTAGCACTTTTGATAAAAATCAAAATCTTATATTTGAAGGAAATAAAGACAGAAATATCTATATTCTGAATATGAAAATCAAATTTAGATATGTGTTGAACAGCTAATGAAAATGATCCTTGGCTATGGCACAAAAGATTCTGTCATATCAGCTTCAAAACTATAAACAAGCTTTCTAAAAATGATTTAGTCAGAGGTTTACCAAAAATGAACTTCAAAATCAATCATATTTGTGATGCGTGTCAATTAGGAAAATTAACCAAATCATCTTTTAAATCTAAGAAAGTTTCTACATTACAACCATTTGAATTACTACACATGGATCTATTTGGGCCAACCCAAGTTCAATCCTTGAACCACAGTAGATATGTATTTGTAATAGTAGATGATTTTTCTATATATACTTGGACCATTTTTATAAAAAAATAAAAGTGATACGTTTGAGCATTTTAAAATTTTTGTCAAATGAATCCAAAATTTAAAAGGCTTGAAAATAAAGAACATAAGAAGTGATCGTGGAGGAGAATTTTTTAGAACGAAGTTTTTGACCATTTTTGTAAAAAGAAATGACTTTTTCATAATTTTTCGTTCTCTTGAACTCCACAACAAAATGGAGTTTGTAAAAACAGAACTTTACAAGAATGTGCACGAACCTTGTTAAATGGAAGCACTCTTCCAAAACATTTTTGGACAGAAGCTGTTGCAACTGCTTGTTATGTTTTGAATCGTATTTCTATTCGACCTCTCACAAAAACACTTCTTATGAACTTTTTACCAGAAGAAACCCAAAGATTTCTTATTCAAAGTTTTTTGTTCAAAATGTTTTATATTAAATACAAGAGATCGGCTTGGAAAATTCGATGTGAAATCCGACGAAGGAATCTTTCTAGGATATTCAGATCGTAGCAAAGCTTATCGCGTATTTAATAAAAGATCAAACACTGTTGAAGAAACTTTACACGTATCTTTAGATGAAAATTTTCAACAAAAACCAAGTATAAAAGATGATGAAGATTTCCGGATAACATCACAACGGAAACTACAAACCTTGAAAATGATGAAAGCATTGTTTATAATAATGATGATGAATTAAGATCTCCACCAAAAATATTACGGGATCAACCCGTTCAAAATATTATCGGAGAACTTAATGCAAACGTACGAACTAGAATTCAACTAAATCAAATGGGCCACGTAGCATTCCTTTCCAATATCGAACCAAAGAATCCCAAAGAAGCTTGCACAGACGACTACTATATAATTGCAACGCAAAAAGAGCTAAATCAGTTTGAACACAATGAAGTTTGGGAATTAGTTCCTACACCAAGTGACCAAACTATTATTGGAACGAAATGGGTCTACAAGAACAAAGCAGATGAACAATGCAACATTACCAGAAATAAAGCAAGGTTAGTTGCACAAGGATACAATCAAGAAGGAATTAACTACGAAGAAACGTTTGCTCCAGTTGCAAGACTAGAAGCAATACGGATCTTAATAGCCTATGCATGTTTTCACAATTTCAAACTTTATCAAATGGACGTTAAAAGTGCTTTTCTGAATGGTTGTATAAAAGAAAATGTGTATGTTGAACAACCTCCCTTATTTATTCACGAGAAATTTCCAGATCATGTCTACAAACTTAAGAAAGCTTTATATGGTTTAAAACAAACACCACGTGCTTGGTACGATCGATTAAAGACATATTTAATTTCTTAGAGATTTCAAATTGGGAAAGTTGATCAAACACTTTTTATTAAACATTTGATAAAGGATATTTTAATAGTTCAAATTTATGTTGATGGTATCATTTTTGATTCTACCAATGATAGGTTGTGTCGGGACTTCTCCGAAATAATGACCAAGGAATTTGAAATGTCTCACATGGGAGAACTAACATATTTTCTTGGTTTACAAATTAAACAACTTCAAAATGGCATTTTCATTAATCAAGAAAAATATTGTGATAATTTAATCAAATGATTTGGAATGGAAAACACTTCTGCCAAACCGACTCCAATGAGTACAACAACACATCTTGAAAAAGATGAAAGTGGCAAAAGTGTTGACCAAAAATTATACCGAAGTGTGATTGGATCATTACTATATTTAACGGCAAGTCGACCTGACATAATGATGAGTGTCTGTTTGTGTGCTAGATTTCAGACCAACCCAAAGGAATCACATTTAAGAGACGTGAAACTTATATTACATAATCTCAATAACACCAAGGATTTCGGTCTATTCTATCCAAAAGAATGTCCATTAGAATTAGTTTCATATAGTGATGCTGACTTCGGTGGTTCTCGAACAGATCGAAAAAGCACAAGTGGTATGTGTCATTTTATTGGAAAATCACTTATATCTTGGTTCAGCAAGAAACAAAACTGTGTTTCTCACTCTACATGTGAAGCAAAATATATTTCTGCTGCTTTGGCTTGTGCCCAAGTAATCTATATGAAATAGACACTCAGAGAATTCAATATAAACTTATCAAATTCTACTATATATTGTAACAATTCTAGTGCTGTTAACTTGTCTAAAAATCCTGTCAATCATTCACGAACAAAACATATTGACATTCGTCATCATTTTCTTCGTGATAATGTTGAAAAAGGAACAATAAATTTGGTTTTGTTTATTTTGAAAATCAGTTGCCTGATATTTTTACAAAACCTCTTTTAGAGAATGTTTTATCAAACACAAACGAGAGCTTGGTATCGTCTCACTTAAAATTCATGATATCATTCTATGTGATATAAATGTCTCTGCTTATCTTTCATTTCAAAACTATTATCTCTTAAGTACCTAAAACTAACTTTCATTTACAAATTCTTGTTTTCTTTGCTTTTAAATACGTGTTTATTACTATTTAAAACATTTCAGCCATCATTTTTTTAACTAACATTCTATTTTTGAACTTTTCACTTTCTTTTATAAACTAATTCTGTACTTCTTTTTACCAAAGACTTATTACTATGGATTTCAATATGATTTTTCTCCTCCTCACTATGGCCTCAAACAATAACAACTCTGACAACTCTCCCTCGTCATATTCTACATCTTCCATCGAAATATTGGCTACTCCAACACCACGTGAACCGGCTAGACCTCATCCGAACCATCTGGATATACTCCAGGAAAGAAGAAATTTTGACGATTTCTTTTCTTAGGTTCTCCATCAACTAAAGAAAAAATAACTGATATTCATCATTACCAGAAAGAACAGTTGGATTTGCAACAGGAGATGTATTACGAACAAAAAGTTAATGCCAAATGACTTAGTTTCATTGAACAAGTGGCATTAAAATTATGCGGTACATCCCCAAAGAAAGATGTAGTTTAACCTTCAGCTTCGAATCCATGGGAGTCTAGTCCACAACGTCCTCCGGTTTCTCCAAACTCTTACGAACGTCAACCATATTGGTCTCCATTGCGACCATACACGGAGATAACCAAGAATGAACCGGAAGAGTGCAAGACTCCAAGTGATTCGAATTAATGATTTCATTTGTCTATTTGTTTTTTGAATGATCATAATTGTATGCTATATTTCATTCAAATATTAATATAATCTTTTTATTTTCTTCAATTTTTTTAGTAGTCTTAATTGTGTTTTGATACACATTTCAGATGTTTGAAAATGGTATTTCAGACGTCTGAATATTGAAGAAGAAGAAATTTTTCTTCAGATGCAGACGTCTGAATCTCCAAAACTAGACGTCTGAATATAGACTAATTTGAACTAATTTCTTTCTGACTCGATTTTATTTGATTCAGACGTCTGAACTGAATATTTCAGACATCTGAAATCTGCTGGCTTTTCAAAATTGAATTGCTTCGGCACATTTTTCAATGTAACTACCCCTTTATTGAACTCCTACCTTTCTTTTATCTTCATTCTTCATCTTCTTTTTCAGTCTTTCCCCATTAAAAATCAAATCTTTCTTACTCAAATTCAAAATGGCTCCAAAACAAAAAAGATCCAGGCCATCTGCTTCAACATCTACCCCAAACATAGATCAATGGCTATGGAATGAGCAAGCAAGACAACGATTTGCACAAATGAGTAGATCTAACTTCTTTCCAGGTGCTTTCATAAAATTTGAAGAATTCGACGCTTATCGGATTCACCTAGTTGTAAGAGAAAATGGGTTAGAATCTCTTGTCTCCTTTGCTGCAAATAATATCATTATCAATCATCTTTTGGTCAAATTGTTCTACGCTAATATGAATTTGGACCATCGTACTCCTCCCAATCCAACGATTGTGTTTGGACATTAGTTTATGGAGTTAAAATTTATCTACCACTTGCTAGACTTAGTGGAATTCTTCAATGTCCATCAACGGGAAATGATTTGGATGAAATTGATGTTTCTTTAAACATGGATGATAGAGATGAGGTCTCACCTCAATTTTTGAATGATGACATTACTAGACTTACTTCCATTCAACTCCGCCCACAAGCTCGTATCCTTTACAGAGCTTTGATTCTCTTCGTTATTCCACGGACAGGAAGTTATGAAATTGTTAACAGAAGAAACTTCCAAGCCCTTTATGTTATCTATTCCGGTCAACCTATCGATTAGGCTCAAGTAATTTTGGAAGAATTCATGGATGTTAATCTCGAAGGCACTATAAGACCTTCCATTATGGTGCTTATATAATGAAGATTCTCCAAAATTTTAACATTCCTTTCTTGATTCTGAATTCACAGCGATCAAAGAGCTTGGATCAAAGACATTGGGTCTTATGGGTTTGCCAAAACGGCCGAGAAGTTTGGCATATATTTCATTTCAAGAATGGGTTGCCAATCGTGATCAAAACCAACCCCAACCTCGTCACCATGTTCAACATGCTCAAACTATTGCTCCTCCCACAGAAGAAGAAGACAATGATGATATAGTAATTCTTTCTCCCGACTCTAGCTCAAGGAATGCTTTGGTCACTCTTTCCCAAAATCAAGCAAAGTTTAGAAGCCGAATGGTCAATCTTGAAAAGAAAAATAAAAAATGTTTTAATTCCATTCGTGGCTTCCTCAACAAAATTTAGGAACGTATTGGTTGCTCCACCTCATCATCTACCAAAGTTTTCAACCCCGCTCCATTTCAATGGTCATCAAGCTCGGGGAACAACAATGGTGAAGATGAAGATGATGATGATGATGATGATGATGTAGGAAGTGACTCAAGCCCTAGATTTTAGATTCCATTGATATTAATAAGTTTGTTATGAACTATTTCGTTATTTGTTATTTCTGTCATGGACTCCTTTATCATCTGATGGTATTGTAGTATGTTTTGAATACTCCACTTTGCTTTGTCATATATTCTTATTTTCCTTTTTGCGATGTCAAAGGGGGAGAAGGTGTTGAAATTGACAGGGGGAGCTTAAATTGACGGGGGAGCTTTTAAATAAGGAGAGTATACATATACATATACATATACATATACATATACATATACATATACATATACATATACATATACATATACATATACATATACATATACATATACATATACATATACATACACATACATACATACATACATACATATATATATATATATTTCCTGTTTTATATAGTTGTCATCGTCAAAAGGGGGAGAATGTTGAAACCTCACCTACGACGTTTCGTATTTATGATATTTTGACTACGACAACTATATACGTTGATTTTCTATGCTAACTTGTTTTTGCAGGAATATCTACAAGATCGGATTCAAATGGACTTCTTGCTGCATATATGTTGTTTTGAGTCATTGCTTAGAATTAAAATAATGTTAAAATCTCTCCTTTGGATATATATGTTGACACGTGCACATACACACATGCATAAGAGCATATTTGAATTTTAAGGTCAAATTCAGACGTCTGAATTGACCATTTTAGACGTCTGAATCTGTAATCAAATTTGATTTTTTAGACAATATTCAAACGCCTGAATTGGAATTTTCAGACATCTGAATCAGGTCAAAAATGACCTATTTCCTTTCTGGTTTGCATGTTAACAATTTCAGAAGTCTGATTTTAATTTTTTAAACGTCTGAATTCCTACAACGGCTA
Organism: Allium cepa; assembly: GCA_030765085.1. Lineage (NCBI taxonomy): Eukaryota > Viridiplantae > Streptophyta > Magnoliopsida > Asparagales > Amaryllidaceae > Allium > Allium cepa. The sequence goes on from CM060937.1 coordinate 380,436,172, forward strand.
TATTTTTGAATAGACATTTCTCTTCCATGAAGAGGTACAACTTTTTATCAATAGATATGTCCATATATTTTCATGATAACTATTCACGAACAGTTGCATCTTTTTGTACTATATATAAACATGTTAGAATCATTAGTTTTATTCACCTAATCGATCTAACTCTTTCTATTCTTATACTACTTTGATTCTAACTCTTTTGTGTATTCAAGTTCATATAAAATCATTCATTTACTTCCATACTCTTTACGTACGTACGTGTACATATATATATAAGAGAAGATTATAGGAAGATTGTACTATCAAGAGACAAATCCGTGTTATCAATGTGTCAAATACTCTCTGTATAAGTTGAAGTCCTGTTCTGCTATTCAAGCGAGTGAATTTCTCTTCGGCTGTTGGGGCATCGAAATCCTGTTCAGGTGTTCAGGTGTTGTAAACCTGTTCCGTTGTTCAGGTGTTGTAAACCTGTTCCTCCAGGTTAAGTGAGGATTGTTGTTATTGAAATTCCAGAAGGAGTCTGGGACTGGACGTAGAACGGGAAGTTCGAACCAGTATAAAAATTCCTGGTGTGCTTGTTTTATTTTTACTTATTTACATTGCTACGGTATTTTTAGTTTATTTCTGCACTAGTATAGTATAATTCCATATAACAGGATCCGCACTATCTTTTCAATTAAGTGGTTGTTTGAGGGCCCATCTCTTTTCCTTATATAAAGTATTAAATGGTCGGGATTGGGTTTAGGCAAGGTTGAAGATATCTCGGAAAGGTCCGCTTCAATGGAAGTAGCAAGTGTCCGAAGAGATTTCCATGCAATGTCAGCTAGATAAATATTTGTGAGGAGTACGCCTCGGAAATAGGTATTAAATGATAGGGGCCTAGCTCAATTGAGTTCTTAAATGGCCAGAGTCTGCCTATTTTCCATTAAAAAGAATTAAGTGGCTTGGGTACTATCTCTCGCATTGGTAGACATTAATAACGATGGTTATCGGTTATGGAATTAGATAATACAAGGACCTGCTTTGGGGATTGAAGGTATTAAGTGATTGTTTGAGGGCCCACCTCTTTTATTTATATAAAGTATTTTAGTTTTGAATTTGTGCCCATTTGAAGATTGCAATGTATTTTTGAATATGATTATGTAACGGTTATTATTGACATTATGTTATGGTTTTGTGACATTTGGAATTTGAAGTAAAATGGGTATTGTTTATGCTATTATATTTTATCCTCTCGTTGTGAGTTCTGAATGAATAAATAATAATCCTGTACTATTCTTTTTACCACCCAATAGCTAGCTTTGGAATGGGTTTAAGTTTCCATGGGCCTTTTCTAGGTTGGGATTTAGGCCTATTACGGGACAGGTTGTTGCATGTAACACCTCTGATTTTTAAATAATTATTCACGAGATTTAATTAGATCAATTATATAGAATAATGTAAACGTTAGAGTGATAAGGGGATTTAGACTTGAATATATAATTGAAGGTCGTGCTTTATTATCTAAATGAGCTTATAAATGGCTTATATATTAATTAGTTAAAACAAGGGTATTAGGGTTATCGCCACCTACATTTCTATTACCCTTGTATTCTCGTTTCATTCCCATTCACATTCATTTTACAAAATACAAAACGCAAACAAAAAGCCGGCCATTAGGAGAAAAGAGGAGAAAATTAATTTAAAGCTAAGGACCCAAAGGGAAATTAATCTCAATCAAATCTCAAGTTCCTATTCCCAATCAAGGTGAATTATAATATAAATCATGTCGATTTTGTTTTCATAATCATTTGATTTTTGGGTATACGATTAAATCCATTATAATGGCGATTTTGATGACGGTATGCTTGACTTTTATAACATGCTTGATTTAAACTAGATTGTTTGAATATATTTTTATATATTTTTTAGGGTAAAACTGATTGTAATGAATTTCGAATGCAATAAGGAAATTATATGTTATGTAAAACATGATTTTGGAGAAGGATTTTAATTTTTATACTTTTTCAAGCTATGGAAAATTTATTACGAATTTTTAAGGAATTATGTGTAATTGGGTATAGAAATCAATTTCGGTTATTTTATGAAGAATTTGGGTTTGAATTTTTATATGTTTGATAACATATTGAAAGTGAATTTCTATAATTTTTGGGGATTTTTCATAAGTAATTTATTATGAAAAATAAATTATTTTAGAAGAAGGGTTTAATTCTTTTTTTAATGGAAGGGCTTAATTGTGAAAATTAATCTTTCTTTAGATCTGAAATTATGCGGAAATTATTTTGGTAAAGAATTTGAAAAGTTATGCCAACCAATTAAACGTTTACAAATAGGTAGGTTAGTTATTGTTAGCACCAAAATTGGTCACTGACACCCTTGAGTAGAGTTATAGAGAGATTAATGAAAAGAGTAAATTAAAATAGAAAAATAGTGTAATTCAATGCAAAAGGAACAACAAAAACGAGAACACCAAATTTATAGAGGTTCGGCGTAATTTCCTACGTCCACTTTGAATAAAATCTTTATTACTTTTTCAATCACTTGAATATAGATACAATCCGTAAACAAATCACTTGGATACAAGTTTTAATTTAAAATAGGAGAGTATAAAAAATGGCAGAGTCTCCCTAGTGTTCTCGGAAAAATGTCTCTTCATCTGCACCCATGCCTCTCTATTTATAAACGAAGATTGGCTGGACTCCCTGCGTAGGCCCAAGAACAAGGTACTTCAGCCCATAGTAGACAACTTCTGTGCACCGAGCCAGGCGTACCGAACGGTGGAAAACCGAACCACTCAGTCCGAACCAGTCGCACCGAACGACTTGCACCGGGCCATCTCCCCTTTATCATCTTGACCAAACCACTTAGGCCGAGCCAGCTTGGTCGACCCTATCCATCTGGACCGGTCCATCGTTTCTTTCCTTCCTTGGCCGAGCGGAAACCGTTAAACCATCTCGGCTGAATCGGAGTTAGCCGAACCACGAACAACAAAACACATGTGTCTGAGCTGTCTTTGCTAACCTCCCTTGACCAAGCGATACATGCCAAGCGGCGACGACTCAATTGACCAAACGATGCATGCCGAGTGATCTTGACCGAGCGACGTATGCCTACTTACCAAGACCGAGCGGCGTGTGTCGAGTTACCCCGATCGAGCGACGTGTGTCGAGTTACTCAGACTGAGCGGCACACACCAAATCGTACCTACCGTACCGCACATAAACGCCGAAACATGTCAATTGCTTCAAAACCTTATATATTCAAGCTCTTCATAGTCAGAATCTTGTCTGGTACTAACGATAATATCTTCAACTGTCGTTTTGTAGCCGGGCCAAGCTGCCGGGTAACATTTGCCCCCCAAAGCGTGTCGTGTTGTTTCACACCACTTTTGGTCGTCATGACACGCTTTGAATCATTGAGTATTCCTTGTTTCCAGAAAGAAATCCATCATGTTTCCTGAATAGTCATTATCCTTCAGTTTTATCCTTCCAATGTGTCGTATCCTTCCTTGGTCGTCATGACGCTTGGTTGATTCCTGATATTATAAATCCAGGGATGTTGTTCATCAGTGGCCATCTGTGCCCGGTTCTACAGGGCTAGTAAGCTTCGGCTATCTGATCTAGTCTTTTCTTAATAACCTTAAGGAGAATTCAATTTCTGTTTATTTCAAGAAGTCAAACATTTCCGGATGTACACATGCATGTTCGAGTACATGTTCTTGCCATTGGCTCTCAAATGCGTTTTATATGCTCAAAAGTCGTCACCAGTTCCATCTAGTTTAATTGCAATTCAATTGCAATTCCTTGTTTGTATTTTTTGTGAAATAAGGGTTGTAATCAGCCACTTGATGAGAGGGGACTTCAAGTTTTACATGGATGATGACCACAGAGCGGTAAGTAAGGGCGAATGAAGTACGACGAGTCATGGATTCATGGGTAGTTGTATAAGCCCATAATGTTGTTGGGAGTTCATCCAGCCATTTACCTCTAGCATTTTCCAAACCACTCTTCAGAACAGATTTTATGATTTTGTTTACAGCTTCAACCTGTCCATTTGCAGTTATAATGGATCATGGAAAGTCATAAGGACAGATGATGTTACAGACAATGAAGTTGATTATTTTATTCATCTTGGTCGTGGTTAAAAGTTCTTCATCCTCCAATTTGGTAAAGTAATCAACTGCTATGATGGCGTATTTCACACCACCTTTAGGATCAGCAAGAAGATGATGTCAATGCCCCCCAAGTAGCAAACGGCTACGGGCTAGCCACTTGAGTAATTTCCATCGGTGGGGATCCTAGATTTTTTGCAAATATCTTGCACTCGTCGCATTGTCTAGCATGATCAACCGCATCTAGATTGATAGTTTCAAGTAATACCCGTAGTAGAGTATTTTCTTTATTAGGGTTTTCCCCTGATGTTATCATTGCATTCTTCTTCATAGACTTCGCTCAAGACTCATTTGATATCATCATGGGAGATACGCCGAAGCATAGGAATGGATAAACTCTTTTCTACACACGACTTCTTCTTGGATGATTTGGTGTTAAGCTTTGAGGAGGATCTATTGTTTTCCATTCCTCCGTTCAGTAAGAATTCCTCATTGTAGATAGTCTTTGATAGGGGCCAACCATGACCCCTTTTCTGGCTCTATCTCCAAGATCTAGCTGATCTCCATCCGTCAATGCTTGGAATATCAAGTATTTCAACCGAAACAATGTATATCCATTGCGCATCCCTAAAACTCGCTAGCTTGACCTGTGACTAGAATCTTTTCATTTTTTTTGCTGAGTATGTGTGTAATGATGTAATATGTGAAGTCGGCTAGTAGCTCTTGGACCTGGCCGAGGTAAGGAGCAAAACAATGCCCCCTAGCAAGATCAACTTCCTTAACTTTGCATACTATTAATCAGGATCACAAAATATATGTAAAGTTTCCACTTCAAATCCTCTAGCAAGTTTGAGGCTGGCGGTCGAGGTTTCATACTAAGCATCGTTGTTTGTTACAGGGAAATCGAGTTTCAAGACGTAGAAGATCGATCGTTCCTCAGGAATCATTAACATGACTCCTGCGCCATAACACTGATCACTAGATGTTCTGTCTGCATAAATTTTCCATATATTGGTAGGTTCTCTACTACTCTTCGAATAGTCATCTAATGCAGTGAATTTAGGTTATGAGATGTGCTAATTTCCATACTTGGAAAGCCCTTCGAGGGAAATAAGTTATATCGAATTGGCTTAGTTCGATATTCTATTTAAGTAGTCTTTCAGACGTCTTAGGTCGTTGTATGCCCTGTCGCAATGGATGGTAGGCATGGACGTTGATGAGGTGAGCCTAAAAGTAAGAGTGGAGCTTTCATGGTGAAATCAATAGATATTGTGTAAGCTTTTGTAGCTTCGGGTCGATATCCAATGCATGGCTCGCGATAGTTGATGAAGTCACACATGCATGACAGAATGGGTCCAAGGGAACATATCATCATTTATTCAGAAAAATCCAACTAATTCTTTTATCATCATTGCATTGAGCTGTGATCCGATATTTAGCACCCGGAAAAGGTCGCCATGGCTGGCTGTAATGTTGACTGTCTGCTTAGCAGGTATAATCCCGAATTCTTTGAGTTCAGATGTAACTATTTTGCGTAACATTCAATGTGAAATATGGTTGGGACAGTCAATGTTGATGGTTACTCGGGTCAAATTCTAGAGTCTTGTCATGAGTTATTAAGTCTAATAGTGAAGGGCTCTGAATGCTCTACTCGATTATCTGCAAATGGCCAAAGATCAGGCTTAAAAGCACGTTGAAGGAAATGTTGAGTAGGGATCAGCCTCAAGACGCATGCAGCTGCATAGCTGGATCTTGCTATGAGTTTGAATTTGCTTGCATATTTGAGTAATGCACTTCCTATTCAATGCATTCATGATCCTTTACCTGCCTTTCAGGTTGGAGTGACAATCAGTTGCCCACAAGCTAGGTATCGATTTAAAAATTCTATCTCTAGGCATTCTTTCGGTCGCAGCCTTAAGTAGCTGTAAGCACTATATATAAGTTTCAATATTGAGCTATCACAGCTAATCTTTGGATGACCATGTGTCTGCTTCCAGTCTTGGGTGGATAAATGTAATGCATGGACAGTTGAGTCTCGCCCTAGCTATGTTCATATTCCCACCTAAATTCCAAAGACATAAAAATGGTTAGTGAATGGTCGGTTCACATTCATCTTGCTTCTCTCTTGTGCCCCCAGGTCTAGGGCATATGCCGATAAGTAGTAAGGCCAGCCATGCCCACTTTAGCTTTACTCTATTTCTCGTTGAATCATGGGATCAGGTAAGTCGATGGGAGGCTGGGTCTAGTCTATCTTGCATTATGTTGTGGTTTTTCATTCCAAGAGGAATACTTCGATGCATTGTCAGTTTTAGGGTGTGACAGTGGATGGTCAGCCACGTCCACTTTGATTCATTTTCTGTAATCAGATCTCGAGGTAAAGTTGGCTCAAATGCAGTCGGGTCATGCTTATCCAGTTTCATACTCCTCCTGACGGATCGAAGGAGGGTATTGGAGAATTTTTGACCAAGTCTTCATGGTTTACTCTCCTTTCCACACTCTGGAGGTCATATTTTTTCAAGGAACATCCAAGTCACATTCGTACGTGCTTGGTGCGGATCAGTATTGACCCTCGATCTGAGGTATGATATAGTCGATCGCTCGTAGTTTTGGATGCCATTTTGATTGGTTCTGTATTGAGGCCTCCTTGCGGTCGTTGCCTTTAGTTGTAAAGAATGCCAAGCTAGAGCTATAGGGAGCTATCATATTCAGCTTTCAGTGAATTTTACTCCTCCTTCCAACATTGATTTGGCCATGCCACAAGTTGGATGGTTGAACTCCATCCATAGAGAGTTAATACTCCTCCTATCGATTTCAGGCTGAAGTTTGCGGAATAGAGAACGGTCGAGATCCGCTCATTTATTTATTGATGTTTATACGCCGCTCTGCATTCTGATAACTTAGAGTTACTCTTCTCCTGGTCGACTCGTTCCCAATTTGGTTCATGCTTCGGTCCATACTCCGGGGAATTAGAGATTTGTCGAATGGTTTATGTTTTAGTCCACAGTTTAGGACATAGAGATTTTTTGTCAAGTCATTTGTATTCCAGTCCACGCTCTGGGGACTCAGAGTAATCTAGTCTGCTTCAGGAATATAGAGATTTTTCTCAAATCGTTTATACTTTAGTCCATGCTTTGGGGACTTAGAGACTCTGGTCTGCGCTCCGGGGATTTAGAGATTTTTAAGTCGTTTATACTCTAGTCCACACTCAGGGGACTCAGAATACTTAAGTCCACGCTTTGAGGACTTAGAGATTTTTAAGTAGCTTAAACTCTAGTCCGCACTCAGGGAACCTAGAGTACTCTAGTCCGTTTCAGAGACTTAGAGGTTTTTAAGTCGTCTATACTCTAGTCCGCACTCCGGGGACATAGAGTACTCTAGTCCGCTTCAGGGACTTAGAGGTTTTTATGTCATTTATACTCTAGTCCACACTTAGGGGACTTAGAGTACTCTAATCCGTTTTGGGGACTTAGAGATTTTTAAGTCGTTTATACTCTAGTCCGCACTTAAGGGACTTAGAGTACTCTAGTCCGCTTCAGGGACATAGAGGTTTTTAAATCGTTTATACTCTAGTCTGCACTCAGGGGACTTAGAGTACTCTAGTCCACTTTAGGGGCTTAGAGGTTTTTAAGTCATTTATACTCCAGTCTGCACTCAGAGGACTTAGTGTACTCTAGTCCGCTTCAAGGACCTAGTGGTTTTTAAGTCATTTATACTCTAGTCCGCACTCAGGGACTTAGATTACACTAGTCTGCTTCAGGGACTTAGAGGTTTTTAGGTCATTTATACTCTAGTCCGCACTCAGGGGACTTAGAGTACTCTATTCCGCTTTAGGGACTTAGTGGTTTTTAAGTCGTTTATATTCTAGTCCGTACTTAGGGGACTTATAGTACTCTAGTCCGCTTCAGGGACTTAGAGGTTTTTAAGTCGTTTATACTTTAGTCCGCACTCATGGAACTTAGAGTACTCAAGTCCTCTTCAGGGACATAGAGGTTTTTAAGTCGTTTATAATTTACTCCGCACTCTGGGGACTCAGAGTACTCTAGTCCACTTCAGGGACTTAGAGATTTTTGTTGAGAGCGGTCTTATTTTCGCCCGTTTAACTTGTATTTCATTTACCATATCGAGGCTAATGTTGTCGAATGAACGATCGAACTATGTTTGCTCATGGAATTGGACTCTATCCCTAGCATGAAGGATGAAACTTGAAAAATGGACGGTCGATTCTCATCTGCTTTGTGATTATAGCTCTTCCAATCAAGTCAAGGAAAGAGGTATATGATAGATGGTTGGATCACATCCATGATGGGTTAGATAATCAAGTCTCACGCAATTTGCTTCGTATCCCTTTCTAGAAAATAAGGATAATGGATTATTGAGTAGATAAAGTAAGTTGCATATATTTCAAGGTGCAGTCGTGTCCATGTATTGATAGCGATGGTTGACGAGTAGGTAATCCATCACAACAACTCCAAGTCGGGCTTTCGAACAACCTTTTGTGTTTGGGGTAGGATTTGATGTGTAGATGATCAAATCACATCTACTATAGATAGATCCCGGCGTCACTGAGCTTCAGCAGAGGCATTTGTATTTTGTTGAACTTTGTTTTATGACTCAATTAGAGTGGTCGATCGGGCCATATTCATTCCAAGCCTTGCTTAGGTCTCAAGTCAAATGCGGAGGTCGACGAATGGACGGTCGGTCATGTTCGCTTTGTATTGGGCTCTGACCGTGAAAAGCTTTTCAATCTCTAGTCCTTGGCCCTAAATTTAAGGCGCATGGTTGATGATGAGCGATCGAATCATGCTCGTCTTGATGAAACTCCACAAATCCGATTAAGGTCTGCGTGGATTGGTTGGCGGCCAACACTGAGTACTTAGTCACCTGCATTTCTAGTTGGTCATAATTCAAAGAATAATTGGAATTAAAATAATCCCAAGAAGATTGGTATAAATCTCATTGATAAGGGGACCAGCATCGTGTGCTCACTATTCAACTCTTCCCCTAGCCCCTTCTAGTGGGAAGTCGACTGCCAACAGTCCAATTGATAGTTAGAGTTCTTTATTAATGGGTATTCGAAGTTCCTGGCTCACCTTTCTACAAGGCTTGAACGTATTATTGATGCTTTCAAAGAGCATATGCATTGAATTTTGTGGTCTTGTTTTGATACACCAAAATCAGAGTCCTTAGCCAACGAGCCTGCATTGTCATTTTTTCTAGTCTGCTCCACTCCTCCTCACTTTGGTTCTGATTCATTTTGTAACAGAAACGATCCATGGTCGTAGGAGGCTATCTAGCTAACTAGCTGCCAAAATACATTTGGAGGTCGACTCTCCTCAAATGCGATTAGTATGATACCCTTGTTAGCATTTGGAATAAATTGCTCAGAGCCGAACATTGGTCTGCTTGAAGTCATTAAATTCAAAGTGCTGGGTCAGTGAAGAATGGTGCTTGGAGTCATCTTGGAATTTTTCTAGAGTCATATCATCTATGTTCTCCAACCTTTGGGAGTATCGTTTGAGTAGAGGTTGCTTGTTTGTTCTCTTGTTGTCATTCAGAAGCTGCCGCTTGATCCTCTATGCCCTGGTCGATCATAGGATCTAAGGGAAGTGGATAGAATGTTCCTTTATTAATTTGAGTTTTGAATTCACTTTGTGGGTACTCTGCGCTGCGGCTAGAGTTCGGGGGGTTTCCCCTCAAAAAACTTAAGTTTGGATGTAACTTAAGTTTGGATCGGCCAAGAGTGGCTCGGCCAAGGCGGTTCGGCCAAGGCGGATCGGCATATTCTTGGTCCGTCGGCATACTCTGGGTCGGTATACACTAGGTTGGTCGTCATACTCTGTGTCAGTCGGTATACTCTGGGTCGGTCGGCATGCTCTGGGTAGGTATACACTGGGTCGGTCAGTATACTTTGGGTCGGTATATACTGGGTCGGTCGGCATACTCTAGGTCGGTATACACTGGGAGGGTCGGTATACTCTGGGTCGGTATACACTGGGGCGGTCGGTATACTCTAGATTGGTATATAATGGGTTGGTCGGTGTACAGAGCTTTTGGAGTGATCGGTCTACAGCAATTTTGGACCGATCGGTATATAAAGGTTTTGGAGCGGTAGGTATACAGCAGTTTTGGACCAATCGGCATATAGAGGTTTTGAAGCGGTCGGCATATGACAGTTTTGAACTGATCGGTATATAGAGGTTTGGGATCGATTGTTATATGTGTGTTTTCCTTGGTGAGGGTTCGGCTATATGAGAGATCGGCTGAATTGCCTTTAGAGGTGTGGGGGGTCGGCCTTCATTCAACATGAGTGCAAACTTCAACATCCAATCCCTAGATCTTGTATACATCAATGAATCCAATCCTTTCACATGAACATAAGCACTTGATTAACTTTAACCAGGAAACTTAGCATAATCAAATCTTCCAAAAACAGGCGGCAGTAGACTTAGTTTCTCTGACTATGGCTATTAGCTTCCTTTAGATTTCTTTCAAATATAAGTAGAATATGAAGTTTGCTAGTAAACAACTGGATCTATCTCACGAATAGAGAAATCCACTAGTAGACGATGAGATCCAATCAAGCTGAGAATTCAATTCTCAGTGAAAGCACCAAAATTGGTCATTAACACCCTTGAGTAAAGTTATGAAGAGAGATTAATGAAGAGAGTAAACTAAAATAAAACGTAGTGAAATTCAATGCAAAAAACAACAAAAATGAGAACACTAGATTTATAGTGGTTCAGCGTAATTGTCTACATCCACTTTGAATAAATTCTTTATTACTTTCTCAATCACTTAAATAAAGATACAATCTGTAAAAAATCAAACGAATACAAGTTTTAATTTAAAAGACGAGAGTATAAAAAATGGCAGAGTCATACCAGTGTTCTTGGAAAAAGGTCCCTTCATCTATACCCCTACCTCTCTATTTAAAGACGAAGATAGGCTACACTCCTTGCGTAGGCCCAAGCATAAGGTACTTCAGCCCACAAAAGGCAACTTCTGTGCCCCAAGCCAAGCGTACCGAATGGTGGAAAACCGAACCACTCAGTCCGACCCAGTCGCGCTGAACTACTTGCACCGGGCCACCTTCCCTTTATCATCTTGACCAAACCACTTAGGCCGAGCCAGCTTGGCCGACCCTATCCATCTGGACCGGTCCATCATTCCTTTCCGTCCTTCATCGAGCGGAAACTGTTAAACCACCTAGATCAAACCGGAGTTAGCCGAACCACGAACAACAAAACTCATGTGTCTGAGCTGACTTTGCTAACCTCCCTCAACCAAGCGATAGATGCTGCGCGACGACGACTCAACTGCCCGAACGATGCATGCCGAGCAATCTTGACCGAGCGACATGTGCCGAATTACCAAGACTAAGCGACGTGTATCGAGTTACCTAGACCGAGCGACGTGTGTCGAGTTACCCAGACTGAGCGACGTGTGTCGAGTTACTCATACCGAGCGGCACACACCGAACCGTACCTACCCAATTGCACATAAACGCCGAAACACGTCGATTGCATCAAACCCGTATATCATCAGGCTCTTCTTGGTCACAATCTTATCTAGTGCTAATGATAATATCTTCAAATGTCCTTTTATAGCTGCGCCAAGGTACCGGGTAACAGTTATAAAGTATTTACTTTAATTGGCCTTAAATTAGTCTTTACCCTGAGAAGTGGATTCCGCCTCTTTTAGAAGCCACCTTTCGACCCTATGCTTCCACCTTCAATCAAGTTAAAACCCACAAGGTCAAAACCAACTAAGCCTAAACCATTACACAAGGTATCACAATGTTGGTACGTAGAGGATTGGAGAAGGACATGAGGCATGGGGTCAAAACATAGCTTTCAATGTGGTCAAAACCTTTGTTTTATTTTCAAAATAAATATGCTTACCTGTTTTACTAAATGCTTTCGAAGGAGTCATCGAAACATATGCTTTCAAAGGGGTCTTTTCAATTGCTTTCGAAAGGGATTGCCGCTTCTTCTTTAAATAGTAGCTTTCGAATGAGTTAGTTAGTTTAAATCAATGCTTTCGAAAAGAGTAGTTTTTGACCAAGTTGAATCCTTCTGCCGTCCCTATGCCTTCTGAATGGATTGAAGTCCTCAATTAAATCGAAAGTAGCTTTTATTTTAAACCTGTACTAAGTCACTTCCTAAAAGCTTTTGAAAGGATTCAAGGGTTTTAAAGGCAATGGCTTCGAAGGGTGTTTCGAAGCTATCCTTCAAATGTTTTACTTAAGTATGGTGAGCTTTTGAAAGGATGGTGCCGAAGCATCTTCTTTTCCCCAAACTCTTTCTAATGGTTTCGAAAGGGGTACTTTCGCTTGTATTCACTTAGATCCAATAAGATATGTTTTAAATTAAACACAATAGTTTTGAAAAGGGTACTTTCAAATGGTTTCGAAGCTATGCTTCTATAATTGAATGGTCATACTTTAATACATTTGAAAGGTTTCGAAAAAAAGGTTTTAAAGTATTTCGAAAGGCAGGTGCCTAGAGTTTTGAAAAGAAGATTTGAATGATTTTGAGGAAGTTTTTCAAAATGAAGAACCTAGTCTCAATTTTTAAAGTCAAATTTCATGGCATTATAAAAGAGCTTTGAAATTGGAGTTTTTTTTTAAAAAACTCAACCCCGAAGGGAAGAGCCCCTACCTAGTGAGTCTGCCAACCATCGGAGGGATTTAAGCCAGCCCCAGCATAGAGGTTTGATTTTCCCAATCGAGTTATTGGTTTTATAGGAATCCACCTCCACGCCTTAAGGGGAGTAGGGTAAATGGGTATCGAACTCACGACCACGTTAATAGGAGGCAAGTGTCTTAACCACTGCGCCATTACCTACAGACATATTTTAAATTGGAGTTTTTGAAGAAGCTTTCATTGAAAGAATAATAGGTTAAAGGGATTAACCATGTTTTATATGAAATTGATTTTAAGGATATTAAACCACAGATGTTGTGATTATTATATTAATATATTTGCTTCTTCTAGTTTAATATTCACTTTAATATGGACCATAACTGTAATTTGGGGAAATGGGCTAGAATAACAAGCTAGGTTGACCCAGTAGTGAATATAAATTGAGTTAACTCCTGAATATGTAGAATTGCATCTAGGGGGTCAGAAAGACCAGAATATAGGATGCCCAATCACTGATTAAAGAACTTTTCAGATAGAGAGGTTCATAGTAAACACTTGAAAACTATGATTAGAAAGAGTTATTGGTAGGAGCTAATAGATTTACAGTAAACCCATAAAAACAATGATTAGAAAGTGTTATTCGTAGGGGCCAATGGATTTGTAGTGAACCCATGAAAAAATATATCCGGATTAAGTTATTGACAGATGTCAATAGGTCCCTAGTCAACCCATGAAAACTAGGATAAAAGGGGAAAGTTATTGGAGATACCAACAGGTTCTACGGGGACCCATGAAGGATGAAGTTATTGGCAGGGATCAATAGGTTCTCAGTAATTTCATGAAAACTATGAAACCTGATAAGGTGTCCATAAGATTTAAAAAGGTTATTAGTCAGCCCATGAAACCTAATAGGTTAATAATGACCCTAGAAACTATAAATGAGACAAATTGTCAAAATTGAATAGAGATGGGAAATCCAGAATTGATTTACTTATTTGAACATCATCATAATATTTTGAATTGATTATGTTTTACCCATTGTGGATGCAGGAGCACAATACATGGTTTTTATAAAGTTTTGCATAAGACACCAGTGGGGGAGAAACCCGTTCCGCTAAGCGGCATGGTATCAATAGATATCTAAATGGTTTGAGATGGTAGATTATTATTCATATCAGGCTTTATGTCTAACTCAAATTTTTTGTTTTCCCCTTAAACTCTCGAATGCTCAATTGATTTTGCATAGTTTGAGAGTTGAGGTTTTCAGGTACCTCTTTAAACGAATAAGCTTTCGCAGACGTGTAGAATGCATGATAGGTATTTAGATTTTTTTCTATTTTGATTCCGTTGTGTTTTGTTGTAAAGGAAAAGTTTTTTAATTACCTAGTTATATACTCTGATCATCCAAAGGGGCATCTTCATATCTCAATCTTGGCATATGTTGTAATAATTACATTTTTTCTAAAGGTGGTTCTCGAATATGGGATTATGTAATGAATGTTGAAATGATATAAAATGGAATGTGAAAGTTATTATATGATTTAAATTTTTTTCCATATCAATGTGTTTCTATTATATCAATGTATCTAACTATCGTATTTGGTTGCTGAGGATTAATAACTATGGATGACTACAGCATCCATAGACATTAGTTTTGGGCCTACATGTGGGGGATGTTACATTACATTTGGTATCAGAGCCTAGATTATCTGATTCACGGGAAAACTATACCTATGTGTGGCATATTTGTTATTTTTGAAAGTATTATTCGAAATCCCTACTATATATAAATATATATACTTATTTTGAATATACGCCTAACTCTATAAATTCCAACTATAGAGGTAGTTGTGACCACATTCCCAAAGGGTAGCCGAAGCAACTGGAAGTTGGCAAAAAATAAATAGAGTCAAATTTATACTCCTGCTCTGATTACCCTTGGGGCGAAGGTCGTATCGTAAGGAGTGGACTAAAAAGAGCATGACCACGACATGTAGAAGCACCTCAAAAGCTCAATGGCACTTGACTCCTTTGTTAGACCTAAACTTCCTTATACTTGTGGACTCTGTTAGCGTATTAAATAATAGAGAAAAAATGTAAATGGAAAAGGTTATAACTCCAAGGTTAATAAGGCATTAAAATAATAGAATATTGGGTCTTGTTATTGGATTCGAGTACATAGTTACAACTTGTTGTTTACCCGATCCAAGTTGTCGAGCTCAGTAGCATGAGCTTCTAACCAAGTGGGGACTGATTATGGAAATTTAATTTGGCATCTACGGAAGAAATGAATCATGGTAATAGATGGATTTTGAAATTTGTAAAAGATGAAATGATTAGATGAGGATTGAGTAGAGATGGTCCAATTTTGACATAAATAATCATTTATTACACGTATATTAACTTGATGGCTGGACTGCAATTATTAGAAACCAAGGAGGAAAATTAAGGAAAGCAGGCGATAGTGGAATGACATTTTAGAATGTAAATATTAATTCGGCAAGGAGTGTTAAGAGCTCAATACCATTTACACTAGTTGATGGTAAATTACAACTTTCAGCAAAATTTTCTTTTAGAGTTATTGGGTGGTAATCACTAGTTGTCTCCCTTAGTAATTGGAAAAGCATAAGTATGGTATAAGATGTGTCCTTGTTTTATCACCATGTTGATTTTATGGATGGAATTGAAATGCTCGATAAATACATATATTAAGAAGAAATGTAAATAAAGAAATTTTATAGGGACACTTAACTAGCGATGAATTATAGATAAGACAGGAAGTTACTGAGGAAACTGGGTTAGCAACCAGAAATAAAAAAATGCTTCAATCCTAGAAATTTTAGGATTTCAGAAAAAAGAAAATTAGCCTGTAGAATGTCAACATTTTAGAATGTATATAAATGTGAAGAGAATTTTCTATTGGACCTAGATGAAGAAGAGACTAGCAGAATTTTCTGTTAGGAGCAATAAGACCGCAGCGTCTCTACCGCATATTTTTATCAAGGAGTTGATCCGACATTATGGAATTCTGATTAGCATTGTTGATGATAAGAACCTATTATTTACTAGTGAATGTTGAAGGAGTTTGCAAACAAACTTTAGGAACTTTGTTGAATCTTAGCATTGCTTACCACCCGTAGAATGATGGAAAAACAGGAAGAGTGAATAGGATCTTCATGACTTGTTAAAGAGTGTAACGTCTCCTATTTTATGGCCCGAAACTAAGTGCTATTGATAATGTAGTCATCCATAGTATTAATTTCTAGTGATAAAATGCGACTATATTAGTCATCTTAATAATCAGAAGCACATGAATTTGAAAATTTTCAAACACAATTCAATATCAAACTTTCACATTTCATTTCATAAATGACTTATCGTATTCATTACATAATCTCTTTCGTAATCCTATAGAGGAAAACTTGCGTATCGTGTGGAGTTACCGGATAAATTGGTAGGAGTCCATGATGGTTTTCATATTTCGCATTTGAGGAATGCTTTCATAACACAGACATTGTGGTAGAGCCTAATCAATTGAGGGATGTTGAGAAGGAGCCAATAGCATCCCATTCCACTACACGTATTATGGAGCACAAAACTAAGAAGCTCCATAATGGGGAGAAAATTCGGTGGAAAGCACGAGGACTTCTCGTCCTAAGCTTTTATATAGTAAAATTTCCTCTTTAAAATTAGGTTTTGGTTGCATCATGCTTGCTAAATTGGATGGTAGAAGATGGTTGCTATACTTTTTGTTGTCACTTTGCACTCATGTAGAAATGTTTGCATGTTTAGGGTGTTTGCATACATACGTATATGTCACGACTGTTAGTACCAAAATTGGTCACTAACACCCTTAGAAAGATTGTGTAGAGAGATTAATGAACAAAGTAAATTAAAACAGAGAACAATATATAAATTCCAATGCAGAGAACAAGAACACCATATTTATAGTGGGTCGACGCAACTGCCTACGTCCACTTTGAAGTTGATTTCTATTGATTTCCTTGATAGTTGATTACAGATAATCCGTTTCTAATTACTTGAATACAATTGCAAAGTAAAAGATTAAGTCTTGAGAGAGTGTTGTATGCGGCAGAGTTTCCCCAGTGTTCCCAAAAAACTCCCCTTTCACTGTGCCCCTGCCTCTCAATTTATAGACGAAGGTGGGTTGGACTTCCCTGGTGGGCCTGGTAGCTGAATACCTCGGCCCAAATGGAGTGGTCTCTGTGCGCCGATCCATAGATGCTGAACAGGGCATGAATGCCGACCAATACTGGAAGCTGAACCAGAGTGTTGTGCCGAAGACTAATTGCCGAACCACCATCTTCATGCCGAACAAAGTGAGATGCCGAGTGGCGAGTGTATGTCAAGCAATGATTGAAGTTGATTGAGACTGGTTGAATGTCGAACAATACTAGAAACCGAACGAACTTAGGATGTTGAACACCTCTGGGTGACGAACGATCTTCGAATGTCGAATATCTAGAGATGGCGAACGTCCTTGCCTGCCGAGCGTCATTTGGCACCGGACGCTCATGGATGCCGAACGTACCTTGTATGCCAAACGTCCTTGGTATGCCAAGCGTCCTTGGATGTCGAACGCTTCTAGATGCCGAGCGCCCGTTCATGCCGAGCGTTCCTTTATACCGAGCATTTTCCTGATGTTGAGCGCTCTTCTGATGTCGAGCGCTCCTGGATGCCGAGTACTCCTAGATGCCGACTGCTTCCAAATGCCGAACGATCCATAAATTGCCGACCAATGTGCTAATGCCGAGTGTTCCTTTATGCCGAGCATTTTTCTTTTACCGAACGTTCTTGACTGCCAAATGACCCTGACTGCCAAACGATTCCTTATGTCGAGCGTTCCTTTATGTCGATCGTTCTTCTGATGCCGAGTGCTCTTCTGATGCCGAGCGCTCCCAAATACCGAACGATCCATAAATTACCGAGTAATGTGCTAATGCCGAGTACTAAGTTGCCTGGTCAAATCTCCAGGAAACACTTTCGCCCCCAAAGTGCATCGCGTGACCGGACGTGATGCGCTTTGAACTACATGTCCTTTGTGCTTTGCTTTAAACCTTGGCCCATCACACTTGGAGGTTGTTTTCTTATGAATACCAAATGAGGTGATGTGTGTCGAACGTAACGCGAATGCCGAATGATACAGCCGAAGCCGATAATCCCATGCATGCCGAACGAAATGAAAGCCGATGCCGACCGATGCTTCTTTGACCGGTTCTATCGGTCATTGTCGTTTTGCCTTCTTCTTCTTCCCTATAAAGATCATCACGTTCCTTCTTCTTCTCTTTTTTCACTTCCACATCTGCTACTTTGCACTCGTGAACCACGCCTATTAACAGACTCTAAAGATTAACAATCCTTCCCAATCCATATGGCATCTCCTCAAGTCTCGATCTATTAACTAGGTATCTATCCCTCTATTTAAATCCTTTCCTTGATTAAAAATTTTTAAAATTGAACTTCGATTAGGCTACTTTTTAGGGCTAGATGGTATGGAGGGAAAGAGAAGTGGCCAGAGACGAGTACACGAGGGAGTTATTGGGAGGTGTATCGTGGTTCGGCACAGTTCTCTTGTGCCGAACGAGGTTGGAGGAAAAAAAGAATAGAGGAGGAGTAGGTAGTGGCTAGGATGTCAAACAGCATGGTCTGGTACGACTAGCCAAACGATCCGTCCTTGTGGTTCGGTGTGGATGGAGAAAGAGAAGAAAAAATGAAACTGTTGTTAAGGACGGGGTGCCGAGCGTTGGGGCTCGACGTAACTCTGGTTCGGCATGACCCACCACATGCCGAGCGGTGGAATGGAAGGATAGGAAGGGAGTACGAAATAGATAGGACGTCGAACTTCATTTCGACCGAACAGAATTTAGGTCGAACGATACTTTGGCCAAACGCTACCTAGGTCGAACGGTGCTTCAACCGAACGATATCTAGGCCGAACAATAGTTAGGCCGAACGAAAGTTTGGCTAAACAATATTCAGGCCAAACGATAGCTAGGCCGAATGATAGTTTGGTCGGTCGATACTTAGGCCGAACAACACTTTGGCCGAGCAATCTTGAATGCCGATCCATATTTAGCCGAACAGTACTTGGGCCGAACACTCATTTGCCTTGCCTAATCATATAACAAAACAAGGACAAAGAATCCAGCATACTAGCACATCGAACTGATCCGGACTGATAACTTCCTAGTTTCAGTGGTCACAAGCCTGAACATAAATCGACATAAACGGATAATTTCTTCAAACATTTAGCACCAAATTTTGAGTCCGAAATTGTAAACTCCATAAGGCAGGCTTTTGGAGCCGGTCAGCGATGACGGTCTTCGAAGGCGACGATTCGAAGCTCAATTTTATATCATTAACTTTGTGACTTTCAATTTTTCAGTGCTTACACGCAAATGATCGCACTAGTTCACACACCGCATGGGGGGAAATTTATGTTGTTAATTCTAACGCCGATTATTTTTCGAGTATAGTTCAAACAGGTGCTCTGCCAAACTCGATATTTATTGGAAATGTCTAAGAGATCTAGCTCCGCCACGATTTTAGATAGACCGGGACCGTCAGAGGAAAAGAAGTCGCGGATGTTTCAAATTCATCAAACTCCCCTGCACATAACTTAGCTCCCGACGCTTTGGAGGCAGCAATTCTCTTGGATAACCCTGTTGATTCATAGGCTTCGAAGGTCAATGAAGTTGTGCTCCGGCAAATATGCTTCATCCATGGGATCCCTTTCGACGACGTGTTGATTCCCTCGGGGCACGATCGTCCACACTTGCCCTCAGTTGGATACACAGTGTGTAATAAATTCATGTGCTGTTTTGGCAGCGTGCCACCATTCAGTTTATTTCTTCGGGATGTGCTGCAATACATTGACATTGCCCCGTCGCAATTGCACTCGAATGGCCACACATTTATCTACGATACCTACATCCTCTTCATGACCGTCCTCTCTAGGCCCCTAACTCCAGGTGACATCAGATATATTAATATGATCAAGGAGCAAGGAGATAACCCCTCTTACATGTTCCTCGAGCCCTATCGCAAATGCTAAATCTTAACTGGGGCGTGGAGCAAATTTGCCCTGTACAAACAGGAATGGTTCTATGTGTGTTGCCCTCTGGTTTCGCGAGGAGATGGGTGGAAGGAAGTAAGTCTTTTCTCTGGATCGATATTCATACTTGGTCAAAGCCACGCCTTTTCTAATTCTTTTTTCATCTTCTCGGGTATTAATCCACGCCCTGACGGTCGCGGGTATTCTGAAGCCGTCACAGCCATTCGAGCCCTTCCTGCCGAAGAAAGAGACATCCGGACTCTCATCTCCAATGAGTCTCTCACAAGATTTGGGTTGTTGGCAGCAGGCCGTCAGATAAGCCTTCCTCAAGGCGCTATCGTGCCGAAGCCCACCTCTAGAAAGTGGAAGAAATTGGCTGAGTCATCAGTACGTCACACTCCTGACGCACAAGAAGAGGGGGAAGTTAAGGGGGACGAAACACCTGAAGCACAAGGTGAGAACTTGGGTCCCACTCGGGATCCGACAGTCGAAGTGCACGACATCGAAACGTCATCTTCCCCTTCGAAGAGGAAAAAGAGATTGACGTACAAGATTAGAAAGGAGAAGGTTGGCGGAACTTCAAAAGTTACGCTCATTCCAACGGAGAAAGAGGCCTCTTGAAAGCATGTAGAAAGTTCTTTAAAGGGCCTATTGAACCTCTCCATTCCCGATGACCTGCTCAATTATGACTTCGATGATCCAAAAGCATTTCAACTTCACTCGCCTATCAGAAGCGATGCGGGCGTTCTAGCCCAAAGTCAGGGAGAGAAAACCCACATTAGTAAAGCAACTGGTCCGTCGGGGGGAAACACTAGGAGACACACATGCACTTGCACTTCACTTTGCGCTTTAACTCTCGTTGTCACTCTTCTTGTTGCTAACTCATCGTTTCTCAAATTTCATACAGCTGGCATGGGACGTACAGACGGCATTGATCGCCTCCGTGGTTCATCTATTTTCTATCACTAAGGGCATGATTCAGGTTTCGGGAGACGTCGGGACAGACGGCGATAGGGATTATCATTCCCGGGACTCATCATCTCGGAAGAAAACATGCTATCAGCCCAAGTACCACCAACATCCCTCTTTTCATTCGGAACCAAGAAAAGACAAGTGCGGCCATAAGGGGTCGCAATCTGATGTCTTTCGGGATCAACACTCTGACTCCTCTTCCACTCAACGGTCCCGAGATCCCCACAGAAGGGCTGAACTTTCTAAACCGTCTCTTCCTACTCCTGCAACAGATCCAACCATGTCGGAGAGGCTGGCCTAGCTTAAGGATAAATTTCCAAAAATCTTCTTTGATGGCCTGAAATTCCACCCGGCGATTCATCCTATTCCCGGACATGTCAAACGGAGCGCCATCGCCTGTACCAACGATGTCTATGTTCAACATGACGCGTTTGTTCATTTGGTTGAAAAACTTTTTGAAGTCTCCATAGAGCGCCAACACGAGATCGATCGCCTGAAGCTTGAGGCCATCCATGATAGAGATATCATTAAGCTCAGGACGAAGAGCTTGCATCTTATAGATCTCAGCTTGAGGCCGCCCGGCAGAGCATTCAAGACACTGCCGAAGTCATGACTCGTTTGGAATCAACACATAAAAAAGAGATCGACGAGGCAGTACAACACTGCGGGGCCCTAGCATTAGAGAAGGACTCAGTCCAAAAAGAGAGAGACGCATTCAGCCTTTGAGTCAAGGAGCTTGAGGAGCAGCTCCGCAGAGAAAAGGAAGAGAAAATGGCTGCCCAAGAAGAGTCACAACGATACTGCGACGAAATCGTTGCAACTCGACTCTTAAAAGAAAAACTTGAGGCCGAGCTTTCCAAAGTCGAGGCGATAAAGAGTGAAGTCCATGAAGAGGGAAAGAAGATAGCGTCTGCGGATATCGGCTCCCGTCTTGAGGCGGCTAGAGAAGAAGGTAGGGAAGAGGTCAAAAGGATGTTTGACCCATTAATCGCTGAATTCAATGCCCGCATCCTCATGCATCGAGACTTGACTTTTCTGGGCGATGGCTATCTTGAATCTTTAGCCGAGGCATGGGAGGCCTTGATAGAATTCAGGAAGGCCAGCAAGGTACTGAAGAGATTGAAGAGGGGGTCTTGATAAAAGAATTCCTCAAGGGAAATGAGCCTTCGTACTTGTCTGCAGCTAAAGCTATTTATGGCAAAGGCTCCCCCTCAAAGAAAGGGAAAGAAGTTATTACCGGTCCGTCCGGGGTCGTGCCTCCAGCTCATGTGCCTACTCAATCGGCCGATCGACCGATACTTGACCCATTTGAGCAGTATATTGGTTATAATCCGAAGGACCTCGGCATTGGCATCCATATTCTGTCTCCCATTCCAGAGGGTGAGACCCCTTGACGGTTGAGAGTCTGCCGAAACCTGGTAGATAACCCTTCACTTTACGATTTCAAAAGTCGTCATTCTTTATGAAGGACTATTGTATTCTAATGCTTGTTTTTCATGATTTTGCGCAGGCCGTTCTGATCCTAGGCCCACTCCGAGGAGCGATGCCGCCAAGGAGAAGGAGGAAAAGATAAGTGAGTCCACTCATGCAGGAGAGGCTCTCGGGCCAGATGCTCAGGTGATTAGAGCGCTGGATGAAGAAAAATCTGTGACTTCTTCTCCCACCGATGGGAGTTATGAAGTAGAAATTACAGGCGCCTCCAAACACACATCTGAGCTGTGTATGAAGGAGCGGCTTGAGGAGGAGAAGGGAAAAATAGCCAAGATCAAGGTCGAGCCTCGATTTGTGGATCTGGACGACCCTTTGAATAAGCCGTTGAAGGTCATCCTTCCTAGCGGGTCCAAGCCCATAGAGGTTCCCCATACTTCTTTAGTTTCTACCCCTCCATCAAAGAAAAGCACCAAGGGTAAATGCCCAGGAGAGGAGCCGTCCGAGAAGATAACAGAGGTGAAGGAGTTGAAGAAGCACAAGAAGTGATCATTATCCTCATTCAACGAGAGTTAGTTTAAGTTATGTAGTTCTTTTTATCTACTTCTGTAGTCTTTGTAAATAGATTGTCGACTCAGAACTTTGGAGGGCTTGTAGTAGAAACTCATCTTGAATGAAGCTTAGTTCCTTTTTCTGTCTTTCAAAAGGCTCTTGTCGTTTAATTTTTGTATGATTGTGGTTTAAATCCAAGCTGTCGTGAATAACATGGACTTCTCGGTTCACCTTCATATAGCTCAGAGATTCTTTCAGAGTAGTTTGCACTTCCTTTCACGCTTCAAGCACTTAGAATATTTCTTAACCCGCACATCGGGGACTTAGAGTGCTCCAGTCCGTGCTCTGGGGACTTCGAGATTTGAGACGTTTATACTCGAGTCCGCACTCCGGGGACTTAGACTACTCCAGTCCGCACTCCGAGGACTTGGAGATTTGAATTGTTTATACTCGAGTCCGCGCTCCGAGGACTTAGAGTATTCCAGTCCACACTCTAGGGACTCAGAGATTTGAATCATTTATACTCGAGTCCGCGCTCCGGGGACTTAGAATACTCCAGTCCACACTCCGGGGACTCGATGATTTGAATAGTTTATACTCGAGTCCGTGCTTCGGGGACTCAGAGTACTCCAGTCCGCACTCTGGGGACTCAGAAATTTGAATCGTTTATACTCGAGTCCGCGCTCCGAGGACTTAGAGTACTCCAGTCTGCACTCCAGGGACTTGGAGATTTGAATCGTTTATACTCGAGTCCACGCTCCGAGGACTTAGAATACTCCAGTCCGCACTCCAAGGACTTGGAGATTTGAATCGTTTATACTCAAGTCCGCGCTCCGGGGACTTAGAGTACTCTAGCCCGCACTTCGGGGACTTGGAGATTTGAATCGTTTATACTTAAGTCCACGCTCCGGGGACTTAGAGTACTCCAGTCCGCACTCCGGGGACTCGGTGATTTGAATCGTTTATACTAGAGTCCGTGCTCCAAAAACTTAGATTACTCTAGTCCGCACTCTGGGGACTTGAGGATTTGAATCGTTTATACTCGAGTCCGCGCTCCGAGGACTTAGAGTACTCTAGTCCGCACTCCAGGGACTTGGAGATTTGAATCGTTTGTACTCAAGTCCGTGCTCCGGGGACTTAGAGTACTCCAGTTCGCACTCTGGGGACTTGAAGATTTGAATCGTTTATACTCGAGTCCGCACTCTGGGGACTTAGAGTACTCCAGTCCGCACTTCGAGGACTTGGAGATTTTGAGTCGTTTATAATCGAGTCCGTGCTCTGGGGACATAGAGTACTCCAGTCTGCACTCCGAGGACTTGGATATTTAGAGTCGTTTATACTCGGGTCCGTGCTCTGGGGACTTAGAGTACTTCAGTCCGCACTCCAAGGACTTGGAGATTTGAATCGTTTATACTCGAGTTCGGGCTCCGGGGACTTAGAGTACTCCAGTCCGCGCTCCGGGGACTCGGTGATTTGAATCCTTTATACTCGAGTCCGCGCTCCGGGGACTTAGAGTACTCCAGTCCGCACTCCGGGGACTCGGTGATTTGAATCGTTTATACTCGAGTCCACACTCCTGGGACTTAGAGTACTCTAGTCCGCACTCCGGGGACTCGGTGATTTGAATCATTTATACTCTTGTCCGCGCTCCGGGGACTTAGAGTACTCCAGTCCGCACTCTACGGACTCGGAGATTTGAATCGTTTATACTCGAGTCCGCGCTCCTGGGACATAGAGTACTCCAGTCCGCACTCTAGGAACTCGGAGATTTGAATCGTTTATACTCGAATCCATGCTCCGGGGACTCAGAGTACTCCAGTCCGCACTCCGGGGACTTAGAGTACTCCAGTCCGCACTTTGGGGACTTGGAGATTTGAATCGTTTTATACTCGAGTCCGCGCTCTGGGGACTTAGAGTACTCCAGTCCGCACTTTGGGGACTTGGAGATTTGAATCATTTATACTCGAGTCCGCGCTCTGGGGACTTAGAGTACTCCAGTCCACACTCTGGGGACTTGGAGATTTGAATCGTTTATACTGGAGTCCGCGCTCTGGGGACTTAGAGTACTCTAGTCCATACTCCGGGGACTTGGAGATTTTGAGTCGTTTATACTCGAGTCCGCGCTCCGAGGACTTAGAGTACTCCAGTCCGCACTTTGGGGACCTAGAGATTTGAATCGTTCGCACGTGTTCGTACGTCAGGCAGAATAATATAGTTTCATTTTCCTATCACAGGATCATCATACGCAGAAACTTTAGTAATTCATGGAACAGATGGCTTAAAGCCTTTATTAATGAAAGCAAACTAAACTATCATACTACATGACAAGAACTAGAAATATAAGCGTACTGGAAATACATGCAACTAATACTTGAAAGAAATAGACTAAGTATAATAATGCCACAAGTGCTCGCTGTTCCATGCTCGGGGGAGTGTTGCACCGTCGACGGTCGCTAGCTTGAAAGTTCCTTCTCCAAGCTTCCGTTCGATGACGTATGGACCTTCCCATGCGGGGTTCATATGAGATGGGGATCGGAAAAACACGTTTCAAAACGAGGTCTCCCACACTAAATATTCTCGGTCGGACTTTTTCTTTATAATATTTAGCGTCTCTATGTTTGTACGCGGCCGCTCTCAAATTGGCTTCTTCGCGTTTTTCACCAATGAAGTCCAACAATTCCAATAAAAGGTTCTGGTTCGACTCGAGGTCATAATAGGTTACCCGATGTGATGGAACTTCAAGTTCACGGGTATGACAGCTTCCGTGCCATATGCCAATGCAAATGGAATGTGGCCAATCGCGGTCTTGTGGGTGGTCCTGTAGGTCCAGAGTGCCGTTGGAAGTTCGTCCACCCACTTTCCTCTAGCCTTTTCCAGATGCTTTTTCAATATGGACTTGATTATCTTGTTTACGGCTTCCATTGTCCATTGGCTTACGAGTGAGCAACCGCTGCAAATTTCTTCTCAATGCCATATTTCTGAAAAAACTTGTAACAACCCAGAATTTTTGACAGCATATTTAATGAATATTTAATCTAATTTAAAATTAAATATAAGCTTGTCAATGTTTAAATTGATGAGATCTTGGATATTTAACAGTTATATATGTTTGTAAAAGAAAGTTTTGATTTGGAAAATTTAAAATAGAATGCTTCAAAACCATTAAAACAAATCTGACTTATTCAATAAAATCAAATCAAAGATTTTATATTTTTGTTATTTGATAAAATACATATGGATACAGTTTTAGTTTTTAAAATGATAAAGTTAAAACATAAACATAAGTATACACCATAATTATAAATAGAAAATATAACTAACAATATAAATATAAGTTATAACTAGGAATGTAAAATTTACATATGAAATATTATGAATCAAATGCTTGAAAATCTAAAGTGAAAATAAATCACAATCAATTAAGCCTAAAGAATAACCTGCAAAATCCAATTGTACAACACAAAATCTGTAATAAAAATCTTAAGAAAGATCATATGAACAAGTATACAAATTTCATATAAAATATATAAACTAAAAATGAAACTTAGGTGTTGGAACTTTATGTGTATAAGAAAACAAAAGCTTCCACTACAATATAATAAAACAAAGTTTTCACTTTAAAGATAATAAAAACAAGTCTGTGTCTATATAAAATATGTTGGCCGAAATATGGAACAAATATCTTTGTACAACACAAAGAAAGTATCAGTAAAACATTAATTACTTGTTATCATAATTAAAAGCATAAACATTTAATAGCATAACTTCTTGTTTAACAAGTACATGTAGCCGAAATCCCAATATCATTTCATATTGCAGTAAATTTAATACAAAAATTCTTGTTTGGTCAAACATGGAGGCTGTCCAGTTATAACCTACACAAAGTCATTTCTATTTATATATCACCCTATTCCAATTCGTTTACAAACTGAAGAATTAAAACTTATAAAGCAAACCTGAAAAAAAAGTAAAAAGGGGAAGAAAGAAAATAAACATTTTTGTCTTGCAAACACAAACAAATTCAACAGCAAAACAAAAGGGAGAAGCTTTCTGGAAATTCAAACTGCAAGTGTTTCAACCAAGAAGTTGATCTTTGTTCAGATTGTTTCAGGTGAGTAAACAAACTGATTTCAATATTTAGCTTGTATATTTGTTTTTTTTTATGATATGTGCTTGATATAGTTTAAACAAACTACTTTGTGTATATTTTGTTTGCACTGGGAACTTATATAGCTTGTTCTTCAGTAATTCAAGTTTTGAACAAAGTAAAGCCAATAAATTTACAATACCTATTCATATAACTGTTTGAACTTGGTATTGAGCTAATTCAAGTTGGTTTATCTTAAACAAAAGCTTGCAAACATGTCTTAAAGTTTAACAGCATGTTATAATACTGTATTTCAAATTACAGGTAAAAAAGAAAATCAAGAATCAAAATTCAAATGTTTAAATTTGTAAATTCAGTAACATATTTAGGTTCCATGCACATAATTATGATTTTTAACATAAAAATTATGATTTTTAAACAAGGGTCTTAAGAGCAGTTTACAATAGAACTAAAATGTAATTTTTGTCAATTCTTGAGGTTTGGGTTAATTTTTGTAAGTTGGTATGAAACAAGCTAGTAATCTGTTTAACACAAGAAAAATGCAAAAAAAATTATTCAATGAAGGGATTTCGAGTTTAAATCAAGAGTAGGGTTTTAGTGCTTACATT
The DNA here is from genome assembly GCA_030765085.1 of Allium cepa. Taxonomy (NCBI): domain Eukaryota; kingdom Viridiplantae; phylum Streptophyta; class Magnoliopsida; order Asparagales; family Amaryllidaceae; genus Allium; species Allium cepa. The sequence continues at coordinate 380,463,668 of CM060937.1, forward strand.
TGAATGCTCTGTAAAAAATTGAGTTTCGGTAACATATGTAAATCGAGTTGGCCGCGATTTCAGGTAGATTTAGGGAGGGGTGTGATCGAGGTTCTGGTGAAGTTTCATCAGCTCCGGTGATGTATGGTGGCCGCACGAATGATTTGACAGTGGGTGTTGTTGACGCATGTTCGAGCTTCACGTCGTTTTTTTTGTTTTCAACTTGAATTAGAATCTGAGTTTAGTCTTCGATTCTAAGGGTGATTTGTGGTTTGTGGGGACTGTCGCGAGTTGCCGCAGGGGAGGCGAGCCACCGTGCATGTGCATGGTGGTGAGGTGATGGTCGATGATCAGTGAGTCGTCGCGTGCCGTGATTTTTTGGTGTTTGCTTCGAGCATGGCTTCGGGTTTTCCTAGGGTAAGTGCATGATGTTGTTACTGCAGTTTAATTTTACTTTAACTTAAACTATAAAAAAATGAGAAGAAGAATAGAACTGGGGAGAAGAAGATAGTGGGAAAGTGGACGCAAGGAATAGGGAGGAGGCTCGTGTGTTACTCGAAGGAAACGTGGGATTGCCTTGGGTTTTTTTTTTAGACCTGCCTAATTAATTTAAGTACTTTGAATAACAAAGTTAATATTATAAGTAATGTTAGTTAGTGTTAAGTTAATATGTGATTCAAAACTTTATTAAAGAAAGTTGTAAAGATAGTTAATCAGTTTAAGGTAAGAAAATTTAATTAATTACTTAAAGTAAATTAATAAATGGCAATAAACTAATTAAGTGATTAATTAAGGATTTTTGATTAATAAATTGATAATAAATGATTAATTAAAATAAATTGTGAGAATTAAATAAGTAATTAACAAAGAATCAACTAACTAACAGAGTAATTAAGTAACAGTTAATGAATAAACGTTAATTAATTAAATAAGTAATTAAAGATTAGACAATTAATAAATTCATAATTAATGATTAATTGATTAATTAATTATTCATTAATAAGCTAATTAATCAGTGATTAATTAAACAGAATAAAATAGTTTATTCTTAAGCAATCAATTAAGTAAAGTAAAACCAAACTGTTTGGTATGCTTTAATAATTCTGTTTGATTGACTTTGATATCTGTTGATGATTTGTCTGTAATATGTTATAATATATTATGGATATCTGTGATAACTATGTATGATTTATCTGTTATATATCTGTTATGTTAATTCTGATATTAAATTGAACTGTTAAGTTAAATAGACAACTTGGCCCTTAAAATGGCATTTGGATTCCGATGAGACCGGGATCGGAAGAATCAATTTTGATTCTCCGAAAGCCACATCGATCCAAATTAAATGATAGGTCGTGACTTATCAAATGGTGAATCGAGATGGTGTTTCAGAATGCAAGGGTTATCGTCGTTAACTCTGAGGGTGATTCCAAAATGAGTGTAACGAGATAATGCCTTCGGTTTCGTTCAAACCCGGAACGAACTTGTATGGATTGAATGCTTTCAACACATCGTCAGGCCGACGATGAGCATTCTAAGATATGTTCAATAAAGGTAATCGCAGCCTCAAGCCTCATCAACCGGGAATGGCTAAAACGGAGGAGATGCAGCAAGGTTAGGTGGGTCATGCCCAAGCAGGACAAGATATTCCCCTGTCTAGATGTCCCTTTTATTTCGGCTGTATGAGCAGTTGTTGGCCACAACTGCGGGGTTATCTTGTTCGGGACTATTCAGTAAGGAATGGTTCCGGCCTTGTGTTGTAGGGAGTCGGGAGTGATCCTCGGTACGGTGATCTAGGCCCCGTACTGTGTCGGGCGGTACCCCAGTAGCGCTGCCATTGTTGGAAATCCATTTTCCCTACGAGACCCTACGGTTTTGATTTGTATTACCCACTTTCGTGGCTAGTAGCTGGAATTTATGAATGAAACAATTTTGGCTATTTTCTATTTACTTGAAAACCCTAGACACTATTATAATATCACAGAATTTCCTATAAAATGTTTTGGTTAGCGTAAGGTAAAAACTTACCCGTATTTATTTATGGGGAGTCTTACGTGATACCTTTATTTCAAATGATTTTCAAAGTTAAGCAATTTTAACCTGTTTACTCATACCAAACCCATGTCTGACCGGAGTTTATATTTTGTTTTCGTAAACTCTTGGGTACTCAAATTTTTATGAGTAGCCAAGTGATAGGTAATGGAAGTGTTGATTTTCTGGAGGAGCTATTTTGGGAAGAAGACCAGACGTATGTATCTATATATGTAGTTCCGCTGTGTAGCTAGTGTATGCTGTATTTTGGATGTATGTATGGACATATATGTATATGACAGTCCTGTTATGTGATATTGTATGACTCTGATGTATGTATAACTATGTAATAGTTATGTGATGTATTATATTTTGTTCCATTCTGCTGTGAGATTCTGATGTTGTTATTCTTTCTTTCTATTCTTTTCTATTTCTATCCCTTTCTTTCTTATGATGAAATGTCTTTCTGGGTTGAGAAAGGCGGGTCGTCACAGTTGGTATCAGAGCGCTAGGTTGAGCGAGAACCTAGGCTCTTGTGTTTTATCTTGAGAGTGCGTATTTGTATTTTCATATAATTATATATACCTATCTAAATTGTTGAGTTACCTGTTCAGGTGACCGACATGAGTTCCGGAAGAAGAGGTAGAGTTAGGGCCAGTACTTCTACAGATAATGGACGGAGTCAAAATGTTAGTGAGGCTGTCAATCCAGTACCGTCTCAAGTTAGCTTTGCAGCCTTATGCAAGGATTTCAAACATCTTGGAGGCCAACCATTCAAGGGTTCGGAGTCAATAATTGAAGTTCAAGACTGGCTACGCTCTTGCGAACGTATTTTCAAGAGCATGAGGTTGACTGATGAGCGTAAGAGGCATATGGCATCGTGGCAACTGCAAGGTGGTGCAGCAGCATGGTGGGATTCAACTATTGCAAATATTTCTGAGGATGAAATTTCATGGGACAGATTCAAGGAGTTGTTTGAAGAGAAGTTTGTGCCAACGGCAGGGAGAACCCAATTGTATTCGGATTTTCTGTATTTGAAGCAGGGTAGTATGTCCATTTCGGAGTATGAAACTAGATTCAACGATCTCTCTTGTTATGGACCAGGACTCATCGATACTCCTCTGAAAAAGAATGAGAAATTTGTGCAAGGGTTGAGGCCTGAATTCCATGGGAAATTGACAGTGCTTCTGAAGGGATCTTTTGTTGATTTGATTGATATGGCATTGAGGTATGAAAGTTTGATGAGTAAGAAGCCGGCGGCTCCAGTTGCAACTTCAAGTGGGAATTTCACTAATCTGAATATGCGAAAGTTCGATCCAAAATGGAGAAAACCGAATAATAAGAAACCTGGGAATAACAACAGACCCCGAAAGTGCTACATTTGTCATCAGGAAGGACATTTGGCAAATAAGTGTCCTAGAAAGGGATTCCAGCAGCAACAACAGCAACCGCATCAGAGTGGCCCAGGATCAGCTATGATTCAGAAATCATTATGCTTTAATCGTCATCAGCCAGGACACATGATCAAGAATTGTCCACTTCTGCAGAGGGCGCCTCAGAATAAAGTTTTTTCTTTGGAAGCCGGACCATCTTCTTCTACGATGGGCAAAGGAGTATTAGAAGGTACTTTACTTTTAGATGGAAAATATATTAGAGTTTTGTTTGATTCGGGTGATTCCTTGAGTTTTATTTCTTTGGATTCTATTGAAAAGTTTTCTCTTACCCCTAGTTCTGTAGACAGTCCTATCTTGGTATCTAATCCTATAGGAGGGGTGACCAAATTAGATACTATCTGTAAGGACTTGAAGATCTCTTATCTATCCCACATCTTTTCTTGTGACCCGTATGTGTTAAATTTTAAGGGATTTGATCTTATTTTGGGTATGGATTGGCTGGATAAGTATAAAGCCGTTTTGAATTGTGATGAAAGAACAGTTTCGTTGGAAACTGATCTCGGTAGAATTGCCAGAGTGTCGTGTGATAATTCTGGAATTCACTTGAGCAGTCTTTTGCATGGAATTGAGACTTCTGAAGAGAGTGTTGAAGACATCGATGTGGTTCAAGATTTTGCTGATGTTTTTGAAGAAGTTAAGTGTCTGCCACCACATCGAGAAATAGAGTTCCATATTGATTTGATTCCAGGAGCTATGCCAGTGATACAGCCCAGTAGGAGAATGGCTCCTAGGGAAAGAGAAGAGTTGATTAAGCAGACGCATGATCTTTTAGAGAAGGGATTGATTAGACCCAGTTTTTCTTGTTGGGGTTCGGCGCAGTGTTTGTGACTAAATCGGATGGATCACTGAGGTTCTATGTGGATTATAGAGAATTGAATAAAGTGATTATCCATAATAAATATCTTCTTCCTCGCATCGATGATCTTTTTGACCAGTTGCATGGCGCTTCTAACTTTTCTCAATTGGATCTAGCTTCAGGTTTCCACCAGTTGAGGGTAGCTGAAGACATTATTCCATTGACTGCATTTAGGGGATCGAATTGTTTCTATGAGTGGTTGGTTATGCCGTTCGGATTAACCAACGCTCCTGCTTACTTCGTTGATCTCATGAATCGAGTCTTTAGGGATGTGCTGAATAAGTTTGTGCTGGTATTCATTGATGATATCTTGGTCTTTTCCAAATCCGAAGAAGAGCACAGGGAGCATTTTAGGATTGTATTGGAGACTCTGAGGAAGCATGTGCTGAAGGCGATGTTTTCGAAGTGCCATTTTTGGAAATCGGAAGTTAAATCTTTGGGGCACATTGTTTCGGGTGAAGGCATTTCTGTAGACCCAGCGAAAGTTGAAACTATTCTGGAATGGAAACAGCCAGAGACACCGACGGAAGTTTGCAGTTTTCTAGGATTGGCTGGCTACTACATGAAATTTATCAGAGATTATTCCAAGATTTCTTCGCATCTGACTAAGCTGACCAGGAAAGGAGCAAAATTCAAATGGACGCCTCAGTGTGAAGAAGCTTTTCAGGAATTGAAGATAAGGCTTACTAGTGCACCAATACTTGATATTCCGGATGGAAAAAGCAAATTCGAAGTTTACACTGATGCTTGTATTGTTGGTTTGGGAGCAGTTCTGATGCAGAACGGAAGGGTTATTGGGTATGCTAGTCGACAGTTGAAGCCTCATGAGAAGAACTATGCTACGCATGATCTTGAATTGTTAGCCATTGTTTTTTCTTTGAAAATTTGGAGACATTATCTTTTGGGAGAGAAATTCGAATTGTTCACGGATCACAAACCGTTGAAATATCTATTCTCTCAAAAAGATCTTAATCTGAGACAGCAGCGGTGGGTTGAATTTCTTGCATCTTATGATTTGGATATTCTGTACACTCTGGGGAAAGCAAATGTCGTAGCTGATGCTCTCAGTAGGAACGCGGTTCTTTCTCTTCTGGAAGTGGTTCCATCTCTTATTGAAAGGATCTCAAGCAAGCAAGAATCTGATAAGATGTTGAGAAGGATCATCAAGAGAGTCAGGAAGGGTCAGTGTCCTAGTTTTGAGATTGATGGCCAAGGAACACTAAGGATTAACGGGAGAATCTGTGTTCCGAATGACAAGGATTTGAAGCAGGAAGTTTTATCAGAGAGTCATCGCTCCAAATTGAATATTCATCCTGGAATCTCGAAGATGTATAAGGGCATGAGGAGAGTCTTTTGGTGGAAGGGCATGAAGGAGGATGTAGCTGCTTTTGTGAACAGTTGTGCCATTTGTCAACAAGTTAAAGGTGATCAACAGAAATCTGCCGGGTTATTGCAGCCTTTGGAAATTCTGAATTGGAAATGGGAGATGATCTCAATGGATTTTATTGATGGTTTACCTAGAACCAGGAAAGGGAATGACGGTATATGGGTTATTGTAGATCGTTTAACTAAGAGTGCCCATTTTATACCAGTTAAGGCAACCCGTACTGCAGTTTCTTTGGCGGAAATTTTCTTGAAGGAGATAGTTCGATTGCATGGTGTTCCCGTCAGTATAGTAAGTGATCGTGATCCTATTTTCACTAGCAAATTTTGGGAAGCTCTGCAATCAGTAATGGGAACAGATTTGAGATTGAGTACAGCCTATCATCCTCAAACAGACGGACAGACGGAGAGGCTGAATCGTATTTTTGAGGATATGCTACGGGCTTGTGTTTTAGATTTTGGAGGATGTTGGGAGGACCATCTATGTAAAGACCCGTAAATTTCGACAATTAAATTATTAATTAAAAAGGATTTTGAAATTTAAATTTTGTAGAAAAGGGAAATGTATATATATATAAAAGAGATAGATTAATACTAGATGAACGCTAAATGAAAATTTATAGCAACGGTAATTAAAAATCTTAATTAATTGTTAAATTTATAGAAATCTAATGATTGAGAATATGTAAGATTTATACCCTTGTGTAAGTTGAATAAATAAAGGAGATTTAAATTTATAATTTATAATGAATTTTAGAAACAGTTATTTAACCAAATTGTTGAAATTTAAGTGAAGTAAATAAAGGATTTGTGTAAATTGTTGCACTTGAATAAAATATAAATAAGGAATTAAAGACATGAATTTAAATCACTTATGTATTAATATATAGTGATAAAACTGTAACCGTATGTGAATTAAGGTAGTAAAATAAATGGCAGTTGATAGACAATCAATTATATGCAAATTCAAGTGTGATTGAAACGACTGTTTGGGTTTTATGTAGTGTAATTGGAAATAGTTAAAAGCATTATAATTTCTTAATCAAATATGTTTGTTTAATTAATGCTGAAAGAAACAAAATTGGGAAATTTATTTATAAGATATGAATTGAAATTGTATAATGAAATTTATTTGTTAATTTGTGGATGTAAACATTTGATAAATAAATGGAAGTGAATTTTTAATGTATGTTGGATAGAACATAAGTGATTGTAATTCGGTAGTATGTATTGAATATAAGTTCATTCAATTGTGGAGAAAGTTTTAATTAAGAAAAACGTTACTTTAGTAATTATTAATAAAGTAACGGAAGAGTGAATATAAATTTATGGTAACGTAAAACGTATTGTAAGGTAATAATTAAGTGTAGACTTATAAAATAGATTTATGACAATAATTATTGTACGTATTTATTCTATTTGTTTGTTAAGTTTTATTTTAATCAATTTCAATTTATGCACTAAATTATTGCAGTTAGTGTAGAATATTGGTAAGTGAATAAATAAGATGTAACCAAGGGAAAATTTCATTTTTATAATATAATAATTAGTGTAATCTTAAGAATGCAACCAAAGTGGAATGAATTAATTGAGGTTTTAAGTTTTATTTATATGTAAGTTAACAAGATTTCAATTTAATTGAAATCCAGTAATTTATGCAAATAAAAGATGGAAATTGGGAATTATTACTGTAATGAAATATAAAAGGAACGTTAACTGTAGCTGAGTAATAATTGATTTAGTGTTAAGTTTGAAATCCAATAAAATCAAATTTATTAGAATTTATGGCAATTAATTTGGATTTATTTGCAGTAACCTTTGGAAATTTATTTACTGAAATAATTGACAATGAATTTATATGTAAATGTGCTGCTAGTTGCTTTTAAATATCTAAGGGGTTAGAAATGACACAAATCGACTAGTAAATGTTTAGTTTAAAAGGTGGTAAGCAAATTTTTAAATAGCTAGATACTAGGAAGATATATATTTAGATGGAATTAATTAATTTTTGTGTAAGTTGAGATCTAAGTTTAGAATTGAGATTTTAATGTATAGATATTGAGCCAATGTTAGTTTCATTAAATTGACATCAATAACTTTGAATAATAGAAAGAAAGTGAATTTAATAAATTTAATCAAACGTATAATGTTGAATTTATTAAAAATTGGAATTTAACCTTTAAGTAAGGATTAACATCTAAATTGATGGATAGAACAACTATGTATTGACACTTAAATTGTTTAGAATTGGAGTAAATAGTTAAGAAAATTTAAAGGGAGAAAATTTGGTCAATTTTTGAATTTAGATGTAAAAATTGGATTTTTATAATTTATTTAATTTATTTAATGAATATTAAAAATAGCCATTTTGGCCACGGACTCGGATTTCGACGAAACCAGTTTCATCGGATCCGTATCGGTGAATTATTATAGGGTTTCAAGTTTCGTATCGATCGGACTTGTCGTTTGATCGTACGGGCGTGAAACGCCTTGAAATCAATTTTAATAAAATCAATTTGAAATCAATTTGGAAATTTTGTTTTCAGCATAACTTCTTCATACGATCAGATTTGGACGTGAAACTTTTTCCATCGCGTTCAGAATATTTTAAAATACCTATCTGGATATATGGCTTTGACAAATTTCGTTCCGGGGTCAGAACAGGTTTTTTGGGCCTTAGTTTGTTCCGTACGTTCATCTATCTAGTCTATCTACTCTAACCCAACCCTACCTATAAATATACTGTGATAAACCCTAGCCTCCTTTCTATTGTCATTTGGCTGTACGATCATTTTTCTTTATCTCCTTCTCCTCCTCAAATGGTTGCAAAACCTAGATCTACTTCAATCCAAATTTCAGTGAAAATGCAAACACTTCAGAAAAATTCCACAAAAATATATGTTAATGTTTTCGAGGCACGTAATCTACTGGTGCAATTCATTTTCTGTTTTGAACATTCGTTTGACCAGAATTAATTCAAACAGTCCGTGACCATTCATCATCGTCGCAAACTTCGTCGGATCGTCAAACCTTTTCTGGGTTTTGTAGAGTGGACGATGGGGATCGCATCTATATGGTTTTTGTGTCGATTCAACGGTTAGATCGTCGTAGATATTCGATTTGGGTTCGGTGGTGGCGGCGGCTGGTGGAGTTTTGGGCGACCGGACCTATATGGGGAGGTGCGGCCTGGCGAGCTGGAGGCCATGGCGGTGGTGGCAAGGCGTACGGTGGCCTGTGGCGTTGTCGAGGCTTGGTCAAAGCTTGGAAAAGGTGGCGGCCTGGTGCGTTTTTGCGTGAGCCTGGGGGGTGAACGAAAGAGAAGGGGGCAACGTGTACGGTGACGTGGATGCTAGTGTGTGGGTGAGTGTTGTGTATTTCCTTGTTTAATTTAAATATAAATTTCCAAGCGTTTAATCGTATAACTTTTTCATACGACCACGGATTCACGCGAATTTTTTTTCGTTAGGTTCGTAATTAAATTCCGGATCTGATGACGCTGGTTTGGACTGGTTTGGACTGATTTGGAGACCGTCGAATTTTTGGGTTTAAATCGAATTTAAATTCGATTTAAATTCAAAAGGTGAGTGTTTTAACCCACTCACAACTACTAGAAGCTTTTATGTTTGTTAAATTAATTTTAGAAATGAATAGAAATTTATTTATGAGTATTTGGCATGTTTATTTTATTCATATCTGTTGAATTGCATTTATTAAATTTAATTGTTAATTTAATTAATTTATTGCATATAAATTTACAGTTAAAATTTATTTGTTTGGATATGAACTGCTAGTTAATAGTTATATAATTTATTACTGAATATAAACTGTAGATTAATAGCTGTTAAATTTAATTTGAATAAAATTGCCAGTATTACCTGTTATGTAGTACCAAAAATAATATTGTTATTGATTGATATTGATTGATGATTGCAATTTGGATGATGGATGATGTTGATGAATGGATGTTTATTGTATATCATTAAATTGCAAATTATCATGCATATTTCATTTCATTCGGGATTGTGGTTTGAAATGATATATAACCGCAAAATTTTATATTTTTTTTTAAATTGCGGATTGAAATGATAAATATCCGTATCACTTGACCATAGGATAGAAAATTATATACAGGCACCGCGGTATATATATATAACTATTTAAATGTGATTTCTATGGTTTGGATGGAATACGGTTTATAATAATCTTAAATTTTATATTGTATAAATATTTTTTCTTCCATATATATATACATATGAAGTTGAAAATTTTGAAATTAAAAGGTGTATAAAAATCTTTATTAAAAATGGAAGAAAATTAAGAAAATGGAGTTTAATAATTTATATCATATGTTTAAATGTTAAGTTTGGAAATTTTAAGATATGATATTTATAATTGGATTTTTCCCAAAATAAATTGAAATGAATATTCTAGTATAATTTGAATTGGGAAAAATATATATATATATATATTATTACTAGAAATTGAAGTCTTATTATATATGGATTTTATATGAATATTCAAGACTAATTAATAGAACAATTGATCTGTTGAAAGAATAAAATCCAATTTTAGTTTGAAATATTGTTACTCAAAATGGATATACATATATATAAATAAATTGAAGTGGTTTTGGAACTTGAGAGAGATAATATAAATTTTGGTTTAGACTTTAATAAAGAAATGTATTTGTAAAGCCATGAGAACTATTTTCTTTACAAAGTAACATTTAAGTTAAACCATTTAATTCATATACCGTTGAATGTCCAAACCATTCAAGTTTTTTGTTTAGAAGTTATGGTTTTAAATTATGATTTTCAAAATATTATGCTTTGAAAATATTTGATTTTCAGACGTTATGAAGTTAAAGCATTATGATTTTGGAAAAGAATTATATTTGGGATAAGTGATAAAATATGGTTTTGGGTTTTGAAATGATATCGTATTCATGGTTATGAAATGGAATGTTTATTCTGATTTTTAAAGTATAACCTATTTTTAAATGACCGCGGTGTTATAATAACGATGGGTTGGCAAAGAGACCGGGATCGGATATGGACATACTCTCTGTCGATACCGAAAACCACTTTGACTAACCGTGTACGCGGTGGAGATTCCAGAATGAAGTAGGTGGTGGCGACGTTTCCTGTAAGGTAAATACGTGGACCCGACTCCCGTGAGTTGGCATAAGGTGGCTAAAACAGGAGCGATTCTCAGGCCAATGAGGTCATTCCTCTGATCGGACCCTCCTCTTCGATATTATACTTTGATTTTGGATTGATTCAGTGGCCACTTCTATATTTTGATTTTGGGGAGTTAGTCCGAGGTGGGCGGTAACTGCGGCTATGCGTTTCCACCAGCCTGGATAGCAATTGGTATATCTACCCTGGCATTGCCTAGTTGTGCCGTGTCATCTACCATACCGAGCCTTTACTACGAGTTTCTATTTGTGTCGTACCTATGGAGTATCCTCTGGTAGCCTCCCGATCAGGAGGTATTACGGTACTGTATAGACTATTGGCATTTTACGTGTTAAGGTGGAAAATGTAAAGCCTTAACGCTATTTAAAAGTAAGTTTATTTTATAAATAGACACTACTAAAATAGCGCAATATACTACATAGTAAATAGTTTTAACGAATCCTTAGGAGATGTAAATCCCGAGCATTTCTTGAGTTACTGTACTCATATTTATTTCTGTTAATTTAACTCACATAAGATCTTTTAGTTCTGACTCGAGTGTTTTTGTCTTTTCAAATTCGCTCGGGTCAGTCCGAGCGTTTCAGGATCGAAGACTTTAGCTTTGAAGGACGAAGACGAAGGAGTCGTATTATTATTATCTATAGTATTGCACCACACTCATACTGTTCCGCTGCATTGATTGCATTGGTATGTGTAACTCTGATATTTATTGTGTAAAGAATAACAAGTGTTTTGTAAACCATTTATGAACTGTATATTTATTATTATATTTTATCCTTCCGCTGTGAGATTCTATTTTGTTTTTATTTCTTCTCTATTTTTCTTATTTACCCCATAACAATCCGCCCTTCCGTTATGTTTTGAATTGACACGTGTGTCGGTTTAAAGTGTGCGAAAAGGCGGGATGTTACAGTTGGTATCGGAGCTTTGGTTTAGCGATAAACCTTGGTTTTGTGGGGTTCGACTCTTTGTTAATAGGGTAGTAATACCCTATGGGAGTCACTGAGTGTATATATATGAGAGAGCGTATTTGTTAGTGTTAATAAAAGATTTTGATATTGTGTTAATCTGTTCCGTTTTGTATTTATAAATTCTGGTTGATGCATGGGACGCTATGTCATCAATAGGGATTTCTAAACACTTAATAGGACAGACCGACATAATATTTGTTTTAATATAGGTGAATGAAATAATTTTTCCTATTATATTTTCTATATATAAAAATATTTTTATAAAGATATATATATTTGGTTGCTATAGATTGGGTGTTAGGTAATAAAATATTTATAATAATTGAAGCTAAGCTGAAATTGTAATAAATCAAATTGGAGATTTTTGAACTTAAGTCCGGGATTTTGAAATCTGCTTTCAAAGGATTTATGAAATATAATGATTTGGTTTATAAGTATTTTCTTATATACATATTTAGTATAATTCGGAAGAATGGTTTTAAAGAAGATTTTGGAGAAATAAATTTTGTACTTTCCTCTCTGTCGCTGGAAAATAATTTCGGTGATGGCGGCCGCATCATCGACTTTCATTTTCGAGTTTCGAAGGGGAAAGGCCACTGTAGTAAAATTCTACTACAGATTTATTTGAAATTATCTAAAATTTTAATTATTTTAAGTATAATTAGAGATATATAAGTTGTAAGAAATTATTTATCCATCATTTTAAAAATATTTGAAATTTGGCCCGGTACTTAATTCTTAAATTTCCATTTATTAATGGTTTAAATTATTTTGGTGAAATAAAGGTTAAGTAATCAATGAATTAAAAGGGTTGAGATTAAAATTGTATAAGTTCTTTTGCTTTTTCTTTAACATAAATAAGTTACCAAGTATAAAAAGTTGAAATGTAAATTAAGAGTGGAATAGAATATTATGTGTGACGACCGACCATGACTCCCGCACCAAAACAATGGAATAGTGCGCTGAAAGGCGTGCCAGGTAGTCATGGACGATAGTCAGGGTAAAATAAAACAGCAACCTCTATCGTACAACTCACAGCGCTTGGATAAAATACAATAGAGAAATATATAGTGAAGCTCCATAACAGAAAAATCATCATATAAGCATCGTAAGTAGATTTATACAAACATGAATCATCCATACATCAAAGCCTCACTACAACACTCAATCAGATATAACAGCGGAACACCCAGTACATATAGTAAGAAAACTAGTATGCAAAGCCTCATGCTCGTCTTCGTCATCATCAGCGTAGATCTCTAAGAACAGCACCTGTCACCTGCTACCTAGTCTGCCCATCCCAACATGGATGAACAGCCCAAGGTAATAAGAGGAGACATAAAACCTTGAGTCAGACAAAGTCTTAGTGAGCAGTAAATCAACTATCAAACATACCAAAAGAGCATAAAGGATAAAAGGAATAGGAACCAAACCATCCCACTCCACCTCTTTCTACAGTGATAGCCCCCAGACACACACCAAGGAGAAGTAAGCATAACCTAGCAGACAATTAAGGTAAAACAATACTCACTCGAGTCAAGGGCGATGTTTTCCAAATACAAACCCCCAAGGCCTAAACCAAGATCAGATAAGCACCTAGAAAATACCGCTCTTGAGACCGAATGATGATACAATCAAACGTCCAAACATCCATGACTCTGGCTATCACTGTTATCCTTGCTTCGATTTCACCGTTGATTAAATGACCATCCGTCAAGGGCTAATGGTAACCCCGGTTCCAGACATAACTCCGCACACTGCCTTGTGCCTAGGACTTATCTACTTTGCCCAGAGTACTCGACTACCTACCTGTAGTCTTTTGGTTGCCCCGACTACCTACCTGTAGTCGTTATGGGCACCCCATGTACTCTTGCTTTTGAGCATGCTAGAACCTTCAACAACGATGAGATCCAAGCCTCCTAGTCATCCTCCTTGACGACTATCCTCATACTAGCTCAAGCTACCTCTCGAGCAATCCATTATCAACCAACTCGAACCATCCCTCGAGTTATCAACATGCTTGGGATGATCCCTGCCTGGATTACGCCAAGTCTACATCACATCATACTTCGCTTTATTACACCATAGCAAAGTCTCAACTCAACAACATGGTTTGCCTCATCGCATCATGGCAAAGTTCCATCTCAACATCATTCAATCCATACATATGAGCTTCCACATCCGCCACATATGCCTTTAGCAGCTTTCACCATTCAAGAGCCTCTTCTGTAGCTTTTGAATCATCTTTGACCATACTCGTCCAAATCTATCAACTAGATAGCTCATTCACAACAATCAATCAAGGCAAACATTAATCCAAACAAATAAGTATTCAATCAAGATCTAATTAGGCATTCATAACTACAATGGCAATTTCGTAAATAAATGAGCATAGAACTAACATACATGAATCATGGGTTTTTAGCATAGATCTAGCAAATATAAAACATGGGTTTTGTTTCTATAACTTAATAAATGAGCTTGCATAGGTAAACATCTTCACAAACAATGGATTTATACTTGGATCTAAGGAAAATGCACAAAATCACTATCTACAACACTCCAACAAACCACCAATCCAATATACTCCTTTGGGTCCGCGTGAGAGATAACTACCACTCACCAAATCACCCAAACACCTCAAAAACTAATCACTACAGATCTGGACAGCGAAGATCAAGGCTTGATCCGGCAATATCTCGCTTCAATTCGATGAAATCTAGCTCGAACGGATGAAGATCTTCAACTTTGGCTCTTGGATCTTCGATCTTGATCTTCGATCTTGGATGGATGTTAGAACTAGATTGGAATGGAGAAAAGAAGATGAAGAAATGTTGTAGTCGAGTTCCCAAAATGGAAGCACTTCGTTGCTTCAAAAACCGGTGCCAAAAAGTGAGCCAAAGTCCTCTATTTATAGGCTGATTTTCCCCTGAGTCATCGCCCCTTAGGTCGGCCCCGACCTAACCCATGAGTCGTCCACGACTCAAGCCAATCCTACCGACACAAGCTCAACTAGCCTCTGCCGACCCAACGACCTATCTGCCACACGACTCATCGGCATAGCCGACCTAACTCTCATACAACTCAAACACAGGCAGTGCTTTGACCCAACGACCTACACGATATAAAGGCCTCCGTCCTAACTTAGGTCGCTGCCGACTTAACTGGTATACCGACCCAACTACACAACGCACACACACAGGGTCACACGACCTAGTTCCCTGCCGACCTAAACCCAGAACACATACCGACTCACGACTTAACAACTTCACGAGATAACACACCCTGCCGACCTAAGCCCCCTACCGACTCAAAACCCCACCGACTCAACTATCCACGACCTAAGCCTTAACCCCTTAAGCCGCTCTACCTATAAGTCGGTCAAACGACTTACACACTGAGTCGCTCACTACCTTGACCTGTTAACTCGGCAACTCACTAACTCGGCCAAATCTATGGGTCGCTACCTCTATGAGTCGGTCACGACTCATCACTTAACACACGAGTTAACTCCCCCTACGACTCATGCTAGAGACAACATAAACAACACTAACAACCTGTAAATTTTACGATCTATCGACACGTAAAATACGGGTCGTTCCATTCTCTCCCCCTTAGGAATTTCGCCCCCGAAATTCCAAGCAAACAACAGCAATCAAAGATATTCTGCATGCCTACCATCCATAGCAATCAACAAACCATGCATCCAATTCTAGCCTAGCATGCAGAATTCTAAGACTTAGAACAAGCTACAAATTCATGAGATGTCACAACACTTTAGGGCCATACCTCGAAGAGTCCAGGATGAGCTGCCTTCATCCTCTCTTCCTCCTCCCACGTACAGTCGTTAACATCATCACTCCATTGTACCTTGAGCAACGTAATCGTCTTCCTCCTAAGCTGTTTCGTATCGGTTTCAACAATACGAAGCGGCTTACGAGGTTTCGTACCCACTGGATCAACTTCCAAATTTTCACAGTTATCAGCAGAAACCACTGTAGTTGGATCATGCACATACTTCCGTAGATAAGATACATGAAAAACATTGTGCACACCCGCCATCTTTTCCGGTAACTTCAATCTATAAGCGAGCTCTCCAATCCGCTCGATAATCGGGAATGGTCCAACAAATCTCGGAGTCAATTTCCCTTTCTTCCCGAATCTAATAACACTCTTCAAAGGAGAAATCTTCACAAAAACCATATCACCTACGTCGAATTCCAAATCCTTTCGACGATTATCGGCATAACTCTTCTGACGATCTTGGGCTGCTTTCATTCGTTGCCGAATGATCTCTATACAATCCGAAGTTTGTCGAATCATCTCTGGCCCAAGTATCAGCTTTTCTCCAGTTTCCAACCAACATGTCGGAGAGTTACACGGTCTTCCATATAATGCCTCATATGGTGCCATACCAATACTCGACTGATAACTGTTGTTATATGCAAATTCCACCAAATGAAGGTGATCTTCCCATGATCCTCCGAAGTCCAAAACACAAGCTCTGAGAAGATCTTCCAAAACTCGGTTAACTCTCTCAGTCTGACCATCTGTTTGAGGGTGATAAGCTGTACTCAAACACAACTCAGTTCCCAAAACTTCCTGGAAGCTCTTCCAAAATCCACTAGTGAACAATGGGTCTTGATCGCTCACTATACTCTTCGGAATACCATGGAATCGAACTATCCATTTAACATACAACTCAGCCAACTTCGATGCAGTCCTAGTTGATCGAACAGGAATGAACCTTGCACTCTTGGTCAAACGATCTACTATGACCCAAATTCCTTCATTTCCTGCTCTTGTCCTAGGTAGACCATCGATAAAGTCCATCGACACTTGCTCCCACTTCCATGTAGGAACCTCTAATGGCTGAAGTAATCCACTGGGCTTCTTCTGCTCAGCTTTCACTAACTGACAGTTCATACACTTGGAAATAAAATTTCCAACATCCTTCTTCATGCCTTCCCAGTAGTAAGTTCTCTTCATATCCCGATACATCTTATTTCCACCTGGATGAATTGTCAACTTCGAGTGATGACCTTCTTTCAGAACTTCACCTCTCAATCCATCTACATCGGGAACAACCAATCGTCCTTGCTTCCGAAGCCAACCCTCTCGATCGACCTCGAATCCCTTATCCTTCTCTGGGTCCAATCCAGATTCCAAATCTCGGATGATCTTGACAAGCTTATCGTCTCGCTTTTGGCTCTCACCAATTCTTTCCACAAGAGTAGGTCTTATCGATAAGTTTGCCAACATCTCAGGTTCTAATTCACATCTGGGCCTGAAATCAAATCCAGCTAAATACTCGAGACTCTTCCATTCCGAAAACATGGCTCCCAATCCTGCATGTCTTCGACTTAACGCATCAGCCACTGCGTTACCTTTTCCCGGAGTATAGGCTATACCAAAATCATAAGATGCTAGAAACTCTAGCCACCGTTGCTGTTGAAGATTCAAATCCTTTTGGGAGAACAGATACTTCAACGACTTATGATCTGTAAACAACTCGAATCTAACTCCCAATAGATAATGTCTCCACATCTTCAAAGCAAACACAATTGCCGCTAACTCCAAATCATGAGTCGGATAATTCCTTTCATGCGGCTTCAGTTGTCGACTTGCATACGCAACAACTTTATCCTTCTGCATTAGCACTGCTCCAAGTCCAGTGCCACATGCATCGGTGTAAGCCACCATCTCTTCATTCCCACTTGGAATAGTCAAAACAGGAGCACTTGTCAGTCGCTCTTTCAGAATTACGAAAGCTTGCTCACACTTATCATCCCATCTGAACACTTGGTTCTTTTTCGTCAATCCGGTCAACGGTGCAGCTATCTTGGAAAAGTCTTTAATAAACCGACGATAATATCCCGCTAATCCAAGAAAACTTCTTACCTCAGACGCATTCTTAGGTCTAACCCAATCCTGGATTGCTGCCACCTTAGCGGGATCAACCGCTATTCCATTTCCCGAGATAACATGGCCTAAGAACCTCACTTCACTCTTCCAGAAGTGACACTTCGAAAACTTAGCCTTCAGCTGATGTTTCCGTAAGATCCCCAAAACAATCCTCAAGTGCGTCTTGTGCTCTTCCTCAGTTCTGGAGTAAATCAGAATATCATCCACGAACACAAGCACGAACTTATTCAACTGATCTCTGAACACTCTATTCATAAGATCCACAAAATATGCTGGTGCGTTAGTCAATCCAAACGGCATTACCAGCCACTCATAAAAACCGGATGGTGTCCTGAAAGCAGTCTTCGGCACACTATCCTTAGCCACTCTCAACTGGTGAAATCCCGTTGCCAAATCCATCTGAGAAAACACCTTGGCCTCGTGAAGCTGATCAAACAAGTCATCTATTCTCGGCAATGGATACTTGTTCTTCTTAGTCAACTTATTCAGCTCACGATAATCCACACACAACCTCAACGATCCATCCGCTTTGGTTGCGAACACAACTGGTGCACCCCATTCGGACACACTTCTCCGAATGAATCCTTTCTGCAAAAGGTCATCAACCTGCACCCTCAACTCTAGCTGCTCCCTAGGCGCCATCCGCCTAAGAGGCATCACAACAGGTCTGGCTCCCTCAACTAGATCGATACGAAACTCGATCTCCCTATGCGGCGGCAACCCTTTGACTTCGTCAAAGACATCCTCAAATCCATTCACAATAGGCACCGATGACAGTCCATCCCGTGGAACAACCAGCGAATACATGAAGCTCATGAAGACGTCTTCCTCATGCTTACATCGTATCGCAACCTTTCGCCCTTCCACATTCCCGACTGTCACCTCAAGCCTCTCACAATCAATCCTTGCCGCATACTTCTTGAGCCAGTCCATACCCAAAATAATTCCGAACCCCGCAAAGTTCAGAACAAAGCAATCACAGACAAACGAGCAATCATGACTCGACACAACTAGACCACGGCATATCATACACAAACATGACGAACCCCCGACTGGATTAGTCACGACCAATGGCCTATCAACAATATCCGGTTTCAAACCTAACCGGCCTACCAAATCATTACAAACAAAAGAATGCGACGCTCCAGTATCAAACAACACTCTAACTGGAACACCACAGATAGAAAGAGTACCTTGAACCACCACACTCTTCCCCTTTTCTTCAGCAGTAGGAGCTTTTGAAGATGACGGCACAACTCCCAAAGCATAAGCTTGCACAATCTGCCTATCTTTCCTCGGCTCTGGGCAATCCTTCTTGATATGTCCCAGCTTATCACAGTTATAACACTTTCCCGGCACCATGGGATTCTTACAATCTTTGTAAAGATGGCCCTTCTGTTGGCAGTTATAACAAGTCACTTCGCCTTTCGGCTTCTTCTGGCCATCCTTACCCTTCTGCTGCTGCTGCTTCCTCCTCTTATTGCCACTCTGGTGTGGTTTAGATCCTTCCCTGGTTACAGCAACAACAGAACTTTCCTTAGGAAACAAACTCTCATGCCTGAGGGCTTTCTCCACAAGCTTCTCAAATGGATCGTCCAGATGATCCACCAACTGCCTCCCAAGATAAGCATCCAAACCAGTCACAAACTTCTCATTCTTCTGATAAGGAGGATCAATATACGATCTAGCATACTTGGACAAAGCTTCGAACTCAGAAATATACTCAAGAACTGGTCTCCCACCTTGCTTGAGCTCTACAAACCTCTTGAACAAAACAGACTTCTGAGCCGTAGAGATGAACTTGGCTTCAAATCTAACTTGGAATTGCTCCCAAGTGATCTCTTCTTCTGGAGTATCGATGGTGATAGAATTCCACCAATCCGCAGCTCTCCCTTGAAGCTGTCTCGATGCAAGCTTCCTCTTAGTTGCATCCTCAATCCCTAAATCACCAAAGATTCTTCGACATGCATCAATCCATCTCTGCACCTCAATGGTCGACTCCGTCCCCAAGAAAGCTTTTCCTCCAAGAGCAGTATAATCCTTACAAAGCTTAGCAAAATCCACCGGCCTTGGAGCTTGGACTTGAACTCCCACATCCACTGATGATCCCGAGGCTGGTATCCTTCTCATGATCGAAGTCATCATCGCTTCGAACATAGTTCCATAATCAACAGCTCCTTCATCAGCACGGCTTTCCCTTGCAGCTGGTCTCCCTCTTCGACTCATCCTTAATATCTGTAATAAGAATGATTAGAACACCTTAAGAAACAACTGCATAAGGAGTTCAAATCCTTCTAAGCTACTATATTATATATAGTAATTATCCATCAAAATACAATTACGTCTCTCATACGTAGTTACGTCAGCGAGCGTTGGCTAAAATCGATTAACCAAAGCTCTGATACCAAATGTGACGACCGCCCATGACTCCCGCACCAAAACAATGGAATAGTGCGCTGAAAGGCGTGCCAGGTAGTCATGGACGATAGTCAGGGTAAAATAAAACAGCAACCTCTATCGTACAACTCACAGCGCTTGGATAAAATACAATAGAGAAATATATAGTGAAGCTCCATAACAGAAAAATCATCATATAAGCATCGTAAGTAGATTTATACAAACATGAATCATCCATACATCAAAGCCTCACTACAACACTCAATCAGATATAACAGCGGAGCACCCAGTACATATAGTAAGAAAACTAGTATGCAAAGCCTCCTGCTCGTCTTCGTCATCATCAGCGTAGATCTCTAAGAACAGCACCTGTCACCTGCTACCTAGTCTGCCCATCCCAACATGGATGAACAGCCCAAGGTAATAAGAGGAGACATAAAACCTTGAGTCAGACAAAGTCTTAGTGAGCAGTAAATCAACTATCAAACATACCAAAAGAGCATAAAGGATAAAAGGAATAGGAACCAAACCATCCCACTCCACCTCTTTCTACAGTGATAGCCCCCATACACACACCAAGGAGTAGTAAGCATAACCTAGCAGACAATTA
Organism: Allium cepa; assembly: GCA_030765085.1. Classification (NCBI taxonomy): domain Eukaryota; kingdom Viridiplantae; phylum Streptophyta; class Magnoliopsida; order Asparagales; family Amaryllidaceae; genus Allium; species Allium cepa. The sequence continues at coordinate 380,484,472 of CM060937.1, forward strand.
AGGTAAAACAATACTCACTCGAGTCAAGGGCGATGTTTTCCAAATACAAACCCCCAAGGCCTAAACCAAGATCAGATAAGCACCTAGAAAATACCGCTCTTGAGACCGAATGATGATACAATCAAACGTCCAAACATCCATGACTCTGGCTATCACTGTTATCCTTGCTTCGATTTCACCGTTGATTAAATGACCATCCGTCAAGGGCTAATGGTAACCCCGGTTCCAGACATAACTCCGCACACTGCCTTGTGCCTAGGACTTATCTACTTTGCCCAGAGTACTCGACTACCTACCTGTAGTCTTTTGGTTGTCCCGACTACCTACTTGTAGTCGTTATGGGCACCCCATGTACTCTTGCTTTTGAGCATGCTAGAACCTTCAACAACGATGAGATCCAAGCCTCCTAGTCATCCTCCTTGACGACTATCCTCATACTAGCTCAAGCTACCTCTCGAGCAATCCATTATCAACCAACTCGAACCATCCCTCGAGTTATCAACATGCTTGGGATGATCCCTGCCTGGATTACGCCAAGTCTACATCACATCATACTTCGCTTTATTACACCATAGCAAAGTCTCAACTCAACAACATGGTTTGCCTCATCGCATCATGGCAAAGTTCCATCTCAACATCATTCAATCCATACATATGAGCTTCCACATCCGCCACATATGCCTTTAGCAGCTTTCACCATTCAAGAGCCTCTTCTGTAGCTTTTGAATCATCTTTGACCATACTCGTCCAAATCTATCAACTAGATAGCTCATTCACAACAATCAATCAAGGCAAACATTAATCCAAACAAATAAGTATTCAATCAAGATCTAATTAGGCATTCATAACTACAATGGCAATTTCGTAAATAAATGAGCATAGAACTAACATACATGAATCATGGGTTTTTAGCATAGATCTAGCAAATATAAAACATGGGTTTTGTTTCTATAACTTAATAAATGAGCTTGCATAGGTAAACATCTTCACAAACAATGGATTTATACTTGGATCTAAGGAAAATGCACAAAATCACTATCTACAACACTCCAACAAACCACCAATCCAATATACTCCTTTGGGTCCGCGTGAGAGATAACTACCACTCACCAAATCACCCAAACACCTCAAAAACTAATCACTACAGATCTGGACAGCGAAGATCAAGGCTTGATCCGGCAATATCTCGCTTCAATTCGATGAAATCTAGCTCGAACGGATGAAGATCTTCAACTTTGGCTCTTGGATCTTCGATCTTGATCTTCGATCTTGGATGGATGTTAGAACTAGATTGGAATGGAGAAAAGAAGATGAAGAAATGTTGTAGTCGAGTTCCCAAAATGGCAGCACTTCGTTGCTTCAAAAACCGGTGCCAAAAAGTGAGCCAAAGTCTTCTATTTATAGGCTGATTTTCCCCTGAGTCATCGCCCCTTAGGTTGGCCCCGACCTAACCCATGAGTCGTCCACGACTCAAGCCAATCCTACCGACACAAGCTCAACTAGCCTCTGCCGACCCAACGACCTATCTGCCACACGACTCATCGGCATAGCCGACCTAACTCTCATACAACTCAAACACAGGCAGTGCTTTGACCCAACGACCTACACGATATAAAGGCCTCCGTCCTAACTTAGGTCGCTGCCGACTTAACTGGTATACCGACCCAACTACACAACGCACACACACAGGGTCACACGACCTAGTTCCCTGCCGACCTAAACCCAGAACACATACCGACTCACACTTAACAACTTCACGAGATAACACACCCTGCCGACCTAAGCCCCCTACCGACTCAAAACCCCACCGACTCAACTATCCACGACCTAAGCCTTAACCCCTTAAGCCGCTCTACCTATAAGTCGGTCAAACGACTTAACACTGAGTCGCTCACTACCTTGACCTGTTAACTCGGCAACTCACTAACTCGGCCAAATCTATGGGTCGCTACCTCTATGAGTCGGTCACGACTCATCACTTAACACACGAGTTAACTCCCCCTACGACTCATGCTAGAGACAACATAAACAACACTAACAACCTGTAAATTTTACGATCTATCGACACGTAAAATACGGGTCGTTACATTATGCAAGTAGAATTTTTGGAAATAATGAAGTATTCAATAAATTACTGTTATAAATAAGAATTTAATGGTATTAACTTAAGTGATGATTGGAATTTTACTAAAATTAAAGGTTGTATTATTAATAGGTGATTTTAACCTTAAGAAAGTAAAAAAAAATGAAATTCCTTAATTTATAAAGTTTGATTGTAGGGTTATTAACTTAAGTACGCCTTAATTTCCCCTATTCTAATATAATGGAAAGTAGGAAAAATATAAATGACTGCAATCCATAGTTAATGAATGAGTAAAATCTTTCACTTATAGGAATGCAAGTTATAAGGTTAATAAATTAAGTGTAAGTAGAGGGTTACTGTAATTAAATATAATGGAAACTTCAACATTAAATAAATGAATGAGATTAAAGGTAAGTCGAAATTGTAATTTATAAAACAAATATATATTAATTAAAGGAATGGAGAAGAAACTTGTAAATTTTCACTTAGATTCTTAAAACATACATAACTTACCATATAATAAAAAGTTGCAATGTTAGTAGGAAAATGTAAGGGGAAATCTTACAAGTGAAGAGTAAGGTAATAAAGGTATTCTATTAATTTGCTATTATTAATGAGAATTAATTGTATAGACTTAAGTTAAATTGGAAATTTTACTATAAGTAAAGGTAAGTAGTATAAATAGATGATAGAAACTTTAGTAAATAAATTGGAATACAAATATAATGAATTTTGTGATAAATGGAAAATGAAAATTTGTAAGAAATAAAGAAATCGCTCCATAAATGAAAGAAAGAAAATCAAACCATTGAAGCATGAGATAAATGTATAATAAATAAATTTGGGGTGTTGGTTTAAATTGTGTTGTTTGATTTATGTTGTTGGGTAAGAAATTTGAAGTGGTTAAATGAATAAGTATCTATCTTTGTTCCATCTAAGACTGTTGAGTAAAGGATGCACTTGATAGTTAATTTCATTTCATACAAATTTCAAGTTGAACCCAAACAACTATTTGTTTGATGGATTAAATGGTTGCTTTGTTTGTGTATGTATGTTGTTTGTAAGGTTGATGGTTGTTGAATTGTTTGGTTGATTAATGATTGAATCCACTTGAATAGTTCACTTTAAAATAAATATTTAACCTTTTAGATTATATAAGTGAATACAGGTGATGGAAGCAACTGCTACTGCTTTTGGTTCCAAAATAATAAGCGTATATTGCCCGACAAATAGGTACGTTTTCGGATTACGTTTAAAGCGCTATTTTTCCCGTGTTGGGATATAATATTTTGATAATATATTTGTATATTTTGATATTATATTTTCTCCCGAGCCTCACCGTACAAAGGAGACTCTGCCAAAAAAATTCGTAAATTTTAGGCTTAGAATTTTGTTGAATATTTTCTAAACTTTAATGATTTAAGTATAAAAGGTTGTAATGATTATAAACGGGTATATTTCATTAAAGGAAATTAATCCAGTAAATTGTTGTTTATAAGTTAATATTTGAAATAAGATGTACTGTTTATTAAATTCTTCCTCCTTCCTTCTTTTTCCTTTTCGGGGACGAAAAGTTTTGAGTGGGGGGGAGTGTAAAGACCCGTAAATTTCGACAATTAAATTATTAATTAAAAAGGATTTTGAAATTTAAATTTTGTAGAAAAGGGAAATGTGTATATATATATATATATATATATATATATATATATATAAAAGAGATAGATTAATACTAGATGAACGCTAAATGAAAATTTATAGCAACGGTAATTAAAAATCTTAATTAATTGTTAAATTTATAGAAATCTAATGATTGAGAATATGTAAGATTTATACCCTTGTGTAAGTTGAATAAATAAAGGAGATTTAAATTTATAATTTATAATGAATTTTAGAAACAGTTATTTAACCAAATTGTTGAAATTTAAGTGAAGTAAATAAAGGATTTGTGTAAATTGTTGCACTTGAATAAAATATAAATAAGGAATTAAAGACATGAATTTAAATCACTTATGTATTAATATATAGTGATAAAACTGTAACCGTATGTGAATTAAGGTAGTAAAATAAATGGCAGTTGATAGACAATCAATTATATGCAAATTCAAGTGTGATTGAAACGACTGTTTGGGTTTTATGTAGTGTAATTGGAAATAGTTAAAAGCATTATAATTTCTTAATCAAATATGTTTGTTTAATTAATGCTGAAAGAAACAAAATTGGGAAATTTATTTATAAGATATGAATTGAAATTGTATAATGAAATTTATTTGTTAATTTGTGGATGTAAACATTTGATAAATAAATGGAAGTGGATTTTTAATGTATGTTGGATAGAACATAAGTGATTGTAATTCGGTAGTATGTATTGAATATAAGTTCATTCAATTGTGGAGAAAGTTTTAATTAAGAAAAACGTTACTTTAGTAATTATTAATAAAGTAACGGAAGAGTGAATATAAATTTATGGTAACGTAAAACGTATTGTAAGGTAATAATTAAGTGTAGACTTATAAAATAGATTTATGACAATAATTATTGTACGTATTTATTCTATTTGTCTGTTAAGTTTTATTTTAATCAATTTCAATTTATGCACTAAATTATTGCAGTTAGTGTAGAATATTGGTAAGTGAATAAATAAGATGTAACCAAGGGAAAATTTCATTTTTATAATATAATAATTAGTGTAATCTTAAGAATGCAACCAAAGTGGAATGAATTAATTGAGGTTTTAAGTTTTATTTATATGTAAGTTAACAAGATTTCAATTTAATTGAAATCCAGTAATTTATGCAAATAAAAGATGGAAATTGGGAATTATTACTGTAATGAAATATAAAAGGAACGTTAACTGTAGCTGAGTAATAATTGATTTAGTGTTAAGTTTGAAATCCAATAAAATCAAATTTATTAGAATTTATGGCAATTAATTTGGATTTATTTGCAATAACCTTTGGAAATTTATTTACTGAAATAATTGACAATGAATTTATATGTAAATGTGCTGCTAGTTGCTTTTAAATATCTAAGGGGTTAGAAATGACACAAATCGACTAGTAAATGTTTAGTTTAAAAGGTGGTAAGCAAATTTTTAAATAGCTAGATACTAGGAAGATATATATTTAGATGGAATTAATTAATTTTTGTGTAAGTTGAGATCTAAGTTTAGAATTGAGATTTTAATGTATAGATATTGAGCCAATGTTAGTTTCATTAAATTGACATCAATAACTTTGAATAATAGAAAGAAAGTGAATTTAATAAATTTAATCAAACGTATAATGTTGAATTTATTAAAAATTGGAATTTAACCTTTAAGTAAGGATTAACATCTAAATTGATGAATAGAACAACTATGTATTGACACTTAAATTGTTTAGAATTGGAGTAAATAGTTAAGAAAATTTAAAGGGAGAAAATTTGGTCAATTTTTGAATTTAGATGTAAAAATTGGATTTTTATAATTTATTTAATTTATTTAATGAATATTAAAAATAGCCATTTTGGCCACGGACTCGAATTTTGACGAAACCAGTTTCATCGGATCCGTATCAGTGAATTATTATAGGGTTTCAATTTTCGTATCGATCGGACTTGTCGTTTGATCGTACGGGCGTGAAACGCCTTGAAATCAATTTTAATAAAATCAATTTGAAATCAATTTGGAAATTTTGTTTTCAGCATAACTTCTTCATACGATCAGATTTGGACGTGAAACTTTTTCCATCGCGTTCAGAATATTTTAAAATACCTATCTGGATATATGGGTTTGACAAATTTCGTTCCGGGGTCATAACGGGTTTTTTGGGCCTTAGTTTGTTCCGTACGTTCATCTATCTAGTCTATCTACTCTAACCCAACCCTACCTATAAATATACTGTGATAAACCCTAGCCTCCTTTCTATTGTCATTTGGCTGTACGATCATTTTTCTTCATCTCCTTCTCCTCCTCAAATGGTTGCAAAACCTAGATCTACTTCAATCCAAATTTCAGTGAAAATGCAAACACTTCAGAAAAATTCCACAAAAATATATGTTAATGTTCTCGAGGCACGTAATCTACTGGTGCAATTCGTTTTCTGTTTTGAACATTCGTTTGACCATAATTTATTCAAATAGTCCGTGACCATTCATCATCGTCGTCGCAAACTTCGTCGGATCGTCAAACCTTTTCTGGGTTTTGTAGAGTGGACGATGGGGATCGCATCTATATGGTTTTTGTGTCGATTCAACGGTTAGATCATCGTAGATATTCGATTTGGGTTCGGAGGTGGCGGCGGCTGGTGGAGTTTTGGGCGACCGGACCTATATGGGGAGGTGCGGCCTGGCGAGCTGGAGGCCATGGTGGTGGCGGCAAGGCGTACGGTGGCCTGTGGCGTTGTCGAGGCTTGGTCAAAGCTTGGAAAAGGTGGCGGCCTGGTGCGTTTTTGTGTGAGCCTGGGGGGTGAACGAAAGAGAAGGGGGCAACGTGTACGGTGACGTGGATGCTAGTGTGTTGGTGAGTGTTGTGTATTTCCTTGTTTAATTTAAATATAAATTTCCAAGCGTTTAATCGTATAACTTTTTCATACGACCACGGATTCACGCGAATTTTTTTCCGTTAGGTTCGTAATTAAATTCCGGATCTGATGACGCTGGTTTGGACTGATTTGGAGACCGTCGAATTTTTGGGTTTAAATCGAATTTAAATTCGATTTAAATTCAAAAGGTGAGTGTTTTAACCCACTCACAACTACTAGAAGCTTTTATGTTTGTTAAATTAATTTTAGAAATGAATAGAAATTTATTTATGAGTATTTGGCATGTTTATTTTATTCATATCTGTTGAATTGCATTTATTAAATTTAACTGTTAATTTAATTAATTTATTGCGTATAAATTTACAGTTAAAATTTATTTGTTTGGATATGAACTGCTAGTTAACAGTTATATAATTTATTACTGAATATAGACTGTAGATTAATAGCTGTTAAATTTAATTTGAATAAAATTGCCAGTATTACCTGTTATGTAGTACCAAAAATAATATTGTTATTGATTGATATTAATTGATGATTGCGATTTGGATGATGGATGATGTTGATGAATGGATGTTTATTGTATATCATTAAATTGCAAATTATCATGCATATTTCATTTCATTCGGGATTGTGGTTTGAAATGATATATAACCGCAAAATTTTATATTTTTTTTAAATTGCGGATTGAAATGATAAATACCCGTATCACTTGACCATAGGATAGAAAATTATATACAGGCACCGCGGTATATATATATATAACTATTTAAATGTGATTTCTATGGTTTGGATGGAATACGGTTTATAATAATCTTAAATTTTATATTGTATAAATATTTTTTCTTCCATATATATATATACATATGAAGTTGAAAATTTTGAAATTAAAAGGTGTATAAAAATCTTTATTAAAAATGGAAGAAAATTAAGAAAATGGAGTTTAATAATTTATATCATATGTTTAAATGTTAAGTTTGGAAATTTTAAGATATGATATTTATAATTGGATTTTTCCCGAAATAAATTGAAATGAATATTCTAGTATAATTTGAATTGGGAAAAATATATATATATTTTATTACTAGAAATTGAAGTCTTATTATTTATGGATTTTATATGAATATTCAAGACTAATTAATAGAACAATTGATCTGTTGAAAGAATAAAATCCAATTTTAGTTTGAAATATTGTTACTCAAAATGGATATACGTATATATAAATAAATTGAAGTGGTTTTGGAACTTGAGAGAGATAATATAAATTTTGGTTTAGACTTTAATAAAGAAATGTATTTGTAAAGCCATGAGAACTATTTTCTTTACAAAGTAACATTTAAGTTAAACCATTTAATTCATATACCTTTGAATGTCCAAACCATTCAGGTTTTTTTTTAGAAGTTATGGTTTTAAATTATGATTTTCAAAATATTATGCTTTGAAAATATTTGATTTTCAGACGTTATGAAGTTAAAGCATTATGATTTTGGAAAAGAATTATATTTGGGATAAGTGATAAAATATGGTTTTGGGTTTTGAAATGATATCGTATTCATGGTTATGAAATGGAATGTTTATTCTGATTTTTAAAGTATAACCTATTTTTAAATGACCGCGGTATTATAATAACGATGGGTTGGCAAAGAGACCGGGATCGGATATGGACATACTCTCTGTCGATACCGAAAACCACTTTGACTAACCGTGTACGCGGTGGAGATTCCAGAATGAAGTAGGTGGTGGCGACGTTTCCTGTAAGGTAAATACGTGGACCCGACTCCCGTGAGTTGGCATACGGTGGCTAAAACAGGAGCGATTCTCAGGCCAATGAGGTCATTCCTCTGATCGGACCCTCCTCTTCGATATTATACTTTGATTTTGGATTGATTCAGTGGCCACTTCTATATTTTGATTTTGGGGAGTTAGTCCGAGGTGGGCGGTAACTGCGGCTACGCGTTTCCACCAGCCTGGATAGCAATTGGTATATCTACCCTGGCATTGCCTAGTTGTGCCGTGTCATCTACCATACCGAGCCTTTATTACGAGTTTCTATTTGTGTCGTACCTATGGAGTATCCTCTGGTAGCCTCCCGATCAGGAGGTATTACGGTACTGTATAGACTATTGGCATTTTACGTGTTAAGGTGGAAAATGTAAAGCCTTAACGCTATTTAAAAGTAAGTTTATTTTATAAATAGACACTACTAAAATAGCGCAATATACTACATAGTAAATAGTTTTAACGGATCCTTAGGAGATGTAAATCCCGAGCATCTCTTGAGTTACTGTACTCATATTTATTTCTGTTAATTTAACTCACATAAGATCTTTTAGTTCTGACTCGAGTGTTTTTGTCTTTTCAAATTCGCTCGGGTCAGTCCGAGCGTTTCAGGATCGAAGACTTTAGCTTTGAAGGACGAAGACGAAGGAGTCGTATTATTATTATCTATAGTATTGCACCACACTCATACTGTTCCGCTGCATTGATTGCATTGGATTGTGTAACTCTGATATTTATTGTGTAAAGAATAACAAGTGTTTTGTAAACCATTTATGAACTGTATATTTATTATTATATTTTATCCTTCCGCTGTGAGATTCTATTTTGTTTTTATTTCTTCTCTGTTTTTCTTATTTACCCCATAACAATCCGCCCTTCCGTTATGTTTTGAATTGGCACGTGTGTCGGCTTAAAGTGTGCGAAAAGGCAGGATGTTACAATCTACATCTAGTGGAATTTTCTTATAATAATAGTTATCAAGCGAGTATTAAGATGGCTCCTTATGAAGCTTTATACGGAAGACCGTGTAGATCTCCATCTTGTTGGATTGAATTGAAGGATCGTCTTGTGCTCGGACCCGATCTTATTCGTGAAGCTTCTGTGAAGGTTGAGCTTATCAAGAAAAGGATGAAAGCTGCTCAAGATCGTCAGAAGAGATATGCTGATAGGAGACGAAGGCCATTGGAATTTGAGATCGGAGACTTGGTTTTTGTTAAAGTTTCCCCCAATTAAAGGTGTTATAAGATTCGGAAAGACGGGAAAACTTGCTCCGAGATACATTGGACCATTCCGAGTATTGGAAAGAATTGGTACTGTAGCCTACAGGATTGAATTGCCAGAGCGGATGTATGGGATTCACAATGTGTTTCATGTATCACATTTGAGGAAATTTATTCATGATCCGTCACTGATTGTAGAACCGGTAATTCAAGAAAATTTGGAAGTTGAACCCAATTTAACTATGGTCAGAAATCCAATTCAGATTGTGGATCGAGATGAGAAGCAACTCAGGAACAAAGTGGTGAAACTCGTCAAGGTGTAATGGAGTGCGGATCCCAGAGATTGTACCTGGGAAACCCTCGATAGTTTTAGGAATTCTTATCCGGATTTATGTTCGGATAACTAGTGATGTTTGTTAGAATAAACTGTTAGTTTGCTTGCTATTGTATGAATGATATGTATGTTTGGTTGTTAATATATAAGCTTTGAATTAACTGTTGTTTAAATTTCGGGGACGAAATTCTTTTAAGAGGGGAGGAATGTAACAACCCGGAATTTTTGATAGCATATTTAATGAATATTTAATCTAATTTAAAATTAAATATAAGCTTGTCAATGTTTAAATTGATTAGATCTTGGATATTTAACAGTTATATATGTTTGTAAAAGAAAGTTTTGATTTGGAAAATTTAAAATAAATTGCTTCAAAACCATTAAAACAAATCTGACTTATTTAATAAAATCAAATCAAAGACTTTATATTTTTGTTATTTGAAAAAATACATATGGATACAGTTTTAGTTTTTAAAATGATAAAGTTAAAACATAAACATAAGTATACACCATAATTATAAATAGAAAATATAACTAACAATATAAATATAAGTTATAACTAGGAATGTAAAATTTACATATGAAATATTATGAATCAAATGCTTGAAAATCTAAAGTGAAAATAAATCACAATCAATTAAGCCTAAAGAATAACCTGCAAAATCCAATTGTACAACACAAAATCTGTAATAAAAATCTTAAGAAAGATCATATGAACAAGTATACAAATTTCATATAAAATATATAAACTAAAAATGAAACTTAGGTGTTGGAACTTTATGTGTATAAGAAAACAAAAGCTTCCACTACAATATAATAAAACAAAGTTTTCACTTTAAAGATAATAAAGACAAGTCTGTGTCTATATAAAATATGTTGGCCGAAATATGGAACAAATATCTTTGTACAACACAAAGAAAGTATCAGTAAAACATTAATTACTTGTTATCATAATTAAAAGCATAAACATTTAATAGCATAACTTCTTGTTTAACAAGTACATGTAGCCGAAATCCCAATATCATTTCATATTGCAGTAAATTTAATACAAAAATTCTTGTTTGGTCAAACATGGAGGCTGTCCAGTTATAACCTACACAAAGTCATTTCTATTTATATATCACCCTATTCCAATTCGTTTACAAACTGAAGAATTAAAACTTATAAAGCAAACCTGAAAAAAAAAAGTAAAAAGGGGAAGAAAGAAAATAAACATTTTTGTCTTGCAAACACAAACAAATTCAACAGCAAAACAAAAGAGAGAAGCTTTCTGGAAATTCAAACTGCAAGTGTTTTAATCAAGAAGTGGATCTTTGTTCAGAATGTTTCAAGTGAGTAAACAAACTGATTTCAAAATTTAGCTTGTATATTTGTTTTTTTTTTGGATATGTGCTTGATATAGTTTAAACAAACTACTTTGTGTATATTTTGTTTGCACTGGGAACTTATATAGCTTGTTCTTCAGTAATTCAAGTTTTGAACAAATAAAAGCCAATAAATTTACAATACCTATGCATATAACTGTTTGAACTTGGTATTGAGCTAATTCAAGTTGGTTTATCTTAAACAAAAGCCTGCAAACATGTTTTAAAGTTTAACAGCATGTTATAATACTGTATTTCAAATTACAGGTAAAAAAGAAAATCAAGAATCAAAATTCAAATGTTTAAATTTGTAAATTCAGTAACATATTTAGGTTCCATGCACATAATTATGATTTTTAACATAAAAATTATGATTTTTAAACAAGGGTCTTAAGAGCAGTTTACAATAGAACTAAAATGTAATTTTTGTCAATTCTTGAGGTTTGGGTTAATTTTAATTCTTTTAAGTTGGTATGAAGCAAGCTAGTAATCTGTTTAACACAAGAAAAATGCAAAAAAATTTATTCAATGAAGGGATTTCGAGTTTAAATCAAGAGTAGGGTTTTAGTGCTTACATTTGAATGCTCTGTAAAAAATTGAGTTTCGACATCATATGTTAATCGAGTTGGCCGCGATTTCAGGTAGAGTTAGGGAGGGGTGTGATCGAGGTTCTGGTGAAGTTTCATCACCTCCGGTGATGTATGGTGGCCGCACGAATGATTTGACAGTGGGTGTTGTTGTCGCATGTTCGAGCTTCAGGTCGTTTTTTTTGTTTTCAACTTGAATTAGAATCTAAGTTTAGTCTTCGATTCTAGGGGTGATTTGTGGTTTGTGGGGACTGTCGCGAGTTGCCGTAGAGGAGGCGAGCCACCGTGCACGTGCACGGTGGCGAGGTGATGGTCGATGATCAGTGAGTCGTCGCGTGCCGTGATTTTTTGGTGTTTGCTTCGAGCATGGCTTCGGGTTTTCCTGGGGTGAGCGCGTGATGTTGTTACTGCAGTTTTAATTTTACTTTAACTTAAACTAAAAAAAATGAGAAGGAGAATAGAACTGGGGAGAAGAAGATAGCGGGAAAGTGGACGCAAGGAATAGGGAGGAGGCTCGTGTGTTACTCGAAGGAAACGTGGGATTGCCTCGGGTTTTTTTTAGACCTGCCTAATTAATTTAAGTACTTTGAATAACAAAGTTAATATTATAAGTAATGTTAGTTAGTGTTAAGTTAATATGTGATTTAAAAGTTTATTAAAGAAAGTTGTAAAGATAGTTAATCAGTTTAAGGTAAGAAAATTTAATTAATTACTTAAAGTAAAGTAATAAATGGCAATAAACTAATTAAGTGATTAATTAAGGATTTTTGATTAATAAATTGATAATAAATGATTAATTAAAATAAATTATGAGAATTAAATAAGTAATTAACAAAGAATCAACTAACTAACCGAGTAATTAAGTAACAGTTAATGAATAAAAGTTAATTAATTAAATAAGTAATTAAAGATTAGACAATTAATAAATTCATAATTAATGATTAATTGATTAATTAATTATTCATTAATAAGCTAATTAATCAGTGATTAATTAAACAGAATAAAATAGTTTATTCTTAAGCAATCAATTAAGTAAAGTAAAACCAAACTGTTTGGTATGCTTTAATAATTCTGTTTGATTGACTTTGATATCTGTTGATGATTTGTCTGTAATATGTTATAATATATTATGGATATCTGTGATAACTATGTCTGATTTATCTGTTATATCCGTTATGTTAATTCTGATATTAAATTGAACTGTTAAGTTAAATAGACAACTTGGCCCTTAAAATGGCGTTTGGATTCCGATGAGACCGGGATCGGAAGAATCAATTCTCCGAAAACCACATCGATCCAAATTAAACGATAGGTCGTGACTTATCAAATGGTGAATCGAGATGGTGTTTCAGAATGCAAGGGTTATCGTCGTTAACTCTGAGGGTGATTCCAAAATGAGTGTAACGAGATAATGCCTTCGGTTTCGTTCGAACCCGGAACGAACTTGTATGGATTGAATGCTTTCAACACATCGTCAGGCAGACGATGAGCATTCTAAGATATGTTCAATAAAGGTAATCGCAGCCTCAAGCCTCATCAACCGGGAATGGCTAAAACAGGGGAGATGCAGCAAGGTTAGGTGGGTCATGCCCAAGCAGGACAAGATATTCCCCTGTCTAGATGTCCCTTTTTATTTCGGCTGTGTGAGCAGTTGTTGGCCATAACTGCGGGGTTATCTTGTTCGGGACTGTTCAGTAAGGAATGGTTCCAGCCTTGTGTTGTAGGGGGTCGGGAGTGATCCTCGGTACGGTGATCTAGGCCCCGTACTGTGTCGGGCGGTACCCCAGTAGCCCTGCCATTGTTGGAAATCCATTTTCCCTACGAGACCCTACGGTTTTGATTTGTATTACCCACTTTCATGGCTAGTATCTGGAATTTAATGAATGAAACAATTTCGGCTATTTTCTATTTACTTGAAAACCCTAGACACTGTTATAATATCACAAAATTTCCTATAAAATGTTTTGGTTAGCGTAAGGTAAAAACTTACCCGTATTTATTTATGGGGAGTCTTCCGTGATTACTTTATTTCAAATGATTTTCAAAGTTAAGCAATTTTAACCTGTTTAATCATACCAGACCCATGTCTGGCCCGGAGTTTATATTTTGTTTTCATAAACTCTTGGGTACTCAAATTTTTATGAGTAGCCAAGTGATAGGTATTGGAAGTGTTGATTTTCTAGAAGAGCTATTTTGGGATTAAGACCAGACGTATGTATCTATATATGTAGTTCCGCTGTGTAGCTAGTGTATGTTGTATTTTGGATGTATGTATGGACATATATGTATATGACAGTCCTGTTATGTGATATTATATGACTCTGATGTATGTATAACTATGTAATAGTTATGTGATGTATTATATTTTGTTCCATTCCGCTGTGAGATTCTGATGTTGTTATTCTTTCTTTCTATTCTTTTCTATTTCTATCCCTTTCTTTCTTAATATTGAAATGTCTTTCTGGGTTGACAAAGGCGGGTCGTCACAAAATTCTTTAAACTCCTTGCTTCGAATTGAGCCCCATTGTCTGTAATGATGGCTCGTGGAGGGCCAAAACGGCATATGATATTTCGTACGACGAAATTAATAACCTTCTTGGTGATTATTGTGGCCAGAGGCTCTGCTTCTGCCCATTTGGTAGAGTAGTCGACCGCAACGCTCCGCCTTTGGCTATGGGTAAAGAACCAACTAGGTCGATCCCTCCACATTGCAAATGGCCAGGGACTAACCATTTGCCTGAGTTCCGTCGACGGAGTTCTTCGGATTTTTGCGTATATCTGGCATTTGTCACATCTTCTCACATGGTCTGCAGCATCCCGATTCACAGTTGGCCAGTATTATCCATAACGAAGGACTTTCTCACATGGTCATCGCACTCTCCCTCATGGACTTCCTTTAATATTCGTTTTATCTCATCGTGAGCCACGCATCGGAGTAAGGGGTCGAGAATCCCCTCCGATGCATTAGCCCATCTTGAATTATATATCGTGAAGCCTTACGAAGGACTTGTCGTCTTTCGCTCCTTTCTTCGGGTAAGATCTCGAATAGCAAGTACTGCCTGATTGGGGTCATCCACGATTCCTTCTCGATTTTGATTTTGAACACAAAATCTATCTCCATCATATCTATACTCGGAGCATGGAGGATCTCAACAGGAAACAATCCAATCTGTTGCGCATCACCAGTACTTGCGAATTTTGCCAATGAATCGGTTGCTCTGTTTTGCTCGCGCGGAACATGTGAAATATCAAAATACTCAAGATTCGCTAGCAGCTCCTGAACCCGGACCAAATATGGAGCAAGTCTATGCCCTCTTGCTTGGTAGTCTCCTCGCACTTGGTATACCACCAGCTGTGAGTCGCTAAAGATTTCAACTGATTTTACTCCCAGTTCTTTGATAAGCCTTAAGCCGGCAATCAACGTTTCATACTCGGCTTCATTATTCGTTGCTATGAATTCGAGCTTCAAAGCATAGCAAACTGATCGGTTCTCAGGAGTTACAAGAAATATGCCAACCCCGAACAACGATCGTTAGATGCCCCATCGGTGTACATCTTCCATCGAACGGGCGGTATGACATTGTGGTCGTTTGATTCGTCAGGCATAGTAAATTCAGCAATGAAGTCAGCTAATATTTGTCCTTGTATGGCCCTTTACGGCAGGTAGGTAATATCGAACTGACTTAACTCAATATTACATTTTAACATCCTTTTGGAAGTTTCCGGTCGTCGGAGTACCTGCCGCAAAGGTTGATCAGTATAAACACTGATTAAGTGCGGCTGAAAATACGAACGAAGCTTGCGTGATGCAATCACCAAGCAATAGGCTAGTTTTTCAATCCTTGGATAATTTCTTTCTGCCCCCGTCAAGCGTTTACTAACAGAGTAAACTGGCTTTTGAACCCGGTCTTCCTCGCGAACCAAGGCTGTACTAATAGCGTGCTGGGATACAGCCAAGTATACGTACAACATTTCGTGGTCTATTGGTTTTGCCAATACCGAGGGACTTTCTAAGTGCCTTACAAGAGCTCGGAATGCTTCCTCACAGTCGGACGTCCATTCGAAATTCCTCTTTCCTTTCTTTATGACATCGAAGAACGGAATACACTTGTCTGTGGCCCTGGATATGAATCGGCTCAGCGCGGCCACCTTCCCATTCAAGCTTTGCACCTGTTTTATAGTTCTGGGCACTTGTATATCTCGGATAGCCTGAATCTTCTCCGGGTTAGCCTTATTCCTCATACAATCACAATGAAACCCAGAAATTTTCCTAACGCTACGCCAATGAACACTTCAAAGGATTGATCTTCACTCCATAATGCCTGAGTATGTCAAATATTTCTGCTAAGTCTCGAATGTGGTCGCTTGACTGCCATGACTTCACGAGCATGTCATCCACGTAGACTTCCATCGTTCTACCAATCTGATCTTTGAACATTCGATTCACCAGACGCAGATAAGTTGCTCCCGTGTTCTTCAATCCAAAGGGCATCACTACATAGCAATACAACCCAACATTACAAAACTGGTGTGTTCTTGGTCCAGGAGGTGCATCGGGACTTGATTATATCCAGAGTATGCATCCATAAATGATAATAACTCATGTCCGGCAGTTGAATCGACTAGCTGGTCAATCCTAGGCAACGGGAAACTATCCTTCGGGCATGCTTTGTTTAAATCGGAATAATCAACACAAGTTCTCCCCTTTCCATTTGCTTTCTTGGCTAGCCCTGGGTTAAATACCCATTCAGGATAGAGGGCATTGCGGACGAACCCATTGGCTTTGAGTTTGTCCACCTCCTCTTTGAGAGCCGCAGACCTTTCTGGGTCCATACCTCTCCTTTTCTATTTTACGGAAAAGTACTTTGGGTCTATGTTCAACATATGACTCGCAATTGTCGGAGAAATCCCACACATATCGGAGTGTGTCCAAGCGAAAACATCAAGATTAGCTTCGAGGAAGTCAGTGAGGTTCTCGGCCACCACGGGGTCGAGTTATGATCCAATCTTAAGAATTCATGACGGGTCATCCCGGCTGACTGGGATGTCAACTATGAGTTCAGCCATTGCTGCATTTGTTTCCCTGGGTCCCCCGTCATCATCCCTCGGATCTATGTCTCTATAGATCCGAGAATGTTTCCCGACCCAGAGCTCGGGCGCTACTTGTCAATTGTCAGAATTTTGGATGCGGACGGAGCTGTCCGCAACCTTTCCTTTCTCTCTACGTCGAGCCTCTCTCAGCTCAGCCACATAGCATGCACGATCGGTCGCCTGATCGCGGTGTACCACTCCAACACCTCCGTCTGTTGGAAGTTTTAACGTCAGACACCAAGGGGCCAATGCTGCCCTAAATTCTGCCAGGGTTGGACGTCCTAGAAATACGTTATATGGAAAGTCAACATCCAACACTATGAACGGTAGGATTCGCACCCTCCTACGCTCACCTTGCCCTAGTTCAACTGGTAGCTCCACATATCCCACTACATCTGTTGCTGCGCCGTTAAAGCCATGGATTCTGGCTTTAGATGGTTTCAAATCCTTAGTCTCCAGCTTCATTTGGTCGTATGTCTTCTTGAAGATGATTTTAACGGAACTTCCACAATCAACTAGAATTCTCTTCACAAACGTCGTCCTAATTGTCGCAGATATGGCCATCGAGTCGATGGTAGGAGCCTCCACCTTATCCGCATCTCTGCTTCTGAATACAATATCATCATCCATTGTGCGCTGCTTCCTTGTAGGAGTCCCATCCTCCACATTCGAACAACACTCATACTCCACATGCCTTAAAGAGTTAGCATATCGCTCCATCTCCTGCCAATTCTTATCCGCATGATGAGGTCCGTAAGCAATCATGTTGATAACCAATCTACCCACGGTTCGAAAAGGTTGTTCTGGTTGGCATGGGTCTGGCCCACGTCCGGGGTCCGATGTCTCCTGTCTTCCGTCTTGCGGGTCTTTGACAAACTCTTGCAGCTTCTTCTGTCTAATCAACTTTTCTATAGCGTCATGGAGGTGTCTGACTCCTCTGTGTTATGCCTATAAGACTCGTGAAAGCGGCAATACTTCCCAGTTCTCTTATGTTCCGCCGTTGATTCCTTTGGGCATGGTTTTCTATATTTAAAAGTGTTGCAAGTTGACAAATAGATGTTCTCAAGAGATGCATTGAGTGGGGTGTATTCATTGTAGGTCGGGATCCTTGACTTCCATTTCCCCGTCTCTCTTTTCTTTTCGGGATTTCCACCTCCGGATCCTTTAGACTGCCCAGGCTTGTTTTAGGCATTGACTTGAGCATTTCCTGAATTATTGCCGGTTTGCTTCATGGTGACGTTACTTTTCACAATCTCCTGAGCAGGCCCTGGTGCCTTGTCTCGTCTTGTCCATCGAGCTTCCTCCATTCTTATGAACTGATGAGCTTTCGATTAAAAACGCTCCAACATGGCTGAGGGCTTTCCTGCCAACCAATCTCCAAATTCAGAGTCTACATCCACTCCACGCATTACCGCCAACAAAATTGCATAGTCGTTTGGATTGCTCACTTCCGTAGCAGCAACATGAAATCTCTGTTGAATCACAGGTTCTATGAAGTTTTTGATTTCTGACAAAGAAATAAAGGCGATCGACAAAACACAGACATCATGGCTATAAAGAGGCACAAAAGAGCTACATATGGTACTCTAGATTATAGGTTGATTATTTGATATTGTAATAGTGATAAACTTGTTAAAATCTATCCTCAAATAATCTTGCACCTCAATATAATCGATATATATATACGTTTGAATAGCATTGCACATTCATTGAGAAAATTAACAGGGACCGGTCGACCGGTAATAAATCATGCGGTCGACTGTCTCTGTGTAAAATGCACAATGAACGTAGACACATGCACATAACGACTATATATTTGAAATCCTGTCTACTGGCCAATTTTTGACCTGTCGACCGTTTTTTTAAACAGAGAGCAACCTTTTCCAAAAGACACTTCTTTCTCCAATGGTTGCATCTCTTACCTTTCATCAATGATCATATCCATTAATGGCTACTGTTCACAAAGAGTTACAACCATTTTTCTCTATATAAACTCATCTAAATCATTGATTCAAATATATGAAAACATGTTTTTTTTACTCTAATTTCTGATCTTACTTTCTAAATACTCCTGCATTCTAAAAGCTCTCAATTATTTTAATTGCTTATTGAATCATTGAAATTATTTCATATCTTTTGATTCAATAAGTAATATACTTCCCTTAATCTTCACAAAACATCATTCACATATTTTGAGGATAAGATTATAGGAAGCTTGTACTACAAGTGACAAAACTGTGTTAGCAAGAACACATAACGTCAACAAACAATTATATTCATCAGTGTTGAAGTCCTCGGTGTTGTAAGAGGCAAGTGTTGAAGTCCTCGGTGTTGTAAGAGGCAAAGTGTTGAAGTCCTCAGTGTAATAGAGGCGTGAAATCCCGTTCGTTTGCTCGGGTGTTGTACACCTGTTCCTCCGGGTGAAGCGAGGTAGTTAATAGTGAAAATCCAGATAGAAGTCTGGGACTGGACGTAGGACGGTGCTCCGAACCAGTATAAAAATCTCTGGTGTGATTTTTCTATTTTTATTTACTTTGCTATTATCATCTATTTCCGCATTTATATTATATTCCATATTACACAATCCGTGTGTACTATATTAGCATGTGCACTCGTACACGCACTTTTCATTTGGTATGAGAGCGGGTTATCATATAATCGTAACACAGTTATTTGATATATTCTTATAATATGGCAAATAACGCAAGTACTAGCACTCAAAACACCACTTACATGGTAGGTCAATCGACACAAAGACCTCCATTTTTCAATGGTCTTAACTATAGTTATTGGGCAACACGTATGTCATTCTTTATGCAATCAAATAGTTATGATGCTTGGAATGCAACTCAAAAAGAAATAGTGAATCCAACAACTGATTATTCAGAATGGACTGGGGCTGAGAAAATGGCAGCAGCCGTAAATGCAAAAGCAATAAATATGTTGTTTTGTGCATTAGATCAAAATGAATATAACCGTGTTAGTATCTGCACTACTGCATATCAAATTTGGAAAACGCTAAAAATCACTCATGAAGGTACTAACAAGGTTAAACAAGCCAAAATAGACATGCTGAAAAGTCAATTTCAAAATTTCAAAATGAAACCAAATGAGACAATCAATGATATATATTCACGGTTTCAAACTATCCACCATGCACTTATTGGCTTAGGACAAAAGTATTCTGATTTTAATGTTGTTTCAACAGTCCTACATTCTCTGACTAGTGAATGGGAATGAAAAGTATTAGCAATTGAAGAAGCTAATGACCTTTCTATCATGAAGCTAGATGAATTGATAGGAAATCTAATGTCCTACGAAGCTAACTTGCAGACTAGAAAGGAACAAAAAGAAGAAAAGAAAAACATGGCATTCCATGTAGAAAAAGACGAAAATGAATCAGAGTCTGAAGACGAAGATCTGGCATTCATAGCAAAAGGTTTAAAAAAATTCCTAAAACAGCGAAAAGCCAGTTGTTATAACAGAAAGAAATCTGGATCGAATAAACCAACATCATCCTCTATAGAATGTTTCAACTGCCACAAAAAGGGGCACATGCAGAAGGATTGTCCAGAATAAAAGAAGAAGTCAGAAAATGACAAATTCAAATATAAGAAGGACAAGTCAAAGAAACGAGCCTTCTCAGTAACATGGGATGATTCAGACTCATCTTCATCAGAAAGTGAAAGTGATTCGGAGAATGAACAAGCTAATGTATGTTTCATGGCAACAGAAGATGAGGTACAAATTCCTACATTCGATGAAATGCTTGATATTAATGCTGAATTGATAGTCAAATATAAAGACATAAAATGACAGCTAAAAGAAACCATAGCAGATTTGAGTAGAGCAGAATTTGAATGAGATATGTTAAAAGACGAGAAGAAAATATTAGAAGAAGAACTTGAAAATTTTCAAGAATCATCATCTAATGTTGACTCTCAACTAGTTCTTTTGAGTCAAGAAATTGAAACTCAAAAAGAGAAAAATGATGCTCTCACTACTAAAAATCATGAGCTTGAGGCAAAAGTCAAAATTCTGGACCTAGAAAAGGCTAGTTTACAAACTATGTTAATAGATAACATTACTCAAAATGTTTCTAACTTTAACAAAGGTCGAGAAAATTTGACAAAAATCATTGAAAATTCATAATCTATTTCGGATAAACAAGGTTTGGGATATAAGAAACAAGAAACCAAGAAACATCTTGGAAATAAAAAGAAGAAGAAAGTACAAAAAACTGAAGCTAAGAAAAATCTTAGTTTATCAAATTCCAAACCAAAACCAGTTGTGAAATTTCAAAAGAAAAATGTCAAGACTATCAAAATATGGGTTCCTAAAACAAATAACAATCTGATTAGGAACAAATATATTCAGAATTTCATGAATACTGTGCATCATAATACTAATTATGTATATAAAGGGGATACTAGACCCGTATGGGTTTGGACTCCTAAGACCTAACTCTTAGGACCCCATAAAAAGTGGGTACCATAGGCTTAATTTTATTTTTTGCAGGTCCCACTTAAGAAAAGAGGAAAGTGGATGTTGGACAGTGGTTGCTCGAAGCACATGACTGGAGACAAGAGCTTATTAACAAATATTACATATTCAGATGGTGGTCCGTCACTTTTGGAGATAATTCAAAAGGCTATATCATCGGCAAAGGCGATGGGAGCAATTGCGGTACATCTAACTTACCTCTTATTACTAATGTCATGCTAGTTAGAAATTTAAAACACAATTTACTTAGTATTAGTCAGTTATGTGACAAGGGTTTTACAATTTCCTTTTCCAATAATAAGTGTAGTATTTTAGATAAAGACCATAATTTCGTTTTCGAAGGATATAGAGACAGAAATATATATATTCTGAATATGAATATTAATCATAATTCAGATATGTGTCTTGTGGCTAATGATAATGATCCTTGGCTATGGCACAAATGATTCTGTCATATAAACTTCAGAACTATTGATAAGCTAGCCAAAAACAATCTAGTTAGAGGACTACCCAAAATGAGTTTTAAGGTTAACAACATTTGTGATGCATGTCAATTAGGAAAATTGACCAAATCATCTTTTAAATCCAAGAAATTCATATCAACGTTACAACCACTTGAGTTACTACACATGGATTTATTTGGACCTACTAGGGTTCAATCAATAAATCACAGTCGATATGTGCTTGTAATTGTTGATGATTTCTCTCATTACACATGGACAATTTTCTTAAAAAACAAAAGTGACACTTTCGATCATTTCAAATCTTTCGTCAAAAGAATTCAAAAATCAAAAGGGATTAAAGTTAAAAATATAAGAAGTGATCATGGCGGAGAGTTTGAAAATAATGAATTTGAACATTTTTGTACAAAGAAAGGTATATGTCATAATTTTTCGTTTCCCAGAACTCCACAACAGAACGGAGTTGTAGAACGGAAGAACCGAACTTTACAAGAATGTGCAAGAACATTATTGAATGGAACCACCTTACCAAAATATTTCTGGGCAGAAGTCGTTGCAACTGCTTGTTATGTTTTAAATCGTGTGTCCATAAGATCTCTTACCAAGAATACTTCTTATTTAGTATTTAACAAAAGAAAGCCTAAAATCTCATACTTCAAATTTTTTGGTTCCAAGTGTTTTATTTTAAATACGAAAGACCAGCTTGGCAAATTCGATCCAAAAGCCGATGAAGGAATATTTGTCGGTTATTCGGAACGAAGTAAGGCCTATTGTATATTTAATAAACGAACCAAAACTATTGAAGAATCACTTCATGTCTCTTTTGATGAATTCTATCAGCATCCTCACATTATATCAGATGATGACGAATCAATAGTCACTGACAATCCAATTATCACGAATATTGACTCTGACACGGAAATAATTATTGAGAATATTCCTCAAATATGTGAGTTACAATCACCACCAAGGATATTAAGAGACCATCCGGCCCAAAATATAATCGGTGACGTAACATCACATGTCAGAACAAGGAGTCAACTCAATCAAATGGGTCATGTCGCTTTTCTCTCAAATATCGAACCTAAGAATCCAAAAGAAGCTGCTACAGACGATTACTGGATCATTGCCATGCAGGAAGAACTAAATCAGTTTGAGCGCAATGACCTTTGGGAACTTGTTCCAAGACCAACTGATCAGTCAGTTATAGGTACTAAATGGGTCTATAAAAATAAGGCTGACGAACAAGGAAATATCACCAAAAATAAAGCAAGATTAGTAGCACAAGGGTATAATCAGGAAGAAGGTATTGATTATGAAGAAACTTATACACCAGTTGCTCGACTAGAAGCTATTAGAATCCTATTATCTTTTGCTTGTCACCATAATTTCAAACTTTATCAGATGGATGTCAAAAGTGCTTTTCTCAATGGATTTATCAAGGAGAATGTCTATGTCGAACAACCTCCTTTGTTCGTACATGAAAAATATCCTGACCATGTGTTCAAACTTAAGAAAGCTCTGTATGGTTTAAAACAAGCACCTCGTGCTTGGTATGAACAATTACGTAGCTATCTTATTAACTCAGGATTTCAAATAGGCAAAGTCGATCAAACTTTGTTTATTAAACATTCTCAAAAGGATATTCTAGTTATCCAGATATATGTAGACGACATCATCTTTGGTTCAACAAACGATAAACTCTGCAAGGAATTTGCAAGTATTATGACCAAAGAGTTCGAAATGTCTCATATGGGAGAACTGTCATATTTTCTTGGACTTCAAATCAAACAACTTCCGAGTGGTATCTTTATCAATCAAGAAAAATATTGCGGAAATCTTATCAAACGCTTCGGATTAGAAAATACATCTAGTAAACCAACTCCTATGAGTACAACTACACATCTTGAAAAAGATGAAAATGGTAAGAGTGTTGACCAGAAATTATATCGAAGCATGATTGGTTCTCTTCTTTATCTTACAGCTAGTCGTCCAGATATAATGATGAGTGTTTGTCTATGTGCACGCTTTCAAGCAGATCCAAAGGAATCACATCTACGAGCAGTGAAACGTATAATTCGTTATCTTAATAATACCAAAGATTTTAGTCTTTTTTATCCAAAAGAATGTCCATTTGAATTAGTATCATACAGTGATGCTGATTTTGGCGGCTCGCGAACGGATAGAAAAAGTACAAGTGGTACGTGCCATTTTATTGGAAAATCACTTGTCTCTTGGTTAAGAAACAAAATTGTGTTTCACTATCAACATGTGAAGCTGAATATATATCAGCAGCTCTCGCTTGTACTCAAGTACTATATATGCAACAAACACTTCAAGATTTTGATATTCATTTATCAAATTCTATTATATACTGTGATAACACAAGTGCTATAAATCTCTCTAAGAATCCAGTGAATCATTCTAGAACCAAACACATTGATATCCGTCATCATTTCCTTAGAGATAATATTGAAAAAGGATATATATGTCTTGAATATGTCCAAACTGATAATCAATTAGCGGACATTTTTATTAAGCCTCTTCTCGAATCTAGTTTTATTAGATTACGAAGAGAGCTTGGTTTAATTTCAAGAAAAGATCTTGACTAATAATTGCTAACGATTTTTTTTCTTTTTCTTTGGTTATATTTTAACTATAGCATTTTTTTAAGAAAAGCTATTTATTTTCTTTAAATAAGAGCTTTTGCTTGCTTTCACGGTCAAATTTCTTTATTCACTCTCATCCACAGGCTTATGTATAAGGAATTTCTTTATAAGCTTGTCAAAATTTCTCTCTTTATTCATCTTTTCTTATCTGAGCATAAGGCTCTATACATAATTTTCTATGGCTCACATTTGTGATAAGTGTGCTCAAAAATCACACATTTCCGTTACAAGTTCTGAACCAGAGGAGTACTATTCTCCTGAAACACCAAAACAGAAACCGAAGTATCATCACCAATACAATCGTACTCCTGGTAGTACACCAACCTCAAAACGAGTAAAGAAGGCGCTGTTTTGTTCTCCTCGTACCAAAGCACAGATTGACGAGATTTACCACTATCAGAAACATCAGATAGATCTTCAAAGACAACTCCATTATGGACAAAGCCAGCTTTATCATGAGCAACAACGAACATCGGCATGTTTATCTGTTTTAGAAAAAATGGCATCATTCTTTTGTGGTACAAACAAGCATGATGTGCATGAACCGATGCCGTCTAGGCCGTCAACATCTAGGAGTCCTAACTCTTGGGATCAGAATTATAACAGGAATGAAGGTGCTCAGAAAAACTGGAGTCCATGGTCACATCGTATTAAAGATAATAAAGAAAATTCTAATGACGATTCTTCCACTCCCCATTAGATTTATATATATATATACATGTTGTAACGTTTTCTCTCTATCTCTCATGTAATAACGTTTGTATTTTATAATAAGAGTGAAATATAAATTATATAGCTCGACATATTCTCAAAAAACTGCAAAACAGACTGTTTTTCATCAGGCAACAAAACCGGTCGACCACCTATAATATGACCGGTCGACCATTTAGCCTCTGGATGAAAACGGTCGACCGGCCATATTAGAGCGGTCGACCGGTATACGTATATTCAGTTTTTATATATACTTTGCGTCATTTTTTTCCCATCCTCCTCCTCATTTGTCTCAACCGGTTATTTATCCCCAAATTCCAAAAAACCCTATTCTCTCAATTTCAATTTCCAAATCTCCAAATTTTCTAACAATGGCTCCTCCGCAAAAGAAACCCAAGAAAGGATCATCCTCCGGAATTTCGTCACTCAATATCTCCGCTAATAAATGGCTCGAAAATCCGGTAGCTATCACAAGATGGAATCAAATGACTAACTACAAGTTTCATCCGGGTTCTTTCATCAAGTTTGATGATTTCACATCTTATGGAATCCGTAGGTTAGCAAATAACTCCAATCTTACTCCATTAATCGATTTTTCAGAAAACAATGTGGAAATAAATCACTTGATGATAAAATTATTCTACGCCAACATGAACCTCGACGAGTACAAACCTGATGATCCGAACGGAATCATTTGGTCTGTCGTATGTGGCAAACAAATTTTTATCACTCTTGATAGGATAGCTTCTATACTGAGTATTACAAATCAAGGCGATGAGTTTTCATCACATTTCTGCGAAGTCTTCACTCGCGATAACATCAGCCATCAATTCATGGAGGATAACAGTGATGGCACAAAATTAATTGGACTTCGACCCATCGCCAGACTACTACATCGCGTCTTGATGTTCTCTTTGTTTCCTAGACTAGGAAACTACGACGTTGTATACAAAGAAAACTTCAAGGCCCTTTATGCTATTTATGGAGATATCCAAATCAATTGGGTTCATATGCTGTTTGACGAGATTCTCAAGGTGAACAACTCTACGCAACCTCACTTTTTCTTCAATGAATATATCATGCGTATTTTGCTAGCTTGTGGCGTAAGACCTCCTGACTCTGCCACCTCGAAACCAAAATGTATTGATTCCGTAACCATCAAACGCATGAAGCTTCCTCCTTCTTACCTTCAGATTATGCCGTTTGAACAATGGAAACAAAGAGGTACAACAAAACAAAAGGCTACTTCCTCTCGACCTTGTTCCGAAGAAGTTAAAATGTTGAAATCAAAATCCACCACAAAAGAATCACTTGAAACTATTGCGCGTAATCAATTCTTGCTTGAATCAAGACTCAAGCGCATGGACACAAAAATTGATAAACGCTTCAACAAAGTCAAGTCATTCTTTGGTATTTTATGGGATGCTATTTCATGTAGCACACCCATCTCTGCTCAAGATCAGGACCCAGGCAAACGTCCTGCTCCTCCTGTTTTCAACTGGTCGTCAACTGAGGAGTCTGCTGGTACTAGTGGACATGGTCGTGGAGAATCATCTAGAGAGGACGATGAAGAGGAAGATGATGATAATGATGAGGAAGAAGATGATCAAGAGGAGACAGCATCTGCCTCATCCTAGATTCTGTTTTCTATCTCTATATTTTGGTTTAGTAATTTAAAACATCATTCGACACTTGTACTAAATAGTGTCGTTACTTTTATTCGTATGATATTTTGGTGTGTATGATACTCTGGTATGTTTGGATATGTTATATTTTTTGCTATGCATGAATATTCTGGTTGATATACTCCTATATTATTCCATTATCTATTATTCCTTTTTGTCGATGACAAAGGGGGAGAAAGTGCTAACAATTATTTGCAGGAATATATATATATTATTTGCAGGAATATATATATATATATATAAAGAAAACAAACAAAATCTCAGGGGGAGATCACATATTCAGGGGGAGATTCAGAACTTCAGATATATGTTGTCATCAATCAAAAAGGGGGAGAATGTTGAGTCACAGGTTCTATGAAGTTTTTGATTTCTGACAAAGAAATAAAGGCGATCGACAAAACACAGACATCATGGCTATAAAGAGGCACAAAAGAGCTACATATAGTACTCTAGATTATAGGTTGATTATTTGATATTGTAATAGTGATAAACTTGTTAAAATCTATCCTCAAATAATCTTGCACCTCAATATAATCGATATATATATACGTTTGAATAGCATTGCACATTCATTGAGAAAATTAACAGGGACCGGTCGACCGGTAATAAATCATGCGGTCGACTGTCTCTGTGTAAAATGCACAATGAACGTAGACACATGCACATAACGACTATATATTTGAAATCCTGTCTACTGGCCAATTTTTGACCTGTCGACCGTTTTTTTAAACAGAGAGCAACCTTTTCCAAAAGACACTTCTTTCTCCAATGGTTGCATCTCTTACCTTTCATCAATGATCATATCCATTAATGGCTACTGTTCACAAAGAGTTACAACCATTTTTCTCTATATAAACTCATCTAAATCATTGATTCAAATATATGAAAACATATTTTTTTTACTCTAATTTCTGATCTTACTTTCTAAATACTCCTGCATTCTAAAAGCTTCAATTATTTTAATTGCTTATTGAATCATTGAAATTATTTCATATCTTTTGATTCAATAAGTAATATACTTCCCTTAATCTTCACAAAACATCATTCACATATTTTGAGGATAAGATTATAGGAAGTTTGTACTACAAGTGACAAAACTGTGTTAGCAAGAACACATAACGTCAACAAACAATTATATTCATCAGTGTTGAAGTCCTCGGTGTTGTAAGAGGCAAGTGTTGAAGTCCTCGGTGTTGTAAGAGGCAAAGTGTTGAAGTCCTCAGTGTAATAGAGGCGTGAAATCCCGTTCGTTTGCTCGGGTGTTGTACACCTGTTCCTCCGGGTGAAGCGAGGTAGTTAATAGTGAAAATCCAGATAGAAGTCTGGGACTGGACGTAGGACGGTGCTCCGAACCAGTATAAAAATCTCTGGTGTGATTTTCTATTTTTATTTACTTTGCTATTATCATCTATTTCCGCATTTATATTATATTCCATATTACACGATCCGTGTGTACTATATTAGCACGTGCACTCGTACACGCACTTTTCAATCTCTGCAAGTATGCTTTCAATGACTCTCCCGGAGCTTGGATTACATTTGATAAGGACATCACATCCTTTGGACGAGTGGTGTGTATCCTGAATTGTTCTATAAATTTCATTGCCAATTCATCAAAGCTAGATATAGATCATGGGGGGAGTCGAGTAAACCACATGGTGGTAATTCCGGACAGAGTGATTGGGAAGCACCTACACTTGGTTGCATCATTTGCTCTTGCAGAGTCCATCATCCATCCGTACCTCATCACATGCTGCTTGGGATCAGTCTTCCCTTCGTAGGCTGGGATGGTCGGCATATTAAACTTGTTGGGGTACTCAGCCTGTAGGATACCATCTTTAAAGAGAGTATGGCTTCTGGACACTCCCCGGTCCTCATTGGTCAAGCCTTGGTTCTCTCTCATCAACTGCTTGACCATAGCTGTTAAGTCCAGAGTTTGTATGGAGGATGGAAGGTTGGGTTCCGTTCCACGGGACCATGTGGGTTGATGTCCCGCCTGATTTGGGTCTTGGAGATTCGGGTGTCCAGTCTATTCATGGGCTTGATCTTTAGTCAATCGATTTGTGGCACCCGCCTGTGCACCTTCATCCTTACGGCGTCTACACCTAGGAGGTTCATCAGCTGAGGTTGAACTATCAGATTCAGAATAAGGGGCAGGGTTACCTCCAGCATTCTGACGCTGCTGCTGAGTGAGCTGAGTCATGAGATTAGTATTGACTTGAATCTGCTCAGCAAGTTGCCTTCTACTTTCCTTGAGTTCTCTTATCAAGTCGTCGAACTCTATTCGGGAAACAACTTCCGCTTGGTTTTGGGTGGAGGGCCCTGCACCTAGAGTCGCTTGCTGATTTTTAGGTCTAACTTGTTGCACGCTAGCAGTCTCATGGACATCTGCGTTGTGAGAGGCCGATCTAGTTCGTGGTCTCCCTATGGTAGAGTTGTTGGTTGTAACTCTAAATAGAATCAACAGATGCCTTGTGAATGATCTTGGATCTCCTCTGGGGGATTTATGCAATCCAGTAGCTACAAAACAGATCCTAACAGCTTGAGAATTCGATTCTCAGTGAAATCACCAAAATGTTAGCACCAAAATTGGTCACTAACACCCTTAGAAATATTGTGTAGAGAGATTAATGAAGAAAGTAAATTAAAACAGAGAACAATATATAAATTTCAATGGAGAGAACAAGACACCAAATTTATAGTGGTTCGGTGCAACTTCCTACGTCCACTTTGAAGTTGATTTCTATTGATTTCCTTGATAGTTGATTATAGATACAATCCATTTCTAATTACTTGAATACAATTGCAAAGTAAAAGATTAAGTCTTGAGTGAGTGTTGAATGCGGTAGAGTTTCCTAGTGTTCCCGAAAAAATCCCCTTCCACTGTGCCCCTCCCTCTCTATTTATAGACGAAGGTGGGCTGGACTTCCCTGGTGGGCCTGGTAGCTGAATACCTTAGCCCAAATGGAGTGGTCTCTGTACGTCGATCCATAGATGCCGAACAGGGCATGAATGCCAAACAATAATGGGAGCCGAACCAGAGTGTTGTGCCGAAGGACTAAATGTCGAACCACCATCTTCATGCCGAACGAAGTGAGATGCCGAGTGGCGAGTGTATCCCGAGCAATGATTGAAGTGGATTGAGACTGGTTGAATGTCGAACAATACTGGAAGCCGAATGACCTCGGGATGCCGAACACCTCTGGGTGCCGAACGTTCTTCGAATGTCGAACGTCCAGAGATGCCGAATGTCCTTGCCTACCGAGCTTCATTTGGCACCGGATGCTCATGGATGCCGAACATACCTTATATGTCGAACATCCTTGGTATGCCGAGCGTCCATGGATGCCGAACGCTTCTAGATTCCGAGCACCCATTCATGCCGAGCATTCCTTTATGCCAAGCGTTCTCCTGATGCCGAGCGCTCTTCTAATGCCGAGCTCCTCGATGACGACCACTCCCAAATGCCGAATGATCCATAAATTGCCGAGCAATGTGCTAGTGCCGAGTGTTCCTTTATGCTGAGCGTTTTTTGTTGCCGAACGCTCTTGACTGCCAAATGACCCTGACTGCCGAACGATTCCTTGCGTCGAGCGTTCCTTTATGCCGAGCGTTCTTATGATGCCGAGCGCTCTTCTGATGCCAAGCGCTCCCAAATGCCGAACGATCCATAAATTTCCAAGCAATGTGCTAATGTCGAGTGCTAAGTTGCCTGGTCAAATCTTCAGGAAACAACGACCATAAACCTTAGGCTAGGATTAAGATAACTTATAGTTTGTTTGTAGTACATAATTATATTACACTTTTGGTTTAGTGGATGGTTGTGTAGATAACTTGATTGTATGACACGGATGTTTATTACGCATTACGTTGTTCGTCCCTTGGAAAAATTTCATGGACAAAATCCTTTTAAGAGGTGGAGAATGTACCACCATGTAAAATCAACCATAAGTAAGTAACTGGATAAATTAATTTAGGTAAGATACGGGTAAAAACGAAAGTTAGGGTGTTGCATTCGTGGCAATTTTTTGATCAGTTTTCATAAATAATATGTTGAAAATGGAGCTCAAACGGAAAAGTTATAACATTTGAAGTTTAGGATTCAAATTAATTTAAATAGAATTTAAATTCAAATAAACAATCAATTCTTAAATTTGAAATTCAAAAGTTAATAGTAATTATACTTGGGGTTAAGTAAAGGTTAAAATTAACATTAGCGTTAAATTGCATTTGAGGGAGAAAATAAATTAGACAATGGCAAAAAAAATTATGTTCCCAAAATGGGACCGGTCGACCCCTAACCCATGAAGTGGTGGGGCGTTCTACTGATGAACATAGGGTGGCGGCTAGGGTTTGGCAGCAATGAACGTCTCGATTTTATAACTTCAAACCAATTTGAATTCAATGGTTCCAATGCATTATAACCACTATAAATAAGATTCTAGCCGCTTCACTTTGCTTCACAAAATATTTTTGGAATACTAGCGAAGCTCTACCAGTTCGTCTCTTCATAAATTCAAAAAACTTCATTAGGGTTTCAGGTAAGAAATCATATATATATCTATTCATTTTTTTGTTTATTTTCTCAATCTACTATCCTCCAAACCTTTAATTTTCTGGATCTAACGTATATACAAATCCCTTGTTGTATATATAAAAAGGAAGAGATCTGAAAAGAGTTCATTGAAGGCGTGTCAAATCAAAAGAAGGCAAAGCTAAGGGCCTATAGTGAGTGCAAATCTTAGTTTTTCTATTTTAGTAATTTTATAGTGGTTTTTGGATTTGATATATGCCTCGGGGAGTTTTGAACTACAAAAACATCACATTAAAATCCCCAAAATCCCCCCATAGAGAAGTGCCAATTCTTAGATTGGAATCTTAATTGTTTTATATTGAAATAATGGAGTTTGTGTGGATTTTGCAGTTTAAGTGTTTTACCTTTTGTTCCACTTCTTATTCTCTTTCTTTGGACTGTTTAAGGGATTTGATTATGAAATGGTATGTAAGGCACGAATTTCTATTCTGCTTTGCACTGCCTATTTCTACAAATTACAGAAATTCCCTTGTCTAATTTATTGTAAAAGAAGTTGAATAGAGCGTAAAATTAATTAAATTGTAAGTTTCTATTATTGATTTATTATTCCATTATTTTAGTATGAAATAAGTTGGACTTTGATTCTATATACAACTTTATTGACTTGATTTTGGAATATTGGTCTTACGGTATATGTTATTATGGAAATGAGGCTCGTAAAATTTTGGAAGATTTGACATTTAAAACTTTAGTTTAGGACATAATCTCCACACTCATAGAAATCAATAAATGCGCATACACATGCACACATACATAAGAACCTTTCTTTTTATATAAAGACACACACACACACTAGCATAATAATGTACAATTATAACATATTAATAGTGTAGTTAATTAGGTTAAATATTAACATTTAAATCTCCCTTAGAAAAGTGATTAATTATAGAGGTGAAACAAGAAGGATTTCTTATAAGGCCTAAATAATTGATACGATGAGATGTGTGATAATACACCGATAGAGTGTTATGAAATATGACTAAGTAATTGGGATGCAAGGTCATTCAAAAGCATACAAAATCTACCTATCTAATCTTGCTATCAATATTGTGATTTTGGGCCTGATGTGAGACATCGCCTATAATAGTGACTACGGATGATGCAAGGTTAGCCCTAATTTTGTAAAATTTGCCCAGCTAATTTCGCTACCGGACACTACGAATAGCTGGGCTAATATGAGACATCTCCATGGAATACGGGTCATAATATGAAGGACCTATTTCGAGGATTGAAGGTATTAAGTGGTTGTTTGAGGGACTGCCCCTTTCCCTTATATGAAGTATTAAATGGTCAGAATTGAATGAGGCACGGTTGAGAATATCTTGGAATGGTCCACTTTAAGGGAAATAGTAAGTGTCTAGAGAGATTTTAGTGCAATGTCAGCTAGATAGATACTTGTAAGGAGTCCGTCTTGTGAATAGGTATTAAATGATGGGGGCATACCTCAATCGAGGTCTTAAATGGTCAAAGTTTGCCTATTTTCCATTAAAAGGTATTAAGTGGCTTGGGTACTATCTGTCACATTGGTAGACATTAATAATGATGGTCATGGGTTATGGAATTGGATAATACAAAAGACATGCTTTAGAGATTGAAGGTATTAAGTAAGTTGTTTGAGGGCCCGCCTCTTTGCCTTATATGAAGTATTAAATGGTTTGAATATGGTTTAAATGCAAAACACATATCTATATTTATATTATACTGTCCAAGTACTGGTATAGAAAGGCTCAAAAATTTTATTCGTCGTACATTGTTATTCTTACTCACGTCTCATTACAACACAGGTTAGGGAAGGAGACGCTGATTGAGATGGAGATGGCGATGAAAGGAGCATGTGGTAGTAGTCTATTTATGATATTTTCTGATGTACTCATAGATGACAATGCATTTTTGAACATGATTATGTAATGTTTATGTTTGACATTATGTTATGGTTTTGTGACATTTGGTACTTTAAATAAAATGGGTACTGTTTATGCTATTATATTTTATCCTTCCATTAGGAGTTCTGACTGAATAGATAAATAGCTCTGTATTGTTCTTTTTACCAATCAACAGCCGACTTTGGAATGAGTTTAAGTTTTGTTGAGCCTTTTTTGAGTCGAGATTTAAGCCAGTTTCGAGGTGGGTTGTTACAACACAGATCCTACAAAATTACTAACATAGCCTACTGACCTTCCACCGCTGACATCCCATTTAGACTAACCTAATGTAAGTCAAGGAAAATTCTTCTTTTAGTTACTTAATATCTCTTATTAGAGATGAAACATACCCTATTTTCTTAAAAGTATTGGACCATTTAATACTTAAAATCCAAGGCAAACCCTTGATATATTTCCCCATACGTATCAGCAATGCGTATCCCTTCTCCATAGGTCCTACGGTTAGAGATGCCTCACATTAGTAGTAAGTACATACAACCGATGGTAGCCTCTAAGTGAAGGGTAGACTTCTGTTATGTAACTCTACTAACTTCGCGTCCTAACCTACTAAACTGAGCCAACCATTCAAAGCTTAAATGTTGGACTAGACCAACCAATTCACGCTTGTTCTGATCGTATAATTATGACTGTATAATTTCTCGTTATGAAAATTATACTGCCTTCGAGCATCTAATTCTTATATTATATGCTTGCTTATTTACCATATTCCATAAATGTCAAGTCCATAATAAATGGTCATTATTATTCTAATTGGATAATTTCTAATAACATTTATTTATCTATTCTAATTTAACCTATTACACCTATTACATCTCCTTATAAATATCATAGTAAATCTTTTAATTGGACACATTAAACACATTTATGTCCCTATTTAATTCCTATATCTACCTATTAAATGCACATTTATTGTCGTACTACTTTTGGAGTTACAATATCTTTTCCTTCTGCACCTTCGAATCCAATAATTTAATCGCTAGTAATAACTAAGATAAATATTGTTGTAATTTATGCTATATATATGTGTACGTATTTCAATTTTTAAGTATTAATTATTAAACTAGATATTCCTTTCCATGTTTTATTTACCAGAGCTATCCTTCCTAAAATGATTACTGTTATAACTTTCCATAAATTACCCAAAATGTGACTTTTGCTCTGTTTGAAATTATAAGGAATTATCATTTTTCTTAAAATATATAGTGCAAACTATAGAGAAGAATATTCGTACTTTACACTTCTCTTTCCTTTTTGGTATATTTCTTGCTAACTCAAACTATGGCATTTTTGTACATATTTTTGGAATCGGATAATTGAAGGAAATTATACAAAAATAGACAATAAAACTATAACCTACCTCAATAAATTAAAACATAGAAATTCACATTCCATGTCAATTTAGGGAAATATAAATTAGTACTAACATTTTACAACCCAACTATAAATCTGGAATAAATTTTACATCTCTATCAGCATTCAATTTTAACAAATTTAGGGAATGGTTTTCAAATTTCCAGATTAGGTGCAAAAAGCATTCATATTCCAATTATCTAACTTATATAATATTTAGGCGAGATTCAATATTCCTAAGCCTATAATTCCATAGATCTTGCATTCTAATCTCCCTCACTTTTAAAGCTTTCCAAATCTCCCAAATTCGAATTCATCCCTTTACTTGACTCCTTTTCTATTCTAATCAAAAAATATATAACAAGGTATATACATACTATTAGAATACAGAACTGAAAAGAGATTTAGGGTTAAGGAACATAAATGTATAACAAATGAAATTTACCTTATCCATTGTATTGATTCGCTTCTTCTCTTCTTCTCTTTTATTTTCTACCCTTCTCTAATGATATATATATATATATATATGTTGTATTTTATAACTAATAGAAATAGTAGAGAATGAGAAATGACATAGCTTCACTTTCTAGATCAGAAAATGTGAGAAGAGAAGTGAGGGGTTAGACTTGCATTTATATGTGCCCGAATCAATCGTATCTATTAGACAAATTACTTAAATTCGAGTTGTTCGGCCAAAATTCAACCTTTGCCACCACCCCCTAACTAGTAGATTTCCCATATAAGCAGTCGACTGGTGGGGTCCCGCTTTTATTATTATTTATTTCCTTTTCTTGTTTAAATTATTTCTTCTTTAGAAACTTCAAATGCTAATAACCTTTTCTTTTGAGCCTCACTGATACGAAGTGTAACGACCCGCCTTTCACTCCACAGAAAGATGAATCGTTAAAAGAAAGAAAGAGGTAGAAATAGAATAGATAGAAGAAAGAACTCAACAATATTAGAATCTCATAGCGGAACGGAACAAAATATAATATATCACATAACTATTACATAGTCGTTTACATATCAGAGTTACACAGATACAACAGCATCATTACATTAGACAGTTATAAAACCTGTCTATCATAAATGTCAAATACAACACAGAGATACCAATACAGCGAAAACACTATATATCTACAATCGTTGAAGCCTCCTGCTCCATCTCTCCTCCATAATTCGTCAAAGCTAACTCGAATCCCTTGGCTACTCGGAAAAATTTGAGTACCCAAGAGTTCAAGAAAAACATAATAAACTCCAGGTCAGACATGGGTCTGGTGTGACTAAACGGTTTAAAGTTTCTTAACTTTAAAAAAAACTTTGAAAACAAAAGGTATCTCGTAAGACTTCCCACACATAAACACGAAAAAGTTTTTACCTTACGATAACAAAAACAGTTGATAGGAAATCCAGTGATATTATAATAGAGTCTAGGGTTTTCAAATAAACTAGAAAATAGTCGAAATTGTTACATTTATTAAATTCCAACATACATAGGTATACAATCAAATTTGAGGGCACTTATTGGAGATTAGATTCCATACAATGGCAGGGCTACTGGGGTACCGCCCATCATAGTACGTGGTCTGGATCACCGTACCGAGGATCCACCCTAAATCCCCTGCAACACAAGGTCGAAACCATCCCTTACTGGATAGTCCCGAATAAGAAAACTCCGTGGTTGTAGCTAGCAAACGCTCACACAGCCGAACAAAAAGGGACTCTAGACAGGGGAAGACCTTATCCTACTTGAGCGCGACTCACTTAGCCTTGCTGCACCTCCCTGTTTAAGCCATTACTGGTTGATGAGGTTTGAGACCACGATTACCTTTATAGAATACATCTATCTTAGAATGCTCATCGTCCACCTAACGATGTTCTGAAAGAATTCAATCCATACAAGTCGTTCTGGGTTCGAACGAAATCGAAGCATTATCTCGTTACACTCATTTTGGAATCACCCTAAGAGTTAATAACAATAACCGTTGCACTTTGAAACTCCATCTCGATCTTCACTTTGAGATGTCACGACCTATCAATTAACTT
Organism: Allium cepa; assembly: GCA_030765085.1. Classification (NCBI taxonomy): domain Eukaryota; kingdom Viridiplantae; phylum Streptophyta; class Magnoliopsida; order Asparagales; family Amaryllidaceae; genus Allium; species Allium cepa. The sequence continues at coordinate 380,521,409 of CM060937.1, forward strand.
GGATCGAGGTGGTTTTCGGATAATTAAATTTGATACCCGATCCCGGTCTAATCGAAATCCAAACGTATCTTAAAGGCCAAGTTGTTTAAAGTTAAACAATTTAATTCAATTCAATACTTGAATTCATACAGCATTTACATAAATAAATATCACACATTTATCGTTAGTATATCCAATATCATATCATAGAATATCACAGCATATCATCCAATAGATATCATCCAATTAAGACATCCTACATAAACAATCATTCACAATCAGGAATTATTAATCCATATCATAGTTAATTTAATTAACTTAAATTAAATTAATTACTTAAGAATTAATTACCAAATCCTGCTTAATCAACCATTAATTAGTTACATCCCATTTAATTAATTAATCACTCCTTAATTACCTTATCATCAATTAATTAGTCTCCAATCACAGATTAATTATCCTTTATCTATTAATTAATAAACCTTAATTATCAATCAATATCTCACAATACAAATTAATTAATCCATAATTACTCTTATAATTAATTAATTAATTAATCTTTAATTAACTAATTAATTATTCCTAAATTACAAATTAATAATCTTAATTATTAATTGATAACCTTAATTACAAATTAATTAATCCTTAATCACCAATTGATTAACCATTTGGTTAATCCTTAATTAACCGTTAACCCATCCCTAATCAACAGTTAATCAATCCTTAATTAATCTTCAATTACAGATTAATTATCCTTTAATTGTTAATTAATAAAACCTAATTATTAATTAATAAAACTTAATTACAAATTAAGCACTTCTTAATTACTAGTTAAGTAACCTTTAATTACTTAATTAACTAATCACTAATTACCAGTTAATTAATCTCAAATCATTATTAATCAATCTTAATTACATAATCAATTAATTCTTAATTACACTTAATTACTTAATTAATCATTCTCTAATCATTAATTAATAATCTTCATTATCTAATTAATGATTTTTTATTACAAATTAATTAACCTTTAAATTAATTAAAATTTAATCCTTAATTTGTTTATTAATTAAATCAATTAATTACTCTTAATTAATTACTTAATTAATCCTTTATAATTATTAATTAAATTAATTAATCGTGAAACTCCAAAAATGAAAGTTGCTCAATAAATCACCACGAATGCGATGGTGTAAATTTCATGCCCAAATTGTGATGTTTACTCAAATTCCATTTTGAAGCTTTATTAATTATTCATTAATCACCGTTAATTTTATGGGGTATTATACGGTGAGTAGATTATAGAGAATGAATGTAGTAAAGTAGAGATTAAAATTGAGTGAATTTGAAGAGTATAGAAAGTAAATTTTGTGAGATATATAATGAGAATTTTGAATAAGAAGAACATAGAGAAAGTAATTAGAAAAATTTATTTTCTATTGTTGGTGGTCTATATTATTAGTCCCTCACATTTCTTCCTTCTTTTAGTCTTTTAATGCCTAATCCTCTTTTCTTTAACGACCCGCAATTTCGCTGCTTCGAAAATAAGGGATTTCATTCATTTTAAATTTAAAAGGAATTTAAAACTTAAATAAATATGTCATATATAATAAATAATTATTTATTCTTATAGTAAATAATTTTAGAATTATAAACTTGGATTTTAGAACAAATCAACAAAAGTTAAGTTTTATTAAAAATAAATAAGGATTAAATAAATAGGTTTAAATATTTATTTGATAAGTTAAATCTTATTTAAAACATCTAATAAAGATAATAAAAGTATATTAATATATTTAAAAGTATGTTAATAATCATTTATAAAAATAACCAAATTTTGTTGCATTTTGTCAATTTTACATACACTATAAAATTAAAGATTTTGATACTAACTAAATATGATTTTTAAATATAAAAAGACATGTTTTAATTTATTTAAAGAAGTAAAACGCTCATTTTAAATTTTGGTTTACTTCAATATACAGCTTAACAAAAATGTCAAATTTTGACTGTAAAATTTATCGACAAAAACGTCGTTTTTAACCAAAACAATCTATCTTCAAGTTGTTGCAACTTGCTACATTTTCTAACATACACAAATGCATAAATACAGTTATAAACTTTTTATACACTTTACATTTATCACTAAAAGACAAAAGGAGTTTACTTTTGAAAAGTTTAAAAAAATAAAAAAGTGACATGATTTGACATAAACCTATAAACAAATCTGTACTAAACAACATCATACTTTATCTCTTATCTCATTAATGCTCAGGTCTTATCAATTATGGAAAAGCAGCTAAAGGATATTTATGTAATTTAGAAAGTAAGAAAAGGAGGTAAAATCATTTCATAAGTACATAAATTAAATCCTAACATCTTTCACATTTAATACCATTTATTCTCCATTAACCAAAGTTCAAATCAAGGGTAAAAAGGCTAAATTAAAAGTCAAAAAATAGAGAAGGTTGTTGTAGTCATTTGTCATCCAAAGCTCAAGTATAAATAAGCATCCATACCATTCATTTTTTTTCATAAAAATCCATTATCTCATTCTCTACTTTCTCTTTACTCTCTTCATCCTCTTCCATCTTCTTCTTCCATCATTTCCATGGCTGTCTTCTCCTCCAAAACCTTCACCATCTAATCCATTTTTCTAGAAAATATATAAAATAAATACTAAAGAACTTCACCTCTAAAACTCCATAAAAGCACCACCTTTCTTCCCCTCTATATTCGGCCCTACCACCCATCCACCATCACAACCGTACACCACCTCCCTCCACCTAGGCTGAGCCCTAAAACCCATGCATACCCGCTCCTCCTCACATACCCGAGCCAATACACCACCTTCCCGAGCCCTAGACCACCTACCCACCTCAAAACACATTCCTACCCCTTTTACACACCCTTAGCCCTAGGCCTACACACCGTACCTTCCTCTTAGCCCATACACCTCCAAAATAAAAAAATAAAAACAAAAACAGAGAAAAGGAAAGGAAAGAGACAAATTCGAGACGCTCGAGAAATAACACGTTAGCTCGAGAGACGCATATTTTACGTAAAAGACTGACGGAGTGGAAATAAAGAAGAGAAATCCTCATCGCTTTTGAATTTATATTTTGGTTATGTTAAAACAAACACATTTATACCCTTATGACATATAAATGTTTTGCCAGATTGATTGTTAATATGGATGATTGATAGTTTGGATAGATAATTGAATTGTGATAATATATCTTGTTATGGTATTAATAGTGAATATGGGATTTGAAATCATATGTTATGTGATTGGTTGAATGGATGTTATGTTAGTGACAAATATGGATATTGGTTATGTTCATTTTGATAAAGCAATCCCTTTGTTAATAAGACCATATTTTAGTGATAGGAGATATTTTGGAAAAGTAAGTCTCTTTTCGAAGTGAAATTAAAGTAAAAAAAAAAGAGAATTTTAAATTTGAAGTGAAATGGGTTTGGAAATGATAGTTAAATTGAAATTGAAATTAAGATGAATAGTGAAACTGAAACTGAAATCGATTTTGAAAAATTAAAGTTGAGATTTAGGATGAATTGAAGTTTAAATCGAAATTAGATTTGAAATCTAAGTTTTAAATGAGTTTAATTTGAATTTAGAAATTGAAATTGAAATCAAAATTTAATATTAAAATAATGGGAATATACTAATATTATAATATGGAAATAGTGAAAATTCATTTCCAATACTTTAAAAAGTGAAAATAATGATTTAAAATGATTTGTAATGATTTTATAAGTAATAGAATTCAATTTGAATAAATAATTTCAAATATTGAAAAATATGTTAAAACTAAGTGTGTCGTGCAACGGTAGTTCGCGATTTCACGCCGAAAAGTTCAAATGAATGCGTAGAGTGGAATATAGCTCGGAATTCTTCGAGAGAAGAAAATTCTAGACTATTATATCCATATCTTCTAAACGAAGACAGAAAATCAAAATTTTGTTCAGTAGATTTTGAGTTAAGTCCAAATCTATTTTCTTGAAAAAATCATGCTAGTACAGTTAAGTGACTATAGCAGGAAATCCGTTAAATGAACGTTTTTAATTATGGTAAAATATGGGATAAATTTGAGAAATCTATTGAAATAGTTTAAAAGATATTTAGATTGGAAAATACAAATTATCGAATGTATAAAACTTAATTTAATCAAATAAGCTTATATAACACTTTCCACAACACTTTTATGCTGCGAATTCTGTAACCATTTGGAATATAAGTTTAAATGTAACGATTTTTCCTAGAATTAATTGTGATGTTTTTAAAAGAAAAACTAAGTGTTTAAAAGATAATTTGAATTCTTTATAATCAATTTCAACATAAAGTTGATAACTAAGTATGCGAAAACGACTAGTACATTTGTCTCGCCTATGAGATCTGGAAAGATAAAACAAGGTGTTTAACTAAGGTTAAGGATGGAGCAACCGGTTCCCTGAACTTACCTGGCTTATGTTTTCTTTTCTTAGACGAGGGGTGGAATAGATCGAAAGGAAAGCCCAGATGCTCTAAGATAAAAAGATTATATTAAGTTTCCAAAATAAAAGTAGACTAGTATTATCCAAAATTTAAGCAATCTCCATAATGTATGATTTCTATGATCCTATTTACTCAAAAGAAAAATGTTTGCTAAGTTTTATTTTAGGGTTTATCGTAAACAATGTCTTAAATAACATTGTTTTTGACCCCCCCTAAAAGTTAAGGAATTTGGATTAAGAATTAAGTGAGAGAAATTGAGATATTATCCAAAGGAAAAGAATAAATTACTTAGTTTATCATTATTCAAAAAGAAAGAGATTTAGAAATCATCCGAAAAGTATTAAAGTGAAAAAAGACTTAATAAATTCATCATGCTCATATTCACTTTTATCGATAATTGGATTTCAAATGAACCGGGGTCGGTTTGGGCGATTCCTATCCGAAAACCACTTCAAACCAATGTATACGTTTGAATGTGAAGACATGTTGAAGATGATGATTATTTAAGACCGTGGATCTTCGTAGCGTGAGGACTGCTTGTTGATTTGCTTTGGGTCGCACCCATTATAGAGTTATATATAGCGGTAGTCTCCTCGTTGTGGAGATTTTTCGGATTGCAAGGACTGCTCGCTACTAGTAGTAGTAGAAGAGTGCCTTCGGTTCGTCCAGCTCCTGGACAATTTGTATGGACGTTTGTCAGAAATTGCATTTTTGAAAGATTACGTACATTTATTTTTACAAACGTACATCAATGGTGGCGGAGAAGGCAACTTCTCTTAGCTTAACACCCTCTTGAGACATACGAGCTCAAGAGTTGTATTTTTGTGGAAGGCAATTAGTAGTCAACGGAAATGGCAATGTGGCATTCAAAGATGTGATGTGTGCTATTTGAAAATGTAATCGTTGCCTCAAGCCTCATCAAATCGGAATTGACCGAAATAGGATTAGATGCGGCAAGGCTAAGTGGGTCATTCCCAAGTAGGGTATGGTCATCCCCTTCTAGACATATTTCTTCCTGCTATGACGTTTTGGATGTAAATTAATCTGGTGTATGGAAAATGAGCGCTCAGTTAGAGGTCGGTAATGACAGGGAGATGACATATTCGGTACTATCTAGTTACAGATGTAGGCTGGTCTAGTGTTGGAAGAGGAGCTTTGTGTTGGTTCCTCAAGACATCCATCTAAAGGTTTACCCATTTGAAAGGTAGATCCTTCACCTGGTCATTTGTATGGAAATGCATTCTCCAATAAGAACCTACGGTTTTTTTATAGAGCTTAGTGTGCTGGAATTTAATAATGGTAACAATTTCGACTAAGATTAATGGGTTTATTTGCAAACGTTTTCAAAGAATGTCATCAGAATTAATATCAAAGGTTTTGATATAAAAGTGTTTTAGTTATCATAAGGTAAAAGCCAGTCCGTGTTTATGTGTAGGCATGGTCTTATGAGGTACTCTTTGTCTTCAAAGGACTTTTATTCAAAGGCTGATATATGACACTATCATTCATTAATGAGTTTTTCTCACGCTGGTTATCAAGCCTAATCTGGGTATTTTCAATACTCGGGTCAAATCCGAATTTTGTCAGGTTTAGTCGAAGATGGTTGGAGTTTCCAAAGGAGAGCTGGAGATATTCATCTACGTATGGACATATTTTATTATCCACTATATCTTGTTCTAGTTGATGTTTGTCAGCAATTGTAAGGACGAATATTTATAACTATCCAAGCTGAATTTAGGTTAGACTCTGATATATGTATTTAAAAGTTTTCCACTGTAAATATATTTGTTCAATATTATATGTTATTCCTTCCTTGTGAAATTCTGTTCTGTCTATTTTTCTTTATTACCCTTGATCATACATACTTTCGTGCAACTTGGGTTAGACATGAGTGTTTTATTGTCGACTCAAAGGGTACAGAATTGCCCGTTCGTCACATTTGGTATCAGAGCTGAATGTTTAGCCAGAACCTTGGCTTTGTTATGGATAAATACTCATCAGAGATAGTATCAGTAATATACTAGGATGAGTAACTCATTAGAGATTGGGTTAGTAACACCCTAGAATGAGTTATGAGAGTGTTATATATACGAGCCCATATTTGTTAATATTATAAAAATGGTTTTGTTTTAAAGAAATTGGTAAATGAAATAATTTTACCTTGGGTTTATATTTTAAATATCAAAGAGGGTATTGCTATTTATGGGTTAGAAATAAAGGATTGCTTGTAATTTAGCTTAGTAAAAACCAAAATATGAATATCTTATGATTAGAGTTGCACGATTTGACTATAAGATATTCCATATAGAATCAATTAGTTAAAAGCTAGAATTTAAAACTTTAATCATAAACCCCTAGACATTTTGTTATTAAGAAATAATGGTTTAATGATCATCAAAATTGATGAATTTAAAAGCTAAGTACAAATATCCTATGAAGTAAAATTCACAATTTAACTATAGGATATTTGATGATAATATTGAAGCTAGAAGTTGTAATTGGAGAAAGTAAAAAGAAATGCATACTTAGAAAAATTCTTATCAACAAGATAGGAAAAGGATAAAGCTAAATTGGGACTATTTGTAAATATGTTATAAAAGGGTAAGTTCCATAACTTATAAGGGAGATAAGGTAATTTGAAATTTAGAAACTGTGATTAGGTTAGAATCAAAGTAAAATTTGAGAATAAAAGATATAAGAAATATTATCCTAATATAAAACTTTGAATTAGTGATACATTTAGGGTAACATTTGTAATTCATGATAAAGTAGGTTAGAAGTGGATAGGTTAGAAAAAAGAGGGAAAGTTTTGAATAATATGGTTAGTAGGTTGATTTTTGGATGAAAATGTTTAAATAACAAATACAATGTGAATTAAGTTTTACAATTTGACTATAAGGTATTTGATGGATTTAAGGTTAAGAAATTTGATTTAGAAAATGGATAGGTAAATAAGTTAAGTAGTTAATCATAGAATCAGTGAGAAAAAGATGTACACTTAGTAAAGTTGTCTTATTAATATATGGATAGGATAAACAATGTTAGCTAAATCTAGACCTCAGGTAAATAAAACTAAAGATTAAGTTTTATAGCTTATTAATTTGAGATAATAGTAAAATTCCACATTAGTTAAACACCCTAATTGATGTAATAACAATTTGAAGTTTGAGGATATGTATATATACTCTTAGGAAGTAAAGGTATATTATACGAGTTTAAGTCATATTTGTATGCTTAAGTAATAATGGATTTAGTAAAAAGTGAATGAGTGTGAAATAAACTTGGATTAATATAAATTTTGAAAAAAAAAATGTATTAGGTAAAAATGAATGTGAATAAATACATAAGTTATACGTAGATCATTTTGGCACATAAATTTTGATCTAAGATTTGAGTACAGAACTTTGAAGTGTTTACACCAGCCCAAAAAAGAATTTATCACTCGATTCTTAACGGCGAGCGTTGATGAGAGTTTGTGATTATGTACTCAAGTTTTCTATCATAGTTGAGAGCTATGCAAGGAAATTAAGGGTTTGTGATCAAGATGTCTGATCAAAGTCCACACTACAAAACCGGGGGATCGATTCTAGTTCAAAAGTAAAGTTATGGATTCAAATAATAGATCGAATCAAATATCACATATAGTATGATGCTTTGGGTTTGTCTATATAGTATTTGGATAGCTATCTTAAATAGTAGGCACTAAGATATAGGAGTTAGACTTATGTTTTAGTATGTATGTTTATAGACTTCGGGTATAGTGCATGCTCAGGCCATGGGTTGAGTTATGTGGATGTATTCATTTATGTTGATATATATAGTATCAATGTGATTGTTTTTGGATGTATAGTCTTGTTTGGCTGTTGTACATATTATTTTAATTGTGCAGTACACACTAGGATGGGTAGGATAGAAATCTAACTTGACGTATGTATAACCTTAATTACGTGATAGGTACTCAGGTTAGTGTGGGGAATCTCTGTATATATGTTTGGAATTATTATTTTTAGTGTTGTTATGATATCGACCTTCTTCATTTTCTATTGTCAGTATAAATCAGTCAAAATGTTTAAGGATATGAGTATGTGATATATTCTTTTATCTAACTTTCATTTCGAGGAAGAAATGCTTTTAAGCAGCGAAGAATGTAACGACCCGTAATTTTGCTACTTCGAAAATGAGAGATTTCTTTAATTTTAAATTTAAAAGGAATTTAAAACTTAAAGAAATATGCTATATATAATAAATAATAATTTATTCTTATATTTAATAATTTTAAAAGTATAAATTTGGATTTTAGAACAAATCAACAAAAGTTAAGTTTTGTTACAAATAAATAAAGGCTTAAATAAATAGGTTTAAATATTTATTTGATAAGTTAAGTAGTATTTAAAACATTTAATAAAGATAATAAAAGTATATTAATATATTTAAAAGTATGTTAATAATTGTTTTACAAAAAAAACCATATCGCATTTTGTCGGTTTTACATACATTGTAAAATTAGATATTTTGATATTAGTTAAATATGATTTTTAAATATAAAGAGACATGTTTTAATTTATTTAAAGAAGTAAAAATTTCATTTTAAAGTTTGTTTTACTTCAATACATAGCTTAACAAAAACATCAAATTTTGACTGTAAAATTTGTCGACAAAAACACCGTTTTCAACCAAAACAAGTTGTCATCAAGTTGTTGCAACTTGATACATTTTCTAATATAAACAAATGCATAAATACAAGTTTAAAAACTTTTTAAATACTTTACATTTAGCACTAAAAGACAAAAGGAGTTTACTTTTGAAAAGTTTAAATAAATAAAAAAGTTACATGATTTGACATAAACCTATAAATAAATCTATACTAAACAACATCATTACTTTATCTCTTATCTCATTAATGCTCAAGTCTTATCAATTATGGAAAAGGAGCAAAAGGATATTTATGTAATTTGGAATGTAAGAAAAAGATGCAAAATCATTTCATAAGTACATAAATCAAATCCTAACATCATTTCACATTTAGTACCATTTCTTCTCCATTATGCAAAGTTCAAATCAAGGGTAAAAAAGGTACATTAAAAGTTAAAAAGTAGAGAAGGGCATTTTAGTCATTTGTCATCCAAAGCTCAAGTATAAATAAGCATCCATACCTTCTATTTTTTCCACAGAAATCGATTAACTCATTTTCTACTTTCTCTTGACTTTCTTCATCCTCTTCCATCTTCTTCTTTCATCATTTCCATGGCTATCTTCTCCTCCAAAACCTTCGCCATCTAATCCATTTTTCTAGTAAAATATATAAAACAAACAAAAAAGAACTTCACCTCCAAAACTCCACAAAAGACCACCTTTCTTCCCCTCTATATTCGACCCATCCACCACCACAACCGTACACCACCTCCCTCTACCTAGGTCAAGCCCTAAAACCCACGCATACCCCCTCCTCCTTATATACCCGAGCCAATACTCCACCTAGCCGATCCCTGGACCACCTACCCACCTCAAAGCACACGCTTATCCCCTTTACACACCCCTAGGACGTACACTCCATACCTTCCTCTTAGCCCATGCACCTCCAAAATAAATAATTAATAAATAAAAACCGAGAGAAGGAAAGGAAAGTGATAAATTCAAGACGCTCGAGAAATAGTACTTTAGATTGAGAGACACGTATCTTACGTGAAAGATTGACGGAGTGGAAATAAAGGTGAGAAATCCTTATCGCTTTTGAATTTATAATTTGGTTATGTTAAAACAATCAGATTTATACCCTTATGACATATAAATGTTTATATCAAATTGAATGCTAATATGGATGATTGATAGTTCGGTTAGATAATTGAATTGTGATAATATATCTCGTTGTGGTATTAATAGTGAATGTGGGATTTGAAATCATATGTTATATGATTGGTGGAATGGATGTTATGTTAGTGATAAATATGGATACTGGTTATGTTCATTTTGATGAAGTGATCCCTTTATTAATAAGACCATATTTTAGTGATACGAGATATTTTGGAAAAATAAGTCTCTTTTCAATTATAAGTGAAATTAAAGTAAAAATAAAAGATAATTTGAAATTTGAAGTGAAACGGGTTTGGAAAGGATCGTCAAAATTGAAATTGAAATTGAGACGAATAGTGAAATTCAAATTGAAATCGATTTTGAAAAATTAAAGTTGAGATCTAGGTTGAATATAAGTTTAAATTGAAATTAGATTTGAAATCTAAGTTTTAAATGAGTTTAATTTGAAGTTATAATTGAAATTGAATTGAAATTGGAATTTAAAATTTAATATTAAAATAGTTAGAATATAATAAAATGACAATATGGAAATACTGAAAATTCATTTTAAATACTTAAAAAGTGAAAATATTGATTTAAAATAATTTTTAATGATTTTATAAGTAATAAAATTCAATTTTAATCAGTTATTTCAAATATTGAAAAATAAGTCAAAACTAGGTGCGTCGCGCAACGTTAGTTCGCGATTTCGCGTCGAAAAGTTCAAATGAATGTGTAGAGTAGAATATAGCTCGTAATTTCTCGAGTTAAAAAAATTCCAGACTTTTATATCCATATCTTCTAAACGAAGAAAGAAAATCAAAATTTTGTCGAGTAGATTTTGAATTAAGTCTAAATCAATTTTCTAGAAAAAAATCGCGCTAGTGCAGTTAAGTGACTATAACATGAAATCTGCTTAAATGAATGTTTTTAATTATAGGAAAATATGGGATAAATTTTATAAATCTATTTAAATAGTTTAAAAGAGATTTGGATTGGAAAACATGAATTATCGATTGTTTAAAAGTTGATTTAATCAAATAAGCTTATATAACACTTTCCGCAGCATTTTTATACTGCGAATTCTATAACCTTTTGGAATATAAGTTTAAATGTAACGATTTTTCCTAGAATCAATTGTGAATATTTTTTAAAAGGAAAACTAAGTGTTTAAAAGTTAATTTGAAATCTTTATTATCAATTTCAAAATAAATTTGATAATTGAGTATGCGAAAACGACTAATACATTTGTCCTGCTTGTGAGATCTGGGAAGATAAAACAAGGTGGTTAACTAAGGTTAGGGATGGAGCAACCATTGCCCTGAACTTACTTGGCCTATGTTTTCTTTTCTTATGCGATGGGTGGAAAAGATCGAAAGGAAAGCCCGGATGCTCTAAGATAAAAAGATTATATTAAGTTTTCCAAAATAAAAGAAGATTAGTGTTATCCAAAATTTATGCAATCTCCAAAATGAATGATTTCTATGATCCTATTTACTCAAAAGAAAAATGTTCGCTAGGATTTATTTTAGGGTTTATCATAAATGATGTCTTAAATAACATTATTTTTGACCCACCTAAAAGTTAAGGAATTTGGATCAAGAATTAAATGAGGGAAATTGAGATACTATCCAAAAAAAGAATAAATTAGTTAGAATTATCATAAGTCAAAACGAAAGAGATTTCGAAATAACTTGAGAAGAATTAAAGTGAAAAGAGACATAATAAATCCTGTATACTCATATTCACTTTTTATCGATAATTGGATTTTGAAGGAACCGGGGTCGGATTTGGGTGATTCCTATTCGAAAACCACTTCAAACCAATGTATATGTTCGAATGTGAAGACATGTTGAAGATGATGATTATTGAAGACCGTGGATCTTCGTAGCGTGAGGACTGCGTGTTGATTTGTTCTGGGTCGCACCCATTATAGAGTTATATATAGCAATGGTCTCCTTATTGTGGAGATTTTTCGGATTGCAAGGGCTACTGACTACTAGTGTTAGTGGGAGAGTGCCTTCGGTTTATCCTATTCCTGAACAACTTGTATGGACGTTTGTCTGACACTACATTTCTAAAAGATTACGTACATTGGTTTTTACAAATGTACATCAGTGGTGGCGGAGAAGGCAACTTCACTTAGCTTAACACTCTCCTTGAGACGTACAAGCTCAAGGGTTGTATTTTTGTGGAAGCCAATTAGTAGTCAACGGAAATGGCAATATGGCATTCAAAGATGTGATATGTGCGATGTGAAAAGGTAATCGCTGCCTTAAGCCTCATCAAAGCAGAAATGACCGAAACATGATTAGATGCGGCAAGGCTAAGGGGGTCATTCCCAAGTAGAGTATGGTCATCCCCTTCTAGATATATTTCTTTCTGCTATGACATTCGGGATGTAAATTAATATGGTGTATGGAAAACGAGCACTCGGTTAAAGGTCAGGGATGATATATTGGGTACTATCTAGTTACAGAGGCAGGTTGGTCTTGTGCTAGCAGAAGAGCTTTGTGATGGTTCCTCAGGACATCCATCTAAAAGTGCACCCATTCGGAAGGTAGATCCTTCACCTGGTCATTGGTATGGAAATCCATTCTCCAATAAGAACCTACGGTTTTGTTTGTAGAGCCTAATATGCTGGAATTTAATAATGGTAACAAATTTCAGCTAAGATTAATAAGTTTATTTGCAAATGTTTTCAAAACATGTCATTAGAAATAATATACAAGGTTTTGATATAAAAGTGTATAGTTATCATAAGGTAAAAACCCATCCGCGTTTATGTGTGGGCATGGTCTTATGAGATACTCTTTTTTTTAAAAGGATTTTTATTCAAAGGCTGGTATATGACACTGTCATTCATTATTGAGTTTTTCTCATGCTGGTTATCAAGCCTGATCCGGGTATTATCAATACTCGGGTCAGATTCGAGTAGTGTCAGGTTTAGTCGAAGACGGTTGGAGTTTCCAAAGCAGAGCTAGAGATATTTATCTGCGTATGGACATATTCTATTATCCGCTATTCGTAGTTTGTTTTAGTTGATGTTTGTCAGCAATTGTAGGACAGATGTTTATAACTGTCCAAGCTGAATTTAGGTTAGACACTGGTATATGTATTTAAAAGTTTTCCGCTGTAAAGATATTTGTTCAATATTATATGTTATTCCTTCCGTGTGAGATTCTGTTATATCTGTTTTTCTTTATTACCCTTGATCATCCATACTTCTACGCAACTTGGGTCGGACATGAGTGTTTTATTGTCGGCTCAAAGGGTACGGAATTGCCCATTCGTCACATTTTCCCTACCTATTCACCACTTTGTCCTCCATCTCACTATCTCATCCATCCCGCTTAGGCTTTATTTTGTTTTTTTTCTTTTTTATTCTCCCTTTTAGATCTAGACCATTTATCTTACTTTAGCTACCTATCTCACCCTTTATCCACCTGTTTTCCACATACATTGCCTTGATACCCTTCACGTTCTACAAATCTTGATCGAGAGTCTACTACCTCACATCATCCAAGGATCTCCTTGGCTTCAGAGTTTTCTTCCACGCATTGGATAACTTTTGGTCACGTTTATGGGTTATGCTCTTCGGCATATGTTTATATTGTGGGCAATGGTGCTTTTTGGTACGTTTTATGAATGTTTAAAGTTTGAGCTTATTACCATTTGGGCCTTTTTGTTGAGTAGGTTTTTTTTCTACTATGAGCTTGATGGTGCTCTAATCTTGTCTCGTTCCGACAAGCACCATTGTCCTAGTGGTTGAGTGATTCGACTTTAGTGCGAGAGGTCACAAGTTCGAAAATTGCGTAGCATGATTCGAACATTTATTGACACATGATTTGTGGTTTGTTGTCCCAGTGACATGTTGTATCTAAGTATCATTTCAAATTAAAAAAACCTTGCCTCGTTCCATTCTCATCACTCGCTCCATGGTGACTATTTAGGTCTCTTGGTGAGCTTTCATTGGTGATGCATTGATATGCTTTAGGGGATTTTTGGGTTATTGTTCCTGCTAATCTTGCTGTTGCAGTTTGATAATGATTCTTCTCAAAATGGTTCGGTTACATTAGTTGCAATGGTCTGTTGGACCAATATCAGTGAAATCATCTTCTATATTAGTTTTTTTTGTTCATGGATGAAGCTTCGCTTCACTTCCAGAGTTTTCGATGCCAATCCTAGAATGGTTATTGCCAGGGCTCTTCCTTGTATGGAATGTTGCTTTAGGAATTTGGAACTTATATATTATGTATGAGTTTTTCAAAATATGTTTCATATAGTCTTGCAATATATTTGAGCGAAGTCAGTTGTAATTGTGATTGCAAAATGCTTTGTGAGTTGTTGATTAATTATATGTTTGATATTTCACTTTTGGAATATGTGCCGAAGTTACATTGTTGCCGAGGCATTTTTTCCTAACACTTGTAATGAATTTTGTAAAGGGATAAGGCCATGATAAAATCGGCTTGCATGTGCAAAATGATAATTTTTATTCAGCCGATCAAAAACTCGTTTTTTAGTCCCCTTTATATAGTGTTTGAAGCGACATGTCCATTTCCGAAGAGATGGAGCCAAAAATTCATAACTATTTAAAATTAAAAAAAAAACTCTTTAACAATACATATGTTAACATACATACATAGGGTATGTTGACGTAGGCTTTCTTTTGAGAAAAACAATAACACATTTTAAGTGTTATAAAATTATGGTATTTTGTAAAATCGTTTAAAATAGTGTTTAAATACTTTTTAATATATAGCATTTTTATAAAATATTTATAGAAATATATTTTGAAAATAAAATAATTATTTTGACGAGAAAGTATTCAAATTAAAGAAAGTTGTTATTCAAGGACTTAAACAAATTTATCTAATGTCTATTAATTATAATTATAGTCTTAAACTCTTAATGTCTTTGTCTTCAAAATACGAGTCTTCAATTATTTTGATCATCTTTGAATTTGATCTGTAATCGCTTTACTGATTAGTCTTCAGACTCGATTATTCTATACTTGTATAAACTATGTAATATCCAACAAAATATTCTATACAACTTGGAAAAACATTAATACCAATATTTATATGGTCGTTGTCTTCAAAATTGATATATGTGGTATTAACAGTCTCTCCTTTTTTATGATCACAATCATATAAAAATATTTATTATAAAAAAATGTAACTCCCCCTAAATTGGTCAACTCTCTCTATTTTGAATAACCACCCCTTAGTATATGCATGTATTATATTTTATATTTCTCTCCCTTTTGTCATCAAGAAAAAAGGGTAAAGAAAAATAAACTCTCCCTAAATATGACATAATAAATACTATGAAATGTGATAGTATTGTGTATGGAATCAAAATTAATACTAATGGCAAAATATCATTTCTAAGAAATAACTTTATATATATATATAATCTACATTTACATTTGTTTAAAACATGCATCATAAGTTTACATCTGCACACATATTTATATACAATTAATTGCATGAAAAGTACAAATAAAACTAGAGTTAGTTATATAAACTAAAAAGTACAAATAATAACTACATGTTTTAAATACAAATTAAAACTAGATTTTTTTTAGGAACTTTGACCCATCCTTGGGATCCAAAGATTGGATTGGTGTTGATAACTTCCCAATCTTCTTGTTCCACTTTTTCTTAGAGTTCAAGCATTACAGGGCTTTGCCTTAAACTTCTTTAGCGAAAGAAGAAATTAAACATCGAAAAAATAGAATTATTTTCTTATTCTTTGATCATTCGCATTTTACTCAACTCTAAGTGTTGTTGATTGCGAAAAATTAAGCAAAGTGAATTCTTAAATGGTTAAGGAGTTGTTTCTAGATTGTTACTAAGTTTTAGTTTTGAAAAATTGATGTTTGAATTTATTTTTATGGAAAGAGATGTGTAGAGAAGAATAAAATAAGAGGATGAATTAATTTCTGAGTTTTTCGGAAAGAAATATGTTTTTATAGAAGTGAATAGTCGGATTAATAACTAATCCCTTCAAAAAAAGATAACTAATCTTTTTGAATTTCAAATTCTAGAAACACCAGAGTATGTCGACATACATGAGTAGGCTATGTTGACTATATGAAGAAATTTGCATGTGCCTTTTTTTGTTTATATATTATCCTATTTTAGTTTATTATTCCAAAGAATAAAAGAACATAATTAACAATAAAAATGAAGAATTTAAGAAAATTTAATAAAATAGAGAAATACATAATTATAATGAAAAATACAAGAAAATAACATCAATAGAAATAAAAAACATAAAGATGGATAGGCAGATCTAGAATGATAATGAAGAAGAAGAATGAAGAATTTCCATGAAGCTTTCTCATTATTTTCACAAAGTATTTGTTAAATTTGTTTAAGAGGCTAGTGAATTCTTACTAGAAAACATGTAGGCTTCTTTTGATTATTAAGAAGCTTCTCTTGATTCCTAAGGATCCTTTTGTTTGAATAGCGAGACGACTTGTCATAGCTTTCAAGAGATGTATCCTTTTGCTCCTCCTCTTCTTCCTTTTCTTTCTCCTCTTCTATTTCAAATCACTTTCTTTTCTTGAAGAACCTCTTGCTCTTTTTCTCTTGCCAACCTCTCTTACTTTTCAGTAAGAGACTCATAGGGTCCGAATTTGATAGTAATGTGAACGAAGCTTGCTTTGTCAAAAAATTTATGAGGCAAAATGTTTTTACCTTTCAGGTCAATACCAAAATAATTGAAAATTTTAGTAAGATACGCACCATGGTAAAGTGTGTTTTCATGTATATAACTTTTTTTTTTGAACAAAGTCATCCAAAATCACTTGAGTCCAATTACATCATATTTTCCGAGAATAACAAAAGAAGCTTTGAAAACTTTTTAAGTGGAATTGTTGTAATTCCCTGTCCTTGGTGTAATACTTTGTTGTAAAATAAGACACGTTGGTTTTGCATTCGACCTAAGATTCTTGCCTTTAAAACCAAATTCTTCATCATTTGAAAACAAATCATACATAACTTCTCTATTTTCATAATGAGTTTCAAAAGTGGATAAGAAAGTTCCACTACTTTTACAATCAAGAATTTGACAATCTAAAAAAATAGTATCTTTGATACCACTCAAAATTTGACCTTTTTCACATGGATAAAACTTTCCATTGAAATTAGCATAAAATATTTTGAACTAATCGGGATAATAATCAAAATCATTTTGAGATAAATCGGTTAAACCAAAAAAACCATTTTTCAAAGAAAGAACTTGGAAACCATCAAAATAAAGCTCATTAAAATTAGCAAATTTTCTCCAAAAGACTTTACTAAAAGTTGCATACTTAATGTATGTTCCAATAGACTCTTGATCACTAAAAAGTTGACTTTTAATCTTTGGGTAAGCCTAATTGTAACAACCTGGAATTTTCGAGATTACTGTTAATAATAAATTTTAATACAAAATATAATTTAATATTGTATTTAAAAATGAATTGGATAATAAAATGAGGGATTATATTTTTTATTTTATATAAACAATATCTTGATGATTATAATTTGGGATTTGAAATTCAAATAAGTCATATTATTTTATTTGAAGCCTATTTCAATATTCGACGGTTGAAAAAAGTGTAAAAGAATGAAATAAAGTTAAAAAAAACTTTTTTATGGATTTTTATTAATAATAAATAATTGTGATGGTTTAATTTTAGTTAATTAGTAATATTGGAAATTTATTCTAATGTTAGCCTTTTATTGTAAAATAAAAGGAATAATATGAAGAAAATAAAATTTAGAAGTGTAATTAGGATTGAAATGGTGTATTGATGTTATAGAAATGTTAAAACATTTTAATACACTTCATTCGACTTAAAAAATGAATTTTATTTGGTTGAAATGGATGAAAATAGTGATTTTTCACTAAAAATGGGAATATTGGTAAATATTGTTAAAAAATTGTGTTATATGGGGAAAATAATATTTTTATTTGGAAAAATATATTTCGATTATTAAAAAGTGTTATAATGATTTATTTCAATTTATTTGACATGAACGATATTTTTGTTTAAGTTAATGCATTAAAAATAGTGTTTTTACACTAAAATGGTGTAATTTGTAAAATATTGTCAAAGATAGGGTTTTAATTTTAAAAATAACTTTTTACTGTCGAATATTTTTTTTTTATTTTATATAATAGCAATTTTATTGCAAACAATTTATTGTAGATATTTTATTTGGTTAGAAATGAGAAAACTAGTGTATAAATTGATTAAATAGGTTAAATATGTATATAACATAAGAATTTCTCCAAGTATATTAGTCTTGGGCATATTTGGGTAAGGTTTGAATTCATTAACTCTCTCTAGAACCATCTAGAAAATAGGAAATATGTATAGGTACCTTTTTTTTATCATCGTCTTCCCCAAAACAAAAGACAAAGTAAATAGAGAGAAAGAAAAACAATGGCTTTCCCTAATTAAATCTCAATTCCACTCAATTTCGCTGTTAACTCAAGAAGAACTTCACCAAAATAAGAATAGAAAAGGATTTCAACTTCAAGCTCTAATCTTTTTTTCACAAATTTGGGCGTTTGCTATCTAAAATCAAAGGTGAGTTTAAAATTCACATTTTCTAGCTTTGATTGAGATTTCAAGGTACGAAATCTCAATTTTGTTTGTTTCATGTTTATTTGTGAAATTGCCGTCAGTAAATTGGGCATATATCTTTTATTTTAAGTAGGAATTCAATAATTTTAGATGATCTGAAAAGAATAGACATAGCTCTACAAGTTCCATGTTTTTAGTTTTCTAAAATTTGGAAGTTTTCTTGATCAAAATCGTGCTTATTTGTTGTTGTCACGAGAGTAAATTGGCAGCAGCAACAATCATAGGTTAGAGAAGTGTTTTAGCCATAATTTTTTCGTTTCTTATCCAAATTAGGTCAAATTTTTTTTCTGGAAAATAAATTCAATAAGGAGTAATTTATCCTCAAGTTTTAATTTGATATTTTACTATTTGACTGACCTAAAACAGATTTGTAAGCAGAATTATAGTTATGTCTGACAGAATTTCTTGAGTTCGAATCTAATATTGTTTGAGCTAAATCTTTCTCGATTTTGATCAGAATTTGATTATTTTTAACGTTTCGAAAAGCACAATTCATGTAATACAACTTTTACTCATTGAGTGTTCTGAAATTTTTAGGTTAGATATGTCAAAATCTAATTTTTCTACTGCTAACCCGAGAGCAAAACCAATATTTTCTCTATGTTTGAAACTGAAACGAATTTGGCCATAACTTCTTCGTTTCTTAACCGAATTTGATAATTTTGGATGTTCCAAAAAGCTTAGGTCATATGCTGCAAGTTTATTCATAGTATTTTCTATAGTTTTGAAGTTTGCTTCGTCGAAAGTATGGTTGTATGTTGCTGTCTTGAGAAAAATGACAACAACAATAATCGTTGACCATAGAATTGTATTAACTCGTTTGTGCTCTCATTCTCTTAGGTTTTGAAGATGTTTTTGAGATATTTTGGGAGCTATGATGCCTATCAGTAGGCTAGCTATATTTTGAGAATTTGAAATTCAAATTTAAATGGAATTTTAATTGATTTTGGGTTAAATTTGAATTGAATTGTATTGAATTCAAGTTATCGGTTTTGCGATATCCCTCTTAGTTTTCATTTCTTTCGAGAAAGGTTTTCACTAAACCATTTTTGAAATACATGGACATTTCAAATTATTATTACATAGTATTTTTTAAATTATTTTTCTAAATAAAGATAGATTTATTTTCTATAATAAAGGAATTTCAAACATTGGTTTTAATAATCGTTTTTGGAAAATCGTTTTAAATTTCTATTTTCTCCAATAAAATTATTTTATAAATAGAATTGCTTATTTTTATGAATTTCGGACATATAAGAAAGGCATTTAAACCGTAAAGTATAACATGTGGTATGGGACACATGGATTTGCTTTATCGCTTAATAGCGAACTTATACAATCAGAACACTTTCGATGAACTATTTGAGATGATTTAAGATGTTATTAAATTTTTGGTAGATTATATGGTACGAGAACTCTAATTTAGAAGTATATTTGGTGAAGTACCATTTTAGGATGTGTTTCTTAATCGCTAATGAAATGAAGTGAATTAAGAGCCAGAAATTCCTATTTGGGATTATGGTTATAAATAACCATCTAGATGTTATTTTTACTTACCGATGAGATAAGGTAAGATTCTTTATGATGATTTTACGATGTTGAGATGTATTATGATAACTTTTACTTGTCGATGAGATGAGACAAGTCACAATGCCACTAGTACTCGTCAATAAGATGAGACGAGCATGTTATTGTATTTACTCGCCAATGAGATGAGGCTGAGTATATTTTCATGATGTTTATGATGTTTTACTAGTGTGGTACGAACTAACGGCTAGTAAACCATTAGGTGCGAACGTATGGTATGGGATGTACGTTAAGGCCTATTGGGTTCCTATCCGAGAAATTGAGACACATTCACGATGTTTACTAGTACTATAGACCATGAGTACTCGATTGGAGCCATCACGATGTAGTTGCTACTCCTATCATCACGATGTTATTAACTCGGGTCTTTGTGGCTGGGAGTCATTATGATGTTATAGACTATAGTCATTCATGATGTTCACGATGTTAAGATGTTATTTGACTCCATTCATCACGATGTTTATGGTACCAAATATTAGTACTAGTCACAATGAAGCATGCGTAGCATTGCTTCCGCATGCAATCGAGGATCTGGCCAATCCCGGATTTCTTTGAGTTTTGATGTTTTAGATTTTACCGTCTTTAGATGATTATTACATTGATAGCCTAGTGCCAGATGAGATGTATATATATGGTGAAATCATTTATGATGTTACTCTTTGATTGAGTTATTTGCATTATGAATTGATGATTTGATGATTTTATAGACTACTTGATGTTAAGATGAAGTTGAGATGTATTTATATATTTATACCAATGAGATGAGGTATAAATGATTATGAAGAATCTTTTATGATGAGTTTTAGTGATGGATTTGAGATGTATCTATATTCATACCGATGAGATGAGGAATGAATAAGTATAATGCTTCTTTTATGATTGGGTTTTATATTTCCTTGAATGATCCTTAGGATGTGCCAATGAGATGAGGCACATCCATATGCGTTTTATTCTATGCATGAAGGATATGTACCTTTGATGTTTTGTTATATTGACAACCACTTCAAAGAAGATAGTTGAATCATTTGAAGTCATTATCCATATTCCTCTATACCGCCAATCATATGAGGCGAAAGCGATGTTTATTGAGTCTTATCTTTAAAACTTTGCTCGTCGATGTTCCATTTGCTTAAGTATCAGTTATGCCACTTAAATATGACTTTATCATCACTATCTCTTCTACTTGCCAAGAAGAGATGTTGTCCTTTCTTATGATGTTGAATTCTTGTTTAGGGCATGGCATCCTTTAAGAAAAAGGATACCATAGCTTTCACCTACTCATCCTTATCGATTATTCTATTTAACTGATGATTTTAGCTAGCCTGACCCGTGTATTTTCACTCGGGTCAGACCGAGTTGTTTCAGGTATTATCTACTGGACTTAGCTTGAAGCTGATGTTGGATATCAGCTCTTCTTTCGCTTGAGTAGTTTATTTCTTCCGCATACTCTGATGTTTTTTACATTTGATTTGATGTATATGGTGTGGTCGTGTACCACCTTTATTGTATTCTTATTGTATTGTACTAAAAACATGTATCAGTGTATAAGTATATATATGATGTTGATTACTGTTCTGTGATATGCTTTACATTTAGTTATTGTATTTTGTTCTAATAGATCCGTTGGCCAGCTATAGTTTTGGATTAAGCATTTACTGGGTATGTCAATCACCTTTAGTTGAAAAGAAAAATTATATTGCATTTATCGACGTATTCGTTAGATGTTTAAGACAAAATTATAGATGGTCGTCCTTAACCAGCCCTATTCTCCATTTTAATAGACGGAATTACTTGTTAATTCTCTTTGCTAAGGTGGGTCTCGAGGTAGGGCATCACAGCTTGGCATCAGAGCCGTGGTCAGAACAAAGTAGAATAAGCACAGAGTAGTACATATATCACGATACGTCAAAGTACAATACGAGTGAATCATTATCCTTTATTCAAGCTTGTTTTCGAATCGAGCCTTGATTCTTTTTCGAGTTTTGGGATTGTTGAGATGGAATATGTCTAGGAATATAGATATATTGTATTCCATAGTATTACATAATAGATTTTGATGTCATCTTATCTTATATAAAACTTATTTGAGATTGTTCTATTCTTATTTTTGTCGATACGAGTGAGTTCGTATCGATGGAGCTGATTGATTTCTTTGAGCATTTTTGTTGCATTCCTTTGAGAGTTGTGATTCCTATTGAAAAGATCTACAACGTTTGGCTTGTTATGAGCATTCTGAGTTCTCTATTTGTTGCTGCTTTAGTGAGTATTTATTTATTACTCACTATCTTGAGATGTATCTGATTTGAGATGGATTGACTTATTTGATGTAAAGACTGATCCTTTTGTTGATATAGGATCCTATATTTAATTAGGCATCCTAATTTGATTGGTTTATCATTTCTATCTCTTTGGAATGTTAATGACGATTTTGAATTTTCTATTTTCACTCTTGAGTATCGATATATTGATGGTATATCTCAAATTCCAGTCATGGTGACGTTGTTGAGTTTTTTGAGTCTGTTTGGATTTGACATCCAACCGGGCAATCGAGTGTTGAGGTAACCTTATTCCTGGTTCTTAGCTCTTCGGTTATCCTTCCACGAGGATATCCACTAAGGAATGGGTGAGTTTTGGATTGTTCGAGTTTGATTGAGTTTATCATTTAGTTTCGTTTGAGTGTTCTTTTCAGATACTCAATCAATTTTATCCTTTGTAGCATTACTTCGTTTGAAGTAATGATTCGTGGATTATGTGCTTCTTCTCCTTCGAGAAGAATATCTTGCTTATCCTGTATCTTGATGATTTTTGGGAGTGGCTCGTGACATCGTAAGATTGATGAACACTCTATCTCCTTTTGTTGATTTTGAGAATCGAGCATTCTGGGAATATCTCGATGCATTCTCTTAATGCTCTTTGATTTGAGTTTCAAAGCTATATAAATATGAGTTTTAAAGAGAAATTTGAGCTTTGAGATAATTAAAAAAAATCAAAGAATATTTTGAGAATATATTTACACGAGTAGTATTTCTTTTATAGAAATAATTTGAGAGTGTTGGGTTGTCCATCGAGAAGTTAAGAGTTATGGTCGATACGCATGATCAACGTTATCGATAGGAATCTACTAAATGCTATGATGAGGCAATCATACAGATGATCTGTGTTTTAAAAATTGTGATTTTGAAAATAATAATTTGAGATTGAATAATAAATTTATTTTTGAAGGGTAATTGCAGCAATTGATTTTATAGACGAGCAATAGAGTGGTGAGGCAGTTTTGATCATTCGGTCAACTCTGCAGCCAATAGATAAATTTATTTATTAGAGACTCAATGGCGAGGCAATGCCATTTATTTATTTTTAAATTATAAAGATGAGAATATAAATGAGATTATTTTTGAGCTGTGCTTCATTGGATGTATAATTTGAGATTTTAGAATCTATATTATATACATTGGATGTTTTCAAAGAAGAGTTATAAGAGGTTTTGAAGATTGTTTTACACTATTTAAGCGGTTAATTTATACCCTTAATTTATTTTTAGGAATATTATTATGGATTTACAAATTTCTTTGGAAATTAATTTTGAAGTAAGATAATAAATTTTCACTTTTAATTTGAGTTTAAATTAACTTACTAAGCAATATAGTAAAAAGTTTGAAAATTTTCAAATTTTGAAAATTGAGATTTAAAATTTGAAAGATGTTGAGATTTAAAAATACTAAATAACTAGGATTAAGAGATAATTCGAGCTTATATCCTTATTCTTGAGTATATTCTATCTTTGAGTTATTATTAACGACATGCATTTTTCGCGGTCGTTCTAGTTGGTGGCCTTGTGAGAAGCCATCTTGTGATTTATCAATCGTCTATTGTGTCTACCCTGTTGTGAGGATGTTCTTTTCGTATATTTATGCTGAAAATCTTATTGATGATCTTCTTTATTGCTTAGAGTTTGGGTTTAAGTGAGTTTGATCCCGACTCTATTCGTAAAGTTTTGTGAAGTCAATCATTTTAGATTGACTAATTGTTGAGCATCTTATTGAGTTTTGATTCGAAGACGGGATATCTTCGAAATTCTTTCGAGTTACTTGGAAAATTCAATGGTTTGCTAATCACTATATTAGCATTTGATGGGCCATTGGATTAACTAAGTGAGTTCTTCCTGGTTTTTCTCTACAATTCTATGTTGAGAGTATGAATAGTTTGAGTTTTGAGCTTGTCTTTTATCCTTTGTCGATTGAATTTTTGTGTTGTTTACAGCCTTTTTCCACTAGAAATTGCAAGGACGCAATTTTATTAAGGGGGGGTCATTAACAACCTGGGATTTTAGAGATTACTGTTAATATTAAATTGTAATGCAAATTATAATTTAATATTGTGTTTAAAAATGAATTGGATAATAAAATGAGGGATTATATTTTTTATTTTATATAAAAATATCTTGATGATTATAATTTGGGATTTGAAATTTAAATAAGTCATATTATTTTATTTGAAGCCTATTTCAACATTCGACGTTGAAAAAAGTGTAAAAGAATGAAATAAAATTTTAAAAAAACTTTTTTATGGATTTTGATTGAAAATAAATAATTGTGATGGTTTAATTTTAGTTAATTAGTAATATTGGAAATTTATTCTGATGTTAGCCTTTTATTGTAAAATAAAAGGAATAATATGTAGAAAATAAAATTTAGAAGTGTAATTAGGCTTGGAATGGTGTATTAATGTTAAAGAAATGTTAAAACATTTTAATACACTTCATTCGACTTAAAAAATAAATTTTATTTGGTTGAAATGGATGAAAATAGTGATTTTTCACTAAAAATGGGAATATTGGTAAATATTGTTAAAAAATTGTGTTATATGGGGAAAATAATATTTTAGTTTGGAAAAAAAATTGATTATTAAAAAGTGTTAGATTGATTTATTTCAATTTATTTGACATAAAAGATATTTTTGTTTAAGTTAATGGATTAAAAATAGTGTTTTTACACTAAAATGGTGTAATTTGTAAAATATTGTCAAAGATAGAGTTTTAATTTTAAAAATAACTTTTTACTGTCAAATAATTTTTTTATTTATTTTATATAATAGCAATTTTATTGCAAACAATTTATTGTAGATATTTTATTTGGTTAGAAATGAGAAAACTAGTGTATAAATTGATTAAATAGGTTAAATATGTATATAACATAGGAATTTCTCTAAGTATATTAGTCTTGGGCATATTTGGGTAATGTTTGAATTCATTAACTCTCTCTGGAACCATCTAGAAAATAGGAAATAGGTATAGGTACCTTTTTTTTATCAACATCTTCCCCAAAACAAAAGACAAAGTGAATAGAGAGAAAGAAAAACAATGGCTTTCCCTAGTTAAATCTCAATTCCACTCAATTTCGCTGTTAATTCAAGAAGAACTTCACCAAAATAAGAATAGAAAAGGATTTCAACTTCAAGCTCTAATCTTTTTTTCACAAATTTCGGCGTTTTCTATCTAAAATCAAAGGTGAGTTTAAAACTCACATTTTCTAGCTTTGATTGAGATTTCAAGGTAAGAAATCTCAATTTTGTTTGTTGCATGTTTATTTGTGAAATTGCCGTCAGTAAATTGGGAATATCTCTTTTATTTTAAGTAGGAATTCAATAATTTTAGATGATCTGGAAAGAATAGACATAGCTCTACAAGTTTCATGTTTTTATTTTTCTAAAATTTGGAAGTTTTCTTGATCAAAATCGTGCTTGTTTGTTGTTGTCACGAGAGTAAATTGACAGCAGCAACAATCACAGGCTAGAGAAGTGTTTTAGCCATAAGTTTTCCGTTTCTTATCCAAATTAGGTCAAATTTTTTTCTGGAAAATAAATTCAATAAGGAGTAATTTATCTTCAGGTTTTAATTTGATATTTTACTATTTGACTGACCTAAAACAGATTTGTAAGCAGAATTATAGTTATGTCTTTGACAGAATTTCCTGAGTCTGAATCTAATATTGTTTGAGCTATATCTTTCTCGATTTTGATCAGAATTTGATTATTTTTGATGTTTCGAAAAGCACATTTCATGTAAAACAACTTTTACTCATTGAGTGTTTTGAAATTTTTAGGTTAGATATGTCAAAATCTAATTTTTCTACTGCTAACCCGAGAGCAAAACCAATATTTTCTCTATGTTTGAAACTGAAACGAATTTCACCATAACTTCTTCGTTTCTTAACCGAATTTGATAATTTTGGATGTTCCAGAAAGATTAGGTCATATGCTTCAAGTTTTATTCATTGTATTTACTATAGTTTTGAAGTTTGCTTGGTCGAAAGTATGGTTGTATGTTGCTGTCTTGAGAATAAAATGACAACAACAATAATAGTTGACCATAGAATTGTATTAACTCGTTAGTGCCCTCATTCTCTTAGGTTTTGAAGATGTTTTTGAGATATTTTGGGAGCTATGATTCCTATCGGCAGGATAGCTATATTTTGAGAATTTGAAATTCAAATTTAAATGGAATTTTAATTGATTTTGGGTTAAATTTGAATTGAATTGTATTGAATTCATGTTATCGGTTTTGCGATATCCCTCTTAGTTTTAATTTCTTTCGAGAATGGTTTTCAGTAAACCATTTTTGAAATACATGGACATTTCAAATTATTATTACATAGTATTTTTTAAATTATTTTTCTAAATAAAGATAGATTTATTTTCTATTTCCTCTAATAAAATTATTTTATAAATAGAATTGCTTATTTTTATGAATTTCGGACATATAAGAAAGGCAATTAAACTGTAAAGTATAACATGTGGTATGGGACACATGGATTTGCTTTATCGCTTAATATCGAATTTATACAATCGGAACCCTTTCGATGAACTATTTGAGATGATTTAAGATGTTATTAAATTTTGGGTAGATTATATGGTACGAGAACTCTAATTTAGAAGTATATTTGATGAAGTACCATTTTAGGATGTGTTTCTTAATTGCCAATGAAATGAAGTGAATTAAGAGCCAGAAATTCCTATTCGGGATTATGGTTATAAATAACCATCTAGATGTTATTTTTACTTACCGATGAGATAAGGTAAGATTCTTTATGATGATTTTACGATGTTGAGATGTATTATGATAACTTTTACTTGTCGATGAGATGAGACAAGTCACGATGCCACTAGTACTCGTCAATAAGATGAGACGAGCATGTTATTGTATTTACTCACCAATGAGATGTGGCTGAGTATATTTTCTTGATGTTTATGATGTTTTACTAGTGTGGTACGAACTAACGGCTAGTAAACCATTAGGTGCGAACGTATGGTATGGGATGTACGTTAACGCCTATTGGGTTCTTATCCGAGAAATTGAGACACATTCACGATGTTTACTAGTACTATAGACCATGAGTACTCGATTGGAGCCATCACGATGTAGTTCCTACTCCTATCATCACGATGTTATTAACTCGGGTCTTTGTGGCTGGGAGTCATTATGATGTTATAGACTATAGTCATTCATGATGTTCACGATGTTAAGATGTTATTTGACTCCAGTCATCACGATGTTTATGGTACCAAATATTAGTACTAGTCACAATGAAGTGCGCGTAGCATTGCTTCCACATGCAATCGAGGATCTGGCCAATCCGGCATTTCTTTGAGTTTTGATGTTTTAGACTTTACCGTCTTTATGTGATTATTACATTGATAGCCTAGTGCCAGATGAGATGTATATATATGGTGAAATCATTTATGATGTTACTCTTTGATTGAGTTATTTGCATTGTGAATTGATGATTTGATATTTTATAGACTACTTGATGTTAAGATGAAGTTGAGATGTATTTATATATTTATACCAATGAGATGAGGTATAAATGATTATGAAGAATCTTTTATGATGAGTTTTAGTGATGGGTTTGAGATGTATCTATATTCATACCGATGAGATGAGGAATGAATAAGTATAATGCTTCTTTTATGATTGGGTTTTATATTTCCCTGAATGATCCTTAGGATGTGCCAATAAGATGAGGCACATCCATATACATTTTATTCTATGCATGAAGGATATGTACCTTTGATGTATTGTTATATTGACAACCACTTCAAAGAAGATAGTTGAATCATTTGAAGTCATTATCCATATTCCTCAATATCACCGATGATATGAGGCGAAAGCGATGTTTATTGAGTCTTATCTTTAAAACTTTGCTCGCCGATGTTCCATTTGCTTAAGTATCAGTTATGCCACTTAAATATGACTTTATCATCATTATCTCTTCTACTTGCCAAGAAGAGATGTTGTCCTTTCTTATGATGTTGAAACCTTGTTTAGGGCATGGCATCCTTTAAGAAAAAGGATACCATAGCTTTCACCTACTCATCCTTATCGATTATTCTATTTAACTGATGATTTTAGCTAGCCTGACCCGTGTGTTTTCACTCGGGTCAGACCGAGTTGTTTCAGGTATCATCTATTGGGCTTAGCTTGAAGTTGATGTTGGATATCAGCTCTTCTTTCGCTTGAGTAGTTTATTTCTTCCACATACTCTGATGTTTTTTTACATTTGATTTGATGTATATGGTGTGGTCATGTACCACCTTTATTGTATTCTTATTGTATTGTAGTAAAAACATGTATCAGCGTATAAGTATATATATGATGTTGATTACTGTTTTGTTATATGTTTTACATTTAGTTATTGTATTTTGTTCTAATAGATTCGTTAGCCACCTATAATTTTAGATTAAGCATTTACTGGTTATGTCGATCACCTTTAGTTGAAAAGAAAAATTATATTGCATTTATCGACGTATTCGGTAGATGTTTAAGACAAAATTATAGATGGTCGCCCTTAACCAGCCATATTCTCCGCTTTAGTAGACGGAATTACTTGTTCATTCTCTTTGCTAAGGTGGGTCTCGAGGTGGGGCGTCACACTAATAGCTTTGGATGAAGAAGGTTGGTTTGAGGAAGACATTATTGGCTTGCTTTGGAGAAAAGAGAGTGAAATATATATTTGTTTTTTAAAATAAAGTGTATGTAGAAGATGAGGTAAGGAGGAGTGAATAAATAGAGTTTGAATAATCATGTGATAGGTAAAAATGTGTCTTTTCCAAATTTTAATTTAATGCAAAAGAAGAGGGAATTTCAAAAGTTTAAATTTTGAAAAGATTCCTTAAATTGTGTTAGATATGTCGACATACCTAGGTAGCATATGTGACAAAATTTCAAATTTCAAAAATTAATGAGATCTATTTATATAATTATATATATATAGACACACACACACGCAGATACACAAATTTATTATTACTACTACTATTATATATTTATTCCTAAAATAATTTCCAAAAAAATGAAAAATGGATTGTAAAAAGTACCTGTTTTGATGTTTCCTTTGTTTGACTTAATTAATCTTCCATTATCATGAAACACATGTTGATATTTTTAATGTCTGACTCATTGTCATTGGATTTTGTATCAAAATTGTTCAAGGTTGCATTGTAAGCCATTTTTCTCTTTTTAAATGAATCGGTGTTCGATGAATTCCTTGTTTTCTTCTATTGTGGATAGTCTCTTCGTAGATGGCCAGATTCACCATAGTCGTAACACTTAGAAACATTTCCGTTTCTCGAATTTTATTTTCATTTTTACGAAGGCTGTCCTTATTTCTGTATTTCAGATTTTTTTCTGAAATTTTGAGTCATAAGAGCAGTCTCTTCACAATTATCATTGTCATCTAAACCAAACTGTCTGTTATTGCATTGAATGCAATTGATTTCTTTTCGATCGCCTTATTTTCCCTTCTAACCTACAACCATGCTTCATAGGACATTAGATTACCAATTAATTCTTTATTTTTTTATATACTAATATCATTGGCTTCCTTTACTACTAACATCTTTTGATCTCATTTAGAAGAGAATGAATTAAGGATTTTTCGAACTTGATCCTCTTATGAGAAAAAATTTCCTAATGATTCTAATGAATGGATTATATCTTGAAACTGAAATACATTTATAAATAGACTCATTTGGTTTAATTTTAAAAGGTTAAAACTGGTTGATCAGCATGGAAATCCTAGTTTGTTTTACTCTACTAGTGTCCTAATGTGTAAATTGAAATGTTCTCCAAATTTCATAGGAAGACTTACAACTAGAAACTCGATTAAATTCAATTTTGACTAAGGAGAAAAATGGAACATTCATGGTCTTAGGTTATTAAGTGCTTGTTTGTCCATTGTTAGTATTCAGTTTGGGGTTCAATTTATTCACTTTGTGTATTGATCCAAATATCTAAAGTATTGCATAAATTTTTATCATACATGACCAGTAAGCATAATGACTACCATTAAATATTAGGCGTTTAGTAGTTGATGTCCTTCTACAAAAGTGTACTATCGGTGTTATTAGCCATTTATAATTTTCAAAAATCAAATAAAGAGCTTTCATTTGTAAATTTAAGGCTCTGATACCTAATGTGGGAAACGATTTAGTATATATTATACTAGTATGAATGGATCTGAAGGCTACTTTAACACTAGAGGTGGTGAATAGTGTTTTATAACTTATATGGAACTTTTCTAAGCACTTTCAAGATTTAAATCAAAACATATATAAACGGTGCAGATATATATTAATAGGCAGTCGCGGATATAAACAAATGTAGTAAAAATAAAGCAAAAGTAAGGGAGATGACACTAGAAGTTTTATATTGGTTCGAATTGATCGATCCTACCCCCGATTCTATACAGTATCTGTACAGATTTTTTTTCAAATGCCTACTTTAATCAAGTAGCAAGCAAACCACAATACAATCTTGATTTCACGACAACAAGATACACACTCATGACTTTACAAGCTCAGGGTAAACTCTCCTGATTTAACTGGGTGACAAGATCACCCAGTTGATTTAAATGGGCAACAATCTCGTCCACTTGATTTGAATGAGCGACAAGCACATCTACTTGATTTTAATGGACAACAACCACTCCAACACAAAAAGTAGTAGAGAGTTATTGATTCCAAATACAAATAATTATATTTTGGATATAGAATATCCTATGGTCCTTTGATAACACTTTGATATTTGAATTGATAAGAGAATACATGCAAATCAGTGAGTTGTTTATAGAGAATGAATATATTAAAGTAGAGATTGAATTTTAGTGATATTGAAGAGTATAAAAAGTGGATTTTATGAAGTATATAATAAGAATTTTGAGTAAGAAGAATATGGAGAAAGTAGGTATAAAAATTTGTTTTCTAGTCCCCTTTATATAGTGCTTGAAAAAAGGACATATTTATTCGTAAAGAGATGGAGCCAAAAAACAAAATTATTCAAAATTTAAAAAACAACTCTTTAATGGTACATACATCGACATACATATGTAAGGTATGTCGACATACCCTTGTTATTTTGAGAAAAATTATAACATGTTTAAAGTGTTCTAAAATTCTGGTATTTTGTGAAATCATTTAAAAATAGTTTTTAAACAGTTATTAATATATATATTTTTTATAAAATATTTGTAGAAATATATTTTGAAAATAAATAATTATTTTGATAAGAGAGTATTCAAAGAAAAGAAAGTTGCTATTCAAGGACTTTAACAAATTTATTTAATTTCTATTAACTATAATCTATAGTCTTGAACTTTTTACGTCTTTGTCTTTAAACTCACGAGTCTTCAATTTTCTTGATCATCTTTGAATCTTAATCTCTAATCTTTTTACTATCAGTCTTTAGACTCGATTATCATGTACATGTATAAACCAGTGTAATATTCTATGAAATATTCTATACAGCTTGAAAAAACATTAGTACCTATATTTATATGGTTGGATTCATCAAAATCAACCACTGAGATATTAACATTATGTCCAGTAATTGTATGGATAAGAGATGGCATTTGTGAGTGGAAGTTCAATGAGTTTGATTGGAGTACCAATAAAAGATTGTATAAAGTTACATTTGTAACATGTTTTATGTTTTCTGCATAATCGAACAAAAAGAGCATTAAATATATCATTGTTAATATTCACATTTTTGGATTTTATCAATTCAATCATACTTAACTTGTCATATATTGAAATCCACATATGCGCTTTGGGTTTAGGACTACCCTAAGTCTTCAAAGATGTTTGAAGAAATTCAAATTAATACCATGTATGTATGTATGATCCGCTGTATATGTATGTATGATCTATGTATTAATTAGGTAGGGACAGGCTGTTATAACTATCCTAGGGTAAAATTTGTATTAGTATGACCCTGATGTATCATTTTGGAATTGACTTTGTAAATGATTATGTTGATTAATATATGTTGTTCCGTTGTGTAATGAGATTCTATGATTGTTTAGTGTTAGCGCCAAAATTGGTCACTAACACCCAAACACCATTGAAAGCACCAATTCACAGTCACAGATAAAAGATAGAGTGTATGTAGAGAGTATAAATATGAAGAACGATTAGAATTAAAAAAGAATGCAATAATAACAGAGGATTTATAGTGGTTCGGCTGACTCTGGCCTACGTCCACTCCAGAAATTTCCTTTTTATTGATGTAAGAATCAATTATAGTTACAATCCGAAGCTTTTAAAACGATAATGGCAGAGTAGCCTTAATGAAGAAGAAGAAGGGAAGCAGAGCGAAGATCCCTTTTTTTCGAACCCCCGCATGCTGTATTTATAGGCAAAATCCGAGTTACTGGGCTTCCCTAGTGATCCAGGTCCATCCAGACCATAGCCGATCCAAAATACAACACTACGACCGACGCCCTGTTAAAGTTTTGTCGACCCGAAGTAAACACAGCGTTGGCCCGATAGATCGTCCATGACTCCAAGAAATACATGTTTGGACTCGGAGTAGCCTAGTGCCGATCCTCCTCCTTCAAAGCACTAACCCCCTTTAGCCGACCCAGAATCTTCTTCCTACCAACCTGTAACGACCTGATTTTTCGACTTTCAAAAGTCGACATCAATACGTCCACAGTATCAAATATCGCACAATCGAAAGCCGGAAAGCCGAACTGTTAGGGTTAAAGAAGAAGAAGATAGAAGAAGAAACGGAAACAACAGCAGAATCTCACATTTCGTAGTAGAACAAATATAATAGATAAATGGATAATCTTTAAAACAAAAACGCTATATCAGCTTTACATACATCACATTATCAGAGTTACAAAACATGATACAATACTGACAGTCATTACAACTTGACTACATCGAAACTGACTTAGCACAATCCCAAACGCAACGGATAATACAAAGTATAGATGATACGCCACGCCATCCAGCTTCAACTTCCGATCTCCATAGCATCTCTTTTCTGACTTCGCTCCAGAATAATGATAACCTGACTCTAGGCTGCCCGTGTGGAAAATTATGGGTACCCAGAGTTTATAAAGGGAACAATAAACTCCAGGTCAGTCATGGGACTAGTGTGAGAACTTAAAAACAGTTATTTTCAACAAAAGGAAACAAAAGAGGAATAAAGGAAATTCGCAATGATTTTTGGAAAATGGAACTACCATAAGGCCTTCCGGCACACACACGATGCAATCGCACACTTGCGGGAGATTTCTTCTTATGATAGTTAATCATGCTTGATACGCAAAATCTTTCTTGATATTATTATTAGTGCATAGTGGAAAACAAGTATAATATTAATCTTAGCCAGCATATGTACCATTATATTATGCCTATTATAGCTACCATATTAGATGGCAGGTTCTACAACTAAAACCGTACAACACGCGTATTGATGATTGGATTTCTAACAAATGGTCAGGCTAAGGAACTTCCTATTGCCACATGAGTATGCCTCTGGAGTGACGCCTCAAGAATCTAACCAGATCTCTGCCAACACAAGGTTGGGTTACTCTACAAAATTAGGTAACTACTACACGAGTATGCCATCCCCCGGTCGTAAAAAACCTTTTATCCGAGGATCCTCAATACCAATAACCACAAAGTAATAAATTTGTAGCAACCACATATGTTAAGTATCTGGGCTCCATACCATGATACCACCTCTATCCAGAAGGAAATGAACATACTCTAAGGGGCGCTATCCCCTATAACCTCGCTGCATCCTTCCTGTTTCGACCATTTCGGGGTGTGAGGTCCGACGAAGTCTCGTCCCACAAAGCTATGCTTTTCACAAAAGCCATGCTTCGATCAATGAATGATCAGCAACACTTAGTATGCCACGTTACTAAATTGGGAATATATCACTAATATCCATCAACTACGTAACCTCTGAGCTCGTACATCTCAGAGAAGGGTATTAAGCTAAGAGAATAAATTCTCCGCCACCAACAGATATGTACTTGATGGAAACCAGCTTTACGTCTCAAAGTGTAACGTCAGACACACATCCATACAAGTCCGTTCCGAGATCGAACGGAACCGAAGGCACTTCTAAAGAAGCCCTTGCAATCCGGGTATTCACTAATCACGTCCGGAATCCCCATCACAAAGGGTGATAAAATCTCTATACCGGAGCAACCCGGTGCAGAGACATTCGAAAGGTAATCCTTTCGTTTTTGAAAATATCTGGTCTTCAACACCATCTTCAAATGTAATCACATTTCGTCGTATCATTATTTGAAATGGGTTTTATGACACAAGGTCCTCTCCCAGCTATCCGAATAACGAGCGCTTATTTTAGAAATAAGTGTTACATTCAAATTCAAACAATTCACAACAAATTTCCACTTTGATCTTTTAAACAGAAGATCCATCACAATCACAAAGGTTCGATGTGGTTTTCGAATATCCATTTGGAATCTGTCCCCTGGTCGCATCGAAATTCAAATGGCATTAAAAGGCCAATATTGATGGTTGGTTATTTAACTATCAATTAACATTCACAACAATCGCTAGATTTCAAAAAAAAATCCCCAATTTTTATTTTCAAAATATCTTCGCAAAATATAATTTTAACAATTCAACCATTTGAAAACAAATTTCAAATCACTTTTTCATTTTTCAGTCTTTTGAAAACAAATTTCAAATCACTTCCCTCGCGTGGAATAAATTTCCAAATATTTATTTAATTCGACTAAAAATTTGCCGAGTTCAAATACTTTAAAAAATAATTTAAATCATTTATCCAAAATATGTTTGGAAACATTTTAAAATAAAACTATTTTAACATTTACTTAATTATTATTTATGAAAATATTATGCTAATATCACATATAAACTTTAAGTCCAAAACTAATTTTTTTTAAATAAAATTAGTAGACAGAGTATGAATATTTAGATAACCAATTTCTAAATTAAATACCAACTAAATCTTTAAAATAATCATTTCTATAATTAACTAATTAAATCTTTACTTCAAAGATTTTAAAAAAACTAAATAAAATAATTTCACCACAAATATCCTTTTTAAACCAACTTCAAACTTTTTAATTTTTGAAAGCTACTTTAAAACATGCTCAGCTTTCCAGGAAAAATACACCTTCCATTTCAAAATGGTCAATTTAAATCAATTAATAAATCCTTCTAGATTTATTTTAATTTACTTTTCAAACCCGTAAAAAAAAATTCACACTTAAAAATAAACCAATGTTTATTTGAAAACAAATTTCTCTTTTCTTTATAAATTCCCATTGTAAATTTAAATTCCAAATATCCATTGGTATACGATTCTCAAATCGACTTTCAAATATTCACTTTCAACTACTAAATTAATTTTCCAAATTGATTTCTAAATTTATTTCCAAACACCAAATTAATTTCCAAATCGATTTCCCAAAGATTTATTTTATATCGCCAAATCAAATTCCAAATCGATTTCCAAAATCATTTCGAAGACCAAATTTGATTTCTAAATTTATTTCAACACCAAATCTATTTTCATTCAAACACCAAATAAATTTTCATATTGATTTCCCAAAAAGTTTATTACCTTTTAAAATAAATCCCTTTATTCTCTTCCAAACTATTTAAAATTCGTATTTTAAATGAATTCTTCAACTATTAAACAATATTACTCAAAACCCATTTATTAAAATCTTTTTCCATATTTTGGAATTTATTCAGTAAGTTTCCAAAAACATAAAACTTTATCTATCTAAATTTCTTCTTTTAAACCCACCTAATTTTGTTAAATGAATTTATTATAAATTTTCTACTTGAATTTCAAAAATCCAATTTTATTTATTTCTGGTATCTGACGATACCAAAAATATATTCGGCTAATCTACAGCCTTCAACGATTTTAATTACACATATAATCACACAGATTATAAATAATCAACACACAATATTGAAACAAATTCAATAATTGAGGAATCTAGTTGGATCCCTCTAACCTACTTTCCCTGCATCCACAGACGTTAACACAATAATTAAATACCCATTCCACTTCGAGGTGGAATATCGCGATATATGGGATTTAAATAATATCATCCGCTATTATGCGGCGCATAGGGTCTCATCCGCTATATAATGCGGGAAATCAATCACTCCAAATACATATATAATACCAATTCCACTTCGAGGTGGAATATCGCAGTATATGGGTTTAATATAATATCATCCGCTATTATGCTACGCATAGGGTCTAAACTAATATAACTGACAATAAATTAATCATCTAAGCACACAATCAATCAATTTAAATTTAACTATCACAATTCAATGATCAATCAATAACTAAAATTTTCAATTATTATAATTTGAGTCAGAAAATCTCACCTTTGATTTGCAATCCATTTTCCATTTCAGTTTGTTTTTCACGATCTTTAACCTTGTAACAAACATCATAAGGTTTTTATTAGTATTCGAATTAGTTGAACAATTTAGTTTCCATTTGACAATTCGAGTTACTAATAATTGAATTTAAACAAATGATTTCATTTAAACTAATTATTTTATTTTTAAAACTCTTTTAGTGGCTAAATAATTAAATAAGTTTATTGAATAAAAAAAATCTCCACAACACATTATTTTTAAAAATTAAATTAGTAGGCTTAGAACGGGTATAAGAATATACATTTTTATTTCTCATTTATAAATTACATAAGTATATTTATAAAAATAACCCATACAGATTTTAAAAATCAAATCTTTCTATAAATTCCTGTATTTTCCAAAACTTATATATATATACAAATTTTCAGTTTTCGAACTCAATGTTTCCAAAATTTTGTCTGGATGTATATATATGTTTCCTTTAAATATATAAATCTGCATGTATATACATTATATGTTTTTCAAATCTATATATATTAGCTAAAGAAAATTAAATAAGGTCTGTTACCTTACTGCCCTATACCTACTGAATCACGACAGCTCTCAGACCATTATCGCCAAAACAACATTGATCTCAACTCCGGCTATCGCTTAAAATCCACAAAAAGAACAACCAAAAATAGCTTGGCCTTCTTCTAGAATCAAATGCTCACAAGATGTGGTTGTTCCCCCATTCGATTTCTGATATCCCTAAATTGATCGCGAAGGAAAAGAAGGCCGTAAAAATCCCAGGCCATCGCGATTGCGAGCTTCGAATCCCCTTCCCTCCTTCGCCTTCCGATCAGCCGCGCTCGACTCCATCGCTAAACCCTCCAACCTTCAATGCCTCGAGATCTCACGAACTTGACCACTTTCCACCGCGCAACCACTCGCGTGCTCGACTTGAAGATGGGAAGAAAGGATTTGCGACTTCAATCGGTTTGTCTCGATCGAACTGAAAGGCGCCTTCGATCCTCATTTAAGAAGAAGAAGAGTTTGTGGTTTAACAGGAAGCGGCCATTTTTTTATTTGAAATCGCGGCCACGACTTTGAACTGTTCGATTTTGTTTCGAATGAACAATTGTAACGGCCAAACTTCATTTTCTATTCAACGAGATCGCTTCTCTATTTTTATCAAACGAAGACGCGTGTTAATGAAGGTGACATGTGCTCTTCAAGGTGCTAAATGTGGCTACGTATATAGTGAATTTTAAAAGGAAACAATTATATTATATTTATATTTATATTTAAATTCAAATCTTTTTGATTCCCTTGCCTCAAAATTTCAATCTCCAATCAAGGCATGCCGCCAGGCGTTTATAATGTTAAACCCCTATTCCAAATGCAATGGAAATGGTTCCGAGTCCAAATTGTATCGTATGGAGAAGATAGCTTGTTGAACCAGTTAAATCATTAAATTTTCAATTTAAGTTTCAGCACATTTGCTTATCGTAGGGCTAAATGATCAATCCAAACACTACAAAAATTGAAATCCGATAATAATACAATATCATGGATTCATTGGAACTGGTTCCGTTGAAATGCGAGACTGTGCCTCGGAAGGCTATTTTTAGATATCGATTTAAACGATATAAATTTCAATACTGAACAAAACAGTTTTAAATTCAACTCTGAAGCTTCTATTATCTTCAGTATTATCACTATGAATTTTCTACGTCATCAAATTATTTTTAACAAGCTCAAAATTGAAGATTCAAAATTTTACCCAACTTCAATAAATTGAATTCAATAATTAAATTTTCAAATTCACAGTTATAATTGAAATTCAAGTTTTAAAATTATTTCCAATACTTAAAATTAATTAAATGTTTTTCAATTTCAAATGCCCAAAATTCTGGTCGTCGCATTCTTCCCCCTTAAAAGAATTTCGTCCCGAAACTACTAGTTAGGAAGAATGATCCTTAACCCATTCGCTATCTTTCCAAAACCAAATAGTTTTACCAATTTACCAACAAATCTTTTCATTAAAGACCATCATTTCAACTAACTTTTCAAGTCTTCCATAATTTCCAAACAACCTTGTTTTCTTTAACAATTTAAATTTAAATTTAAATTCAAACTTAATTTCCAAAAATTTCTCAAAATTTTTCTAACTCCCGAAATTTTTGAAATTTTTTGCTAGCGTCTCCTTTACGCGGCTAGCTCGGTACAACTACAAAATGCCACAACGGGTCCCCAGATTCCAAAAGAAAACAAAACGCCAAGCGGTTGGACAAGAAAATCATCAAATTTCATATTAAAATTCAAATACATACCTTTTCGAGCAATCCAAATTTATCTTCAAAATCAAAATCCCAATCCCATTTCCTTTATAATACCCGTATACCCTACTAGCCATAATATCCAATTACCACCTTCAAATATCATTTTGCACATTTCTTTACAAAAGTTTGGATACTTACTTTTTATACCATTTTTACTTCACTATTGAAGTTATATATCCATTTTATTTCAATCTTACATTTTCAATTTCATTTGAATCCAATTTACAATTTCAATTTTATTTGGATTCAATTTACCTTCTGTATATTGAATTTTATAAATTATCTTTTATTCACAACTGATTCATATCACTATTTTAAATTAGTTCCATTTACTAATTTATTACAAATTCCGATTCATTTTATCTCAAACCATTTTTTCCGCCTTATTATCTTTAGTTCACTTCGAACTAATTCTACAACTTCATTTTATTTCACACAATTCGAATTGGTTTTCAATATTCAGTTTCAATTCCGGATTTATTCTTTTGTTCATTCCCAAACACAATTCCATTTCAGTTCACCATTTTGGTTTATAACCACATATTTAAACTGGATTTCAAATTCCATATGAATTTAATTTACTTTTTATTTATAAATATTGAATTGAATTCATTTCAAACCATATTCAATTTTTTCATTCCTTTAATTAGTTTTACTTACTAATTTTAATTTAATACTTCACTTTGTTTTTCACAAATCAAATTTAATTCCAATTCCAATTCTATTTGCTTACAAATTGGAAATGAATTTCAACATTCAATTTCACTTTCATTTACTTACAATTGTAAATTTATTTATTCATTCACAATTTATTTCCATAATTCAAACTCAATTCCAATTCATTTGTCTCTACCCGAAATTTATTTTCAACTTAATAAATTTTATTTAAATAATCATTTCACTCGGACTCCTTAGATTTTTTTATAAATTCACATCATTTAATTGATTCGCTTATACTTACTTTGATTTAACTCCAACCTTTAAGTTAAATATATTCTATCAAAATTCAAATTGTATAAGTTATCAACTCATTTATATTCCATAAATATTTTAAATAAGATTCCAGAGCCTTTCCAATCTTTCAAAATCATCTTTGAAATCAATTCAAATTATCCTTTGAATTTCTCAAAACCAAACCTTGTTTTGAAAACAACTTCAATTTAAAACATTTTGGCGGCAATTTCTCCCTTGTAAACTCGAAAATGAACATCGATGGTGCTGCGGTCATCACCGAAGTTATTTTCCAGCGATCGAAAAGAGTTTAGAGCATTTATCCCTTCAAAAACATTTATCCAAAACCTTTGGAAATCGTTTTCAAACTAAAAGGGATTTAATTTCCAAACTTTCCAAATTTCTAATCTTTTCCAAAACATTTTCAAATATTCCTCTGGAATTCTATTTCAACCCATTTGTATATGGATTTTATTTCTCAGCTTTAAGTTATGATTTCAACTTCTTATTCGATAATCAATGATGATAATTTAATATTATTACTCTCTAACAATCAAGCAACCATATATATACTATAATAATTCATGGAAATCATTTCCTTTTATACGAAAATAATTTGGGTAAAATTATTTCATTTACCCTATTTTAAAACAATATCGCGTCGAATTGTTCTATTCAACTGTTTAGAGATCCCTATCAATAACGTTAATTACTCGTATTGACCAAAATCCATACACCACTCAAAAAACCAATCAACACAATATAAAATAATTTTATATTCACTAACAAATACGCGCTCATACCTATTATTACACTCAAACTCATTCTAGAGTACTACTGACTCTATCTCTAATGAGTAATCCCCACCAGAGCCAAGGACCAAATGCTCTGATACCAATATGTAACGAACCGATTTTTCGACTTTTGAAAGTTGACATCAATATGTCCACAGTATCAAATGCCGCACAATCGAATGCCGGAAAACCGAACCATTAGGGTTAAAGAAGAAGAAGAAACAAAAACAACAACAGAATCTCACATTTCGCAGTGGAACAAATATAATAGGTAAATGGATAATCTTTAAAAAAACGCTATATCAGTTTTACATACATTACATTATCATATTTACACAACATGATACAATACTGACAGTCATTATAACTTGACTACATCGAAATTGACTTAGCACGATCCCAAACGCAACGGATAATACATAGTATAGATGATACGCCTCGCCATCCAGCTTCAACTTCCGATCTCCATAGCATCTCTTTTCTGACTTCGCTCCAGAATAATGATAATATGACTCTAGGCTGCCTGTGTGGGAAATTATGGGCACCCAGAGTTTAGAAAGGAAATAATAAACTCCAGGCCAGTCATGGGACTGGTGTGAGATCATAAAAACAGTTATTTTCAACAAAAGGAAACCAAAGAGGAATAAAGGAAATTCG
Organism: Allium cepa; assembly: GCA_030765085.1. NCBI lineage: Eukaryota > Viridiplantae > Streptophyta > Magnoliopsida > Asparagales > Amaryllidaceae > Allium > Allium cepa. Next base: position 380,563,355 of record CM060937.1, read on the forward strand.
CAATACTTTTTGAAAAATGAAACTACCATAAGGCCTTTTGGCACACACACAATGCAATCGCACACTTGGGAGAGATTTCTCCTTATGATAGTCAAACATGCTTGATACGCAAAATCTTTCTTAATATTGTTATTAGTGCATAGTGGAAAACATTTGCAAGTATAATATTAATCTTAGCCAGCATACGTACCACTATAGTATGCCTACTATAGCTACCATATTAAATGGCAGGTTCTACAAATAAAACCGTACAAGGCGCATATTGATGATTGGATTTCCAACAAATGGTCAGGCTAAAGAACTTCCTATTGCCACATGGGTACGCCTCTGGAGTGATGCCTCGAGAACCTAACCGGATCTCTGCCAACACAAGGTCGGGTTACCTCTGCAAAAATAGGTAACTACTACATGAGTATGCCATCCCCCGATCGTAAACAACCTTTATCCAAGGATCCTCAATACCAACAACCACAAAGTAACAAATTTGCAGCAACCACATAGGTTAGGTATCTGGGCTCCATACCATGATACTACCTCTATCCAGAAGGAAATGAACATACTCTAAGGGGCGCTGCCCTCTATAACCTTGCTGCATCCTTCCTGTTTTGACCATTCCGAGGTGTAAGGTCCGACGAAGTCTCGTCCCACAAATCTACGCTTTTCACAAAAGCCATGCTTCGATCAACCAATGATCAGCAACACTTAGTATGCCACGTTACCAAATTAGGAATATATCACTAATATCCATTAACTACATAACCATTGAGCTCTTACATCTCAGAGAAGGGTGTTAAGCTAAGAGAATAAATTTTCCGTCACCAACAGAAATGTATTTGATAGAAACCAGCTTTACATCTCAAAGTGTAACGTCAGACACACATCCATACAAGTCCGTTCCGAGATCGAACGGAACCGAAGGCACTTCTAAAGAAGCCCTTGCAATACGGATGTGCACTAATCACGTTCTGAATTCCATCACAAAGGATGATAACATCTCTATACCAGAGCAACCCAGTGCAGAGACATTCCACAGGTAATCCTTTCATTTTCGAAAATACGCGGTCTTCAACACCATCTTCAAATGCAATCACATTTCGCCGTATCATTATTCGAAATGGGTTTTATGACACAAGGTCCTCTCCCAGCTAATCTGAATAACAAGCACTTTTTTTAGAATTAAGTGTTACATTCAAATTCGAACAATTCACAAAAAAATTCCACTTTGATCTTTTAAACAAAAGATCCATCACAATCACAAAAGTTTGATGTGGTTTTTGAATATCCATTTGAAATCCGACCCCCGGTCGCATCGAAATTCAAATGCTATTAAAAGGCTAATATTGATAGTCGTTTATTTAACTATCAATTGACTTTTACAGCAATCGCTAGGTTTCAAAAAAAAATCCCCAATTTTTATTTTCAAAATATCTTCGCAAGATATAATATTGACAGTTCAACCATTCCAAAACAAATTTCAAATCAATTTATCATTTTTCAATCTTGTGAAAACAAATTTCAAATCATTTCCCTACGTGGAATAAATTTCCAAATATTTATTTAATTCCACTGAAAATTTGTTGAGTTTAAATACTTTAAAAAAATAATTTAAATCACTTATCCAAAATATATTTGGAAACATTTAAAATAAAACTATTTTAACACTTACTTAATTATTAGTTATGAAAACATTATGCTAATATCACATATAAACTTTAAGTCCAAAACTATTTTTTTTTAAAAATTAGTAAGTAGAATATAAATATTTAGATAACCAATTTCTAAATCAAATATCAATTAAATCTTTAAAATAATCATTTCTATAATTAACTAATTAAATCTTTACTTCAAAGATTTTAAAACAACTAAATAAAATAATTTCTCCACAAATATCCTTTTTAAAACCAACTTCAAAATTTTTAATTTTTGTAAGCTACTTTAAACATACTCGGCTTTCCAGGAAACATACACCTTCCATTTCAAAATGATCCATTTAAATCAATTTTTAAATCCTTCTTGGTTTATTTTAATTTACATTTCAAATCCGTAAAAAAAATTCCACACTTAAAACTAAACCAATCTTTATTTCAAAACAAATCTCCATTTCCTTTATAAATTCCCATTGTAAATTTAAATTCCAAATATCCATTGGTATATGATTCTCAAATCGACTTTCAAATATTCACTTTCAACTACCAAATTAATTTTCCAAATTGATTTCTAAATTTATTTCAAACACCAAATTAATTTCCAAATCGATTTCCCAAAGATTTATTTTTAAATCACAAAATCAAATTCCAAATCGATTTCCAAAATCATTTCAAACGCCAAATTAAATTCCAAATTTGATTTCTAAATTTATTTCAACACCAAATCAATTTTCATTCAAACACCAAATAAATTTTCATATTGATTTCCTAAAAATTTATTACCTTTTAAAATAAATCCCTTTATTCTCTTCCAAACTATTTAAAATCCGAATTTTAAATGAATTCTTCAACTATTAAACAATATTACTCAAATCCATTTATTAAAATCTTTTCCCATATTTTGGAATTTATTCAATAAGTTTTCAAAAAATATAAAACTTTATCTATTTAAATTTCTTCTTTTAAATCCACCCTTTTTTTTAAATGAATTTATTATAAATTTTCTACTTCAATTTCAAAAATCCAATTTTATTTATTTCTGGTATCCTACGATACCAAAAATATATTCGGCTAATCTATAGCCTTCAACGATTTTAATCACACATATAATCACACATAGATTATAAATAATCAACACACAACATTGAAACAAATTCAATATTCGACGAATCCAGTTGCATCCCTCCAACCTGCTTTCCCTGCATCCACAGACGTTAGCACAACAATTAAATACCCATTCCACTTCGAGGTGGAATATCACGATATATGCGATTTAAATAATATCATCTTCTATTATGCGGTGCATAGGGACTCATCCGCTATATAATGCGGGAAATCAATCACTCCAAATAGATATATAATACCAATTGCATTTCGAGGTGGAATATCGCGGTATATGGGTTCAATATAATATCATCCACTATTATCCAGCGCATAGGGTCTAAACTAATATAACTGATAATAAATTAATCATCCCAGCACACAATCAATCAATTTAAATTTAACTATCACAATTCAACGATCAATCAATAACTGAAATTTTCAATTATTATAATTTGAGTGAGAAAAATCTCACCTTTGATTTGCAATCCATTTTCCATTTCAGTTTGTTTTTCATGATCTTTAAACCTTGTAACAAACATCATAAGGTTTTTATTAACATTCGAATTAGTTGAACAATTTAATTTCCATCTGCAATTTGAGTTACTAATAATTGAATTTAAACAAATGATTTCATTTAAACTAATTATTTTATATTTAAAACTCTTTTAGTAGCTAAATAATTAAATAAGTTTATTTAACAAAAAAAATCTCCACAACACATTATTTTTAAAAATTAAACTAGTAGATTAGAACCGATATAAGCATATACATATTTATTTCTCATTTAGAAATTACATAAATATATTTATAAAGATAACGCGTATAGATTTTAAAAATCAAATCTTTCTATAAATTCCTATATTTTCCAATACTTATATATATACAAATTTTCTGTTTTCGAACTTAATATTTCCAAAATTTTGTCTGGATGTATATATATTTTTCAAATCCATATATATTAGCTAAAGAAAATTAAATAAGGTTTGTTACCTTACTGTTCTGTACCCACTAGATCACGACAGCTCTCAGACCATTATCGCCAAAACAACATTGATCTCAACTCCGGCTATCGCTTAAAATCCACCTAAAGAACAACCAAAAATAGCTTGACCTTCTTCTGGAATCGAATGCTCACAAGGCGTGGTTGTGCCCCCATTCGATTTCTGATATCCCTAAATTGATCACGAAGGAAGAGATGGCCGCAGAAATCCCACGCCATCGCGACTGCGAGCTTAGAATCCCCTTCGCTCCTTGACCTTCCGAACGACCGCGCTCGACTCCATCGCTAAACCCTCTAAGCTTCGACGCTTCGAGACCCCACGAACTTGACCACTTTCCACCGCGCAACCACAAGCTCGACTTGAAGATGCAGAGAAAGGATTCGCGACTTTAATCAGTTTGTCTCAAATCGAACTGAAAGGCGCCTTCGATCCTAATTTGAAAAGAAGAAGAGTTTGTGGTTTAACAGGAAACGACCATTTTTCTAATTTGAAATCGCAGCCATGACTTTGAACTGTTCGATTTTGTTTCGAACGAATATGAATTGTTATGGCCAAACTTGATTTTCTTTTCAACGAGATCGCTTCTCTTTTTTTATCAAACGAAGACGCGAGTTAAAGAAGGTGACACGTGCTCTTCAAAGTGCCAAGTGTGGTTGCTTCTATAGTGAATTTGAAAAGGAAACGTTTATATTATATTTATATTTATATTTAAATTCAAATCGTTTTGATTTCCTTGCCTCAAAATTTCAATCTCCAATCAAGGCGTATCGCCAGGCGTTTATAATGTTAAACCCCTATTCCGAACGCAATGGAAAAGGTTCCAAGTCCATATTGGATCTTATGGAGAAGATAGCTTGTTGAACCAGTTAAAACATTAAATTTTCAATTTAAATTTCAGCGCATTTGCTTATCGTACGGCCAAACGATCACTCCAAACACCACAAAAATTAAAATCCAATAATAATATAATATTATGGATCCAATGGAACTAGTTTCGTTTGAATCCGAGACTGTGCCTCGAAAGGCTATTTTTAGATGTCGATTTAAACGATATAAATTTCAATATTGAACAAAACAGTTTCAAATTCAACTCTGAAGCTTCTATTATCTTCAGTATTATCACTATGAATTTTCTAAGTAATCAAATTATTTTTAACAAGCTCAAAATTGAACATTCAAAATTTTACCCAACTTCAATAAATTGAATTCAATAATTAAATTGTCAAATTCACAGTTATAATTGAAATTCAAGTTTTAAAATTACTTTCAATACTTAAAATTAATTAAATATTTTTCAATTTCAAATGCTCAAAATTCTGGGTCGTCACACAACCCGAATCTTCCATACGTGTGAGCCGAAGTAGTTCGTTCCATAACCCAAAGCAAGATTGTACCAACCCCATACTTGCTGACCTAATCTCCACTTACCGACCCGGTGAAAAGCCATGACCGACCCCGAGTAGCGCGAACACACCGAACCCAGACAATATGTCGACCCAGGGGCTCGACACCGACCCGAGTATTCTATGTTGACCCGAGTATAATCCTATGTCGACCCCGAGACACTTCAACCATGCCGACCCTCCAACAAGACCGACCCACCATCCTATCAACCCAACGCTTTCACAACACCAACCCAGTGTTTATGCCCGATCGACCCAAAGCATGTCAAACCATTACATTATGCCGATCCCAAAACCGAGCTGCCGATCCTATCTCCAAATGCTTGCCAAACCCAAAACGTGATGCCGACTCGATTCAATATGAAGTCCACCCCTTGATGTTAGTGCCAATCCGAGCTAATCACTTCATGACCCAAAGCTTACCCCTGCTCAACTTGAAGAAAGTCACCTAAAAATCCAAAGCAACTCCAATGATGACTCAAAGAAAACCCAAAACAACCTGGAATAACTCGAATTTTGTCGAAACCCATATTTCAAATATCTCGCGACTTTTGTCTATCGACCACGCCGAACCCCGACTTCATAATCATGATCATTATCCATGATTGGTTGCATATCCATCCAGCTGACTCAACTCATCGTATTCCATCCTCGATAACCGAGCAATCGATTTAGTTAAATCCACCTGTTTACGACCTTGCCAAAAGGCAGGTTAACATTTGCCTCCCAAAACAGGCCTTGCGGTAGGAAGGCGTATTTTGAATATCTTTTGATCCATCATCCAAAGTCCATATGCCATCCATAGTTATACCATCCGATCCATAATCCAATCCATTTTATCCAAGTGTCATTGCCATATCCTTATCCAAATCCACCACTTCTCCAAGTCGATATCTGATCCCTATATAGTAAGCAAATCCTTATCCAATTTCATACCCATCTGGACCCGATAACCGAGTTATAACCCATCCATATCCAATAATCAATAACCAAATCCATGACCTCTCTGGGTTGATATCCAAATCCAGGATCACCACGGATCATAGCCAATCCTTAGCAATTCAAAGCCGAAATCTAAATCAGTAACCTCTCCGGGTTCTTGCCAAGCGCACTCCACACTTGATGACCTGCGTTAAGTAATGCCATGGTCTTCCTGGTTTAGTGTCCCTTAATGTTTAGCAATGTCATGGCTTAAGTCCTAAGCCAAATCCTGGTCGCTCCGGATCCTTGCCGAGCATAGTCCATACTCAATGATCGGAAATAGTAACCAATAGATAATATAGGGACTAAGTCCTAGGCCGAATCGTGGTCTCTCCGGGCCCTTGTCGAGCATAGTCCATGCTCGACGACCTTTTAGCCAAAAACCGGACAAAAAGTCAATCAAAATCCAATGCGAAATATAGATTCAAACTAGAAAACCATAAATCCATATCAAAAGTCCAAACCAAAAGACAAACGTCCAAACCAAGATCCAAATTAGAAAATAAACAAAACCAAGATTTCAAACCAAACTCTAAAAGCAAACCAGAAAAAGAAAGTATTCAAGCCAAAAAGAAAAAACAGATTACAAATACTAGAGCATCACGGTTTATCATCATCTCAAAGCATGCCTAGGGGTTGTCTCCATCCCCATACATGAGTAAGTGACTTAGCCTTCTTCCTAGAGTGTGCTACTTATTCCAAACCATCACAATTAGTTGATGACCAACCGACCACCATTCTTGGGCCTTGCGTCGTTGTCGTTCAAGGTAGGCGGTGGCTTCTTCCAATCCACCGCCGCATTTCGAGTTTCGACATATTTCTGCAACTGACCATTCCATACATGCTCCTCGATTATATCCCTTAGATGTTTGCAGCTATTAGTATTATGCCCGTCTAGGTTATGAAAGAGATAATGCTCTCCCGATGCACTTTCATATTCTGAGGGTTCCCTCCTTATCGGCCTTCGATAAGGAAGGAAATCTGGAGTATCCAAGTATATCCGTTCCAATGTCTCATTCAGTCCTGTGTAAGTGGAGAATTTTGGTTCTCCCTAGTGCTTCTTCTTCCCTTTATCCTTGTCTTTACCCAAGCTTTCACCGAACGGTTTTCCATCATTAACCATATTTACTTCCTTTGACTTCATATCAAATCATGCATCCTCTTACCGAAGAAACCACTAGGCTTCCTGAAAGAATTCCTCGAGATCCATTGGTGGATCCCGAATCAATGATACTTTGAAATCCGAGTTATCCCTGACTCCTGATACTGCCTCCATTAGAACCATTAATGGATCCGGCTGATCCACCAAAGCAACTGCTGCATTAAACTGAGTTAAAAAAGCCCTAAGCGACTCTCCCGTCTTCTGCTTCACGGATGTCAGTGTCATCACATTCTTAGGCCTTTTGATGTGGACTCGAAACGGTTTTAAAAACCTGTTTATCAATTCTATCCATGTTCCCATTGATCCATCTTCCAGCTATATGAACCGCATAGCAGCTATATCGGTTAAGTACAGGGGAAAACATCGGGCCATAACCTCCTCCGATGCCCCCAGCACTTCTAGATGCCTTGTGTACCTCATTAAGTGGTCAGTGGGATCCGTCATACCATGGTATACTTCTAGAGTAGGCTGCTTAAAATCGGGTGGATTCCTAGCAATCCTGATGTTACGGGTAAACAGACTTTTGTTTACTCCCTCCAAATCTCTATTTGCCAGACCTCCGCGGTAGTTCGCCTGATAATGTTAGCTAATCCAGTGTTACCTACCAAGGGTTGCCTCCATCCATATTTCCTAACTGTCCTCCAAGTTCACGAGGGAATTCTGACACATACTCCTCATCACGTACTCATGTATTCCTGTTGGCGTCCGGCTGTGCAGCGTTATCAAGTATCCCTCCATAGATTGGTCTAGAATTACTTGGTGGTGTGCCTCTGAGTCTAGGTCCATCCAGATTAACAGTTATTTGCTAACTGGGGGCTGCCTCTTGCTGAACCACTCCATTTGCTTGCTTGTTGAGTCCTTCTGATCCAACTCCATGGATCTAAGCTCCTACAGCTCATGTTGTTCCTGCCTGTCCAAATTGCCTAAGAAGGATCTGCATCATTTCCTCTTGCTTTTCATCAGCTTCTCCTACATGGAATCCATCGTGATCTGGATCTCATCCCTAGTGATGTAGATGGATGCCTGATCTACTCCAGCTCTAGAAGAGGTCTCCCGACTTCCCTCTTGATTGCTCCTTTCTATCACTTGTCTCCTTGTCGATGGCCTAACCATTGCTTTCCAAAATCTGGGTTCCTAAGCCTTTAAATCCAAAATCCAAACTTTAGAATCCCTGGGTGCTAGCTTTCTCAATGAAAGCACCAAAATGTTAGTGCCAAAATTGGTCACTAACACCCAAACACCGTTGAAAGCACTAACTCACACTCACAGATAATAGATAGAGTGTATGTAGAGAGTATAAATATGAAGAACAATCAAAATTAAAAAAGAAAGCAATAATAACAGAAGATTTATAGTGGTTCGGCTGACTCTGACCTACGTCCATTCCTAAATTTCCTTTTTATTGATATAAGAATCAATTATACTTATCCGGAGCTTTTAAAACGATAATGGAAGAGTAGCCTTAATGAAGAAGAAGGGAAGCAGAGTGAAGATCCCCTTTTTCTTAAGCCCTGACTACTATATTTATAGGCAAAATTCGAGTTACTGGGCTTCCTGAGTTGTCTTGGCTCATCAAGACGATAGCCGATCCAAAATCCATCACTACGACCGATCCCCAATTGCAGTTTTGCCAACCCGAAGTAAGCATAGCATTGGCCCGAAGCACGGTCGTCCATGACTTGAAGAAAAACATGTTTGGACTCGAAGCAGCCCAGTGTCGATCCTCCTCCTTCAAAGCACCGACCCTCCTTTAGCCAACCTAGAGTCTTCTTCCTACAGACCCGAACCTTCCCTACATGTGACCTTAAGTAGTTCGTTCCACAACCCGAAGCAAGATTGTGCCGACCCCATACTTGCTGACCCGATCTCCACTTGCCGACCCGAAGAAAAGCCGTGACTGACCCTAAGTAGTGCGAACACACCGAACCAAGATAAAATGCCGACCGAGGGGCTCAGCGCCGACCCGAATATTCTATGCCGACCCGAGTATAATCCTATGCCGACCTCGAGCCATTTCAACCATGTCGACCCTCCAACAAGACCGACCCACCTTCCTACCGACCCGAAGCTTTCACAACACCAACCTAGTGTTTATGTCTGACTAACCTAAAGCATGTCGAACCATTACGTTTTGCCGATCCCAAAACCGAACTGCCGATCCTGTCTCCAAATGCTTGCCAAACCCAAAACGAGATGCCAACCCGATCCAATATGACGTCGACGCCTTGATGTTAATGCCAATCCGAGCCAATTACTCCATGACCCGAAGCGTACCTTTGCTTGACTCAAAGAAAGTCACATGAAAACCCGAAGCAATTCTAATGATGACTCAAAGCAAACCCAAAACAACCTGGAACAACTCGACTTTTATCGAAACCCATATTTCCAATATCTCACTACTGTTGTCCATCGACCATGCCAAACCCCGACTTCGTAATCATGATCATTATCCATGATTGATCGCCTATCCATCCAGCTGACTCAAACTCATCATATTCCAGCCTCGATAACCGAGCAATCATTTAGTTAAATCTGCCTGTTTATGGCCTTGCCAAAAGGCGGGTTGACATTTAGTTTCATCTTATCTTCTATCTTCTTTCTTTCCCCTAATGACCTAACTTTTGAACACTTAAATGATTGGCAGATGAATACCATGGATGTATTAAGTGTTGTCTCTAGGTGTAAGAAAGGCATATCGGCACATTTAGTATCAGAGCACAATGTTAAGGGAGAACCGTAGCTTTAGCGGTGCAACTCATTAAGAGATAAGGTAATGGAATGCCTTATGATGAGTTTGAGTGTATGCATATAAGAGTGCATATTCGTTAGTGATATAAAATAGTTTATATTGTGTTGTTTGATCTGTTAAGTGGCTTATGATTTCTGGTCGACATGCTTGATCAACTTTGTGGATAGGATTCCTAAACATTTAGATAAGACCAATGGAAACGGTATTGTTTTGAAATTGGGTAAATGAAATAATAGTACGTGGAATATATTTTATATACAAAGAATGATTTTAAAATATATAGTATGGTATAATAAGTTGAGGTGTTGTTTGTTAAGAGATAATAATATTCTATTATTATCAATTAGGATTTTGTTGGTCATGCTTATCCAGTTGAGCATGGCTATTGTTAGTGTGTATATGTAGCTTCCCTTGTAAAGATTTAGGTTGGGTAGATAGGAATTAGGAAAACATTAAAACGAATGCCTTGTGAATTAAGTTTCACAATTTGACTATAAGGCGTTCTATTGATAGTGTGAGGTTAAACTGATTTATAAATGACGTTTATTAAAAAGTTAAAATACTTTGAAATAAATATATGAAAAATGGTTTAATAAACGTTTATGTTATAAAATGAATTTGCAATAAGGTATCTTTTAATTAAAAATTTTAAGTTGAAAACTTGAGAACTTAAATCCCGGGGCTTTTGGAAAATGTTTTAAGGCTTTGAAAGATAATAACGGTATTATTTAAAAGCAATTTTGATTCAAGAATAAAATTTTAGGAATAAAATTGTTAAGTAAGAAATGTTTTATTTGTATTGATTAGGGGGAATAAGGTCCTGATTGTTTTGTGATGATCTGGATAATCTTCTAAGTAACGATAATGTTTGCCTAGGAAAATGTTATAGTGCACTTAGTAAATTATTTCTTTATCATTGTACAATAAAAATAAGTTCAAACCTGAACGAACCCAAAGCGAGTTGGTGATAAATGTTTTGTTGGAAATGTGAATAGCATTGTTTCAAAAATGGAATTTTGAAATAAAACTATTATTCTTAAGTTAACTAGTTCAAGTGGCTCGAAAATAACACTTAAAATTGGAGAAGGGATTTGTTTGGCTAGTAAACACTTCTCTTAAGAATTACCCTTCCTAGTAAGGGAGTGTATGATACTCTTTAGCAGTACCCAGTTCCTTAGTATCATTTTGGAGTTACTTGGGCTGTATATATGTATACAATGACCCGCCTTTTTGACCATCGAAAGTCGACACTGAACACTACCACTGTGTTCCAATGTCATGCATCCAATCGACAAAAGGGCGGATTGTTAGGGTAAATTAAAAGAAAATAACAGAGAATAGAGAATAACAAAATCTCATGGCTGAATCGATAATATATAATATAATAAGGGCAGTAGAAACATTCACTCCAAAATACATAGTATTTTAGAGTTAAAAAGAACATTAGCCGCTGGACAGTTATAAAATCCCGACCTTACAAATGCTGATAGGGATACCATATAATACAGTGGAAAATAAAATATTACAATAGGTGAACCTTCAGCTCCTTTCAAGAACTCCATATCACCAAAGCCAACCTGGGAAATACTCGGTCTAACCCGAGCATTATAATAAAATAACATTTAGATCGGTCTGGAAATACCAGCGTGAGATAACTCGAATAATGAGGAATATATAAAAGTTTTGTGAGACCACGCGGCTAACGAGGAACGGGTTTTTACCTTATAAGAATAACATCCACATAGGCAAGAGCAGAAACAAATATTAAGAAACAAATCCAAATACGAATGGGCATAATTAATATTAAAACCAGGCTTGAAAGAATGGAAATAACCCGAGTAAAATCCAAACTGAACAAAATGAAAAAATAAGGAAATGGTCCAAATTTGATTGAATGGACAAAATAAGATGATAGTCCAACTTGACAGAAATAGAATAAATAAGGTAACAGACCAACTTGATAGAATGGACTAAATTAATACTTAAATGTCATGATGGGGAGTTGGCTCAACTCATGGCAATTTAAAGAAAAAAAGATTCAAGGTTTTCGAATCAAATAAAGAAAGGAAATTTTCAAAAATTTGACTAGGAAGGTGCGCCCGCCTTGGAATATACCTATAGTAGTATACTACTGAGAAGCTCATATACTCCGTGACACTTCTCTGAGAATACCAAGCTGGACTCCGCCAGACCTTACCGAGTATCCGAATATTTCCATATCTAAGTGCACAACCGAATCCAAACTAGATGAGATGTGAAAATATCCTAATGGGAGAAATCCCACATAGCTTGTCTTCCTCTCGCTCTTTTGATTTAGTCATTTTCGTCAAAGGATATCAACACTCAACAGAGAAATAATGAAACACCCCATACCACTTAATATACCCAAAATGACACACTAAAAGGTGTGGTGCATTGTAGGCATAACTAAAGCTAATGGAGACTAAGCTTCACAAGACAAAAATAGATAAAAACAGCGGAAACTTAAAATAATAACTTAATTAAAACAAAACTTCATGATTGCTTCATAAATAAGTCAAATACCAAATACCAAATACCATATACATGTCCAAAAATCCAATATTTCTTATGAAACAAAAACTCATAGTCTCAAAAATCAGAGTCCATAATATCCCTCATAATAAGCCAGTACATAGAAAGAACTAAAGTTGAAAAAAAGTACGAAAATGCATAGTAGAATCTTCTCCAAGAAACCTCCAAGCATTGTAATCTACTGCCCTCTCCCTTGATTTTCTATGAAGGAAAGGGGGAAAATAGAAGGGTGGGTCAGACTAAAAGTCTAGTGAATGATAGTAATTATTAGAGTGTTTAAGCAAAGTAAAAGTAATAGATTTACAAAATTTATAGTATATAAAGATGAAACAAAGGAAATAGGAAAGAGATAAACTGGAAATAAATATGATTAAACTATAGGTTAATTTCGATTGCTTGCACTTGTTCTCAATTTCTGCTTTGATTGGGCTGAATTCTTAAACCTGTAATTAGGATGTAATCCTAATTATACTCCTTTTGATCGGTCTGCTACTCCATAGACCTTACTGCGGACCAGACGCAATATAACTTCCTACACAGCAGCCAATGGTATCTACGAAAGATGCACAAAGCACCCACTTTGGATCCGGACGACATATATAGCTCCCTATATATAAGGCAATAGTGTCTACGAAAGACACTCATACTAAGCACTTGGAACTCATAGCGATTACTGAGCACCAGAAGGAAAGTCGCACGCTTAACTACCACCATTCCCATGCTACCTTTTGCTTTGCCTATTGGGTCTTCTTATTAACTTAAACTCAGCATAAGCGTGCCCCTCTTCTCAGTTCATGCTAATGTGAAATCAAAGTGTGTCCATAGAAACCAGAGGGGAAATCCTATTGGTACTGCCCGTCATCCAACCAATATTTAGTTGCACCCCTTATCCAAACCCCCCGTAATTTGGACTTCTAATTGACCAATTGCTACCATTTTTAGCTTAAGCGTACTATCGTCTCACTTCAGGCTAATGTGAGACCACCGTTTTGTCTAATAGGTAATGCTATTTGATACAGGTCCTCTTTCATCTTTGATTATTAACTTAGATAAATTATTCAAATAAGCCTTTACATTTTTCTCTACTATCTGTGCTTATTAATTTATCCTAAGTCTTAAAATAAGCCTTATTCTGTTCTTTTTCTTATTATAACCTATGTTATAATCATGCTTATTACTTAACCAAAGCTCTAAGTGTGAAAATAAGCCTCTTTCATCTTTTACTCTTTTTAGTTATAATTCTGTAACATCCCGGAATTTTGACCCTATTATTATCATAAGTTTTTAATCAAATTTAAATAAAATACAAGATTTTCATTTTGAAATAAATAAGATTTTGGATATTATTAGTTGTATATGTGTTATAAAGGAATTTATAATTTCAAAATATAAAATAGACTCTTTTAACAATATTTAACATAAATCTGTTTTACTCGATTAAATTAAAAGTTATGTATTAATGACATTTAATCTCAGATATATGAATGCAGTTAATAATAATAAGTATAATAACACAATTATACTCATATTAAATATAAATATAAAGTATACAGATACAAATAAAAGTCACAAATCAAATATTTGGAATATTTAACTTTAAATAAAGATAAGATTTAAGAAGTGTTTCTAACAATAGTTTTTATAATTAAAATAAAATAAGCTTATAAATATTTAATATAAGTATAACATAAAATATGGTTATAAACATAAGTATATATAAACATAAGTGCAAAACTTTGACATGAATATAAGATATAAATAAAAGTGTTAACTATGTAAAGACAAACATACATAATCAGTTGAAACCAATGTATAAATGTGTGTTTGAGTTAAAAGATAATAAAACAAAAACCACTGTACAAATGTTCACCAGACAAATGCAAAGATCAGTTTATATCAATAAGCAAAACTTGTCAGCAAACATTTATTTCTATGTTAACATAAGAGAGCAAGAATACACATCAAATAAAACATATTAGTACAAACAAATCTGCAAATATCTTTGTACCTAAATCATGTGTCAGCAAGCATTTATTTTATGTTAACATAAGTGAAAACATATACATTAATTAGCACTACAATCTGTCAAATATAAGCTTTCAGCCGAAATATTTTTCTTAGCTCAGATTTACAGAAATTAAATGCAAAGATTTTTGATAAATAACAAGAGAAGCTTGCCCAGATATTACCTTCCCTGTTTACAAACAGTTCTTATCTATATATACCTCATCATTCTTCCTATACATATTATTTAGTTCGGTCTTTAACTTCAGTAGCAAAAACCTGAGAAAGCAAAAGAAGTTTAATGGAATTCAAAACTTCAAACTGCAGTCTTCTTTTTCCATCAACAAACATCCTCTCTGTTTCAACAGTAGAGTGGTGAGTAAACTTATTTAAAATCTAACTTTTTAATAATTACTTCTGGAAGAATTGATATGTTGATGTTTAATGTTCTTGAATGTTTGCTATTTACTGTGAGTTCTGCATATTTTGTTCTTCCAGGTTTCAATTTCTGTTGAGGCAAAGAAATCAGAGAATATATCATACTTTTATAAAAGTTCATTTTCTATAATTAGCAACTTAACTAAATAAATTTGTTTAAGCTTAAGATTAAGATTTGGATTATTGTTTTTAGTAGTTGTGAGATATCAGTACTGTAAACACAAATTTACAGTAAAATATAAAACAAAGGCCAAAATTCAAAAAGCATGAATTGTAAATTCGAATTTATATCTTGAAGCAACATACAAAACTATGATTTTTAAGACAAAATTTATAATTTTTAGACAACTATGCATAGAGCAGATGGTTAGTGAACAAAAATTGCATTCCATGAAATTCTGATAATTTCTCCAATTATAATTGTTGAAATTTTACATGAAGCTAGAGTGATGTTGTGAGATCACCAGAAAATTGTTAAAAAAAATTCGAATGCAAGGTTTTTGAGGAAAGATCAAAAGTAGGGTTTATGGGTTATGTATTTTTGGGTTCGGTTAATTGATGCTTGCGTCGCCATGGCACAACCGAGTGCCGTGAAACTTGGGTAGGGATTAGAGTGTGTTGTCGGCAAGGTACGGCCGAAGCCATATCGTCTCAGGTGATCGAGATAGCGAGAACGCGGTGAATTTGTCTACCGTGGGCGAGTTGCAGTTCAACTTTTTAGGCATTTTTCGATTCTGAGTTTTGCGTGAATTTATGGGCCGCGATTTCGAGTGAGGGGAAGGTGAGAGGTTTGTGAGTGGCGGCAAGGGGCGTTGGAACGGTAGTGAACCGCCGTGCACGTGCACGGCGGCGGGGAAGTTCCTGTTGTTGCCGACTCGAGTGAAACTCGAGTTTGTTAAAGGGATGCTTCGGGTTGGTCACCGGGTCAGGGTTGCGCGCGTGTGTTAACAAGTTTCTACAGTTAAACTTAAAGCCTTTTAAAAAAAAAGAGGAACAGGAGAAAGAACAGAGGAAGGAGAAGAGAAGCGTAGGAGAGATTGACGCAGGAAAGTTCAGGGTTCGCTCGAGTTTTGCACGAGTTTTGTGCGTTGGTTTCTCGGGTTTTAATTTTTCTAGGAATTGGTTAACTGTAATATAATGTTGGAAAGTAAACAAGCTAAATATTAATTAAGTTAATAATGTTTACAAATTGTTTTAAACCAAGATGAACTGTAAAACTTTACTGATACAAAAATGAGTAGTTAATTTAAAATCAAAGTTAATTAAGAATGCAATCAATTTTATAATTATAATTTAATAAGTAGTTCCAAATGGAATCAAATTTGTAATTAAAGATTTTAATGATAATCTTGTATAAAATCATTTGTAATTAAGAATTTAATTAATCATTTGAAGTTGATTAATTAACAAATCGTAGTTAACGAATTAATTAAATAATTAATGATCGAACGATTAAGTTAATTAATAATTAATGATTGATTAAGCAATTAGTAATAATTAAATGTAAAATTGAGTTTTATAAATCAATAATTAAGGTTATTGATTAATAATTAATTAATTAATTAAATGAATAGTTAATAGGTAATTAATGAATTGACATAAGTTAATTAATTAGAAATTGATTAAGCAAGAATATAATATAATTTATTCTTAAACCGGTAATTAAGTTTAAAATAAATTAAACTAAATGTTGATATGAATCGATGATTATATTGATTGTCTCTGATGTTTATTTATATCCTGTGATGTTCTGGATATATCTGTGATGACTGTGTATGATTTATCTATGTTGAATTGCTATGTGAATTCAATTGTTAAATTTAAACTGTTAAGTTAATTAGACAACTTGGCCTTTAAAATGGCGTTTGGATTTCGATGAGACCGAGATCGGGTATCAATTGATATTCCGAAAACCACATCGGTCCAAATTAAACGTTACATCGTGTAATCTCAAGTGAAGATCGAGATGGTGTTTTCAGAATGCAAGGGTTATCGTCGTTAACTCTGAGGGTGATTCCAAAATGAGTGTAACGAGATAATGCCTTCGGTTTCGTTCGAACCCGGAACGAACTTGTATGGATTGATGCTTTCAGCACATCGTCAGGCGGACGATGAGCATTCTAAGAGATATGTTCTATAAAGGTAAACGCAGCCTCAAGCCTCATCAACCGGGAATGGCTAAAACAAGGGATGTGCAGCAAGGTTAGGTGGGTCATGCCCAAGCAGGACGAGGTATACCCCTGTCTAGATGTCCCTTTTATTCGGCTGTGTGGGCTGTTGGTCTGCAGCCAACTGCGGGGTTATCTTGTTCGGGACTGTTCAGTAAGGAATGGTTCCGACCTTGTGTTGCAGAGGAGTGAGGGTGGCTCCTCGGTACTGTGATCTAGGCCACGTACTGTGACGGGCGGTAACCCAGTAGCCCTGCCATTGTATGGGATCCAATTTCCAATAAGCGCCGTACGTTTTGATTGTGCCCAACTACGTTGGAATGTGAGATGTAAGCATTTTAGCTATTTCTGTATTTTACTTGAAAACCCTAGACACCATGATAATATCATTGAATTTCCTATAAAATGTTTTGGTTAGCGTAAGGTAAAAACTTACCCGTATTTATGTGTGGGAAGTCTTACGTGATACCTTTATTTTAAATGATTTTCAAAGTTAAACAACTTTAACCCGTTTACTCATACCAGACCCATGTCTGACCTGGAGTTTATATTTTGTTTTTCATAAACTCTTGGGTACTCAAATTTTTATGAGTAGCCAAGTGATAGGTATTCGGAGTATAGAGTTTTATGGAGGAGTTGGAGCAGAAGACCAGACGTATATAGCTATCTAAATAGTTCCGCTGTGTTAGTTAGTTTATGATATTTGGGATGCATGTTCTGACAGATATGTATATGACAATCATGTTGTATGATATTGTATAACTCTGATGTATATATAACTAGGTAATAGTTATGTTGATATATTATATTTTATTTCATTCCGCTGTGAGATTCTGATGTTGTTATTCTTTCTTTCTATTCTTTTCTATTTCTATCCCTTTCTTTCTGATTGATGACACGTCTTTCTGGAGTTAGAAAGTCGGGTCGTCACAGCTGGTATCAGAGCAATTAGGTTGAGCGAGTACCTTGGCTCTGGAATAATATTTATCTAGAGAGTGCGTATTTGTATTTTCATATAATTGTATGCCTATCTAAATTTGTTGGCCACCTGAACAGGTATCTTGAAAGGATTATGTACTTCGATTGATAATGGCCAACATGAGTTCTGGAAGAAGAGGCAAAGTTAGGGCCAGTACTTCGATTGATAATGGCCAACATGAGTTCTGGAAGAAGAGGCAAAGTTAGGGCCAGTACTTCGATTGATAATGGTCGGGGTCAAATTGCTAGAAAGGCTGTAAATCCAGTACCGCCTCAAGTTAGTTTTGCAGCCTTATGTAAAGATTTCATCGATCTTGGAGGCCAACCATTTAAAGGTTCGGAATTGATAATTGAAGTTCAACCCTGGTTACGCTCTTATGAGCGCATTTTTAAGACTATGAGATTGTCGGATGATCAGAAAAGGGAAATGGCATCGTGGCAATTGCAGGGAGGCGTAGCAGCATGGTGGGATGCAACAATTGCAAATATTCCTGAAGAAGATATTTCATGGGAAAGATTTAAGGAGTTATTTGAGGAGAAGTTTATGCCAACAGCAAGGAAAACCCTATTTTACCAGGATTTTCTGAATTTGAAGCAGGAAAGCATGACCGTTTCTGAATATGAGACCAAATTCAACAAACTTTCGTGTTATAGATCAGGACTCATTGATACTCCCCTCAAGAAGAATGAAAAGTTTGTCCAAGGATTGAGTTTCGAATTTCACGATAAGACGATGGTGCTCTTGAAAGGATCTTTTGTTGATTTAGTTGATATGGCTTTGAGGTATGAAGATTTGATGAGCAAGAAATTGGCAGCAACAGTTTCGAGAGGGAATTTCGTTAACCCAAATAAAAGGAAGTTTAATCCACTTTGGAAAAGGCAAGCTAAGGGAAAGAAATCGGGAGGAAGCAATAACGGGCCTCGCAAGAGTTATAATTGTCAGCAAATTGGACATTTGGCATATTAGTGTTCTCAAGGAGGATCTCAGCAACGTCAGAATGGTCCAGATTGGCAATAGTTCAGAGATCGTTGTGTTTTAATTATCGTCAACCCGGTCATATGATTAAGAATTATCCACTTTTGCAGAGGACACTGCAGGATAAAGTTTTTGCTCTAGAAGCAGGTCCATCTTCTACTTCTCAAGGCAAAGGAGTTTTGGAAGGTACCCTACTCTTAGATGGCAAATATATTAAAGTTTTGTTTGATTCGGGTGCATCTTTGAGTTTCATATCTCTGGAATCAGTAGAAATTTTTCTCTCAACCCTAGTACGGTGGATCGTCCCATTATTGTATCTAATCCTATAGGTGGAGCAACCAAATTGGATACAATCTGTAAGGACTTGAAGCTTTCTTATTTGTCCCACAGTTTCTCTTATGACCCATATGTGTTAAATTTCAAAGGTTTTGATCTTATTTTGGGAATGGATTGGCTCGATAAGTATAAAGCAGTCCTGAATTGTGATGAGAGGACAGTTTCATTGGAGGCTGATTTGGGTAGGATTGCCAAAGTGTCGTGCGATAGTTCTGGATTTCACTTGAGTAGTCTTTTGCAAGGAGTTGAGACTTCTCAAGAGAAAGTTGAAGAAGTCAATGTGGTTCAAGATTTTCCTGATGTCTTTGAAGAAGTTAAGTGTCTTCCGCCACATCGAGAGATTGAGTTTCGTATTGATTTGATTCCAGGAGTTGTGCCGGTGATTCAGCCTAGTAGGAGAATGCCTCCTAGAGAGAAAGAAGAGCTGATTAAGTAGACGCAAGATCTTTTGGAGAAGCGTTTGATTAGACCCAGTTTTTCTTGTTGGGGCTCTGCTGCGGTGTTTGTCACCAAATCGGATGGTTCACTAAGGTTCTGTGTTGATTATAGAGAATTGAACAAAGTGACCATTCGAAATAAATATCCTTTTCCTCGCGTCGATGATCTTTTTGACCAGTTGCATGGAGCTTCTATCTTTTCTCAACTAGATCTAGCTTCAGGTTTCCATCAATTGAGAGTAGCTGAAGATAGTGTTCCCTTGATAGCATTTAGGGGACCGAATTGTTTCTATGAGTGGTTGGTTATGCCTTTCGGGTTAACCAACGCTCCTGCCTATTTTGTTGACCTCATGAACCGAGTCTTTAGAGATGTGTTGAATAAGTTCGTACTAGTGTTCATTGATGATATCTTGGTCTACTCCAAATCGGAAGAAGAGCACAGGCAACATTTGAGAATTGTATTGGAGACTCTGAGGAACATGTGTTGAAGGCAAAGTTTTCAAAGTGCCATTTTTGGAAATTGGAAGTTAAATTTTTAGGGCACATTGTTTCTGGTAAAGGCATTTCTGTAGATCCAGCGAAGGTTGAAACTATTTTGCAATGGAAACAGCCAGAGACACCGACGGAAGTTCGCAGTTTTCTAGGTTTGGCTGGCTACTACAGAAAATTCATTAAGGATTATTCCAAGATTTCTTCACATCTGACCAAGCTGACTAGGAAAGGAACTAAATTCAAATGGACACCTCAGTGTGAAGAAGCTTTTTAGGAATTGAAGACAAGGCTAACCAGTGCACCAGTACTTGCTATTCCGGATGGGAAGAGCAAATTTGAGGTATATACAGATGCATGTTTAGTTGGACTGGGAGCAGTTCTGATGCAGAACGGCAAAGTAATTGCATATGTTAGTCGGCAATTGAAGTCCTATGATAAGAATTATGCTACGCATGATCTAGAACTGTTAGCTATTGTTTTTGCTTTGAAGATCTAGAGACATTATCTTTTGGGAGAAAAGTTTGAGTTATTCACGGATCACAAACCGTTGAAATATATCTTCTCTCAAAAAGATCTTAATTTGAGACAGCAGAGATGGGTCGAATTTTTGGCATCTTATGATCTGGATATTTTGTATACTCCGGGGAAAGCAAATGTCGTGGCTGATGCTCTTAGTAGAAATGCTATTTTATCTCTTTTGGAAGTAGTTCCATCTCTCCAAGAAAGAATGTTAGTAAGTAAATGGAGGATAAATATTTTGAGGAAATAATTCTTGGAACTAAAGACGGTCGATATTCGGATTTCATGGTGGACGATCAAGGTGCTTTAAGGATTAATGGTCGTTTGTGTGTGCCTAATATAGATGGATTGAGATAAGAAGTCTTAATTGAGTGTCATCGTTCCAAATTGAATATTCACCCGGGAATCTCAAAGTTGTATAAAGATATGAGGAGAGTTTTCTGGTGGCCGAATATGAAGAAGGATGTAGCTGCTTTTGTAAATAGATGTGCCATTTGCCAACAAGTGAAGGGAGATCAACAAAAGTCTGTAGGATTATTGCAACCTTTGGAAATTCCAGATTGGAAGTAGGAGATGATCTCGATGGACTTCATCGACGGTTTGCCTAGAACCAGAAAAGGAAATGAAGGAATATGGGTTATTGTGGACCGTTTAACGAAGAGTGCCCATTTTATTCCAGTTAAGGCAACTCGTACTGCAGTTTCCCTAGCAGAAATTTTCTTGAAGGAGATAGTCAGATTGCATGGTATTCCTGTCAGCATAGTAAGTGACTGTGATCCTATTTTCACTAGAAAATTCTGGGAAGCTCTGCAATCAGCAATGGGAACAAGTTTGAGATTAAGTACAGCCTATCATCCTCAGACGGACGGACAAACGGAAAGGCTTAATCGAATTCGGGAAGATATGTTGCGAGCTTGTGTATTGGATTTTGGTGGATCATGGGAAGACCATCTTCATCTAGTGGAATTTTCCTATAATAACAGTTACCAAGCGAGTATTAAGATGGCTCCTTATGAAGCTCTGTATGGAAGACCGTGTAGATCCCCATCTTGTTGGATTGAATCGAATGATCGACTTGTACTTGGACCCGATCTAATTCGTGAAGCTTCTGCGAAGGTTGAACTTATCAAGAAAAGGATGAAAGCTGCTCAAGATCGTCAGAAGAAATACGCAGATAAGAGATGAAGACCATTGGAATTTGATATCGGAGATTTTGTTTTTATCAAAGTTTCCCCGATCAAAGGTGCTATAAGATTCGGAAAAACGGGAAAACTTGCTCCAAGATATATTGGTCCATTCCGAGTGCTGGAAAGAATTGGAACTGTAGCCTACAGGATTGAATTGCCAGAACGGATGTCTGGGATTCACAATGTATTCCATGTGTCTCATTTAAGGAAATTTATTCATGACCCATCATTAGTGGTAGAACCAGTTGTTCAGGAAGATTTAGAAGTAGAACCCAACCTGACTGTGGTTAGAGATCCTGTCCAGATTGTAGATCAAGACGAGAAGCAACTCAGGAACAAAGTGGTGAAACTCGTCAAGGTGCAATAGAGTGAGGATCCCAGAGATTGTACCTGGGAAACTCTTGATAGTTTTAGAAAAGCTTATCCAAATTTATGTCCGGATAGCTAATAATGTGGTTGGAATTGACTGTTTGTTTGTTTTTGTATGGATGATATGTATGTTTAGATTGTTAATATTAAGTTTTTGAATTAACTGTTGTTTAAATTTCGAGGACGAAATTCTTTTAAAGGGGAGGAATGTAACATCCCGGAATTTTCACCCTATTACTATCTTAAGTTTTTAATCAAATTTAAATAAAATACAAGATTTTCATTTTGAAATAAATAAGATTTTGGATATTATTAGTTGTATATGTGTTATAAAGGAATTTGTAATTTCAAAATATAAAATAGACTCTTTTAACAATATTTAACATAAATCTGTTTTATTCAATTAAATTAAAAGTTATGTATTAATGACATTTAATCTCAGATATATGAATGCAGTTAATAATAATAAGTACAATAACACAATTATATTCATATTAAATATAAATATAAATATAAAGTATACAGATACAAATATAAGTCACAAATCAAATATTTGGAATATTTAACTTTAAATAAAAATAAGATTTAAGAAGTGTTTCTAACAATAGCTTTTATAATTAAAATAAAATAAGCTTATAAATATTTAATATATAACATAAAATATGGTTATAAACATAAGTATACATAAACATAAGTGCAAAACTTTGACATGAATATAAGATAAAAATAAAAGTGTTAACTATGTAAAGACAAACATACATAATCAGTCAAAACCAATGTATAAATGTGTGTTTGAGTTAAAATATAATAAAACAAAAACCACTATACAAATGTTCACCAGACAAATGCAAAGATCAGTTTATATCAATAAACAAAACTTGTCAGCAAACATTTATTTCTATGTTAACATAAGAGAGCAAGAATACACATCAAATAAAACATATTAGTACAAACAAATCTGCAAATATCTTTGTACCTAACTCATGTGTCAGCAAGCATTTATTTTATGTTAACATAAGTGAAAACATATGCATTAATTAGCACTACAATCTGTCAAATATAAGCTTTCACCCGAAATATTTTTTCTTAGCTCAGATTTACAGAAATTAAATGCAAAGATTTTTGATAAATAACAAGAGAAGCTTGCCCAGATATTACCTTCCCTGTTTACAAACAGTTCTTATCTATATATACCTCATCATTCTTCCTATACATATTATTTAGTTCGGTCTTTAACTTCAGTAGCAAAAACCTGAGAAAGCAAAAGAAGTTTACTGGAATTCAAAACTTCAAACTGCAGTCTTCTTTTTCCATCAACAAACATCCTCTCTGTTTCAACAGTAGAGTGGTTAGTAAACTTATTTAAAATCTAACTTTTTAATAATTACTTCTGGAAGAATTGATATGTTGATGTTTAATGTTCTTGAATGTTTGCTATTTACTGTGAGTTCTGCATATTTTGTTCTTCCAGGTTTCAATTTCTGTTGAGGCAAAGAAATCAGAGAATATATCATGCTTTTATAAAAATTCATTTTCTATAATTAGCGACTTAACTAAATAAATTTGTTTAAGTTTAAGATTAAGATTTGGATTATTGTTTTTAGTAGCTGTGAGATATCAGTATTGTAAACACAAATTTACAGTAAAATATAAAACAAAGGCCAAAATTCGAAAAGCATGAATTGTAAATTTGAATTTATATCTTGAAACAACATACAAAACTATGATTTTTAAGACAAAATTTATAATTTTTAGACAACTATGCATAGAGCATATGGTTAGTGAACAAAAATTGCATTTCCATGAAATTCTGATAATTTCTCCAATTATAATTTTTGAAATTTTACATGAAGCTAGAGTGATGTTGTGAGATCACCAGAAAATTGTTAAAAAAAATTTCGAATGCAAGATTTTTGAGGAAAGATCAAAAGTAGGGTTTATGGGTTATGTATTTTTGGGTTCGGTTAATTGATGTTTGCATCGCCATGGCACAACCGAGTGCCGTGAAACTTGGGTAGGGATTAGGGTGTGTTGTCGGCAAGGTACGACCGAAGCCACGTCGTCTCAGGTGATCGAGATAGCGAGAACGAGGTGAATTTGTCTACCGTGGGCGAGTTGTAGTTCAACTTTTTAGGCATTTTTCGATTCCGAGTTTTGCGTGAATTTCTGGGCCGCGATTTCGAGTGAGGGGTAGGTGAGAGGTTTGTGAGTGGCGGCAAGTGGCGTTGGAACGGTGGTGAACCGCCGTGCACGTGCACGGCGGCGGGGAAGTTCCTGCTGTTGCCGACTCGAGTGAAACTCGAGTTTGTTAAAGGGATGCTTCGGGTTGGTCACCGGGTCAGGGTTGCGCGCGTGTGTTAACAAGTTTCTACAATTAAACTTAAAGCCTTTAAAAAAAGAAAGAAAAGAGGAACGGGAGAAAGAACAGAGGAAGGAGAAGAGAAGCGCAGGAGAGATTGACGTGGGAAAGTTCAGGGTTCTCTCGAGTTTTGCACGAGTTTTGTGCGTTGGTTTCTCGGGTTTTAATTTTTGTAGGAATTGGTTAACTGTAATATTATATTGGAAAGTAAACAAGCTAAATATTAATTAAGTTAATAATGTTTACAAATTGTTTTAAACTAAGATGAACTGTAAAACTTTACTGATACAAAAATGAGTAATTAATTTAAAATCAAAGTTAAATAAGAATGTAATCAATTTTATAATTATAATTTAATAAGTAGTTCCAAATGGAATCAAATTTGTAATTAAAGATTTTAATGATAATCTTGTATAAAATCATTTGTAATTAAGAATTTAATTAATCATTTGAAGTTGATTAATTAACAAATCGTAGTTAACGAATTAATTAAATAATTAATGATCAGACGATTAAGTTAATTAATAATTAATGATTAATTAAGCAATTAGTAATAATTAAATGTGTAATTGAGTTTTATAAATCAATAATTAAGGTTATTGATTAATAATTAATTAATTAAATGAATAATTAATAGGTAATTAATGAATTGACATAAGTTAATTAATTAGAAATTGATTAAGCAAGAATATAATATAATTTATTCTTAAACCAGTAATTAAGTTTAAAATAAATTAAACTAAATGTTGATATGAATCGATGATTATATTGATTGTCTCTGATGTTTATTTATATCCTGTGATGTTCTGTGATATTCTGGATATATCTGTGATGACTGTGTATGATTTATCTGTGTTGAATTGCTATGTGAATTCAATTGTTAAATTTAAACTATTAAGTTAATTAGACAACTTGGCCTTTAAAATGGCGTTTGGATTTCGATGAGACCGGGATCGGGTATCAATTGATATTTCGAAAACCACATCGATCCAAATTAAACGTTATGTCGTGTAATCTCAAGTGAAGATCAAGATGGTGTTTTCAGAATGCAAGGGTTATCGTCGTTAACTCTGAGGGTGATTCCAAAATGAGTGTAACGAGATAATGCCTTCGGTTTCGTTCGAACCCGGAACGAACTTGTATGGATTGAATGCTTTCAGCACATCGTCAGGCGGACGATGAGCATTCTAAGAGATATGTTCTATAAAGGTAAACGTAGCCTCAAGCCTCATCAACCGGGAATGGCTAAAACAGGGGATGTGCAGCAAGGTTAGGTGGGTCATGCCCAAGCAGGATGAGGTATACCCCTGTCTAGATGTCCCTTTTATTCGACTGTGTGGGCGGTTGGTCTGCAGCCAACTGCGGGGTTTTCTTGTTCGGGACTGTTCAGTAAGGAATGATTCCGGCCTTGTGTTGCAGGGGAGTTAGGGTGGCTCCTTGGTACTGTGATCTAGGCCACGTACTGTGACGGGCGGTACCCCAGTAGCCCTGCCATTGTATGGGATCCAATTTCCAATAAGCGCCGTACGTTTTGATTGTGCCCAACTACGTTGGAATGTGAGATGTAAGCATTTCAGCTATTTCTGTATTCTACTTGAAAACCCTAGACACCATTATAATATCATTGAATTTCCTATAAAAAAAATTGGTTAGCGTAAGGTAAAAACTTACCCGTATTTATGTGTGGGAAGTCTTACGTGATACCTTTATTTTAAATGATTTTCAAAGTTAAACAACTTTAACCCGTTTACTCATACCAGAACCATGTCTGACCCGGAGTTTATATTTTGTTTTTCATAAACTCTTGGGTACTCAAATTTTTATGAGTAGCCAAGTGATAGGTATTCGGAGTATAGAGTTTTCTGAAGGAGTTGGAGCAGAAGACCAGACGTATATAGCTATCTATATAGTTCCGCTGTGTTAGTTAGTTTATGATATTTGGGATGTATGTTCTGATAGATATGTATATGACAGTCATGTTGTATGATATTGTATTACTCTGATGTATATATAACTAGTAATAGTTATGTTGATATATTATATTTTATTCCATTCCGCTGTGAGATTCTGATGTTATTATTCTTTCTTTCTATTCTTTTCTATTTCTATCCCTTTCTTTCTTATTGATGACACGTCTTTCTGGAGTTAGAAAGTTGGGTCGTCACAAATTCTAAGTTAAAACTAGGTCAATCTTTTTAATTCAGTCCAATTAATGTCATAATTAGGCATAATTTCATTCCAATTAGGCATAATTTCATTCCAATTCAATTTATATTACAGTCTCCGTAATTTACATCTTATATTCCATTATTTCAGTTTTCTTACAATTTTATCCATATTCACGTTAATCATATTCTAATTCATACACGAAGAAGAAGGAGGAATAAAAGAAAACTGAAAATAGGAGAAAATCCAAAGCGTAAGAAAAGGATGTAAATAACAGTACATAGGTTAAAATACTATAAATAAACTACAAATAAATGGAAAAGCTATAATTAGCAAAAATAAACTAAAATTAACTGGAAAAAAATAGCGAAAATAAATAGACTGAAAATAATTCTAAAAATTGTAAATAAATTCCTAAAAAGGTTACTCCAAAAATCGTAGTAGAACTATAACTATTGGAAACCCTATTATTTTAAATTACTTAAAGAAATTTAAAATAATTAGGATCACTCACCTCCGGTCCTATGCTCTACCTTTGGTCTTCCTGGATCCACTTAGAGTTGTAAAATAATTTAATTTATAACGATTTTCTCCTTTGGAAAAATTATTCTGTTTAGGGTCCTTTCTAGAAAGGTGAACCCAATTGGAGAAAACCTAAAATGAGAAAAAGTGTTAGGTATATGGGTCTACTTATTGGGGTAGAAGTGGATTTCGAACCATTGGATTTAGGGATTGAATATGATGCAACCACATCATGGGCCGAATAGGAGACATCGGATGTAAAAATGGATGGACCGGATTGGTCAGAAGAATCCAAAACACGTCAGTTTGAGGCTCTAGAATGTTCAAACGAACAAACGTTCATAGATAGCAGATGCGGATTTACCGGGCGGTCGACCTGCCTATATATATATATATATATATATATATATATATATATTTGTTTTATTTTCTTCTTCGTTTTCTACTTATGTTGTTTATTTTATAACTTGGTCATATTGGCTCAGATTTTGACGTTCTATATATGGAAATTGACCAGAAAATTACCACGGACACAATGGTGCAACTTGCATGGCTTAATTTTGATTATTTCACAAAGTTATTTTATTATCTAATTAATTAATGAATTACTAATTATGGATTAAATTTTGGGTTGCTACAAATAAACCGTCTGAGAATGACGATAATAAAGTAGCTGAAATAACCTATAGCTAAGATACCAATTATCGAGGATATATAATGATCGTATATGGAAATTAGTTCTTGTATACTTATCACCACTCATTGAATTCAGACTTGTACTATTTCCTGGTTAACAATAATACCAGATAAGTTAAGGTAGAGTTACCTCAAAGTCATGTCCAACGATTATTTTAACTTTTGAAATAACGACAAGTTTACATCTTCGATGTTTAGTGCTAATTATACAAATAAATCGTTTTCATTTAAGTGATTCGCTTTACGGAAATAATTCGTTTCCATAAACAAATCAAACTTTTTCTTTCAAAACCAGACTGAACTTGTGGTTGATTTTCGATTATAGTATTGGTAAAACATTTTTAGAAATACTCTTTCAAATCGTTCTTTTATAAGACAAATTTATAATACTAAGTGTATTAAAAACAAGGGTAAAAAAAAACAATTGTCATTAAAACATTGTTTACTTTAAACCCAAAAACAATTTACACTTAACTTTATTTATAAATAATCCATTTTAAAGGATTTTTTCATTTATAAACCATTATTCATAAATTTTAAAATAATATTTATTATCTCAAATGTATACAAAATTGATAAGCCTCATTCAATTAAATGTTCAACCCCTTACTTTCCCATTAGAATTAGTTCCTGATTTTAAAATGTTAAGAGAATAATTTTTCCAAGTACTCGGCCCCGAAGACCTAAACCAACATCAGATCGGCACCCAGAAGAATCCAACTTAACGTCCCAAATATCGAGTTCCAATTCCTTTTTAACTTATTTAGATCACTTTTATTAAATCAATTAATAACTTTAAATATCATGTATTAAAAAGATTCATTCAATCCAAATAATCATCAGTTAAAATGAATACTTTATCTCAAACATATTAATTAAAATGATAAGTAAATTTTAAATACCATTAATTAAAACAATTAATTAAGTTCAAATAATCATAAATTAATTGGGTTAATTAAATTAAAACCTCATTGGTTAAAATAGTTAATTAAAACATCATTTATTAAAATGATTTATTTAATTATAAAACATCATCAATTAAAATGATTTAACTAAATTCCAAATATCATAAGTTAAAACGATTAGTGAAATTTCAAACAATCATTAGTTAAATGATTAATTAAATTCAAAAATCATTACTTTAAAATGATTAATTACTTAAAAATATCATTAATTAAAATGATTATTAATTTCAATTATCATTAATTAAAATAATTAACTAAACTCAAGAAATCATTAGTTAAAATGATAAATTAAATCTTATCTCATGTAAACCAAAGATAAACCAATTTTAAACACGTTTATTAAATTGGTTAATTAATCTCAAAATCATTAATTAAAATGATTAATTATTTTAAATTATCATTAATCAAAATGATCGATGAATTTTTGTATTCTATTTAGCGGAAACACAAGCTCGGGTTCGTACGACAGGGTATTGGGGATGAAATTGAATAAATGACGATAGAGCGAAATTGCTATGATGACACTTAACAAAATAAATAGAATATTAGAATTTATTTTAATTAAGCATCAATATAACAGCATAAGGATGTAAATAAATAATTGTTTGGGATAAACCCCTCAGGATAGATATTTCTTGCAAAACAACGGTTACGGATAATATATATATATATATATATATATATATATATATATATAAAATCATACGGTTTTATAACAATTAAATTAATATGTCATCAATTTTCCATATGAAAATTCAACCAAACAAGCAGTCAAACAATTCAGCTAACATCCGTAATCAATAAATGTTTATAACATCATCGATATGATATAGTAAAATTTAATGTGAGTTAAACTCACATTGATTTTCATTTTCTCCGAAACGTCCCGAATCTGGACTAAAACCGAACGGCCGTCCGATTTTAGCCTAAAATTCGAATAAGCTCCAAATCCAACCAAACTAACTCCATCGTATAGATCTCGACAACATGAGTCCAACGCAAAAAAGGGCATTTGAATCTAACTTCGTACGCAAAAGTTATTCAAATTATAAGTTTTCGGATTAATTTAAATTAAAATTAACAATTTAACTTTATTTACTAAATTATTATTTACTAAATTACCCTCCTCCTACTTTTCTTCTTTTTCTAAAATGAAAAATTCATATGCATGAGAATGTCATACCCACCACCAACATGTACACGCACGTCCTAACACCTTCGTTCCTCGATAAAATCGAATTCCGTCTTCACCAGCAAACCTCTTTTCGTCTCCTCTCCACATCCACCACCATCACGACCCACCTGCAAGCCTTCACCAAAATCCGACAAGACAAAACCCCCCATGGCCTTTCAAGTGTCACTCTTCTCTTAGAGGGGCTGCAACCTTCGAAACTTCCACTACCGGTGCCATCCGACACTCCGAACACAAATCCAACCTCGATTTCATGAATCACATCCCCAATCGGTCATAACATGGAACTATAGCTCAACCCATTTTCAGAAAAACAGACAAGCCTCCCTAAATCATGGCCGAATACAGCACCATGCACTGGAAGGGTGCTTCATGTCATAACAAACTTAAAAAGATTTATTTTGGAATTTAAGTTTGGTATAACAGGAGATATTAATTTTAGAAATTTTAATTTTAAAAAGGAAACTTGTTTACAGCTCTCTCTATTTAAAATGGGAAGGGAATGGGCTTAAAAGTGGATGGGTATAGGCATATAGACATGGGGTATGGGCTGGTATGGAAGGTATGGCCTAAAATAAGGTGTATGTATGGGTGTTTGTGTGTATATTATTTTATATTAAAATATCCGGCCTAACATACCCAAAAATCTTGAACTTCAACCGAGGCTTGCCACCTGGCGTTCTATATGTTATATCCTTATTCCGAGCATAATGGAACTAGTCTCGAGACCTAATGCGATCATATGTAGAAGATGGCTTTCTAAACCCAGTTATTATATAAAAGTTTCGAAATTAATTTCAACGCGTTTCGAGCTCGCACGACCTGACGATATGTCTGATCGCCATGAAATTTGACAGCATAACATAATTCACTATTATGGATCTAGTAAAATTGGTTTCGTCGAAATTCAAAACAGTACCCTGGAATCAAAATTTTCCAGATTTAAATATCATTTTATATTTAATTCTCTGTATTTTTTTATTTATATTTGTAAATAAATTTACAAATCAAATTCATCTATATAATTTATTAATTAAAAGAAATTAAATCAAATTATTAAATCCATTTAATTTACATTCAATTCTTAATCCAAATATTCAAACATTCCCATATTTGAATTATTAGTTATTAAATTCAAAAATCCAATTATTTAAATATTTAAAATTAATTATACGTTTAAAATCAAATGTCTAAAATCTTAGGTTGTTATAATATATATAAGTGTGTGTGTGTGTGTGTATACATATATTCTATGATCAAAATATATTGTTTCAATTCAAAAAAGGTTTTTTGAAATAAGGCTGGGTGTTTAGATCTTGAGTTTTCTTAGGGAAATAAATGCAAAATGGAATAGCTGAATCAAATAGAGGTATATACTTTTAGGATGTAGTGGAGTAATATTTAAGTGAACCTAAGTTTAGTTTATGAAATGTTTTCATAAATAGTTTAGTGGGAATAAAATTGGTATCAGGGAGAACCAATTAAATAAGTGTGTAAGTTGGATGTAGATCATTTCTCATTTCATATAGTTATGATCTAAGATTCGAGTATAAGGCTTTGAGGTGTTCCATACCATTCCAAATAAGGATCTATTACTCAACTTTTGACGATGAGCATTTGATGAGGATTTTTGTATGGGAGCAGTGCTTTTTATCATAGTACATGGTTATGTAAAGTGCACAGAGGTTCCAGATCAAGCAGCCTAATCGAAGTTCGCACTAGAAAATCGAGTGAACGATACTAGTTCGAAAGAAAAGTTGTGTATTCAAGTAGAGCTCTAATCAGATTTTTATATAAGAATGGTTTATGTACATCATGTGAATTGGTATATAGTGTTAAGTGTTTTCTAGAATGGGTTAAGGTGTAATTTCAAGGACGAAATTCTTTTAAGGGGGAAAGAATGTAATGACTCAGAGTTTCACTGCTTTGATTTGCGAATATTTAATTAATATTAAATATTCACAAAATAGGTTTTATAATGAAAATAAAACTCTTTTAAATGATAAATGATGATAGTGAAATAGTTTTCAATATTCGTTTACAAAAATAATTAGTTCGAAAAAAGATTGAAAAGTGACCGAAATTCGTTTTTCGAATTTCAAATTTTTGTCGGCTAATTTTTTTTTTGAAAATGTCATGACACTTTTATATACACATACACACATTTAAAAATTAGTTTGACATGTTTGAATGCATATGAATATCCATATACTCTTAAGAATATCCATATACGCTTAAGTACCGATATATGGAAATAAGATAAATTTTTTATTTTAGAAAGTTGAAATATATATATATATATATATATAATATTAAAGATTCTTTTTCCAACATATAGCACTGAGGAGATAAATGCATGTTTTCCTTGACTTGATGGGGAAGGAGGCTAGGTGTAGGCAGAATTGGGTGAGGTGTAAGGAGAGGGTAAGGTGGCCCA
This sequence comes from Allium cepa, assembly GCA_030765085.1. Classification (NCBI taxonomy): domain Eukaryota; kingdom Viridiplantae; phylum Streptophyta; class Magnoliopsida; order Asparagales; family Amaryllidaceae; genus Allium; species Allium cepa. The sequence goes on from CM060937.1 coordinate 380,596,195, forward strand.
AGGAGAAAGGGTGGCAAAGTACAAGGTCATTTTGGTAAATTTGCATATTCACATTATATTAAAACTAATTTTCCTAATTTCTATTTCTTCTTTTTCATTTCCCTTTGCATTTTAAAACTTCCTAATCTCTTGAAATAAAATCCATGGCTCCATAACATATTTTTAAGTTTTAAAATCTTAGTTTTCCACTTTAAATCTCTTCCAAAACTTGTTTAAACATTTCTACATCCACTTAAACACCTTAGCTTCCAAAATCAAGCACGCCTTCAGCTATAACACTCAAGGCCATACCCTATACCCTTAGGGCCGAACTCATTTTGCTCTTTAATATGTCCAAAGACTTCATTTTTCCAAAGAAATTATAAAGATCTAGGTGTGTGCGAGTTCTAGTAAGGGTTTGCTTCAAGTTAATTGGCTTTTGGGTGAGTAAACATTAGTTAAAAGTTATTAGCTTGAAATATGTGATGTATATTTTCTATATCATGTATGTTCACTTATGTTTGGTTTGTTATATGTTGGATATTTTGATTATGGTTGATAGAGATGGTAAAAGTGGACTCGAATTGAAGTTCACTTCGTATGGTTTAATTCGTGAACTTGGATGTGATGTAGTATGTGAACATGAGATATGTTGTTTAAGTGAATTTGATTATGATATTGTTAATGTATTTGGATGTGATGATTGGTAGCAAATTAGTTTGCAAAATTGTTAAGTAAGATTCAAGTACTTTGGAAACTTTGTTTATTTGTTTAAAACCTTTAAAAATTAAAGATTTGCTTTAAAAAAAAAATTGACAGAGTCAGCAGGGTTAAAAGGGCCCCAACCTTTTATTTATAACTTAGTAAAAAGGATAACAAGCATAAATAAGGAATACACAGCTAAACAAGAGAGGAGAAGGACCAAAAAGGAAGAAAAAAATAGAGAACACATCCCACTAGAATAGAGCCTGAAGCAAAGTACAATTGTACTCGAAGCAGACAAGAGGTGCACAACAAGCAACCAACCCGATCTGATAATAACTGTAGAGCATAAACCCGAAGCATTTTTCGAACTTGGACTCAAAGTATAGAAGGCATATTGTCATCCATAACTCTATATGCCTTAACATGCATCAACAAAGGGAGGAATGGATGGTATTGCATTGTAGAAATTAGGACCACCTATCTAGGCATGTTGCATCATTGGGAAATCCAGTTATGCATATGCATTGCTGAAGCTCGCGGCAAATAGTGTTATATATTTTTAGACTATTTCTCTTCCTTTGATTAAAAATTCTCTCATTTCTTTCTTTCCACACTTCTTTCGCCATCACCTTGAGCATAACCAGAATGACATATGACGAAGCTTGCTACCACCTAGTTGCTTTAAAAATATTCATCCATTCAATAGTACTGTCCTAAACCGGCTGCACATATCCCCCTTGCATTTAAGTTTTCTCCAAATTAAGAACGCAAAGGAACATCCAAAATACAGATGATGCATATCTTCATATCATGCACCACATAATACATATATTGTAGAAATATTTATGCCTTTGTGAGCCAAGTTAGCTAAAGTATGTAGACCATTTTTAAAAACCTTCCATAGCATAAAATTGATTTCATTCGTATGCATGTTCCATATTCTCTTATACTAAGGGAATTTATGCAAAGGGCCTTGCACTACAACAAAAATACCCTATTACAACGCCCTTTTCATAATGGGCATTAATTGACCATTGTAATAGAAGGCTATTACAACGGTCCATTCAGGCCCGTTGTAAAAGATGCCATATACAACCCCCTTTTTACAACGGGCATTGGTTGTCCATCGTAATAGAAGGCTATTACAACGGTCCATCCAGGCCCATTGTAATAGATGCCAACTTTACAATGGTCACAAATTGCCCGTTGTAAGAGGTCCCAAATTACAACGGTCACAAATTACCCAATTCATAAATTACAACGGTCGCAAAAGCCTTTATAAAAAAACAGGCCGGCCCTTTTATTTCATTCCTCTACTTTGCTCGTTCCTCTTTGCTCATTCCTCTTTGCTCGAAATTAGGGCTTTGGGAAAAATTGAAGTTGTCGTCTTCAATTACTCGATCGAATGATGATTTACTTGCTTCCTTTGTCGTTCGATGCCCTTTTCTTTTAGCGCATGGCTTCTCCAATTTGACTCGGCGTCGTCATAGCAGGGAAGCGGATCGGGTTCTGGTTTAGGGGAGAGGCCTGTTTTTGGCGGAGAGATGAAAGTAGAAGAAGTAGACATGATTTGAAAGATGATTTTTACAATGATATTTTTATGAGCAGCGGTGGTTCTTCCCCTAGTAAGGAGAAGGGGAACATCTCGAATTCAAGCTCACGGGTTTTGAGCCCCGTTCATAGTTTGGGCAATGCTTTTAGGGGAATAGAGATTGAGTCGTATGAGAAACTCAGGTGAATATGTTTAAACGTTTGGTGTGGAATTATTATATAAATGAAATAAATTCACTTAATCCTGAATTATTGGACAGTGCATTATGCATACTATCCAAGTCATACAATTGTTGCAGAACATCGGTATAACTTCCAAGCAAGCTTAAACTATTGTTTTCATGCATGCGTTTGTTCATTGTGAAATGCTTTCTTACCATACAACTTTTGCAGGCCCCTTCTTGGGTATTGATTGATGACTTTGTTACTAAAGTTTGGTCAATGAGTGTTTCCACAGTTACTGATCAAATCTATAAATCAATGGTCGATACAAAATGTACATTACATAATATTAAATTATAAGTATGTGCTAGTATTATCTGTGTTTATACATGATTTAAGATATGTTTACCTTGCTAATAAATTGCACAATGTTATTTCTATATCATCGATCATGGAAGATATTTACCAAATATTACATATTGGTCTTTGATGGATATATTGAGATACTGATGTTAACTATCTTGTGAAAACTCCTTTTCAAGTATCTTCAAATACTCCATCTGAATTCTTTTTCCATGTCCCCTAGTTGAATTGTATGGCAATAAAAACTGTAGTTTTTGATGCAGTTCACAAACATGAAACCATGTATGCACACTGGGGATGGCAAAGTTTGATATATTTGTGTTGATAGAAAAATTAAGGGTCTTCATGATGTTGGAAGGTTTCTCAAATATGTTATGCTAATAACTTCATTAGTTACTATATACAGTGTGTTCATTTGAGTAATCTATGATAGAGCCATTGCAGTTTTATGAATAATCGTCCTCTTTAATTCTTTTCACAATTTTGTAATGAAATACAACTTTAATCAATGCATCCCTTAAATTTTGTATGATATTAGGTATATTCAAGGGAAATGAAGATGTTCATGTTACCTCGCACGTGTCACAAAAAAAGGACCCGAAGATTCTCCAGCAGCCATTCAATGATGATTTAAACAAACAAGGTGTGCAATTATACAAAAGATTTTATTTTCACTTACAGTTTTTTTTAACATTTTTTCGAAATATGTCCATTGAAGTTTTTGTAGAAACCAATAAAATACTAATCAGACTAGAGGAAAAGAAGAGATCTTTAGAAGTGATTCGTCTGTTCATACAAATATTAGCACTAAATATCAAACTGCAAAAGAAACAGAAAGGAACCCTACAGTATCTCTGGAAGAGAAAGTTGTTGGTAGCAAAATGAGGGGAAAAGTCAAAGATTTCATCAGAAAATTCAGTCAGGAAGGTTCTCCAAAACGCAAAGGTGTGGCTGAAAATCATGGCAGAAGGGCCAGAGGGAAAGATGATGGAAATAGCAATATACTCAACCAAATAAAATCCACTGAGTCAAAATCAGATGAGCAACCAAAGACAACCCAAGATAGTATTTTAGTTGATGACCCAGTTCCGGTAAGTTAAATAAAGAACTTAAAAATTATTCAACCAATTTAGCGAATTTGATTATTATAGTATAAATCTAATCAGTTAGCCTGAATATTGTACAAAATGACGTAACATTTCATGTATTGGATATTTTCCTCAAAAATTTGTCCATTGTTTAGGTATGCCAAAATTTAGGAATGGCCAAGGAAGCGAACTTTAACTCCAATTTTGATGTTGAAATGATATATGATTTCGTTGATGTGAAGGAGTCATCATACCCAGGTAGATCTTTTGTAGGCATTTTCTCTTTCGACCACACTTCAATTCAAAAATATTTGTTATAACTCTGAATTGTTTTGTAAAACGTTATTTCAAATGTAGTTATAACCGAATGAAATTATTGCATTCGAGATTCATTGGAAGTGGAGTTAAGATAAAAATTCCTAAAAATTCACTTTTGCTTTAAAGAATTGTTTGGTTAATATATTTTCAAGAAATATATTTAAATTACATCTAGTTGAATCGAATAGAATTTCAAAATATGAAAATTAGCTTAGAAAGGTCTCATTTTTTTTAGTTTTAGTCCCAATCCAATTCATCAAACATACCTTAACCATATATTTCAAATATTCAATATTGTTCTTAAGATGTAATTTTTTTGCATGACCATGTAAAGACAATTTGGATCATTCTTTTTAATTGAATCGAAGTTCCATATGGATAGGTAGTTGAAAAATTATTTTCTTAGTTGTATTGACTGGCTATTCCTTTGTAGATAACGTTACATCTGCTTAGCTGAAAAGTAACATTTTTTGAAATAAATCAACAAAAATATCATTTGAAAATAGAGGTGATAAATTTAAAACCCATCATTTTTGATATGACCCATAAGCTTCAAAGCCAAATAGAGGTGATAAATTTAAATAAGCAAGTTTCGCGTCTGGAGGCGATGTAGATGTCTAATGTTTGTAGTGATGATGTTGGATGCAATGCAAGGTAGTAGTAAGTTTTTTTTCCTTTCTTTGGTTTTTTAGCAGAGGGTTGTGGAGTAGGTTTTTGGTTGATGCATATAAGTGCGGTAGAAGACTGTAGTGTTGAAGTGTGCAGTAGTTGCCATGAGACGTTATGGTCTATGGTTGAATCCAAATTTTGATGGGTGAAGTGATGATTGAGGCTTGTTGATGGGTGAAGAAGGAGAGTAGATAGTGATATGTATAGAAAGTGCAATTGATGTATAGTTTGATGGTCAATGAGGTGTGAGGCTTCTTGTATGTAGTGTGGCCAGAGGTGAAGAGGTTGTAGAATGTTGAAGTGTTGGGGGGTTTGGTGGGCAGTTGCAAGTGAATGTTGAAGTGCATGGATATCAGAGATGTGTTGAAGGTCGTTGTTGTTTTGTAGTGGTGAAATTTTCTAATAGGCGTTGAGAGGTGGTGAAATGGAATTACAGAGAGGAGATGATTGTGGCAGATTAAATGGGTACAGTTGCTTGTATTGTAGAGAATGTGGTGGAATGCAGTTTGTTTTGAAGTCGAGGATTATGCTCTGTGATGGATGAACTATTGTGGTTGCTTGGTAGTAGCAGGTAGCAGTGGTGAGGTTGTATGATATGGATATTGCACTGTGATGTGATGATGTTTGGAGTTTTATTGGTATGACAGTAGGGGGACAGCGGTTGTGATGGCTGGAAAATGGTTGTGGTCAGACAAGTTGTTATGTCACAGAGGAGATAAAAGTAGAGGGTAACAGCTGACATAGGTGGTTTGTTTGATGAAGGGGATGCGCACAGTTGGTATCAGTGATATGTGGATGGTGGTATGTGTGGCTGGCAGTGGTTCAATGGTTGAGACAGAAGTATGCATGGGATGAGAAGTGTGGTTCTGGTTGAGACAGAAGTGTGCATGGGATGAGAAGTGTGGTTCAATGGAAGTGACTCAATTGGTTTGTACTTGGTTATAATAGGAGGGGGCAGTTTGTGATGGTTGAGCAGCTTTGACATTAACAATTGCAAATTAAACACTAATACACAAATCAATTTTACTTTTTAAACTACTAATATGTGATATGTGATGTGGGGCAGGACTACTGATATTCTTGACGTAGCCACAAGAGCACTATTTTGACCGTCCTTACCAATTAAGCTCTGAAATGATTAGCCAAACATATCTTGATGCTATGGTACATACTAAGATCAAATCTTACAAATTGAACACTAATACACAAAGCAAATTTTACTTTTAAACTAATTGCTTCGTTTTATAAATTACTTCCAGGTATGCAGTCTAGATTTGCAGGAAGGAGACACAATAGTCATGGGATCTGATGGCCTTTTTAACAATGTGTTTGATTACGAAATTATATCTACAATATATAAGTTTGAGGATGTGAATTCAGCGGGTATATTCCTATGTCTATTCTATCAAAAATTTACCTATATACATGTCATGATTCTTTTTTTAACGGTACACGGCTAATGAATTGGCTAGTCTAGCAAGCGGCCACTCAAATGATACTAATTTTGAATCTCCGTACTCCATAGAAGCCAGAAATAGGGCATATGCTTTGAAATTCCTTGAGATATCTCATCAAATTAATAGTTGCAATATGTGTAGGCATATCCATTTATGTAGTATGATTTTGATTTCTATTACAGGGTTCGATGTGCCTCTATGGAAGAAAATTCTTGGCAGAAAGTTGACAGGCATGTAATTGTCTCGGTTTTGATAAGCTCCTGATTACTGTCATTCTGGTTCAATGTATTAACATTCGGTTGGTATTTTCTTATTACTTTGTAGGTGGCAAGCCAGATGATATAACAGTAATAGTTAGTCAAAGAGGCCGTTGGATCAACCGTTGTGTGGCATAAAGACTTCGTCTCTGTGGTATAGTATGACTGTACTTAGAACATGATATTTGTAGCGGACTGTTATGTGTTAATGATTTATGTATTTGGCATGTAAACTTATCTAACCTTTTGGAGTGTTAGAATTCTATGACTCTAGCTTTTAATCTTTTCGTATGTGATTTTAATTATTTTACAACAATATTTAATATTAGTATCGATGTATTGCATGGATGCCGCTGTAATTTTTATTTGAATTTGCATTTATTTTGCAACGGGCAATGTGTGTTGTTATATGAGCTTTTTACAATGGTCAATACATGTTTTGAAATAGGCTATGCAACTAGTATGGTTTGTCTATTGCAACAGGTTTTGACCGTTGTATTATAGTCTATTACAACGGTCATAACCCGTTGTAAAAAGGTATACTGCAACGATTTTTACAATGTGCTTTCCCGTTGGAAAATACGGTGGATCTGTTACAACGAGGCCTATTACAACGGGCACATGCTCGTTGCGAAAACCATATTACAACGGCATTGCCCGTTGTAAAAAGACTATTTTGTTGTAGTCTTGGAAAGCAGTGTATACAGTTTTAGTGGAGTGTTGAATATGAGCTACAGTCCACACATTGTTGTCCACATTAGCATATGCATATGGCTTTAGTGTATATGTATTCCAAACAGTAGAGATGGTGTTGTTGCTTGTATGTGGGAGGATTATTTTACCGTCTCTTATATATGATATGGCCTTTGCATTCACGGAAATCCCAAATTGTTGTCTCCCATCAAATGTCATTATGTTTTGAAGAATAATACCATTTCCTATCCAAGGCGTGATCTAGAATTTTGCTTTGCTAGTAGAGGACAGAAGCAGTTGAGTATGTGGCAGTAGTTTGTCTCTAATTTTTAACATTGTTTTCCAAACCTAACCATGGACTTATTTGGGAAATGTTAGCTATATATCCTCATTTTTAAGGTTATAGTGAGTGCACCATTTAACCCATAGAGTATCAGTCAAGCTTAGAAGATTGATGAAGTGTGTAGATAGGGCAGCGATATTCCATTTTCCTAGACTGATGACACCTAATCCACCATTTCTTCTTGGGACTTATAGCTTAGCAAAGGCAAGTGGGGAAAGTCTTTTTGTATGTATCTCGCCTACCCATAAGAATCTTGTCATGGCTATTCTTATCATTGCTATTAGTTTGGTAGGTAGAAGAAAAGTTCTACCCTAATATACTATCATCGAGAATATCACTGCATTTATTATAACTAGTCTCCCAGGCTGTGCTAGAAATGGATTTTCCCATCTGCTAAATACTGATGTTATTTTCTCATAAAGAGGAACACATTGGGTTAAAGTTATCCTTTTGGAGGCAAGAGGAATTCCAAGGTATGATATTCCTGAATCAAGTGGTTGCATATTAGTAATAGATAAGCATTCTAAAACTTGTTCAGGGGGTAAGCTAGCTAGAAGATTGTGGGATTTATTTGTATTTGCCATGAGGCCTGAAAATCCGTAGAAGGAGGATAGAGTGTTCACTACAACAGCAAATGAATGCTCATTTGGTTTGGTAAAGATTAGTAAATCATCGATAAAGGCAAGAGAGGTGATCATTGGATGTTTACATTTCGGGTGTAATGAGAGGTTTCTGAGTATCACTTGTCGTTCAAGAGCAAGAGTGAATGTTTTCATGATTGTTATGAAAAGATAAGCTGATATGGGATCCCCTTGCCATAAACCATTATTGCCTTTGAAGAAACCAATAGTATGCGCATTAAAATTAAGGGAATATCTCACTGTAGATAAGCATTAATAAATCCAATCGTAGAATTTAGGAGGAAAGGACATTCTTTCAAGGATGGTGATAAGGGCAGACCAGCCAACTGAATCAAATGCCTTTTTTATGTCGATTTTGAGCATGGTTCTGGGGAGATATTGGATGAAGAGTATCCATTGAGCAATTCATGGGTTAGAAGCACATTATCTAGAATACTCCTATTGGGGAGGTAGGCTACTTGGTTTGGAGAGGTGATGGTTTGAAGCACAACTTTAAGTCTAGATGCTATTATACAAGAGATTGTTTTGTATATTACAGTGCATCATGCTATGGGTCCGAATAGAGTGACATTGGATGGATTTTTAGTTTTTGGTATAAGAGCAAGATTTGTAGAGTTAATGAAGGAGAGGATTTTGCTAGTGTTAAAGAGATTATGAACTGCCCTTAGTACGTCAGTAGATATTATAGACCAGTAGTGTATGTAGAAGTTGACAGTGAAACCATCAGGACCCGGTGAAGCTCATTTTCTCATAGCGAAGATAGAGTTTTTGATGTCCTAATCAGTAATAGAGGAAGTTAGGATATTCTGCATCTTCAATGACAGCTTTGATAGGGGAAGGTCATTTAGAAAAGAGAGATCTGCAGCACTAGGAGGAGCACCCAAGAGAGAAGAGAAATAGGATTGGAAAGCATCATCTACAGCAGTGGAAGAAGAGTAAGTATGACCAGTGATATCATTTATCTAGTGTATGTAAGATTTGGGTTGTTTGATTTTTAATGTAGCATGAAATAGTTTGGAGTTCCTATCACCATAAGTAGCCCAGTCTTGTTTTATTTTCTGCTTTGTCATCCAAGCTTGGGTTTCCAAAGCTTCTTCGAGTTGAGCAATGAGATCAGATTCCTTATGGTTTAGTTCAGGATCCATACTAGATTGCATTATTTATTGCTGCACATGATGTAGGTTGCTAGTAATGTCAGTTGATAGTTTCTTACTATCTCCATATATGGATTTAGACCATTGTCTCAATGCGTTTTTGGTATTTCTTCAGTTTTTTTTTTTGCAAGTTAAGCATTAGATTGCCAAAAGTATGGATGCTCCACGCCTTAGACACAACCTGAAACATATTAGTATTATATACCCATTCATCATAAAATTTGAAGTTAACCTGTTTTTTTAATGGTTGCTTCTCCGAAGGATGGGATTAAGGGGCAATGGTCAGATAGCATTAGCGTGGGGATATGAATGTGTATGGAAGGCCAACGGGATAGAGATTTATAATTCATGAAAGCATGATCAATTCTGGATAAGGTTCGAGGACCACTGTGACATTTGTTATTCCATGTATATAGAGATCTAGATGATGATATTCTATGAGCTCAACATTGGTATAGTATTATTTAGGGGGGATAGGTCATGTATAGATAAGGGGTTTCCTCCTGCTCTATGGGAAGAAAGGAAAGAGCGGCTAAAATCGCTAATGACTACCTATGGGTGTGTGGATTGGCCAAAATGGGGTATGTAGTCGTGCATGCATTGTCTGACTTGTTTTAAGTTATTATCATATATAAAAGTGAAGTACATTGAAGTTGAGGATGGAAGATGGATAACATGGGAATGAATAAATTGGCTATGATGGAGAATAGGGGATAGACTGAATATGGAGGGATCGTAGAGAACCAAAAGCCTACCATATGGAGCATAAGTGTGGTTTGTGATATGATTCCAGTTGGGATTGATATATTTGGCAGCTCTCAAGGAAGGAGAGGTGTTGAGTTTAGTTTCAGAGATGGAGATTAAGGAGAGAAAGTGAGTTTTTATGAGGATTTTGACTTGATCAAATTTCATATCTTTATGAGCACCCCTTATTTTCCACGCTGCTATGTTGTGCATCATTTATTATACTTGTGGGGTTTTCTGCCCAAGCTTCTTGTTCTTCTTTTTGAAGAAGATGGAGTGTTTTCAGGGTAGACAGAGATTGTGGTGTCAGATTCGTAATCAGTATCTACTGGGGAAGAAGGGGAATTTTTTTCCCTTATGATTTGCTTTTTCTTCTTTTTAACATCTTTGAGTGTCATGGTCATGCTTGCAGTAGAAGTGGAAACGTGTTTAGCTTAGGGAATATGATTAAAGTAAGGAAAGGATGGAGTGGATATAGGGCATCATGAGGGATCAGAGAGAGGGTTAAATGAGCTGAGGTGGGTGGTAGTGTTAGATGGGATGTGAGAAACTTCAGACAAAAAGTTAGTATAAGGAGAGATTGGAGGGGAGAAAATGGTTCTAGATCCAAATTGAAAGAGATTAGAGAGTGAAATATTAAAATTTGTGGAATCAGTGTTATCAATGTGCAAGATATTGTGCACGTTGAAGGACATGTCAGCAAGAGAAGTGGTTTTTATGGTAGAAAGGATAGTTTAGGTGGAGTAGGTAGTAAAGTTGGCATCTGACAGGAAGCATGTAGTAGAATCGCTGGAGAAATTAGATGAGGTATGATTTGTTGCAGTGATTGTACTAGTAGCAGCGGCTTTACTAGAAATTGACAAATTGAAAGAAAAGGGAGGATTTGAGTTGGTTGTAATTTTTTGAGAGCAATTAATCTGTTTTTCATATACATGCATACGTGCATGGCTTTTTGCTTGCTCTTTATTAACACATGCTTGATGTAGAAAGAGCATTTATTGGATTTGCATGTGCAATTATTGTCTGTGCATGATTATTTATTAAGGTTGGGCCCTTGTCTTTTACTTTCTGCTGTCTATCCACGTCCATTGTAGCATTTCCATCACAACGAGGCATTTCTTGTTCATTTATTTGCATCTCTTCTATTGTTTCAAGATTTGAGAAACTGTTTTCCAAAGTTATTGTTTCCTTTTGTTTAATTAGCAGTTGCTCTAAATTTATTTCTTCAACATCCTTGTTACCTTTATCATGTTGTACAGCAGAGCATTTATCATCAGTCGATATTTTTCCTTTTGATACAGAGGTCAGAGTTACATTGTAATTATCATTTTCACCTCATTTCTTAACTATACTCTTTTCCATTTACCTTTGTGTATTACGACACCTCTCTTGTTGTGTTCACTTGCTTTCTTTTCTTTATATCCTTTTGTAGTAAACCGAGATCATTTTCCTTTTGCACATCATCTGTTTTCATATGCTGGCAACACATCTTATCATGGCCAAACACCTTGCATGCATACATATATCAAGTTTCCAAAGGTAAGAGACATGTATAGTCTGAATGGTGCCATCCGGACTTTGAACGTGATAGAAATCTACCAATTCATGATTAGAGGTTATCTCTATCGAGCATTTTGCATATTGTATTCTTTGTAAGGATTCAGTAGATTCATCTAAACAGACTAACTTACCTGGTCGATTTGAAAGCCAATTTATACCAAGCTGTGACCATGCCTAAATTGGTCTATTAGATAGCTAAACCCAAATAGGAAATACTCTTACAGATACACATACATTGCTTGTTGATGTATTCCACTGTTTTATTATAAATAGTTTATTCTTCATAATAATAGGATCACTTCTAATTATCCTATCTCGATGTGATGCATCAGACAAGTGAAAAAGAAAATTGTTACCATCCGATTTCACCTTTATACTGCCTTTTAGTCTCCATCTTCTTTTCAGTTGTTCTATGACATATGTGTAAGATAGGGGTTTATCTAGAAAAAACCCCATCACGTAGTCCTTTCATATTGCTTCACTCGCGTCAATTATAGAAGAGGGTGGATCATAGCAGCTCCAGAGAATGTCAGGTCCATCTAAACAGGCATGTACTTGCCCGCGTTGCAAGGAAGATTTTTGAATAGAGAAGTCCATGCTTGGTCAGAGGAGGTTGCCATATATGGTACATGAGGAGGTGGTGAATGGTTCAGAGGAGGGGGGACAGAGTGAAGAAATAGGAGCAGATAAGGAAGGTTGAGGAGCAAAGAGAATAGAAAGATGATTAGAGGCGAATCTGGAGGGGGGTGGAGGCAATAGGACATGTACGGGCAGTGTAGCAAGGGTGTGGGCAGAGAGAGAAGAGGGTAAGGTAGGATTGGACAGGGTGGGAATTAGAGAAGCTACCATTAAAAAATTTGAAAATATTTTTTTTAATTTTACTTTGGTTTTTCAAATCTTTTACTTTAGTTAAGTTTGAAAAAAAGAGTTAGTAAACTTTAAGGTGAAGTTTCAAAAGGAAAGATAAAATCAAGTTGAGATTACTGCCATCCATAGCGATAGTCGCTACGGATGCAGTTTCGCTTAAAAATTCGACTTTTGCAAAAATTTGGTTTGATTAACTTCAAGTGTTTTGAAAATATTTTATAAACTTAATAATGATATTTTATATAGTTAATTAAGTTTTTAATGATTAAAATTTTATTAATTAAGTTTAAATAATTAATAAGTAATTAAGATTAAACAGGGTTTATTAATTATAATTAAGTAAAGATTAGTTATTAGTTAATTATCTTTTAAAGATAATATTAATATTAATTAATTATTAATTAAGCAAGGTTAATTTTTAATTATATATAATTTAAGTATATGATTTATTTTTAGTTAATTATTAATTAACTATAAGGTTAATTATTTAAAAAATCAACTGTTAATTATTTTTAATGATTAATTAATTGAGGCTTCAATTTAAAATAAATTATTTATATTTAAGGTTTAATTTATTAATTAAGTTTTAATTAAAAGTTATTTTAATTAACTAAATGAGATTAATTGAAATTTAATTATTAATGAAGGTTTAAATTATTATTTAATAATTCATAAAGAATAAATTAGGGTTTGAATTAACTACATAATATTTAATTATTGTTTAAATAGTTGCTAAAGGTTTAATTATTTCTTGATTTATAATTAAATTGAGTTAAGAATTAACTAAGATTGATTATGATTTAAATAAAGAGTTTAACTTGTAATTAATCATTTTAAAGTGGAGTTTTACGTATTTAATCCTTATTTTCCAATAATCAAATTTGTTTTAAAGGTACTTCTTTTTCAAAGATGGTTTTGAACACAAGGGATTCAAATATTGATACTATTAAGTAGACAAACAATTATGAATGAGTTATGTAGTTGTTTGATTGTGTAGACATGTGTTAGCAGAATAAATCTCTATTTTGCTATAAATTGATTGTTTGATTTGTGTGGACATCTATTAGCAGAATAAATAACTGTTCTACTATAATGTAATTTTTGTTTGCATGGACATGTGTTTAGCAGAATAAATTCACGTTCTACTATAAATTGATTGAATTTTTTTAGACATCTATTAGCAGGACAAATCACCATCCTGCTATTCTGTTATTTGGATATGCATGCTAGTTGAGTTGTATTGATATGTTATTCCCTGATTTGGATATGAATTGCATTTGTGTATATGTTAACTTATGTAAATAGATGGTTAAGTGATTTGAAAATGAAATTGATGTTAAATAGTAACTTAAAGTACTACCGTTGGGTTCGCTAAGGTCTTTTTGAAATTATAAAGTACGATTTTAAATTAATTTCAGTTCTTTAATCAATTTGGGGTTAAGGTTTATAAATGATTTTTCCAGTTATATTATTATATTTTATAAAGGTATTTATAAATAATAACTTGTTTACAAGATTATTTAAAATGATTTAAAAGGATGAGTTGCAAAAGATATTTTGTGAAGGATTTTTCTTAAAGAAGATTTATCAAAGGAGTTTTAAATGTGAAAATATTTTATAAATGATTTTAGAGGTTTTTTAAATTGACTTGTAGACTTATAAAAGTGTTTATAAATTGATTTTTGGAAATTTATAAAGATATTCAAATGTGAAGTAAGCTTTTAAAAGGAACTTTTTATAAAGAAGAAGTGGATCGGTTTATAGTAAGTAATGTTTTCAAAAAAAATATGAAAAGAAGGAAACTTTTGTAAAGTTTGGTAAATATACGTATACCGTTAAGATAAGTATATAAATGTTTTCCCAAGTATAAAGAGGAAGTAAGGGTTTTGGTAATTGTGTTGTGTAAAGATCTTTTGATCAAGTTTTATAATGTAATTTTATTAATTAAAGATTAATTAATAAAGGCTCAGAGGATCCCATATGGAATTAAATCAATGTTTGAATGATTGTCTATTTGATAGTTAAATAACCGACTATCAAACCTAGACCAAAACGTCACTTTGGAAATATCTTGGAGAAATACGTGAGTTATATGGCACAGTCATCCCTAATGATGTTGTACCATGCTTATAAATCCCGTTTTGTTCTTCTAGAATAGACGATAAGGAAATTTGTCCACTAATGGTTAGGAGGTGATCTGCGCTCTTATCTTGTCTATTATTTCTTAAAGAAGCAGGGTTGAGTTTATCGAAAATTATCGTAAGTTGTTTTGAAGAGACCAGGAGCAGACACGTTATCCGAAAACCACTTTGATCCAACTCAAGCATTTTGAACTAAAGACATCTTGAAGAGTATGTAATCCAAGATGAAGTTTTGAAGTGCTAGAGCTATTTGCTACTAACTCTGGGGATGGTTTCAAAATAGGTGTAGTGGAGGTAGTGCCTTCGGTTTCGTTCAGTCCCAAAACTAATTTGTATGGATGAATCCTGGCATTGCATTAATGCTTGGAAGGGAGTGTAGCATTGCAAGTGGGAAGTGCTATATAAAGGTAAAACGTACTCATGCCTCATCAACTGGGAAATGACAAAAATTGGGCATGCAGTAGAGCCATGTGGGGTCACTCCCATTAGGGTATGGTTATCTAAATCTAGATCGACTACTACCCATTCATATGTGCTTTGAGGCCCAAAGTGGGGTGATCATATTCAGTACTACTGGTCAAGTGGTAGGACAGTCCTGTGTGGCAGGGGTACAAGATGTTCTTGTCAAACCCCAAGGCAATTTATCTAGAGACGTGTCATTCAAAGGTAGTTTCTTACCTTGTCATAATATCAAATCCATTCTCCAGTACGTGCCTTTATGGTTTTAGAGAGACGTACCCAACTGTGCTGAAATGTGAGATATAAGCATTTCAGCTATATTCATATTTTACTTGAACCGTTAGAAATTATTATAATACCACCGGATTTTCTATAAAAGTGTTTTGGTTATCGTAAAGTAAAACCCGTTCATATTTATGTGCGGCATGGTCTTACAAGATACCCTTGATTTTAAAAGTTTTTTTGAAAAGAAATAATTCAGTTATTTGAGTTTACTCACACCAGACCCATGTCTGACCTTGAGTTTTATTTTCTTTCTCTAAAACTCTTGGGTACTCAAATTTGTATGAGTAGCCAAGTAATCCTAGTTTCTCACGACTGCATTTGGAGGAGATGGAGCAGGTGGCTTCACCATTAGCTAGTTATATCTATTTCCGTTGTACATGTATGTATGATCTATGTATCAATGAGGTAAGGATAGACTGTTATAACTGTTCTAGGGTATATTTTGAATTAGTATGACTCTGATGTATCATTTTGTAAATAACTTTGTAAAGAGTTATATTGATTAATATATGTTATTCCATTGCATTGTGAGATTCTATGATTGTTTAGTTTTTTTATTTTATTTCCTCTTTCTTTCCCATAATGACCTAACTTTCGAACACTTAAATGATCGGCACACGAATACCGTAGATGTATTAAGTGTCGTCTCTAGGTGTAAGAAAGGCAGATCGTTCAGCATTGCCATTTCTAATCAATGGTTTACCAGTTTATCGGTAAACCAAAGACCATTTTACCAACCGTAACGGCAATACATCGGTATTCATTTTTAACTTACTAGTAGCAGCGGTACGGTAATAATTTTCTTGTACTGATAACGCTTACTATTGGGCGTATTCTCACCACCGGACCAAGGCACGACCGGACCAAGGCACGACCGGACCAAGGCACGACCGAACCAAGGCACGACCGAACCAGGGCACTACCGGACCAGATCACCTACTCCCACTACCAGACCAGATCACGCTCCACTCACCACCGGACCAATCACGCTCCACTCACCACCGGACCAATCCACGCCCCACTCACCACCGGACCAAGACATTACCGAACCAACATTGCCAGGCCAGATCACGTCAGCCCAGGCCCACCAGAAGGTATATACATCCAAGACCCCTACCTCCAACCTCACTCTATAAATAGAGGGGTAGGGGTACAACAATGAGAGGGAGAACTCAAGCACGGATAGAACTTTTAAATGACTTTCATACACTTGTAATCAAAGCTTTGTACTTGTGATCCGGATAGTGAAGGAGAATAGCATATGAAGTGGACGTAGGCACATTCTGGCCGAACCGCTATAAATCTGTGTGTCTTTTACAGTTTAGTCCCTGCTTTTTACATATTTGCATAAATCACCCAAATCACTAAGAACAACATAAAATCGACTAAATCACACGACTTGGAGGTGTTTGCTCATTTTTTGTGCAAATATTTTTGGTGCTTTCACTGAGAACGGGAGCTCGAAGCTTCAGCTTCTCCCACTTAACCTTCTTCTTAACAGCATCGCTCATTGCTCAGAAAACATGCCTTCCAGGTAGAAGAAAGATGTTAACAAAGGAAAGAACGTCACAACTAGCAATATTCCGGATCCAGTGATCCCGGATCAAGAGAATCGTCCCGTTCCAACTGCAGTACCAAATGAAAATCAGGCAAATCCGAAAGCCCCTGCCACAGAACAGCTGGCAGCGATTACTAGGGCAGATCTAGAGAAGGTTGTGGCTGAAGTGACTGACCGCTTCACATCCCAGCAAGAAGCCTTGGTGAACCGACTCATATCACGCTTAAGGGATGCCGAAGAATCCAACTGCAACACTGAATCATGGGATGAGTCCCAGTCTGGAGGATCTCGGAGGCGACAAAGATCTTTCTTCTTCGAAGAAGCTAACAACAGAAACAGCAACGGTAGGAGTCGAGCCCGAGCTCAGCCCGAACTCCGACCCAAAGAAACGCTTGGAACCGAACCCAACGGGGGAGGTACCAGGCGAGGGTCGGCTGTAGCTGAGCCTGCCATGCTGCCTAGCAATGGAAACACCAGTGAACGGGGCCGAGCTAGAGTCCAGCACGATGTTGGACCCGAGGAAGTGCTCAGAACAGAACCCAGCAAGGGAAGATCAAGGCAAGGGCCAACTGTAACTGACCCTAGCATGCTCCTAGAAGACCGGAGACAGCCACTTGAAAATATTAGGAGTGATAGATGATACCATCCCTATAGGTCATCTGGACGGAATCAATCTCGTAGAGAAGAACCAAACTCATTTCTATCTGCTCCAAATTCTGATGAAAGGATGGCGCGATTATTCAGAGAATGCGTCCAACGGGATCAAAGAGATCGAGGGATAGGCGCTAGGGTAACCAGTCCTTTCACCCGCAATATCGAAATTGCCATACCCCCCCCCCCCCGAGAATGGAAAATGCCAACAATGGAACCTTACAAGGGAATCTCTGACCCCGTTGTACACTTGCAGAGATACACACAACATATGCTCATGAGCGGAACCACAGAAGGAGTATTGTGCAAATGCTTTCCACTATTCTTGGCAGATCTAGCTACCTCCTGGTTCTGCCATCTACCCCAAGGATCCATCAGCTCATGGGAAATGTTGAAAGAAAAGTTCATCAGCCAGTTCCGCATTCATGTGGAACAACCCAAGGACGCTTATTCCCTATCTAATATCAAACAGAATTCTGGAGAGACAGTGCAGCAATATCTAACCCGATTCAATGCTGCAGCGGCCGCAGTCCAAGATGCCGATGAGAAACTTATCTTAACGGCCCTCTGTAGTGGTGTGCATCCGGATACTAAGTTTGCTAGAAGATTAACGAAAGAAAAACCAGCTACTTTACCCGATTTCTTCCATGAAGCCGGAAGATATATGAGACTTGAAGACGCTGCCACTGAAAGACAGATAGGGCAACAAACCAAGGCAGCTCATGGCGACACACCCGCTGTAGCAAAGGACGTTCGAAGAAATGACTCTAGAGACAATGCTGGGGGAAAAAGGGGAGAAAAACGTCTATATCGGCCAGAATCGAGATTTGACACTTACACTCCTTTGAATGAAACAATCGAAAACATCTTCCTGGCCACCCAAGACGAAGTTAAATACAGACGCCCCCCGTACAAGAAGGAATCAGATAACGCAATTAAGTTTGGAAAGTTCTGCCACTTCCAGGGGAAGGAAGCTACATTATGCTCTAAGGTTGGAATTCGCTGCCACCAATGACAATGCAGAGTATGAAGCAGTAATAGCTGGATTAGAACTGGCCCTAGAGATTGGAGTCAGTTCTCTATGTCTTCATAGTGATTCGCAACTTATTGTAAATCAAATACTAGGAGAATTTCAGGTCAAGGAGAACGACTCACAGCATATCTGAAGAAGACCAAGCTGCTACTCGATCAATTGGATCACTATTTGATCAAACAAATTCCTCGAGAAGAGAACCAAGAGGCCGACGAACTGGCAAAGCAAGCTAGCATGAGAGTCGGCACCATTTTCGGAACAGTAGCCATCTCAAAGCAACTAACCCCGAGTTTCGAGCAAGTGAATCTGATAGCTGCAATCGAAGAGGAAACTTGGATGACTCCCATCCGAAAATTCTTACAAGATGGCACACTGCCCGATAGGCGTAACGAAGTCAAGAAAATCTTGAGGAGAGCTTCCCGCTACACAATACAAGGAGGCATCCTGTATCGGCGCGGCTTCTCTAACCCCTTATTAAGGTGTGTCGCTGGAAGGAAAGCCAAGGAAATCTTATCAAACATCCATCAAGGAAGCTGCGGAGATCACAGCGGAGGGCAGACTCTGGTAAAGAAGATACTCCGATATGGGTATTTCTGGCCCACCTTAAACAAAGACGCCTAGACTTCGTCAAAAAATGTGACAGATGTCAGAAGTTTTCTAAGATTCCTCAACTACCAACAAATGAGATCACTCAAATGACCAGCCCTTGGCCCTTTGCAGTATGGGGAGTTGACTTGATTGGCGATCTGCCGGTGGGCTAAGGCGGGGCCAAATATGCTATAGTGGCAGTCGACTATTTCACCAAATGGGTGGAAGCGGAACCTCTAAATAAAATATCCTCGGCAAAAGTTATTAACTTCTTGATCAAAAATGTTCTATGCAGGTACGGGGTTCCACTCAAAATCATATCGGACAATGGACTTCAGTTTGACAGCGAAGAGTTCGCTGACTGGTGCCAAAAGCACGGAATTCACAAAAGCTTCTCATCTATAGCTTACCCCCAGGCAAACGGACAAGTCGAAGCTGTCAACAAAATTCTCAAAACTCTAATCAAGAAGAAACTTGAAAAGTCAAAAGGCGCTTGGGTGGATGAACTTCCTACGGCACTTTGGGCCTACCGCACATCTTTCAGAACATCAACGGGGCATACTCCTTTCTCTTTGGCATACAGATCGAAGGCCATGCTCCCAGTTGAAACTGTAGTGCCTTCCCACCGTAGGATCCACTATAATCCAGAGGAGAACGAAGAACTCCTTCACATGTCTTTGGATCTAATCGAAGAGAGAAGAAACGATGCAGCACTCAAATCAGCGGCTCACATGCAAAAAGTGGCAGCACAATACAACTCTAAAGTCAAGCATCGTAGCTTACAAGAAGGAGATCTTGTCCTCAAGCGAGTCTTCCCGCACTCCGAAGCACTAGATCCAATCTGGGACGGACCATATGTAATTCATAAAGATCTCCAAAACGGAGCTTATATTTTGTCAACAGTGGACGGAGAGGTGTTCCAGAGGGCATGGAACATCCAACACCTTCGTCGATACTTTTCTTAACTTGTACTGCCCATATGAAGTGAATTAACAAAGAGAATCAATGGACGTAGGCATTTTCGTGCCGAACCACTTTAAAAACTTGTCTCTTTTTTAACTTTTTCCTTTATATCTTGGCTGCTTGTTAACTTTATCCTTTTCTGTTGAACAAAATCCTGTGTAATAGCATTTCCATTCAAGACACATCACAACGCGACTTCACCTGAACAAGACCTAACAGGTACTATACGAATCTATGTCCTCGCCAATGGGACACTTTTGCTCCAGCATCCCTCTGCTGCGGGTTAACTCATTGCTCGTGATCGGCCCTTAAAGCCAACTGTAATGAGCCGATTATAAGCCACCGAGTAGGCCGACTATAGCCTAGGCAGCTCATTACGGCGTTCGGCTCGCCGGCAACCGTGAACCTACTTTAAACCCTAACATAAGGTGTGGCCAGCCAGGGGAAGTTCATAGTTGACGATCGGCACCCACGCTAGCCGGCCATGGTAAATTGAATAATACCCACGATTACCGGCCATAATGGCTCGGGTAGTTACTATGCGCGATCTCGGCTCCGAGTGTCTTAAGTACGGCTGTGGTAAAAAGAGAAACTCCCCGCGGAGGCGTAAGATGGGTGACAAATGTCTCCAATACCCACAGCTAGGGAAAGTGACTACAAAACCCATTTGCCACGAACTTAAGCACATCGCAGGTCTTCCGTGATTGGAAATTTTACTATTTCTTATATTTCTATTTTATTTAAAAACTTTCCTCTCATCCTTTATAACGATCCCTAAAGTACAAGACACAAAATAGGAGACGCTCACTAATGGGGACAGGAACCCACAATTGGATGACAGGTCACTCAGCTGCATTCCATACTCAGTCATACAAAGCATTCAAAGCAACCATCTACAACTAAAACATAAAGGACGGTACTTTCTTCTTTTGTATATGAATACGTAGCTATAATTTATTTGCACATCACATTAATATTGCAAGATATGAAATTATGTTTTAAGCAAGAACTTGACATCAAACACAATAAAATCACGGGCGTGTGCGCAGCTGTATTTCTTATGCAACACACCAAAATGACAAAAGCATTCAAATATGACAGAATCAGCCTAAGTTTGAAATTACATAGTAAAGTCATTCGTTACCAATAACACAATTACAACTTAAAGGTTACACGAATGTTTTGGGGCTGACATAGGCAGCAATGCCAAACAAACCAAAAATATCCAGATCAAGTCAAGGAATCGGCTGCGTCGGAGCTTTACCTCTATCCTACTGGCCCTCCGAGAAATCCTTGGCCGCGGAATTGGAACTCTCAACATGTTAACCAGAGGTGGTTGGTGCTCCAGAGGTCCCGCCTGTCCAATTCGGGAGAGAATCCATTAATAGTCATAAAACAATAAGCAATCAAGTTACGAGAAGCTAAAAGGGAAGCCTTACCAGCATCTTCTCCTTGATCATCATCCTCTAACTACACACCAACCTCCTCAACAGTAAGCAACCGCATACCCTCTTTCACCGCCGCTTTCTCCTCCTTGGTGAATTGAGCCGTGACCACATCCATTCTAAAGGCCACGCCACCCTCCCTATCTGCATTGGCCTTAGCCTCCTCCAGGGCCCTGAGATAAATCCTGGCCATGACTCGGGGATAATCATCCATCCAAGATAAGTTACCCTGTTTCCAAGTGCAAAAGTATATGTCCTGAAGCATTTCATCCATTATCCCCTCATTCTCCTCGAACTCCCTTATTCGGTCCTCAGAAGCCAACAACTTTACAGTAGCAGCATCCCTCTCTGATTGGTATCGCAAGCAGTCGGCCTGAAAGGATTTCCTCATTGCCTCCATCTCCTCCTTCAGCTTGGTTTGAGTAAGCTCAGTGGCTTCAAGTTTCCCGGATAACTCCTGTATCCGCTCGAGATCCGCTTTTCGGACCTCATCCACCGTCGCGATAGCCATATCAATCCGTCCCTTACAAGCGGCCTCCATTTTCCGTAACTCTTCTCGACTAGCCTTTTCCAGGGTTTCCTTTAGTTGTCTTGAGGCGGCCTCATGTTGAGAGATCTGGATGGCCCAATCAGCAAGTTGTTTGGCCTGGTCGGAAACCATTAGCCGCAATCGAATGTTAGCACTCTCAATTTCTTCTCCAGCCTTGACCAGTCGGGCATGATGCCCCATCAGCTTTCTGGTTTCCTCAGCAACCCAGTCAATATTTGCCTTAGCTTCGTCCCCCAAAGTTACAACCCGAGTGGTAAGCAAATCAAGGTCCAGAGACTTAGCTTCATCCAATACTCTC
Source organism: Allium cepa (assembly GCA_030765085.1). NCBI lineage: Eukaryota > Viridiplantae > Streptophyta > Magnoliopsida > Asparagales > Amaryllidaceae > Allium > Allium cepa. Next base: position 380,618,717 of record CM060937.1, read on the forward strand.
ACCATAGGATTACAGGGAAGAAAGTGCTCACCGGTAGCCTCATCAAAGGTAATATCACAAGAACCCGGATCTAGATCCGGATGGCCTGCAAACGGGTTACGAGCCAAGCCGGGATGGCCTATCCGGGTAACGGTAGGATTTTCAGACGGGTGCGGAGAAGGTATAAATTCAGTATTCTTCTTCGTGGTATCCCGAAGAGGCTGAGATGGGGACTGAGGACCAGGTGAGGATTCAAACAAGGAACGACTCTTCTTCTTCCTTTGGATATCCTCCTCGATAATTCTAAGAAGAGGGTGGTAGCCGACTACGTCTCCAGGGTGGTCAGTCGAAGGCTTTGGTTTAGTAGAAGCCTTGAGAAGTTTGTATTGTTCAAGACGGTGCCGGACATCTGATGTCTTGGCCGCCTTACCCGCTTCTGAGATAAAAACCAAGCGTTACAAGCAGACATTGTACTATAATTCAAGAAATATATCAAGATGAGAAGAGTAAAGAGACGCTTTTGCCATACAAACCCTGGGGAGGAGTAGGATACTGAAATAAGTCCTGGATCTCATTCCAGGATGGGAGCTAACCATAAAATATTCCTAAATCCTTATCATAAATGGAGTCTACAGGAGTCAAAAATTCACCTTGAATCACAGAAATTGCCTCAGCTGAAGCGCTCTTGGAAGATGAATCGGCGTCGGTCTCGGCCTTGTCAGCTTTCTTAGACTTCTCCACTAAAGCCGATCCTTCCTCCAACCTTCAAAAGCTAGGCGGAAAGCATCATTTGTCCACTCCTGGATCACACCTGCCTGCTTAGAAGACAAAGCCCCAGTGCCATCGCCACTCTGTCCGTCGCCACCATCATCGCTATGACCATCACCATCACCTTCTCCACCACTTCCACTCTCCACCTCACCTCCTTCATCCTTGCCTCTTTCCTACTCCACATCTTCCTCCTCCGGGATATCTGGACATGTGCTGGGGGAGGGTCCATCGGACTTCTTAAGTTTCTTCCCCCCGGCAATTGGATGTTTCGAAAAGGGTTTCCTTTTGCTGCTCTTCGCTGTAGCCCCTCCTTTAGCTTTGGCGGCCCTCTCCTCAGCTGTGTCTCTTTGCTTGACCACAGACTGGCGTGGAAGAATCAAGTTGAGCCCCAAAAGAGTAGCATTCCTGATCAAATAAGAAGCTGCCCTCTCGTTTTCCGGAATGGCTTCTATTTCAGCATCCATCTGAACCAGACGATCGTTCTCTACAACCTCAAAGCCACCTGTCGCTAGCAAGAAATAAAGCACATAAGGAGGAGCATTGTAAAGAACGGAAATTATAAATGAGATTCAACTTACAGCCAGAGGTGAAGCGGTGGAAAGAAACAGAGTCATCCTTGACAAAGAACCATTCCTTCTTGCACATGCTAAATTTTGAATACAAGTCCAGGACCGGCTTGAAAGACACGGCCGATTCTAAGCTAATATATGGAGATCACTTCTTGTAGCCTCTCAAGTTGTACAGGTATCGGATCTCCCGGTTGGAAGGGGGACGCCCGTATTTTCGCTGGAAGATAATGAACAGACTCGCCAAGATGGCATAGGAGTTGGGCTGAAGCTGGAAAGGGGCCACCTTCAAGTATGTGATGAAGCTGACTATCCAAGCGTAGATCGGAGGAATGGCTGCGCACATGCAGTGATATCTACTATAAGCAAAATATCCTTCAGGGGGGTTATACGGCATCACTCCTTTACCTGGCAACATCATATGCGCTCTGTCAATCCCAAAGGATCTAGATATAACGTCAAGCTGCTCAACTTTGAGGGAGCTGGGAAAGCAGTCAGGCGGTGAGTCCAAGAGCTCCCGAGGGCCGTACCCATCTACTAATGATCTCGGGGACGATCCATGTCGTTCTGGCTCTGACTGAACCGGGGACACCATGGAGGACTCTCCTTTGTCCTTGGATTTCTTCTTATCAGAGCGAGTTTCTACTTTATGAGACATTATCTGCAACACGAGAAAGCATGTCGTTAGAACCAAGAATATAGAGATATAAAACAAACAAGTACATACAATCTGGAATCTCATTCATAATTCAAAGCCCTAAAGTTCATTCGGTAGTTCAAGTCTAAAAACCCATTCGGCACTCATTCTCCATAAGTTCCATTCGGTAGTTCGAGGCTAAAAGCCCATTCGGCACTCGTACTCCCTAAGCTTCATTCGGTAGTTCGAGACTAATAGTCCATTCGGCACTCATACTCCCTAAGTTCATTCGATAGTTCAAGCATAAAGTTTATTCGGCAGAAGAAAGCCTCACCTGGTCCGGCAGTAAAATCTGGTTCGGTGATATGATTGATTCGGCAGACAAAAGTTTGGTTCGGCTATTTCAAATAGTAAAGGATAACGGAGGCGTGAAGCCCATATTTATAGGCGAGCGTAGGATGACCGGACCAACTGGTTCGGCACTTAGGCCGAATGAAAGTGCCCAAACTGAATGATCTAAAACAAAGCGCGACATACGCAAGCATATGCCCCACTTTGGGGGGGCAAATGTTGGGCGTATTCTCACCACCGGACCAAGGCACGACCGAACCAAGGCACGACCGAACAAGGGCACTACCGAACCAGATCACCTACTCCTACTACCGGACAATATCACGCTCCACTCACCACCGGACCAATCACGCTCCACTCACTACCGGACCAATCCACGCCCCACTCGCCACCGGACCGAGACATTACCGAACCAACATTGCCAGGCCAGATCACGTCAGCGCAGGCCCACCAGCAACCATATACATCCAAGACCCCTACCTCCAGCCTCACTCTATAAATAGAGGGGTAGGGGTACAACAATGAGAGGGAGAACTCAAGCACGGATAGAACTTTTAAACGACTTTCATACACTTGTAATCAAAACTTTGTACTTGTAATCCGGATAGTGAAGAAGAATAGCATATGAAGTGGACGTAGGCACATTCTGGCCGAACCGCTATAAATCTGTGTGTTTTTTACAGTTTAGTCCCTACTTTTTACATATTTGCATAAATCACTCAAATCACTAAGAACAACATAAAATCGACTAAATCACACGACTTGGAGGTGTTTGCCCATTTTTTGTGCAAACACTTACCATTACCATAATGACCTTACGTGTATTATCAAAAAGTTACCGTAAAAAAAGTAAGAATATAGTTGTAATAAAATAACTTCAATGTGCAATGAAATTTAAGTTAAATTAAGCATGTCAATAGATACTCAAAAAATTCGAAAAATCTGAGAACAAGATATAGATACATATATGATGATATCCACCGCCGTCTATTCGATATTTTAAAAAAAGATAATTTATATTGTATGTATATTCCTAAAATAGTTGATAGGCAAATTCTATTCAGACACTATTAATTGCTTTACCTACACCGTATTTTTTCTAATAAAATATTAGACAAAATGCCCTTATTTAAGAAAAAAATTAAAAATTAAAAAATCATAAATTCGTAGTATAATCAATATAATTTTTTTCATAAAGTGATCAATTTTTTTATATATCATCAACTGAACTAAATTTCAATTCCTTTCATGTATCAAATTCTATTTATCACTTTTAGGTTGTATTCATGAAGAGAATTTTAACATTTTTCACTTCTAATTAAATGTAAAAAATTAAAATTTAAAATTATTGCCGAAATCAATATGATTTATAAAGTACTAAATTCTTCTCTATCTTTACTTAAATGAAATCCACATTAAATTGAACATCAAAATTGAAATATTTTAACATTCTAATATTCAGAAATTACACTAAATTTGCTATATATAAATGGTTAAATAAATTTGAATTCCATTTAATACTTTTGAATTTGAAAATTATAAAAGTGAATTTGAGAACCACATTTTTATTAAGGGCATTGTTATTGATGCTCCATTTTTGAATATGAGAGCCAAATTTAACGAGCATTCCATACAAAATTAAATTTGTATTAATTAAATTTTATTAATTCTGTATGAAATGTTTATAAAATTTGATTATTTCATATCCAGAACTGAGTTTCAGTATCAATGCTCTCTTTATTAATGCGAAAGAGTGGTAGAGAAAGCTGCTGAAATGACAAAAGAGTTTCGTTTTATTCTAATTTAATGGCAGTTTTGTAACCCGTGTAGTAGTGTATATATATTATGTAAAAATTGGTAAATCTAATTTCATTGAATTCAGTGTGTGTATGCTTGCTACTCAAAACCAACTTTTTAATCGTAATAATTTTTTTTATATTTTTGAAATCAACAGTAACAATTTTACAAAGAACTCTATAAAGTAAATCTGCTGTGTTTAATAAACTCTACAATCATCTTTCTCGGTAAATCTTAGGGTGAAAAAACGCAGAATTGAAAGAGGGAAAAAATCAGAAAATAGAAGGGAAAAATAAATCAAACATGCCTCTGAATCCTAGGTGCTTCCATTCAGGTATGCTGCTGCTGCTTCTTCTTATGCCTCTTATTTTTTCCCTTTTGATTGCAATTGAGATCGTAATGCTGAAATGAATCTCTTTTCGTTTTGTTTCAATTCGATGCTTAAGTTGAAATCGCGATTCAGTACGGGGCTTGTATATTTGCGTTCTGAAATAGTATCATACGATTTATATTGGTTGGGATCCAATATGAGCAAGGTCCCATGGCACTGCTTTATCTTGACTTTGCAGTGCCTCAAATGCCCCGAATTTTGTAGACGTTTAATCTACTACAAAAAAATGAGATCATTTCAATTCAGATCTATCTAACCGTAAACATCTCGTATTTGGAAGATAGGAAATGGTTTCCAATTCAAATAGGTCTTGGTCTCAAATAAGTAACGAACACCAACCCATAATAGAAACGATAAAAGTTCTGAAATTGCATTGTGCAAACTAAGTGCGCGCGCGCATGCGTGCAAGGTTCCATGACATTGCTTTATCTTGACTTACAGTACATTAAATGATACAAGATTTTGTAGATGTTAAATCTACACTACAAATATTATCTGTACAAAAAATGAGTTCATTTCAATATTTCCATGTTTAAACAGGATTAAACATTTAAACTTTTATTTTTACCATTAATTTGAAATAGTTCATTCTGTTAAGTACAATCAAACGAGTTCATTTTTTGTGAAAATGATCTATGTGAAACAATATAATCAAACAAGTTCATTCTGTTAAACTTTTAGTTTTACCATTAATTTGAAACAGTTCATTATGTTAAATATAATCAAACGAGTTCATTTTTCTAATTCAAATAGGCTCATTCTGTTAAATATAATCAAATGAGTTCATTTTTTTGTGAAAATGATCTTGAGAAGGATGTGAAACAGTATAATCAAACGAGCTCATTCTGTTAAACTTTTATTTTTACCATTAATTGAAAATAGTTCATTCTGTTAAATATAATCAAATATAATCAGACAATTTCATTTTTCTAATTCAAATAGGTCTTGGTCTCAAATAAGTAAAAAACACCAGCACATAATAGAAAAAATAAAAGTAGTGAAATTGAATTGTGCAAACTGTGTACATGCATGCAAGGTTCCATGACACCGCTTTATCTTCACTTACACTATGTTAAATGATACAAATTTTTGTAGATGTTTAATCTACACTACAAATATTATCTGTCTATAGTTTCCTAGCAGGCCTTTTTATTGGTCAAAATTGTCATGAATTGTTCCTAAACGAACAGTAACGAAGGTTTATAAGTTAATTTTAGCAAGTGTGGCCTCAAATTAGCTTCGGATTATTTTGTACTTGCATCCATAAATCAAGACCTAAGTATTACTCAGGAGTCAGGGGAAATTAAGTCTGCAAAAATAAACGTTTTGAGAAATTCAACTGACTACTACAAACCATATTTATTAACTACAAATTACATAGTACCCATCTGCCAACACCTCCCCACATATATTGTATTAATCTATTGGTTATTTTAGTTAGATCAACAATTTATTCTACAATTTGTATCACACGTGATATATGCATAAGTGTTTGAACTGAAAGGAGAACTGATCTTCAACGAAGGGACTGACAACAATATCATCTATATTACATTTGAATTGTTGTATTCATTTTGAGGTTATGCAACTGACATATTACATTTGAACTGTTGTATTCATTTTGAGGTTATGCAACTGACATATTCCATTTGAATTGTTGTATTCGTTTTGAGGTTATATAATTGACATATTGCATTTGAATTGTTGCATTCATTTTGAGGTTATGCAACTGATAAACAAATAGTACAGGGCTATATAATCCACAAACAAGGTAAGAATAAGGATTAGTTGCACAATTCATCTTTATTTTAAACTAGTTTGTTTTTGAAGTCTCTAAAATAATCGTACTGGCACAAGGAAGTTGAATTGAATGCAATTACAAAGCCTTAGCCAAATTCATAAACCTTCAAAACATCAATTGAAAAAGCAATTCTATCACCAAAATACCTAGCACTTCAAATACAATAAATACCGATAGTCGCAAGTATCAGCAACAGTTGAAAAGAAACTTATATCAACAGTCGCAAGTAATTAGCATTCAACAATAGCAGAATGACTTGGCAAACGATATCCAGGATTATATAGTGCAGCAACAATTGAAAAGAAACTTATATGTCGGTCTCAGAAATTTGCTTACCTACAGTGAGAAAACCCCCTTTGATGATCGGATTAATTAGATATATTCAAGTTAACAAAAAAAAAAGATTGTTAAAATTATGATGATATCGACTTAGTTGATATGAATAAATTGGAGTTGGTTATATGATTATAAATAGGACCTGTTTTAAATATATGCCTCCAACGATAGAAAGGTTATTTTAATAATAGATCCCATCTGAAATTTATGTAAAAAACATTCAATTTTATACATGCGCATTTTCAAAATGTGCATGCATAAAATTAAAATTTGTACACGTGCGTTTTGAAAATGCGCATGTACAAATCAGAAATGAGGTCTGTTTTTGTAACAAGTCTTAGACAATATTTATTTATGAAATAATTGTTATTACTGGGTCTTAGTTTTGTAATTTTCACGAATGTAAAACTACAGTGTATCTCTCTTGAATTCGATTTTTTCCCCTCTTTTTTTTCCTTTCTTTTTTTACCTTGTAGGTTTCTGTTTCATTTGCACTTCACTGACACATCTTTTATATTCTACAAATTATGTTACATGCATTATACATGTAAAGTATAGTTAATGGAAGTTATGTTGCTCAGCTTAGTGCCTGATACTTGTACCATATTAAACATAATAACTCATTCAGGGGTGACAAGTGGTTCTAGTTGTAGATGAAGCATGCCTGTAATTTTATGTTGTGAATTTAGATCTTGTAGAGCTGAGGCAAAGTTTTTACTTATTTATGTTTTAGTAACCCCTGTGAGAGCTTCGTTATTGCTATTTTATGTTTCATTGTTTAAGGTTTTGACCATCCAGGATTTCCGGACCAGTTCCGATGTGCTCCAGTTACCATGAAGTTATGGTCAAACATTGTTAACAATTGTTTAATGTTATGAAAATGGTAGCGCTTTGAAGCTTTTATCAATGGATCTTTGTCACCAAAATCACAAAGAGATAACTTGGATTGAAAACAAGACGGAATTGAAATCAAAACGAAGTAACACAAAATATTCCACTTTATTGATTCACCAAAATTTTATTTACAATTAATAGATTAAAGCTAAAGTAAACAAAATACCATTGAATCAATAACCAAATTGAGAAAGGAAGTAAATATCTATATGATTAAAATTGTTGGAGAAAAAGAAAAAAGATGAAGAAGAGAAAATTAGCAAATAGATTTTCCACCACACTTTTACTCTCTTCTAGTCTCTATTTATACAATCAATTACTTAATGCCCAAGTTAAGATTAGATGTCAAAAAATAATTTGATTAGCCAATTAGAGAGAGAAATAAACATACTCAAATATGCCTATTAATTAAAGGAAATAAAATCTTCTCTTTCTTTCTTTTGTATATTTATTTTCCTTTATTTGTGATTTTGTATCACCAAACTAACATTACACCTTGATGCAAAATCACATATCTCCAACATTTCAAGCATGTCATATCTAGATCTATCATAAATTCTCATATCTCAACCACACTAAATTACAAAGCTCAATCACCGTTTGCAAGTGATGTATCTCCTACATGAGGTGCACCACACAAATCCAGTCTCAAAAACGTTTGTAATACCACAAAGATCTTCGTCTATTCTTTGTGGATTTTGCAATTCGACACGGTCTATCGCTCGATCTGAGCTCATTACATGATCACCATCGATCTCTTGAGCATCATCAACATGAAGACCCCTGTCTAAAATATGATCCTCAATGCTAGAATTATAAGCAGTGACCAACATTAACATCTCCATCTTGCTGTGGACTAGGTCCTTAAATTGTCATCTGTTTTCCATTGTCGAATACAGAACTAACCAAGCTATAAAAGTTTTCTTCTTCCAATACTCCTCTCATCCTTACACGACCATCTTTCTTTACACTCAAAACTCAACTTTGAGTCTCATAAGTGCAACACGACGATCCAACTGATCTAGAGAAATAAGATTATGCGAACAAGTGGGTACATGTCTCACTTCAGAGACTTCTCTAACCATACCATCATGCATACGAAATCGGATAGATCCAATACCACAAATCGGTAGCTCTTTTCCATTGATTGTCCTAATCATGCCGACACTCTTCTCATAAGAAAAAAACAATTCACATCTCTACAAATATGAAAACTGGCTCCCGAATCCATCTTTCAAGACTTATTTTCACTAAAGAGGATATCACAAGAAGCATCACTATCGGTACCTTCAGCAAAACCTGCATGTGCATCAGTACTAGTATCACCATGCGCAGCCTTTTTCTGATCTCTTTTATAAGCATAACACTTACTGCGTACGTGACCTTTCTTATTACAATAATGACAAGTGATAACACTTTTACCATTAACGTCCTTCTTTCAAATTGTATCTTTTTTCGAGTCCTTTGCCACCATAGCCTCACTTTGACTTGATTTCATACCTGACTCTTTTCTTCTAAGCTCCTCATTCAAAAGACTGCTTTGAACAGTTTTCAGAGAATAAAAATACTTAATGAAACAAGCAAAGTTTTTCAACTTTCTGAAAGCGAACTCATTAATAAAAAAGCTTGTAACTCATCATCAAAATTGACCTTCATATTTGTCAATTGATTTATTACATCTTCAAATTTAATCAAATGCTCTGCAACAGACTTCTCTTCATCTAATCTCAGTTGTACCAACTTTCGAACCAGAAAAGCCTTACTAGTAGCACTCTTTGACTCATACAAAGATACCAACTTGTCTCACAAAGCCTTCGCGGATTCACAACTAGGCACATGATGGAAAACTGAATCATCAAGATACTGGCGAATCAAAACAATCGCCTTTTTATCCATCTTCTTCCTCATCTACATTAGAGAGCATCTTTCCATCTTCATCAATAGGATCATGAAGATCATTGAGGTATAGAACATCCTCCATCTTAGACTTTCAAATATCCCAATTTTTCTCATTCAAGATAGCCATCTTTGAAAACAAAATCATATCTGACATCAATAATTTTTCAAACCAAAATTACTTTAAGTTTTGCGATGATCTATGCTCTGATGCCAAATTGTTATGAAAATAGTAGTGCTTTGCGGAAGTTTTTATAAACGGATTTTTGTCACCCAAACCACAAAAAGATAACTTGGATTGAAAACAGAACGGAATTGAAATCAAAATGCAATAACATAAAATATTCCATCCAACCACCCACTTTATTGATTCATCAAAATTTTGTTTGCAATTAATAGAACAAAGCTAAAGTAAACAAAATATAATTGAATCAATAACCAAATTGAGAAAGGGAACAAATATCTATATGGTTAAAATTGTTGGAGAAAAATAACACAGATGAAGAAGAGAAAATTAGCAAATAAATTTTCCACCACACTTTTACCCTCTCTTCTATTTGTATAATCAATTACTTAATGCCCAAGTTAACATTAGATGACAAAAAATAATTTGATTAGCCAATTAGAGAGAGAAATAAACATACTCAAATATGCCTATTAATTAGAGGAAACAAAATATTCTCTTTCTTTCTTTTGCATATTTATTTCTCTGTATTTGTGCTTTTGTATGACAAAAATTTAACATTTGAAACCAAAACTTGAGGTTAATAATAACATTTGAAGGACTAAGAAGCATAGCAAAATCAAGATCTCAACTTTGAACTTTCTAGACAACTTTAAGTTTGTGTATTTTCCCATATGATGCCTTTTCTTAATAGAATTATACATTTAGTATTTGTATGACATAGTGTTGCTCGATCTTATGCAACCAGCTGTAATCATTTGCTTATCTATTTGAATTTCTATAGCGACTATGGTCTACTTAACTTTGCTTTCAAACCGTTCTTTTTGTAGTTGTGGAAATTGGATTACCTTTGACAATGTTAAAACTGTCACTGTAGTTTTAATCATGTGATATATCTGCGAAAAAAAACAACCACCAAATTTCAGTTTCCTTTTCATATTATACACCCTCGGAATAAAGTTCTTCCAAAGCAAACTTTTTTAAATGGAAACTGTTAACCTGATTTTTAATCTAGCAGAATTATTCAACAGGAAGTAGAATGTTGAATGAAGATAAAACGACTCTAGAACTTGAAAAAACGATAAGTTGGATAAGAGAGTGAAACTCAAGGAAAATCATTAAGTTTGGAGCTACGTAAACCCATCGGTATCAAGAGGTTATCTTTCGGTACTGAGAGGTATTTCCTTTCCTTTTGACCTCACAAACGCCATATGCTTCATACTCTACGTCAACTACTCGTCATCAAGAGTTTTTCTCAAAAAATAGATTAGCAATTCTTAGGATTGATGAGAAGAAAGCGAAGGAAGCAGGATAATGCTAGTGTTATCGAAGGAATCGTCGTAATCAATCCAAAGTCTAAGGAAAAGAGCTTGAAACACATCAAATAGGAGATCAAAGAATGAAACAAGTGAATGAAGTAGAATTGCACAAGACAAACTACTCGGTACCAAGAGATTTAAATGGCTCGTGGGCCCACATGCTCACTTGTACAACATTGAAATTGTTTCTGGACTTCAATACAAGCGGACTCCTAAATATGTACATCTATTTCTCTATAAATATCAACCCTACTACAACTAAAGAAGGGTCTTGGACTCTGTTCCTCCATCTCCTATCTCTCACTCATAATAGTCACCTAGGTAGATACTATTGGCAGTTCGAGGTATAAGAACTTATCAATCCCTTGTACTAGTGACTTTAGTTCTCTTCAAATCCATAATCAATAAAACTATAAAATGGACGTAGATCAGAGATTGCCGAATCACTATAAAAATCTTGTCTCTATTTTTCTACGTTTTTCTGTATTTTTCTGGTATTTCTACTAGATCTGATCCTACAACATATTATAATTGGGTGTTGTGCCACTTTTGGGGTCAACAGAAACCCATGTCACCAGCTCTTATGTACTTCGCTCTATTATGTACTAAAACAATGATGTATCTATTTGGAATCTCTGTCTGGAACAAAATAAAAATCAGCATCTTTATTATGAACGAGCTTGATAATATGAAATATCTAAAAAGGAAAAATATAGTATGTGGTGCATAAGATTGAAAGTAGCATGTTAAAATGGTTATATGAGATCACAAATTCAATGATTGCATCTTCTTGAAAAAAGAAAAAACATCAGCGTTTGCATTTTGCAAGCCAAGTATTTGGATTTAGTTGATGCTTGAGCAACTATTACTTCATCTTTAAAATCGTAAATTCAAACAAGCTATTTCTCATGCCTCCTAATGCAAACCATTTCTCTGTATTTACAGGTATATAGCTCTAAAGAATATTGACGACTGAGGAGATAAATGGCAGCAGCAGAGGCACGTGCAGCTTGGCAACGTACTGCAAACCGTTGCCTTGTTCAAGAAGATGCCAAAAGAGCTCCAAAACTGAAATGTTGCTCATCATCATCAACATTACAAAATGATTCAACTAATAGTAACACAACTAATGGACAAGAACTGCCCGCTTCTAATTTTGTCCCTTTAAATTGGAACCCTGTGAATTCAAATTTACCCCTAGACACAAAATGGTGGCTTCAACTGCAACCAAACTTTGATCATAAAAAGGATTTCACATCTAGACAATCAAGTGTCCTAGAAGATGATCTTGATGAGAAGAGAGCTGAATATACAGAGTATAAAAATATCAACGTTGAAACGATAATTGATGAAATCAAACTGATAAATAGTAAGTGTGAATTGGATTCTTCTTGGGTTGGAAGTAACAAGTGTGGACCCTGGTGGCATATATCTGACCAAGAAGAATTGGCTTCTTTAGTGGCACAGAAATCAGTTGAACAGATTGAAAATTGCGATCTTCCTAGACCTACTCAAACAGTTAGGTGTAGCAGAAACTCATATGGTTGTCTCCAGACTTTAGATGGTAATAAAACGACTACGTCGTTGAGTTACAATTTACATAGGGCTGGTGTACTGCAAAGTGTTGCTTCTGAGACAACGGATGATAAATACTGGTTCACGACTAAAGGACTTAGTGTTCCTTCAAATGATGAGGAACTGTTCAGGTATGATTACTTATTATGTTCAGGTCTGAATAATTATTCATGCACATAATATGTTTCACTTTTCATTGCCTCGTGAGGTTGGGAATGCTGGATTTCATTTTTGCACGATGAATATATTGTCATGTCTTTTTGTATGTAGAGGAATATAATATAGGTAGTTAAATATCAATTGATTGCACTAAGTCATGTAACTGTATGTGTATATCAATAAATGTCAGTGCATTTCTGCCCTTGTGCAGAATGCTCCTTTGTTTGTAGTGCAACTGTATGCAGACCCATTTGGTATTATTGTGAACTTTTGATGTTTTGATGGAAAATAGCCTCATTCGTGCCAATGATTATATTTGGATGCATCCAAATTGAGTTTATGTACTTAAATGCCTATTTGTATGCTCTTTGGTATGTGTGTGATCAATTTTTTTAAGTGGTGATTGAATGAGGCTCCTACTTGTATGGAGTTATTTGTAAATCTACGATTGCCTTTCTATCTTTTAAAAAAGAGGAAGGCTATTTATTGTAGTAGTTGTTTGTTCGTGCCAATATATTTTGATGCATCCAAATTGAGTTTATGTACTTCAATGCTTAATGGTATGCTGGTATGTCATATGTGTGTGATCAAATCTCCTTAAAGGCGGTAAATGGTGATTGAATGAGGCTCCTACTTGTATGGAGGGATTTATAAACTTTGCATCTCCTCTCTATCTGTCAAGGGAGGAAGGTGATTTGTTGTAGGTAGTTGTTAGTGTTCTTCACTGATGATCTTAATTCCATTAGAGATGAGAGGATGGGTGTGAATGAGCAGAATATATAGGTGGATTGTGACTAAGGTAGAGTTAAGTTGTTAGAAATTGCCAATTGGTTTCAAAGTTGAGTGTAGAAAGTGTGTGTTGTGTATTGGGTATTAATAGTGTAGTGTAAGAGTTTAGAGTTCATGGACAAAAGTGTGTAGGAAATGAAAGTAAAACTGTATATGTTGAGCTACTGGGAGATTTATTCATGTGTCATTGGATTCGGTTTGTGTGAGCGTTTGGTTTATTGATCAAGTTTCGGAAACAGTCTCTCCTGTAAATGGAGGCAAAGACTAAGTACAATCGCCTACTCCAGATCTCGCACAAGCAGGAGTCTTGTGCAATGGGTAGATAATGATAATGACTCTTCTAGGTTCCCATGTCATGGACACAGAAATGCCAGATTAGGTGGTAGTTCTTGAAAGTATATTCTTCATTCTCAACCCTATTTCACCACATTTGCAAATGCATATTTCCTCCTCTTTGTATCACTCTATTATCGACCTAAATTTAATGGTTGTGCCTTGCATATTAACATGCTTTATGATTTCTATTTTCCATGAGTTGTCGGTTGTTTCGGGTTCTTTTCTTTTAATTACATTTAATTTGAATAATGCCAACATGAACATATGAAAACAGGTCAGATAGCAATTCAAGTAGAGCTGAACTATTAGAAGCTTTACGTCATTCTCAAACGCGAGCAAGAGAGGCAGAGATAGCAGCACAAAAAGCATACAATGAAAAGGAGCACATCATCAAAATCTTCTTCAAACAAGCATCACACCTCTTTGCGTACAAGCAATGGCTCCATATTCTACAAGCAGAGCACCGTTACCTCCAACTCAAACTCAAAGAACATCAAATTTCAACCCTATTTCCTACTTTACCATGGATGCCATTAAACAAAAATAAAACTAAGGTCAATGAGATGAGGCATAAGAAGAAATGTGGATTTTGTAGGTACGCTGTAGCCTTTGCTATTGGTTTGGGTCTAGCTGGTGCTGGATTACTTCTGGGTTGGACCCTGGGTTGTTTATTTCTCTAATGCATGCTTTGTGTGAATTGATCTGTTTTCATATCTTACGGGTTTAGTATTGTAAATGAAAGTCATTTAGGTTGTAAATATGTTGTGTTCAGATGTGTATTCTGTAGAAATATGGTTGTAATTTATGTGTAAAGTTGTAATTTTAGATGTATGAGATGATATTATGGACGTAACTTATTTTTTATTCTTTGTTTTTATTATGGTTCTTATGGCAAATTCTTGTTTTATTGAATTGATTATTCTCTGTTGGTCAGTTTAGTCCCAGTTTTTATACATCATGTGTATTGTTACTCAACTGTCTTCTCGGTAATCAATTTAAAACATCAATATTTTGAGAGTTCAATAGACAGTTTTGACGCTGGAGGTCCTTTCGACTTAGTGTGGTTAATAGTGCATTCTGGGATGGTAGGTTGTGTAATCTGATTTAGTGAACTTGCTTTTTAATTACGAGCATTATGGCATCCATTTCGTGCGTAATGATGGCACATGCTACGTGCGTTATTTTTATTTTTATTTTTGCAAATATATTTAGCATATTCAAGATAAAACGATTCATATAAATATTTAACCAATTTTTAGGTTAAAATCATTTGTCATTAGTTTGAATTGTATTTCAAGTCGCAACATCTTTTTTCTTTTTGAATTTTTATTTATCCATTAATTAATAAAGAACAAATCTGTCAAGAAAGTTTATTTGTCAGACCGTTTTGATTTTGTAAAAGAACAGAATGTTTTGAATTTGTAAAAAAAGTTTAATTGTTAGATCCTATTGTAGAGACATTTTTGATAGTTCATGTTGATACCAAAAAAATTATGACACAAAATGCATTACAACTATTATTAAAGATAACGAACTGAATTTGAATGTAAAGTTACCGTGCTTATTTTATTAATTTAATTAGCTAATGTTAGGAACTAATAGCTAGTAGTAAATAGTAAATAATAATCAACGACTAACTATTTGTAACTAATAAAATAGACTAGAAAAGCCAATGGTTATTATTATAGTAATAATTGATAATAGACAATCTAACTATATTAATTAATAAATTATATGTTTTAATTAGTTATACCCAATAATGATAATTAATAGTTAATTATTAATAAATGTTGGAAAAGAATAGAAATAATATTTGCTGTTACAATTAAAAATCAACTATATTACACGTTCCGACGATAACCAAATGCAAACAATGATTATTAACAAACAACGAGAATGAAAATTCGTAAAGCCTACATAAAAGAAGTTGCATGACAATTAATTAACAAACAACGAGAATGAAAGATTTCCACTCTTATTTCCATTCATCTTTAACAAATGTACATGATCGTTCAAATTACAATCATTTGGAAGTGGCTCATATTCACAGTTCTCATCGTTAATAGTGGGAACGAGATTTGATCAAGTATTTGGTGGATCATTTGTCTCATTCCCAAATTCCAATTTCACGTGAGCCAGTAAACGTGATTATATTTTTGCTTGCGTTCATTGATTTGAATATTTGTTCCAAATTTTCCAAATCACATTATTACGTCCATTCTCTTCCCGAATTGCTATATGATTACCTTATGAACAGATTCAACTAGGAGGGTTCAATATCTCCAGTATCCAGTACACACACGACACACATACAAACATGTGAGAAATGCGAAGTACGGATCTTAAGGCTATGATTAACACTAGATGGGGGTGAATAGTGTTTTAAGGAATTAATAAATCTTTCTGAGTTTTTGTTAATTTGGACACAAATGTAAGCAATATTCAGACACAGATATGATCACAGAAACAAACACAGATGCAGAAATAATGTAAAAGCAATAAAGGAAAGAACACGCCGGATTTTATACTGGTTCAGAGTTACCCTACATCCAGTCCCGCACACAAGTACAGATTTCCTTTCAAAAGTAATTGTACAATTACACCCTCGATTTCAAGGCCACGAGGTACACCACTCTAGATTCACAATCCTCTGGTTGGAGATACTTGATTTCACGGGCAACAAGTTCACCCAATTGATTTCCAAGGCTACCATCACACCTTTTCTCACTTGATTGATTTCACAGGCTACAATCACACATTTTCTTGCTTAATTTATTACGAAGAAGCCTATAACTCTGAATAACACTGAGATCTTATTAAGATAGTGATAGAGAATCAAACCAGAAATGATCTAGTTAGATTCAATGTTGATTTCGACACAGTAATGGTAAAAATGTGTGTAAAGAAATGTGGAAGAAGAAGAGGAGTGAAATCAGAGAAAATATGAACGAAAATTTGTTTAAAACTGCCCCTATTTACAATAGAACAACAGCCATATCCATTCGTGAAAGGATATGACGAACAGAACTTCCTTTGAAATTCAAAATTTTGAAATAAACTGCTATCATGTCGACATGGGGTACTTGAAGATGTCGACATGCCTAAGGTATTTTTGATAATTTGCTTTTCTTTGAAAATAACTTGTAACTTGTATTAAAACTATTTTAAACTTTACAAATATACTTAATTATAGTTAAAATACATAAGTAAATATAGAGAATAATATTTTGGTGTATATATAAAATTTTACTATAATTTTATATTTAAATCTAAGTATAAATATTAAAAGTTAAATATATTATTATTAAAAGATAGTTTAAAACTAAGGATAATTTGATTTTGAAAATAAAGATTATTTTGAGGCTAAAAATATTTAAAATCAGGATAGATGTTTTTGATTCTTTTAAAAGGAAGGTTTTGAAATCATTTTGAAAACAAGATATAATTTTGTAAAATCATTTGAATAAAAGGTTAGTGGATACAAAACAATGTTCCACTAGATTTTTTGTAGGTTCCATCCTACTTAGGGTTCCATCCCTTTAACAGGCTCGAAGAGGATTTCATTCCACGAACAAATTGGATTTTAAGATGCCGGTGCTTTTCTAGGAGTTTTAACAAAATTCCTAATTAAATTACTTATTATTGAAATCTTGAACTCTTGATATTATTGATACTCATGAGTCTTCAATCTTGATATCTTGAATCTCTATACTGTACAATCTTCATTCTTGGTACCTGCATGGTTAGATCCTGCATATACATATGTATCTAAACTATAATGTTAGCATTTATATTTTATAATCTTATTCTAAGGTTGTTGTCATCAAAACCATCATCTCAAGGACTAACAATCTCCCCTTTTTTGATGATGACAACCTTTGTTTATAAAATATTACTTTTATCCTAATAACTCCCCTTAAAACTAATAACTCGCTCTTAATCTATGTCTAACTATCCTATTTTATACTTCTCCCCCTTTGTCATCAACAAAAACTAACTCCAAACTATAGAACTTCCCCTTATTCTTGTACTAAAATACCTGCATTATTATTATATTCAATGGGTTATATAATAGATAGGTTAAGAGATAATTATACAGATAACTAATCAAAGATCATATAAATATCGATGTGTTTTTATACATGTTTTGCACACCAAACATCAATCCACACCAAATATCAATCCTTACCAAACCAAATCAAAACAAATCAAATCAAATCAATCCAAGCAATCAACTGAAATCAAACAAAGCAATCAAATAAAATCAAACATTACGAGAAACTTTCATCCATCCTTCTTCTTCAAATATAGAGTCTTCTTTAATGGCATTCCTACTTTCATTATCGTTGGTGAGAGAGACAGGAGGATGTGCTTCATTATCATCTTTATGCAGGGAGGAAATCATTTATCGTATCGCATCGAAATGCTTTTCTTGCTCCTTGATCATCTGCATTTGACTCAACTCTAATTGTTGTTGGTTACGAAAAATGAAAAAGAGAATATTCTTGAAAGAATTAAGGGTTTCATCAAGATTCTCGGTTAAATTATGAATTGGATTGGCCATTTTTGAGTTTGTGAGAAGAAATTAGATAAAGTAGATAAGGAATGATTTTGAGTGATGAATTCTGAAAGAAATAGATATTTATAGGTGTAGAAATTCGTTTGAAATGAATAGACATAAGGTAGTTATTCAAAGTTCGAATTTAAAATGAAAAATCATTTCTGACCAGTATATGTCGACATGGTGAAGGGGGGATGTCGACATGGTTCAGTGAATTTTGATGACTTATTTTGATTTTGTGAATAATTGTGTGTGTGTGTATATTATACTAACATTTATTCTGGAGATAAGATAAGCTAGATAACAGAAAAGTAATTCAATTTCAGTTCGTGATAGAGCGATATAATGATTAAACATTAAAAACTACACGAACATTCGAATCAAAATAAACTAAAACAAATATAATGAGATATAAAAAGGTAGAACTAGTTAGAGGATGACGAAGATGAAGATAATCAAAGCTTCTTGCTGACTTTGGAGAAAAACTTATTCGTCTTCAATGGCATTTTATCCAATTTCTTACTAACGGACCATTTAAGAATCTGTTGATT
Source organism: Allium cepa (assembly GCA_030765085.1). Lineage (NCBI taxonomy): Eukaryota > Viridiplantae > Streptophyta > Magnoliopsida > Asparagales > Amaryllidaceae > Allium > Allium cepa. The sequence goes on from CM060937.1 coordinate 380,637,610, forward strand.
CTCGACAATGGTCTTTTGATTTTTGAGTAAGGTTTTGTTGGTTGGATTAGGAGGATAGTCAATGCCTTCCAAAGACGTTTCACCTTCTTCTTCGTTTCCGTTTCATCCCCTTCCTCTTCTTCCTCTTCCTCCTCTTCCATCTCCTCATGAGCCAAACGCTCTTCCTTTTCGGAAAGAGTCTTATAAGGTTGAAAAACAAATGGAATTTTCATAAGAGAAATGTTTGAGTGATTAAAAACCTTCCTTGAAACAAATTCTTCTCCTTTGAAATCTACTCCAAAATAGTTAAAAATCTGAGTGAGATAGATTCCATGATACATAGTGTTTTCACCATTTCAAGATTTTTGGGACGAAATTCATTCAAAATAACTTGCGCCCAATTAATATCATAATTTTCAAAAATAGCAAAAAGTGCTTTGCAAACTTTTGAAGTTGGATTGTTAAAATTTCCGATCTTAGGGTCAAAGTATGTTATAAAAGAAGATTAACAATTCTAGCTTTTGGTCGAAAGTTTCGACTTTTGAATTCAAAATTATCAATTCCTTCGAAAATGTGATGAAATTATCACGATCATTTTCATTGATATTAAAACTAGAAAAATCCATTCCCCTGCTTTTGCAATTGAGAATGGTACCCAAAAGATCACAATTTAAAACGATTCTAGTGCCTTTGACACTACTCCAAATTTCACCATCGTTTCCATTATAAAATCCGCGGTTAAGATTTGCATAGAAAATTTTAACAAGACTTGGGTAACAAACAAAATCATTTGAGAAGATCAACAAGACTAAGAACTTGGTTACTTGCAAAAAGAGAATCGATTTCATAAGTAGAGAAATCTTGAAATAAAGCAAACTTCCCGGGATGGACTTTTCCATAGTTAGCATAGTTGATATATGCTTTTATAGCCTCCGGATCATCGTAGAGTTGCTATTTTATCTTTCTGGAGATTCTCATTGTGGAGGGGTTGCTTGAAGAAGCCATTAGAGTAGAGAGTAGAGAGCTTGAAGTTTTGAGATAAGAGTTTGAATTTGAAAATGGGAGTGAAAAGTTTTGATAAAAGATAGTGAATAAATAGATTCTCAAATGACATCTTCTCTGGTCAAAAGGTAGCTTTTCAGAGAATTGAATGAAGTGAAAAAATGGAGGAAAATTCAATATTTGAATTCAAATTTTGAATTTCAAATTTCTGTACCCATGTCGACATCATGGTGGGGACCATGTTGACATGTGTCTTTGAATTTCCATGATTGTTTTTCTTAAGTATTTTAATATATATATATATATATATTATTTTTAATGTCTATATATATATCTGGAATATTACTAGAATTATAGTATATACCATAAAATATTATGATACTATTAAAAATAAAAATAAAAATAAAATAATAGTAAAAAATAAAAAAAATTTAAAATTCAAACAAACACCGATTCAAAATCAATCAATCAAGCATCCAATTCTAAGCATACAATTTCAACCAATTGTATTGTAAATGTGTACCTTTTTCTGAGTCTGTTTCTCTGAATTCGTCAGAGTAGTAAACTATCGTGAAACACATATTTGAATTATCCGTCTTCTGATCATATTCGCTTGAGGACGAGTCTGAGTCATCTAGAGTCGCAGTAAATGCACGTTTTCGTTTCTTTACGGAATCATTGTTTATAGGAAGATTTTTCCTATCTGGATACGGATAGTCTCTTTTGATATGGCCTGCTTCGTCACAGTTGAAACATTTGATATTGTTTGACACTACATTCTGATTTCTAAAGTTCTTATAGTTGTTTCTCTTGAGATTGTTCATCTTTTTGTATTTCATGAATTTTCGAAAATTCTTGGTCACAATGGCTATCTCTTCATCATTATCGCTGTTTGAGTCTGATCCATTGGTCAATGCATTAAACGCCATTGATTTCTTTTCAGATGCTTTGTTTTCTCTTCTCTCAATCATTTGGACTTCAAACGACTTTAGATTTCTAATTAATTCTTCTATCTTTAAGGTACTGATGTTATTTGCCTCTTCGATCGCAAGCATCTTTTGATTCCATTCTGGAGTAAGAGAATTTAACATTTTTCTGACTTGATCTTCTTCCGAAAATTCCTTTCCCAAGGATATTAGTGAATAAACAATGTTCTGAAATCTACTATACATATCTGAAATAGACTCATTAGAATTCATTTTAAATAATTGAAACTGGTTTTTGACCATGGAAATTTTGGTAACTTTGCTTGTTCCTTCATGAGTAACTTGCAAAGTTTTTCAGATTTCATATGCAGACTTACAAACTGACACTCTATTAAATTCATTTCTATCAAGTGAACAAAACAGAATATTCATAGCTTTAGAGTTATTTTGTGCAGCAGTCTTTTGCTCAGCAGTCCACTGTGCAAAATCAGTTGTGGGTTCAGAATATTCAGTCTATGTGACATTCCAAGTGTCTAGTCCTATAGATTGTAAATATGTTTTCATCTTACATGCCCAATATGCATAGTTACTGCCATTAAAAAGTGGTGGTCTGACAGTAGACTGACCTTCTACAAATGAACTAGTGACAGGGATAATAGAACCAGTGTTGGTAGTGTTAACAGTACCAATGTTGGTAGCCATTTTGAAAAAATTTCAAAATTCAGATTATTAAAGCTTTGAAAACCTTGTTTTGATACCAAATGTGAGAAATGCGGAATACGGATCATAAGGCTAGGATTAACACTAGAGGGGGGTGAACAGTGTTTTAAGGAATTACTAAACCTTTTTGAGTTTTTGTTAATCTGAACACAAATGTATGCAATATTCAAACACAGATATGATCACAAAAACAAACACAGATGGAGAAATAAAGTAAAAGCAATAAATGAAAGAACACATTAGATATTATACTGGTTCGAAGTTACCCTAGATCTAGTCCCGCACACAAGTATGGATTTCCTTTCAAAAGCAATTGTACAATTACACCCTCGATTTCAAGGCCACGAGGTACACCACTCTAGATTCACAATCCTCTGGGTAGAGATACTTGATTTCACGGGTAACAAGTTCACCCAATTGATTTCCAAGGCTACAATCACAGCTTTTCTCGCTCGATTGATTTCATAGGTTACAATCACACCTTTTCTCGCTTAGTCTATTACAAAGAAGCCAATAACTCTGAATAGCACTGAGATCTTATTGAGATAGTGATAGAGAATCAAACCAGAAATGATCAAGTTAGATTCAATGTTGATTTCGGCAGAGTAATGGTAAAAATGTGTATAAAGAAATGTGAAAGAAGAAGAGGAGTGAAATCAGATAAAATATGAATGAAAATTCATTTAAAACTACCCCTATTTATAGTAGAACAACAGCCATGTCCATTCGTGAAAGGATATGACGAATAGACACTTCCTTTGAAATTAATTTTTTTAAAATGAACCGCTACCATATCGACATGGGGTACTTGAGGATGCCGACATGCCTAAGGTATTTTTGATAATTTGCTTTTCTTTGAAAATAACTTCTATCTTGTATTAAAACTATTTTCAACTTTATAAATATACTTAATTATAGTTAAAATACATAAGTAAATATGGAGAATAATATTTTGGTATATATATATAAAATTTTACTATAATTTTATATTTGAATCTAAGTATAATATTAAAAGTTAAATATATTATTATTAAAAGATAGTTTAAAACTAAGGATAATTTGATTTTAAAAATAAAGATTATTTTGAGGCTAAAAATATTTAAAACCAAGATAGATGTTTTTGATTCTTTTAAAAGGAAGGTTTTGAAATTATTTTGAAAACAAGATATAATTTTGTAAAATCATTTGAATAAAAGGTTAGTGGATACAAAACAATGTTCTACTAGATTTTTCGTAGGTTCCATCCTACTTAGGGTTTCATCCCTTTAACAGGCTCGAAATGGATTCCATTCCACGAATAAATTGGATTTTAAGATGCCAGTGCTTTTCTAGGAGTTTTAACAAAAGTCCTAATTAAATTACTTATTATTGAAATCTTGAACTCTTGATATTCTTGATACTCATGAGTCTTCAATCTTGATATCTTGAATCTCTATACTGTATAGTCTTCATTCTTGGTACCTGCATGGTTAGATCCTGTATATACATATGTATCTAAACTATAATGTTAGTATTTATCTTTTATAATCTTATTCTAAGGTTGTTGCCATCAAAACCATCATCTCAAGGACTAACAAAACAAAGTGACACTTAGTTAATTTTTATGAAAAACATACTATGCCCCATTTGAATATCATATATTTTTTCCCATGTGATGATTGAGAAGTTTCTTTATCTCAAAGTGCAGGAGGCTTGTAGTGCTTGCCTTCTGGAAAGGTCCAACTCCTATTTATACGGAAGGCTACTGCCATAAGTTGTTGACAACAATAGTGTTTCAACCATTATCCTAGTATGCTAGTTTTCAATGCTTTACCAATTTTACATATTATTTAAATTAGGATCGTGCTTATCCTAGTCAAAGGCCACTAGCTCAATTTGTAAGATCTTTAAACCACGGTTCTGGAGTTCTTAGGTTTGATCCCCGTGACACCAAAATGAGCACCGTACTTATTTTTTTGTCTGATAAAGGGTCAACATATGTCGAGCAGCCTTTGTAAATCTCTCTACCGGTAGTTGTTGAGTCAACCTCGAAATTAGACTAATGCGCTTTATTAACTAATATTACACTTAAAAAATGTAAAATGAAGAGTAAAACTAGTACATAATATAAATGACAGAAGATATAGAGTGGTTCGGCTGAGATTTCCCTACATCCACTATGAAGATCCTTTATTATGTTATCTCATATAATTACAAGGAACTACAAAAGAGTAATAAAGAAATTAGCACTTATTTTACAATGATTCTAAACTTAAGAGCTTTTAGAGAATTTGCTTGCTGAAAATGGGTATTTCAAGCATAAAAATATGTTCTATCCAGTGTTTAATCCTCTTAATGTAGTAAGGCATGAGGTATTTATAGCAGTTGAGATAGACGATGGAGGGCTGAGATAGTTGAGATAGATGATGGAGCAGTTGTCCCTCCGCACCAGCACATATTTTGCATTTAATGTGCATTTAATGCTGGCGGCGTGCTGCATGAGTAGGTATACTTTCTGCAGATCTTTTACAGTGCCCGTATGACTGACTGTATGACTTGTTGTCTAATTTTACATGCCTATATGACAAGGTAGACAAGTAGCTTCGGCTGGACTATGTCGATCGGTCATTTGCTGCTGAAGCTTATTGAGGAAAGAAAAATATTGCCAAGGACCAAGTTGTAAGGGATGTGCCCGACCGGTTATGGGATGACAAGATGGGCTTCTTAGGACCTATCAAAGGCAGGCTTTAATGAAGTTAGGCCAGAACGTGTCACGCTTGAGCTAGAGGTTATTTGGTGAGCTGGTTGTTGAAGCCATCCCAAGTTAAGTCAGCCGACAATAGACCATGAGGTTTGTTAAGTTGATGTGATGGCTCGAGAATAGACTGAGTTTGGGGCAGCATGAATTGGCTGGGTTTAGGTGTACTGGGCCGGCATGAGTTGGGCCTGACCATACTTAATCGAGTTGCTGATTATACTTGCGAGAAAATTAAGCAACAGTATTATATACATCATAGATTTCTCCCCGTATTTGAATTCCTCCTTAACAATGGTTATAAGCACCATTGACACTCAATCATTCTAAGCAAATAGAGGTTCTATTCTTGAACAAGTTTTTTCTTCAGAACCCATTGTAGGACTTTTTGAGAGTAAGGGAAACGCGAGCATTCATTTGGAAAAATAAATCAAAACTAGTGTGTATAAGCAAAAAAATAAAGGTTTGAGGCTTACGTCTGAAGTGCCTTAGGTCACGTTGGATATAAACCTTACACCCTTCATTTTGCATCGTGCAACTTCCTTACCAACTGTGGGTATAAGTCTTACATTCGAATCACATTTCATTGTGTCAGGTTATAGTATGTGTGGTCAGTTGGATTGTGTGTTCAGCTTATCTAAGAATATGGCTTACAATAAATTCATAAAGTAGCTGATGTGATTATAAGTTTGCAAAGATCCGTTACTCACTGTACCTAGAATCATTGTCCAAAATGATATTCGACTCTCAAGTATCATGAGCAAAAGATTTTATGGTAAAAGTTTAAAAAGAACTATCTAACATGATCCTTGCGACATAATCTCATAGCGGATGGATAATTTTGATACAATCAAATATACATGCACATAAACATGATGTATACAACATATATGAGACAACGTATGGATACATAAACTGATGAGTTCGTAATATAAATAAACCAGAGTACATCGTCTCCGTATATATAGAGTACCGAATAACATCAAATTTAACACATTTATACATGAATAACAAGTTTGACATACCTTAGAATTAAATAGCTAAAATAAACATCTATCGTCATGCCTCTAAAAGATCCAACAACCTACGAGCGTAATTCCCTACACTTGACTCTCAACCTACTTATTAGAGTACTCGAAAGTTGTCATAAAAGAAACAAACAAAAAAATGCAGATGACATGGTGTGAGTGAAACTATCTTAAAATATTGTATATGTGAAACTATATGTGCGTGTACATACATACATATGTATAACACGTACCATGAGTAGAGTGTTTAGAGGTAATAACTATTGTCATACCTCACTTACATCTTCTCCCGCATCAACGAGTTAGCAGATGAAACAAGAGTGCTATAACTAATAAACTATACATACTACGCTGCTATTAACAAATTAAGTCATATCAACGCCGTAGTGCAGTCTATTATCGCATCGTCGTTACATCGTAAGATATCGCTTATCGTGGGATATCATACAAATATGAAAATAGTAAACCGATAGGCCATGCCTCGCAGTGCATGCCTTTAGTGGCTTCAAGACTGTCATACTCGAAATTGTGCAAAAGCATATGATGTTGGGTTCGACCTGTCTTGGTAGTGGGAGAAATATATATTTCAAAAAAAAAAAAACCATATTTGGACCTTCATAGGTCTATAGAGTCTACTAACTAGCATTAGATCCAATCTATTCATTAAATAAAATCATATTTTATAATATTTTAAATATATTTATTAACTAATCCAATTTAATTAAATGTTTATTCGAATTTATCATGTATATATTCAATAACATAATAAGATAAAATGAATTATCAAGGACTTCTAGCTCAAGTTGTTAGAGATATGATGCTTTAGACAAAGATATAAGAGGTCGGGATTCGAGCCACCGGAACATCAAAATGAGTGCTCTTCTTAGATCCAATTTTTATTATCAAAAAAAGATAGTACAATGAACTATAAACATGTGTATAACCATATATGTGTCGTGTGTGTGTGTATAGACACATATATGTATGTGTCGTGCACTTTTTACCCTAGTCTGTACCACAATGGTTCAAACTAAGTTTCTAATGAAAGGGCTAGACCCATTTTCAGTGTGTGTGTGTAAGTGCGTAACACCTCATATTTTTTTGACATATTTAGGATATTTAGTTAGTTAGATTAATTAAAATAATGTGTTGATTAGGAGATTGAGATTTGATTTTTATTAAAAGGTAGCAGTGTCATTTAACAAATGAATTATAATAAGAGTTAAAATGAAATAGAGGAGGGGTAAAATAGGAAAGAGGCCATTCTTATACCCTTAAACCTTGGTCATGTATCTCCATACACTTTCATTTTCATTTATCAAAATGTTAAACTTGAGGCTAGCCACCATTAACAAGAAAAAGAGGAAGAAGACTAAGTAAAGCTAAGGAAGAAGCTAAATCAAATTAAATCCATTCAAATCTCCAGCTCCTTAATCTCTTAAGCTAAGGTGAATAATGACTACATCTAAAATTTCATATTTTTTCGGTTTTAAGATGAAATCCAAACATATTTGCAATGGTTGATATGTTTTTGAATGATGAAATAATTGTATATACTTGTTGATGATTTATGTTTGTTCATATAGACCTTATGACATGTTTTAAGGTGAAAAATTTAACAAATGATATCCAAATATCTTGCGAATTTTTATATAGATCAAAAATGATATTTTAGACATAGGTTTCAATTTTCAGAATTTTTTGAATTTATGTGGATTTCATATGAATTTTTTAGTGAAGAAAATGTTATTTTGGTTAAAAAAAAATTATGGTTAAATAATTAATGGTTTGGGTCTGAAATTAAAATATGTTATAAAACATATTAAATGAGATTTTCTAGAATTTTCCTAAGTTTTTAAAGGACATATAAAATTATTTAAGGTATGAGACTTAAATGTTTTATATATTTATAAAAAGGAGAAAGGGTATTTTGTAAATAATTCAAAATTGTTATTTCTAGAAATTGGGAGTACTTTTAGAAATGAAAAACTTGCAACCAATCACAATTTGACAAACAAGGCAGGTTAGATGCAAAGTAGTAGTTTAAAAAGGAAAAATCTACGTGATTTTTACTATTTCGATGCTTTCAGCACCATGCTTTCACCTCCTTACCTTCGCCTCTGACTCCGTCAAAACCAATGCATATGGTATCAGGTAACTGGTACGTAGTGAATTGGGTATAGAAAGAAGGTATAAGGTCAAAACCAGGGATTTTGAAGGGGTTGAAGCGATACTTTTCTTTTAAATGAAAATGCACATGCTTGCTTTCGACTGAATAGCTTTCGACTTGGTTGGTTTTTGACCAAGTTAAATAGTTTTAAAGAAATGGTTTCGAATGGGTTGCACCTTTGTTTCTAATAAATTGCTTTCGACTATGTCGAAAGCCATGACTGCCTCTTCTTACCTTTCGACCCAAATTGGTATCAAAAGGGCTGCTTTACTTTGCTTTTTAAACTTGACCATTTCTCCAATGCTTTCGAAGAGATGGTTTTGACACCATCACTTCTTTACTTAGGATTTCAAAAGGAATGTTTTCAACTTTAATGGGTTTTGATCTTTTTGCTCCACTTGAAGGCAAAATCCAAATGGATTCGATCGATATGGTTTTTAAAGGGTTTCAAAGGAGTGACGTTTGAATGATTTCGAAAGGTTTCCTTATGTTTTAATTGAACCCAAAGGCTTTCACAAGGTTTAGAGTTTTAAATGTTATTTCGAAGGGGTGATTCCCCAATGATTTTTAAAGGTTTTGAAGGAAGGTTTTTCAATGGTTTCGAAAGGTCAAAAAGGAAAGATTTTCCAATGGTTTCAAAAAGCCATGTTTAAGTGTTTTAAAGAGGATGTCTAAGGTTTTAAAGCTTTCGGAGGATATGTTTCTCAATACTCTCGAAAGGATGGAAATGAATGGTTTCGAAAGGTATTTTTTAGCTTTTAGCCTAAGGTTTTACTTGTATTGAAAGGGATACTTTCAAAGGTTTTGAAAGGGGTACTTTTGATGGTTTCGAAATGGTTGTTTAAAGGTTTTTAACAAAGGTTTCGAATGAGGGTTTTTGGCAATATAGCCTAAGTGTTTTAAAGTTAAAAAAGGTTTTAACTTATTTTGAGGGGATAAGTAATCCTCATTAAAATTCATCAACATTATTTGGAGTACAGTATATATAACATGGCAAAATAGCTTAGAGTAAAGCTAAGAATGTATTTTCCTTGTATTAGTATGATTTAAAAGATTAAATCATTTTGAAAAGGTTTTCAAGAAAAAAAATAAAAGGTAGTCAACCCTAAGAAAATGATTCGGACAGATAGTCCATTTTGATTTGGACAATTAATCTAGTTTGCGGACAGTTAGTCCAGTTTGTGGATAGTTAGTCAAGTTTGCGGACAGTTAGTCTAGTTTTCGGACAGATGTCCAATGATTACTTATGAATAGATGGTCCGTTAGTTACTTGATTATAGCTTAAGTTTGATTAACCAGTTTGGTTGTAGGATAATATTTGCAAAATATATGTTTTAAAGAGCATATTAGTAAGGGGAAGCCCGTTCCGTTAAGTGGCATGGTCTCACTTAATACCATTAAACCGAGATGTAATAGTATTATTCATATCAGGCTTTATGTCTGACTCAAAATTTTTTTTCCCTTAAACTCTCAAATGCTCAAAATTGATTTGAGTAGGCTGAGGGTTAAGATGTACATGTTTAGTAGGATGACGAATAAAACTACCGAAGACGAGTATGAGGCTAATGGATAGCTATATAGGATTTGCAGTTTTATTTTGTTGATCTATTTCTGTTGTGTTTGTATTAAGTCAGTTATGACTATTTAGTGACTCCGGTCAACCAAGGTGGCATCATCATATATCGCTCTTGGCATATTTATGTAATAATTATTTTATCTGAACCTAGGAAGCGATGGGATTGTGTGATTTAAATATGGATCAAGTTTTGGAAATGTAATTAAAATGTCGTTTTTGAAATCTGTGATTTTGTTTCATATTTATGTGACTCTAATATTATGGATACTATTAACATTACCATGTTTGGTTACCAGAAGTTAATACTATAGATGACTGCAACAACTGTGGCGCGTAGTTTTTGGCCTCCAGAAACGGGATGTTACAACATGGTACCAGAGCATATTTAATTAAAAATGATTTTTTGAAAACATAATCATAAGGAATTAGAGTTAGATGGAGGTATGAGATAACACTATAGTAGCATACTTGTATTTGCTATATAAGTATACGCTTTATCTCTATTCTCTTATTTTTGTTAGGTTATTTTTTGTATCTCATGAGGTTTGAATACAAATGTAGATGGTAGAAGAGGAAGAGTTAACCTAGGAGGGGAAGGCACTGATGTGAATGCTAGACCTAATACAAGGAGGACCCAAGGTCGGGCATAAGCAGGAAATGTAGGTGTCCCGCAAGTAGACATGGGAGCTATGTATCAGTTTTTTGTGAATATGATGCAAGCTAGAATTGCAGCTAGAGTGGTAGAAGATGATGTTGTGGGAGCAGAAGTTTTGGAAGTCCGGTAGTTAACCATTATGCTAAGCCGAGCGGAGATTACGCTAAGCTTGGAGGGAAGCCATTTCTGGGAACAGAGGATGCTATAGAGGTGGAGAATTGGTTGCTGCACTATGAGTGAATCTTTATAGATTTGGGGCTCAAAGATGAGCAGAAGAGGAGGCTTGCTTTGAGGCAGCTTCAAAGAGAACCTTTGTTTTGATGGAACAGTGTGACGGCCGGTGTGAATGAGGAAATCTTGACATGGGTAGATTTCAAGGGGGGTTCCGAGAGAGGTTCATGTCTGCAATGGTACAGTCGGCTCTGATCAGAAAGTTTGCTGAGTTAGAGTGGGGAGAGATGTCTGTTTTGGAGTATGCTAGAAGGTTTGAGGAGTTGGCCAGATATGGGTACGCTTCAGTGGATACAGTGATAAAGAGGAATGAGAAGTTTATTAGGGGGATGAAGCCTGAGTTAGCAAGAGCTACATTACCTCATATTAAAGATCCTTCTGATTTTATAGTGAAGATGGCCTTAAGGCATGAGAAGATGCTTGATTCTCTAGAGAAAAGCAAGGCTAAGGAGGTTCAGTTTGGGAAGAGTCGGAAGAGAAAATCCTTTCCTAAGAATGGTGCTAAGAAGGGTGGAGCAGCTAATAAATGGAGATATAAGGTTGTCTATTTTAAATGCGACAAGAAGGAGGATTTTGCTAATGAGTGTCGTGCTAGAAAGGCAAAGGGAATGGTCGAGAAGAAGAATGTCTGGTGCTTCAATTGTGATCAGATTGGCCACTATAAGAATCAATGCAAGGAGCCCACTAAGGATGGAAAGGGCAAGGTGTATGCATTGGAGCCTGCTAAAGACAGTTTTAGAAGGTACACTTCAGATTCATGGTATGTTTGTTTGCATTCTATTTGATACTGGTGCATCACATTCTTTTATATCTAGATGTTTGATAGATAAGCATAACCTAGAACCCACATTTTTAGTTACATTCTTACGGGTAGCGAATCCAATAGGAGGGTATGCAACTTTAGGATTGAGATGTGACCTGTTAGAGTTTGATTTGTTACGTCACGCTTTTGTTTGTAGTTTGCATGTGTTCGATTTTGTGAGGTTTGGAATTATTCTTAGGATGGATTGGTTAAGCGAACGCAGTGCTAGGGTATTTTGCCAGGATATAAAAATATCATTAGGCATCCTGATTATAGAGACAGGATTGTTAATACCGTAGAAAGCCTTAGCAGTGAGGTGAATGCTTTGTTGGAATTATGGAATAGGAAGACGAGTTCAATTGCGTTTTTATGGTTAGAGAATTCGCGGATGTCTTTAAGCCCCTAGTTAGATAGCCACTGAAACGAACCATTGAGTTTCGAATAGATTTGGTTCCGAGAGAAGAACCAGTGAGTAGGCCGCTAAGTAGGATGACTCTCACAGAGATGAGGGAGCTGAAGGTGCAGCTAGTGGATCTAGAAGGCGAGAGTTTTATCGGACCAAGTAGTTTACCTCGGGGAGCATCCACAGTGTTTGCTAAGAAGCCGGATGGATCTTTAAGGCTATGTATTGATTATCGTAAGTTGAATGAGAGGACGATGAAGAATCGATATCCATTGCCGAGAACTGATGATTTGTTCGATCAGTTAAGTGGAGCCATGGTATTTTCCCAGTTTGATTTGGAGACAGGTTTCCATCAGCTTAGAGTAGCAGAGGATAGTATACCTTTGACGGCGTTTAGGATCAGATATGGATCGTACGAATGGTTAGTTATGTCGTTCGGGCTAGCTAATGCACCAACATTCTTTATGGGTTTGATGAACCATGTTTTCCGAGAGCGCTTGGATAGGTTCATGTTGGTTTTCATAGACGATATCTTGATAGACTCTAAAGATGAAAGAGGGTATGAAGTTCATCTTAGAGTGGCGCTTGAGACACTGAGGCAACATCAACTAAATGCAAAGTTTTCGAAGTGTCATTTCTGAAAGAAGGAAGTGAAGTTTATTGGTCATGCAGTCTCTGAGAAAGGGTTGTCGGTAGATCCGACTAAGATGGAAGTGATGTATAGTTCGAAGAAACCCAAGACAGTGATTGGGATAAAAAGTTTCCTTGGATTAGCTGGTTATTATCTGAGATTCATTGAGGATTTCTAACGGATAGCAGCACCGATGACCAAGCTAACAAGAAAGGATGTGAAATTTTTGTGGGCCGATAAGTGTGAAGAAGCATTCCAGAGTTTGAAAAACTTATTGATCCATGCACTAATTTTGGTTATTTCGGAAGGAAATCAGGATTTGGTGGTTTATACAGATGCGTGTGGAATAGGATTAGGAGCTGTGCATGGATCAATAGATTACAAAGAATGTATCCGATGCATGATTTGGAATTACTGTAGCATGATTTGGATCAATAGATTACAAATCATGCGTCGGATTCCTTCTGAAATATCCGACGCATGATTTGGAATGCTTTTTAAACTCTGATTTCCTTTCAAAATGCAGATTTGGTTACAAATAATTCCAAATCATGCGTCGGATTCCAAATCATCCAGTCTCGCACACAAGTATGGATTTCCTTTCAAAAACAATCTTTACAATTACACCCTGATTTCAAGGCTACGAGGTACACCCTCCAGAATCACAATCCTCTAGGTAGAGATACTTGATTTCATGGGAAACAAGTTCACCCAATTGATTTCCAAGGCTACAATCACACCTTTTCTCGCTTGATTGATTTCCAAGGCCACAATCACACCTTTTCTCGTTTAATAGATTACAAAGAAGCCTATAACTCTGAATAGCACTGAGGATCTTGTTGAGATAGTGATATAGAATTAAACCAGAGATAATCTAGTTAGATTCAATGTTGATTTCGGCAGATTAATGTTAAGAATGTGTATAAAGAATGTGGAAGAAAAAGAGAAATGAAAACCAGAAAATATGATTAAAAATTCGTTGAAAACAACCCCTATTTATAGAAGAACAACAGCCATGTCCATTCGTGAAGAGATATGACATATAGACACTTTTTTTGAAATTTAAATTTTGAAATTAACTGACACTATGTTGACATGGGTGTATTGAGCATGTCGACATCCCAAAGGAAATTTTGGTGTTTTGTTTTTCTTTGAAAATAACTTTTATCTTATATTAAAACTATTTTAAACTTTTATAAATATACTTAACTATAGTTAAAATACATAAATAAATATAGAGAATAATATTTTGGTATATACAAAATTTTACTATAATTTTATATTTAAATCTAAGTGTAAATATTAAAAGTTAAATACATTATTATTAAAAAATAGTTTAAAACTAAGGGTAATTTGATTTTGAAATTAAAGATTATTTTGAGGCTAAAAGTATTTAAAACCAGGATAGATGATTTTGATTCTTTTAAAAGGAAGGTTTTGAAAACATTTTGAAAACAAGATATAATTTTGTAAAATCATTTTGAATAAAAGTTAGCGAATACAAAACAATGTTCCACTAGATTTTTCGTAGGTTCCATCCTACTTAGGGTTCTATCACTTTAACAGGCTTTAAGTGGATTCCATTCCATGAATAAATTGGATTTTAAGATGCTAGTGCTTTTCTAGGAGTTTTAACAAAATTCCTAATTAAAAAATAAATTACTTGAAATCTTGAACTCTTGATAATCTTTATTTTCTTGATACTCACGAGTCTTAAATCTTGATATCTTGAATCTCTATACTTTACAGTCTTTATTCTTGGCGCCTGCATGGTTAAATCCTCCATATACATATATATCTAAACTATAATGTTAGTAATTTTATAATTCTATTCTAAGGTTGTTGTCATCAAAACCATCATCTCAAGGACTAACAATCTCCCCCTTTTTGATGACGACAACTATGTTTATAAAATATTACTTCTATCCTAATAACTCCCCCTAAAACTAATAACTCCCCCTTAACTATGCCTAACTATCCATTTTATATTTCTCCTCCTTTGTCATCAGCAAAAACTATCCTAAAAACATAAAACTATCAAACTCACCCTTAAACTATTAGTAGAACAAAGTATAGTAAATGGAATGTGAAAGACATTAACGTAATTATATTATAATTATTCAATACATAAATATGTGTAAGTATATTTCAATACACTCATCAAAACCAATCATGTTAGACAAGTCAAACAAATCAATCAAGTCAAACACGTCAAACAAGTTAATCAAGTCAAACAAGTCAAACAAGTCAATCAAAACATACCAACAAGTCAGAAACTAATAATCCTATATTATAAGACAATACTACAAACTCCCCCTAAAGTAAAATACTGTGACGCCCCACCTCTATACCCATGCTAGCCAAGAACACTCCGGAGTAGTGCTGTCAACTAGCACGGAGAATAAGGCTGTTGAGGAGCGACCATCCATGTAATTGCTTATCACACGGTGGCTATAAATAATCTTCGGAAACAAACATAGAAATAATCATATCACAAATCAGTCACAGATATCCATATCACAAAGGCGGAAGAAGATATGAATATACAACTAACACATGAAAGTGTACATCAGAGTAGTGGTCAGTAAGATCCACGATAATACAAAAGAATAGCAACACGTGCTATACAAAAGAATACAACTATGAGTCTATATCTCAAGTGTATACAACAAAAACTGCTAATCTAAACAGTTAGCCAAAAGTCAGAGTGATGAATCCCTGGGAAGAAGTCAAGTAGAAGCACCTGTAACATCTCGGTCTGACCCGAGTATTATTTAAGAAAATAATAAGCGGATCAGTCTAGCTATAAATATCAGATGACATGATATAACATAAAAGATATGGCATAAACATAAACATCCATAACGACATATCACTATAAGTATGTAAATAATGATCAACAGAAGATCAATCAATAAGAGATAATCAATATCACAAGAATCTTCTCAAAGATTCGAAGAGGGCATCATACCCTAAACTTGTACTCATAACAAGTCAATGACATAAATTCCAGAAATCAACACGAGAAATCCAGAAATCATAAAAAGGGAAAGAGGCCTATCACATGACGGTCCGAAGACCAAGGGGAGCTACCCCGCATGTGTGAATGGAATCACACTGATTGAGGTCAAGACTAACCAAAAAGCAGAAAGGTATGTGTGAATGGAATCACACAAGTGGTGTCTAGTCTAACCTTGCAATGAAAGAGACATCGCGCAATTGCTAGTCTAATTCATAAAGCGATCATCAAGATCAACGAGAAGTGTCAATTACACTAAGCTAGTAAATATAGAAGTTTAGCTTCATGTCCCATAACCACTTGCTTAACTTAAATATTTACGAACAAACTGTAAATCTTCACTAATAAAATTGTCACAAGAGGTTCAATCGAACAAGTCCAAGAATTAACCGACGAAGTGAACGCAAGCATTTCATACCACTTGTTTTACTAAGTCGTTTAATTAGATTTCTCATCCGAGTGAGGTAAAGGCTTGTATATACTAATAGATTGGAAAACGGTTTAAGAAAAGAGCTTTGTTATTAAAAATAGAGTTGAAATTGTTTGTTAAAAGAGTTTTGATATTTACTACTAGTATTGAAACCTTTATATTATAAAGTGACAAAACACATAAGCAAGTGTAGAAACAATCAGTCACAAAGATCGCATACGGAGATGCGAATAAAATCCAAGGAAATCAGCTCAATGTTTTTCAGATAAGATCCCCTACGGAGGGGGGGTCCAGGAGGGGTGGCAACCCCCCAAGGTGGGGGTGCGGGGGCAACGCCACCGCTTACGGGGTTCGACCTGCCCGGTCAGGTCGCGGGGGTCCAGGGGGCAGCGCCCCGACCAAAACGGTACGACCTAGTGAAGACAAAATGAGGTCTAACGACCTAAAGGGATAGGGTCGAGCGACCTAAAGGTGTTCGCGACCTAACGATGACTCGCGACTTAAGGAAGAGGGGGTGAGCGACCTATGGTCATAAACGAGACCGAGCGACCTAAGGGAATAAGGGCCGAGCGACCTAGCATTCGAACGACCTAAAAGAGGCGTGGCCAAAAGGAGACGCGACCTAAAAGAGGCGCGACCTAAAGGAGACGCGACCTAAAAGAACATAAGGTCAAACGACCTAACTGTATTGGGTCACGCGACCTAAAGAGAGGCGGCCTAGCGACCTAGAGTGCACACGTCCAAAAGTGGGAACGACCTATCGAGGTAAGGTCCAACGACCTACGACCTAAACAAATAGGCCAAGCGACCTATAGGGTTAACGGTCTAACGACCTAAAAGTTATGGGGTCACGCGACCTAACTAAGTACGCGACCTAGTGGGTAAGGGAGTCGAGCGACCTAACTGCATCCAGTGACGAGCGACCTAATGGAGTCAAGTAGCGAGCGACTTAACTAGTTAACGACTCAAGGGGGTCAACGACCTAAAGGTCCAACGACCTAAAGGTCCAACGACCTAAACCCAAACACACGAAAAGTGGCCAGAACGACCTAGGGGTTAACTCACATGCGACCTACGACCTAAGGCCCATGCGACCTACGACCTAACTCCGATACGAGCTAATAAGGCCAGAACGACCTAGGAGCAGAAAATCCACCAAAACGCTAAAAATCGGAGTTTTTCGCCAACCCAATCCAAACCAAATGCAAATATACATGCAAACACGATAGGGATTCATTCCCAACAGTCCAATATTGATATAGACTAGATTTGTGAGATAAAAATCTCACCTTTGCACTAAAGTTTATGAAGATGAAGCTTGAAAGCAAGGAGAAGCAATCCAAAGCTTGAATCTAATATCTTTTACTTGAATTTGGAGTTGAATGTTGGATTTGCAATTGAATTTGTGCTTGGAGTTTTAATTTCCCATTTCCTCCACCATTAATGCCAAAGCTTGATTAGTTAGGAAATTTATGAAGAGTGAGGAGAAGAGGGTTGGAACTTGGGCTTAATAGGCTAAACTAACCCAAAGTCCAAAGCGGGAAAAGTTAGTGAAATTTCACTAACTCCAAACCTATCGATGTTTATACTTAAAAAGTTGTAAACGACATTTCGAACTCAATGGAAGTGGTCTCGAGTCCTAATTTGACCGTTTGCAAAAAGTAGCTTTTCGGACCAAAATCCGATTAACGAGTTAATATTTAAATAAAATATTTAAATACAAACTCGATAAATATGCGGGTTGTTACAAATACACTCGTTATGTATATATGTATGCAATATGTAGTTTGTAAGCAGTATGAAATGCATGACATATGCAATGTAGCATGAGATGATATGCAAAATGAAGTACAACTTGTGATGCAAACGATTATGATATTTCATGCATTGTAATTTATGATGTAATATGCAATGAAATGTGATATGAAATAGGATGCATAATGATATGTAATATGAAAAAAAATGATAACGAAGTAGTAATAATAATAATAATAATATGCATCATGATATGATGATATGTATATTACGGAAAGAGATATCCAGATTATAAGATAAACATGAGTGATAAGTAATATCTAATTGACAAGCACTCACATACACACACACACACACATATATGTATGTATGTATATGTATGTATATATATGTATGTATACATATATCAAACATTTTATTGTAACTCGCTTCAACCAAACAAAGGTAATACATACCAATTACTAAACTTAGGTTAAGGAAACTAATGAATGAGACTAAAATAGTAATAAAGACAAGAGTTTAAACGTAATAAATGATATTAAAATTATAATATATTCATGAAAAGTAGTAATCAAATTCAATATCAAAATCAAATCGCTAAGAAATATGGATTTAAACTATATATATATATATATCATCAAATATGGTATTTAGAAAAATTAACAGCATACTTATTTAATTTATTTAAAATAATTATTTTAACTTGGTTGTTTTTATATTTCAAATTTACTATTTTTTATTTTTATTATTAAGAATCCAAACTTCCATGTGGTTTAAATATTTAAAAACATGTTTAATCATCTTTTAAATTTAAAAAAAATCAGAATGAAATATTAAATAAAATAATAAAGATTGAAAAACTAAAATAAACATGTGTTATATTAAGGCTTCTTACATTAGAAAATTTAATTAATTATTAAAAAATATTTAAGCATGAAATTAATTTTAAAATATTCTAATACAAGTTAGAAAATAACTCTAAAAAGAATAGAGAAAAATACTTAATTTAAATATTATTTTTACAAAGTTTAAAGTTTCAAATAGAAAAGATAGCATTTTTAGAATGCTATAAAAGGTTTTCTAAAATATATTCAATACATTATAAAAACAGAATCTGCAGCATCTATCAAATGCTGTGAAAAGTTTCTGAAACACTACAACCTTTTGAAACACATAAATGCTATAAAAACGTATTTGCAGCGTAACAGAAGCAAAGACGGCATTTAAGAAATGCTATCTAAAGTTCTGGGCCTGATTTTAACATGATTTTGCACTAATTTTATGACTAAATATTGACGTGTAAATAATTGATTTTTTTACTCAATTTTGTATAGTATTTAATTAACATAAAAATAATAATGAGAAAACATGTGTAAAGACACTTGACAATATGCATGTAAAATGCTTTTCTACTTAATATAGTTGTAATAAATTAGTAGTAATATTTTATTTGAAACAAAACACATTTTTAAAAAACTTTAAAAAAAAAAAATTAGACTGGTATATTGAAATTTATACTATAGTATGTCGATATATGGATCTAAATATCAAAACTTATAAAAGAGATAAATTTCTATACCTAACTAAATGCATAAATATATATTCCTAAATGCAACAATAAAAATGAAATAATAGTAATGCATATCAATTTTTGCACTCCATCTTTCTAACTTTGTTGTTCTTCCATTTTCGTCAACCACACATTTATATCTTTCAGAATTCAACGACGAGATCTGTTCTATTGCGACGGGCTCGTTTTTCTGATCAGCGTAGTATATTCATTTGCTGAATTTGAAGACCGTATGAGAAAAATACATATGATTTAGTAGATTGACCAACTTGGCGCCAAAACTTTGAATTTGAATTTTGAATGAATGGACACTTCAACCACTATAAATAGGCCCAACGGTCACCACTTTTCATAAAATTTTCTCTTCTTCTTCTTTCCGTTTTTCTATTTACCATCAAACTTAAGGCATATCTCCTTCGTTTCTTAATGGAATTGGATGAAACCGGCGGAAAATCGAGGAAGGCAAGGGCTACAATCTAGTAATAGTTTGGTGACGAATTTGGATGGTATTGTGGTGCAACAGGTCGATCAGTAGAAGAAATGTAGAAAATCCCATATACAGTTTTTCAATTTTGGATAGCCAACTTCAAACTGTCATATCTCACTCAATTTTGATCGGAATTTGATGATCCACCCATCAAAACGACCATGAGAACAAGAATTACAATCTAAAAAAGGAGTTGGGACAAAATAATCAAATCTCTGAATGCAATTTGAAGAATTCCATTGATGGTTTTGCTATCCTTTTCTCTTTGTTCACCAAAACTTCATTTGACCATAACTTGGTCATTTCTTGACAGATTCGCGCAAAACCAGTGACATTGCGAAGTAGATGGGGAGAAGTATAGTATCATATCAAGTTGTAGATGAGAATAAAAAGCTTTTTATTGATCTGGTACCCATTTCATTGTCGATTGCCGTTATATATCCATTTGTTCTTCTTGATTGATGAATGGTTATCTGGTATCTTTTAACCAACAACCATTAGACATAATTCTTGTCTTGCAAAACAACATAACTTTTTAAAGAATAAAGTGACTTTTCAAAATAACTAAATATAGTTTTCTAAACAAAAATATCATGATTATTCTATGACATATTCATATGAAAATAGTATTAATAATTTTAAAAAAATTGCCATTTTAAAATTTTTCAAAATTCAGATTATGAAAACTTTGAAAAGCTTGCTCTGATACCAAATGTGAGAAATGCGGATTAAGGATCTTAAGGCTAAGGATAAACACTAGAGGGGGGTGAATAGTTTTTTAGAGAATTGTTAAATCTTTTTGAGTTTTTGTTAATTTAAACACAAATGTATGCAATATTCATACACAGATATGATCACATAATCAAACACAAATGCAAATATAAAGTAAAAGCAGCAAAGGAAAGAACACATCAGATTTTATACTGGTTTGGAGTTACCCTACATCCAGTCCCGCACACAAGTATGTATTTCCTTTCAAAAACAATCTTTACAATTACACCCTGATTTCAAGGCTACGAGGTACACCCTCCAGAATCACAATCCTTTGGGTAGAGATACTTGATTTCATGGGCAACAAGTTCACCCAATTGATTTCCAAGGCTACAATCACTCCTTTTCTCACTTGATTGATTTCCAAGACTACAATCACACCTTTTCTCGTTTAATTGATTATAATGAAGCCTATAACTCTGAATAGCACTGAGGATCTTGTTGAGATAGTGATAGAGAATCAAACCAGATATAATCTAGTTAGATTCAATGTTGATTTCGATAGAGTAATGTTAAGAATGTGTATAAAGAAATGTGAAAGAAGAAGAGAAATGAAAACCAGAAAATATGATTAAAAATTCATTGAAAAAAGCCCCTATTTATAGAAGAACAACAACCATGTTCATTCGTGAAGAGGTATGACGAATAGACACTTTTTTGAAATTTAAATTTTGAAATTAATTAACACTATGTCGACATGGGTGTATTGAGCATGTCGACACAAAGGAAATTTTGGTGTTTTGTTTTTCTTTGGAAATAACTTTTATCTTATATTAAAACTATTTTAAACTTTTATAAATATACTTAACTATAGTTAAAATACATAGATAAATATAGAGAAAAATGTTCTGGTATATATAAAATTTTACTATAATTTTATATTTAAATCCAAGTATAAATATTAAAAGTTAAATGTATTGATATTAAAAAAATAGATTAAAACTAAGGATAATTTGATTTTGAAATTAAAGATTATTTTGAGGCTAAAAGTATTTAAAACCAGGATAGATGATTTTGATTCTTTTAAAAGGAAGGTTTTGAAAACATTTTGAAAATAAGATATAATTTTGTAAAATCATTTTGAATAAAAGTTAGCGGATACAAAACAATGTTCCACTAGATTTTTCGTAGGTTCCATCCTACCTAGGGTTTTATCCATTTAACATGCTCGAAGTGGATTACATTCCACGAATAAATTGGATCGGTACTTTTCTAGGAGTTTTAACAAAATTCTTAATTAAAAAATAAATTACTTGAAATCTTGAACTCTTGATAATCTTGATTTTCTTGATACTCATGAGTCTTCAATCTTGAATCTCTATACTGTACAGTCTTCATTCTTGGTACCTACATGGTTAAATCCTGCATATACATATATATCTAAACTATAATGTTAATATTTATATTTTATAATCCTATTCTAAGGTTGTTGTCATCAAAACCATCATCTCAAGGACTAACAATATGAAGATAAGTTTCTTCTAGGATGGTACGAAGCGAGATGTGGGCATATGGTGAAGCAGTGTTTGAACTGCCAACAAGTAAAAGCCGAATATCAAAAGTCGAGTGGGTTGCTTCAGCCATTAGATATTCCAGTATGAAAATGGGATTCTATTTCTATAGACTTTATTAATAGGTTGCCAAGTTCTAACAGAGGAAATGAAAGTACATGGGTCATAGTTGACAGATTGACCAAGAGTGCCCATTTCATTCAAGTTAAGTCAACCAGAACGGAACTTGTTTTAGCAAAGTTGTTTATGAAAGCAGTAGTTAGATTGCATGGAATTGCTAATAGTATAGTTAGTGATAGAGATTCCTTATTCATTAGCGAATTATGAAGACTCTATAGGAAGGTTTAGGAATAAGCTCAAGATGAGTACTGCTTACCATCCGCAGACAGATGGTCCAATGGAAACGGTTAAAAAAATCTTAGAATATTTATTAACAGCTTGTGTATTAGACTTCGGGAGATCATGGGAGGAACATCAACATTTAGTTGAGTTTTCGTATAACAACAGTTATCATACTAGTATTGGGATGACACCGTTTGAGGCTTTGTATGGAAGGCCGTGAAAATATTCCATTTGTTAATTAGAGACCGGAGATAGGTTGGTTCTTAGTGCAAATTTGGTTAGGAAAGCTGCAGAAAAGATTGAGGTCATTCAAGCTAGGATTAAGGATGCTCAGCCTAGGCAGAAGAGTTATGCAGATAAAAGACGGAAGGATTTAGAGTTTTCAGTTGGAGATTAGGTTTTCGTTAAGGTGTCACCGATGAAGGGTGTGATCAGATTCGGAAGATTGGGAAAGTTAGTACTGAGATTCGTTGGACCTTTTCGTATTGTTAAGACGATCAGGAAACTCGCATATAAAGTCGAATTGCTAAGTAGTCTGGCAGGAGTTCATGATGTTTTCCATGTTTCTCATCTCAGAAAGTACATTAGAGACCCAAAGACTGCTATTGCACTAACTGTGCTACATGACTAAGTGGTAGAACCGGACATGAATATAGTGAGAAAGCCAATTCCCATTGTTGCAAGAGATGAGAAGAGACTTAGAACCAACACAGTCAGATTAGTTAAAGTCCAGCGGAGCGACGATAACTGTACTCGGGAGATTGAGAGCAGGATTAGAGATACTTATCCTGACTTGTTTGATGGTATATTTTACCTCTTTGATTGATTTTTTTTGTACCCTATCTCAATCTTGAGGACAAAATTCTTTAAGGAGGGGAGTTTGTAACACCTCATATTTTTTGTGACATTATTTAGGACATTTAATTAGTTAAATAAAATAAAATAACATGCTGATTATGGGATTGAGATTTGATTTTTATTAAGAGGTAGCCATGCTATTTAACCAATGAATTAAAATAAGAGTTAAAATGAAATAGAGGAGGGGTAAGATATGAAACAGGCCATTCTTATACCCTTAAACCTTGGCCGTGTATCTCCATACACGTTCATTTTCATTTATCAAAATTTTAAGCTTGAGGTCAGCCACCATTAACAACAGAAAGAGGAAGAAGATTAAGTAAAGCTAAGGAAGAAGCTAAATCAAATCAAGTCCATTCAAATCTCCAGCTCATTAATCTTTAAAGCTAAGGTGAATAATTACCACATTCCAAATTTATTATTGTTTTCGATTTTAAGATGAAATCCGAACCTATTTGCAATGATTGCCATGTTTTTGAATGATGGAATGATTATAAATACTTGTTGATGATTTATGTTGTTCATATAGACCTTATGACATGTTTTAAAGTAAAAACCATATCAAATGATATCCAAATGCATTACGAATTTTTATATAGACCAAAAATGATATTTTAGAGATGAGTTTTAATTTTCATAATTTTCTGAATTTATGTGGATTTTGCATGAATTTTCTAATGAAGAAAATTTATTTTGGGTTAAAAATTATTTACGGTTAAATAATTTATGGTTTGGGTCTGAAATTAAAATATGTTAGAAAACATATTAAAAGAGATTTTCTAGAATTTCCCTAAATGTTTTAATGGATGTATAAAATTATTTATGGTATGTGACTTAAATGTTTTATACTTTTATAAAAAGGAGAAAGGGTATTTTTTAAATAATTTAAAATTATTATTTTTGGAAACTAGTAGTACTTTTAGAAAAGAGAAACTTGCAACCAGATTGGTTTCGAAAGGGTTGCTGTACTTTTCTTTTTAAACTTGATCACTTCTCCAATGCTTTCGAAAGGATGGTTTCGACACCATCACTTCTTTTCTTAGGGGTGATTTCGAAATGAATGCTTTCGACTTTAATGGGTTTTTGATCTTTTTGCTCTACTTGAAGGGATAATCCAAATGGTTTCGACTGAAATGGTTTTCAAAGGGTTTCGAAGGAGTGACTTTTGAATGGTTTCGAAAGATTTCCACATGTTTTAATTGAACCGAAAGACTTTCGAAAGGTTTAGTGTTTTAATGCTTTCGAAAGGGTTTTAAATGCAGGTTTCGAAGGGGAGGTTCCCCAATGATTTTCAAAATTTTGAAGGAAGGTTTTCTAATGGTTTCAAAAGGTCTGAAAGGAAAGGTTTTCGAATGGTTTCGGAAGGCAATGTTTAAGTGTTTTAAAGTGGATGTCTAAGGTTTAAAAGCATTCGAAGGAGACGTTTCTCAATACTTTCGAAATGATGGAAATGAATGGTTTCGAAAGGTATGATTTCAAAAGGTATTTTTTGGCCTTTGACCTAAAGTTTTACTTATATTGAAAGCGATACTAATACTTTCAGAGGTTTCGAAAGGGGTACTTTTGATTGTTTCGAAATGGTTGTTTAAAGGTTTTAAACAAAGGTTTCAAATGGGTGTTTTTGGCAATATAGACTAAGTGTTTTTAAGTTAAAAGGGTTTTAACTTATTTTGAGGGGATAAATAATCCTAAAATTCATCAAATTTAGTTGGAGTAAAGTATTTATAACATGGCTAAATAGCTTAGAGTAAAGCTAAGAATGTATTTTTCTCGTATAAGTATGATTTAAAAGGCTAAATCATTTTGAAAAGGTTTTTATAGAAAAAAATAAAGGATAGTTAACTTTAAGAAAATGATTTGGATACATAGTCTATTTTGGTTCGGACAGTTAGTCCAGTTTGCGGACAGTTAGTCCAGTTTTCGGATTGATGGTCCAATTATTACTTATGGACAGATAATCCATTAGTTACCTGAATATAGCTTAACTGACATTGCTATTATTATTATTAGTATTAGTTTGATTAACCAATTTGCTTGTAGGATAAGATTTGCAAAATATATGTTTTAAAGAGAATATTAATGAGGGGAAACCCGTTCCGCTAAGCGGCATGGTCTCACTAAATACTAGTAAACCGGGATGTAACAGTATTATTCACACCAGATTTTATATTTGACTCAAAGTCCTTGTTTCCCCTTAAACTCTAGGGTGCTCAAAATTGATTTGAGTAGGCTGAGGGTTGTTGTATCCAGATTTAGTAGGATGATGAATTAAGCTACTGAAGACTAGCATGAGGTTGACGGACAACTATTTAGGAGTTGTACTTTTATTTTATTGATGTATTTCCGTTGTGTTTGTATTAAGTCAGTTATGACTATTTAGTAACTCTGATCTACCAAGGGGCATCATCGTATGCCGCTCTTGGCGTATTTATGTAAAAAATATTTTATCTAAACCTGAAAAAGCGATGGGATTGTGTAATTTGAATATGGAATAAGTTTTGGAAATGTAATTAAAATGTTATTTTTGAAATCTGTGATTTTGCTTCGTATTCATGTGACTTTGATATTATGGACACCATTAGCATTACCGTATTTGGTCACCAAAAGTTAATACTATAGATGACTACAACATCTGTAGCACTTAGCTTTTGGCCTCCAGAAACAGAATTTTACAGTGTGTATACACACACAGTTGTAGATATTAGGATTTATACCTATTGTATATACATATATGTTATACTTACATATGCATATAATTTCAAATGAATATCAGGAATATGAATGTTTAAATATACACACATTCTAATGTATATAGGGCTAGGATCGGCTACACCTCAAATCCCGTCGATTTTAACGACATGGTCCAAATTAAGTAATATACCTTATCTCTCCTGAATTGAGAAGAGATAGAATGTATATTATTTAATTCAGAACGTGTGGTTGAAATCAAGGGGAGTTTGAGGTGTAGCAAAAATAAGGTATAGTCCATTATTGTCCATATATGCGTGTGTGTATTGAAAATGGTTTCTTTTATTGCTATTATATAAATTACAGAGTACAACAAACAACATCTTTATACGTTGTATTTTAAATCTACTCGAGACACTACTTATTGCATTATTCAATTGAATTCCAGCGTCCGTCTAAGTAAATTGACATTGTTCTTCATATCATTTCTTGCCTTCTACTCAGTAATCGGATAGTTCTTGTAAGCCCAGTAGCCGTTAAAGTCATTTGACATCATTCTTCGTATCATCTCATGCCTTCTACTTATCAAATAGTTCCATTAAGCCCAGCAAGTTTGTGGCCCAACTCATAATTTCCTTTGTGCCTGTAGAAGAAAATCTATATAACAGCATGACGTGATTTCATATCCTAATCGCATGCATCTGATCTAAGGTGGTTAGCAAAGGAAAAGCAAATATGTAACTGCCTTCTCACGTGACTTGAATTTTCTCAGATCAGATCGTCCCCAACCGACGTTTTACTGACGTTTCGTTGCGAAGCCCAATCTCAGTTATTCTTCTCTTTCCATAAACGGTCATTGATCAGCATCTCTAGTTTCCAGATCTATATTAAGGCCGAAATGAAAAAAAACCCCAAGGTTCATGATTTATGCGTCAACGGTTGCTCCACAATGCTGGTCATGTTCGTTGGTGGCCATAGCTCAGGCGTAAACGGATGCAGTCGGATACGGATAGTGCTATATCCGTATCCGTATTCGAAAATGAAAATCCGTATCTGAATCCGTATCCGATATCCGTGAATACCCATTGAATATTTTCCATATCCGCTAATATTTTCGGATATCCGAAAATATCCGTATCCGGCGTAGGGAATATGGATATTTTTATATATCCGAAAATATCCGTATCTGAACCTCAAAATGTATCCGAAAATTAATCAATATAATGCATATTTCATTTTTTTGTTGACTAGAAAAAAGATTAAAAAACCTTATAATACATGAATTACATCAAATTAACAATAGCTAATCCAATCACACAAAATCCGTACAGTAAATTAGTGTACTTATATTAAATTTATGGATATAAAATAACAACTAATATATAAATATTTAATTTCACACCGGATGGATATTTATCGGTTACAGATATAGCCATACCCGTATCCGTATCCGTATCCGAAATATGTTTCGGATGTCAGATATTTTTCATGTTTTTGGGACACGGATGCGGACGGATTTCGGATATTTCGGGTATTCGTTGACAGATCTAGCTCTCAGATCCATATCAAAATCAATGTCTTCGTTATGCCCAGATCTAGTAGATTGCCTCTAAAAATAGCCGAGACTGCTTGCTTAATTCAGTATAGATCAACACTTTCGGTGTAGTGATGAACAACAGTTCCTGACAATGCCAAAAATCATTTCTTTGCCATGTGCCTCTCTAAACCATGTTCGGCCACGTGTCTTCGTCTTCTCCCTTGTATCCAAAACGCTGAACTCCTTTTATCTTCATCAACGATTCTAAAATTTTCCGTGCTCTAGTAATAAGAAACGAACTTCGTTTTTCAAGTGTGGTGCTATGGTACCCAATTTCCTCTTCTGGCCACCATTATAGTTTTAATAGAAACGAATTTTTTATATGTGCTTCTGGTTCAGTTATAAAAAACTGTTTGTATCAACAGTTTTTCGGTAGTTTAATGTCGCACGACCGTTGGCAACCGAACCATATTCATTGAAAACGGCCGGAGGTGGCCGAAAGATATTTCGGTCCTTTGTAGCTAATCGGGGTGCCGCTTGATTTAGAGAGAAAAATAAACAGTGTTAGAAAGAGGAGAGCATATAATTTTGAGGTGGCATTCAGTGTAGATGGTCAGAAGAGAAAATTGGTGTGTCAATAGCAATACAGTTTTTCAAATCTGAATGACTGTTGAACAAATTTTGTTCATTCTTTCTGCGACTATAGCACTACCATTGCTTTCCATCTTTGGACTTCACTATTAGCTTTGTCTATAGACAAAATCCAACCTAGTAAGAGACCCTTGTGCTTGATTTTGTTCTAATTCTGGTCGATGTTGTTGTCAAAGAGAATTGTGAATGCGATGTTCTTGTGAAAGGAGAATGAGAAAAAGGCCATTCCATTGCAATTCCAATTGGTTGTAGGATCTACCATGTCTTAAATTTTGAAACACATGAATCGAATTGAATAGATTGCCTCATCTCTCTTACCACTGTTATGGAGTTCCCTCTCTACAAGAGAGTTGTGTGTATGTGTGTATAGACATACACACACTCCATAATGTGTGAATATTGTTTGTATAAATATATTAATAGTACTATATACATATATAGTTTAGACATACACACACATATTATATATTACCAATCATTTGTTTATAAACATTGTTGAAATTAAAACTGTATGTATTAAATTGGATATCTTATGCATAATTGAAGATCTGGTGACTGAATAAAAAGAAACCAAATTATTAAATTAGATATCTTAGGCGTAATTGAAGATTTGGTTACTAAATAAAAGGGGAAAGAAAAATCACCTTTCCTATATAAAGTTTCTTAATTAAACAAGATCTAATCGTCGGGCTGAAAGGGAATATAATATTACAAATTTTTTTATATTTACCATTGAACTTTAGAATTAAAACATTGCATAAAGATTTGGAAATCAAATCACCATTCAAATAATAATACAACGAAAATATTCAAACATATAAAACAGAGTACTAATATTCAACATCAACTTATATATATATATATACATATATATATGAAGCAAAATCATATGGGATCACGTGAACAACCCGAAGATGGCCTTCACAACTTACAAAGCTATAATGAGAAAGACTACCTACCAGAGATAGGCTATCAAAATGGGGAGTGATAAATGAGTGTCCTATGTAATCAGGAAACCAAAACACATGAGCATCTATTTTTTGGCTGTAATTTCTCCAAATTAGTGCGGAAATCGTTGACAAATTCTTCAGCCCAATCAAATGACTTAGGAGAAGGAATCACATACCTGATTCAGAGAGGTCACAACAAAGATTTGGAAGCCAAACTGAACAAAATCTCCATAACTATGGCTATTTGGAGCATTTGCAAAGAGAAAAATCGTCGCGTGTTTCAAAACAAACAAAGAAATCATTTTGAGGTCAGTAAGCTTGCAAAAGGATACATGCAGATAATTCAAAGGATAATTAGAAATAATTCCCTTACCAAGCTTGTGATGACCCACTTTCGAAAGGGTTAAATCGACAATAATCCACATCTGCTCAACTTAAACAATCTGAAACGTATATAACCAATAGGGTTAAATAAAAAAATAAGAAGAGAAGAAAAAAAACATCAAATAAATAATTCAAAAGTTGTTTACTATACATCCGATTATAACCTATACACATTTATCAGAGTTATATCTATACATCAGGGATAAATAATCAATACAGCAGAATAGCATAACGCATGGGATAATAATAATAGTAGTATACCAAACTCTGTCTTCGTCCTCTAGAGAGTAGTCTTCCATACGCTAAAAAACTCAGGACTGACCCGAGCGTAATGAAAAAACAAAACACTCGAGTCAGGACTAAAATACTCTTATGTCAGTCAAATCAATATCACAATATGAGTGCAATAACTCAAGAGATGTTACGTGATTTTCCATCTCCTAAGGATCCGTTAAACTATTTATATATAATAGCATACGCTATAATAGATAATGTCTATTAGTAGAATAAATATCAAAATAGCGTTAAAGCTTTACATTGATCAACCTTAACACATTTATAGTTTTAAATCAAAGTCATAATGGGCTCGTATAGGGATAAATATGACAAGGAACATGAGGCAATGTCCAAGGTAGGATTCTACCAGTTTACCCGTTCTGGCTGGTCTTAACCCATCCATGGCTGACCGCGACAATCAATCCAAACGACAAATAAGGTGCACTCATTGAATCCGAAACCATAATAGTAATACAAGGGATTAACGTCGCTAGAGGTAGCTAACCTCGATGGCCATACATAGGCTTCTGTTTTAGTCATTTTAATTATGACACAAATATCAAGGCTATCCATCATCGTTCTCCTACTTTATTCCAGTAAACGTCGCCAATTCAATCACTACATTCTGGATATTGACAACTGCGTACACGGTTGTCAAAATGGTTCCAATATTGAAAGAGAGTATTTCAATAAGAGGCCTTGGTTTCTTTAACAACCAATCATCATTTTACACACCGGTTGGTACTTTTACATTTCAAAAACAATTCGTATTTGATATCAAAATATCATATTCATTTCAAAATAAAATCCATTTCAAAATCATCATATTTACTCAAAAATCATATCCATTTCGAGATCATCATATTTACTCAAAATCATACCCATTTCGAAATCATCGTATTTACTCAAAAATATCAACTCAACTCGATATATCGATTTCACTTCAAAACTTGATTTGAATTATAGTTTTGATTATAATTCACTTTAACCCAATTCGCATTTAAATCCAAGATTTAACTATAAACAATTTACCCTTTAACCAGTTTGAATTTTAGAAAATAGCTTAAATAGTTTAATCGAAAATAATTTGAATATAAAAATGGTTTATATAGTAAAATAGTTTAAAAAATCAAAATAATTTAAATACTGAAAGAATATAGATTTTAAATCATTCATACTAAATATTCATTTTAAAACAATAATTCCAAAGCCAAACCGGTCAACTTCCTAATTTCCAACCCAAATCAATTCCAAATTCCATTTCGATTTAATCGATTCATTTCTGATTCCAACTCGAATACATTTGATTCCATATAAATTTCGATTTCAATTCGCAAATTCCTTCAATTTCAATTTCCATTTCCAAATTAATTTAAATCTCAATTTCAAATTAATTTCCAATTCCACTTCCAAATTAATTTAAATTCCAATTTCAAATTAGTTTTCAATTTCAGTTCCAATTCCAAATTCGGTTTCAAAATATCGATTTAAACACTTAAATTAAATTTACTTTCAATACCAAATTTAAATCCAAATTTTCAATTCCGAACTCAAATTTGAAATACCATTTCATATCAGTTTTTCTTAGAAATATTCAAAGTTCAAATAAAAGACCAATCTTTTAAAACAAATCAACATTCAAAAATTTTCGCCGTATTTCAATTTTTTTAACTTAAAAATCTAAACTTCGATTGATTAAACAATTTCTTTTCTTATGTTTAAATTCCAACATTTCGAGCTTCAATTCAAAGTAATTGAATTTCCATAAATTTGATTTTATTCTAAAAATCAATTCATTTAAATAATTTCAACACAACTTTTAAAATCATTTAATTTAACCAAACCGGTGTCCGTATATAATTCTCTACCCTATGGCCAAGTGGATAATTATTTCAATTTAATTTCAAGGATGGATATATATTATTTCAATCCAAATAGATGTCATTATGTATATATCATTTCAACCTATTTCTTAATTTATTCGAAATGATTCAATTTACAGTCTTGTATGCAGTAAACAATATACAAGATGATAGTACGATATACCAAATTAAATAAACAACCAATATCGACCAGTAGTATCCATCACAACCAATCAACCATAAAGCCAATAACCTTCATAAATTTTATTTTTTACCATATCGGGTAATATGCTACCAATTAAATTTAAATTTATTTAACGGTCAATTTAAATTCTATCAATTAATTCATATACCAATTTGAATGACAATCAAACCTACCAAACAACAACCAATCAAAATTATATCACTTCAGAATATAAATATAACTAACATAAAATTATTTTAGTCAATTGTGAGCGTATGAACACTCACATTTGATTTATCGACGATTTAAAATCCAAATAAAGACCCAAATTTGAACAGTCTTGGAATGTAACCACATTAGTTCCATGTCGTCCAAAATTTCAGTACGAACGTAATGGAGAAAACCGCGCGTGAATCCGAGCTCGTGTGAAAAAGTTATTCGAGTTAGAACATTTGAATTTTAATATAGAATAAATAACTATTAAATAAATAAATAAGAGCACGTACATATTCTTCCTCTACATCACGTACACCGCCTACCCAATCACGTCCAAGCCTCCATGCGCACGCCATCTTTGACGTCCTGCCAGTGATCAACGACCACCGTTCGAAGCGCCTTGGCCTGCTCCTCGTCGAACGCCTCGTCCCCAACTACCTCTGTTCGTCACGAAAACCCATAACAAACGCGCGAAGTCAAACCCATATTCTGGCGTATCCGTGATGTAATAGCATCGATCAACCATATGGATTTGAAGAGCTGCCGAGATCTACAACTTTCCTTTTGAAATTTTTCGATTTCGTTAAACAGATTGAGAGATATTGAGGAGGGAAGTTGGTGAACTTTCAGCCATCAAAAGAAAGTGATGGCTAGGGTTTTAGAAATTAAAATAATAATAAAACTATCTTGATTTGTGTGCGTATTTATATAGTTAGGTCCAAAATCGTCCGAACACCAATCGAGACGTGCTGCCTGGCATTTATAACATTTTTCCCCCCTTCCAAATGCAATGGAACTAGCTTCGAGGCCTAATTCGATTGTATGTAGAAGATATCTTTTCAAAGTCAATTTATTTTATCGTATTCCTATAAATTGATTTCTACGCGTTTCAAGCTCGCATGACCAAACAACAAGTCCGATCAGTACGAAAGTTGAAATCTTACAATTATTCACTATTACGGATCCGATGAAACTGGTTTCGTCGAAATCCGAGAAAATTGCTAAAATGGCTATTTTTACCCGTTAATTAAAATATAAATTTCCAATTTTTAATTATTCACTTTTAAAAACAATTTTAAATTTTAATCATCTTTATTCGTATTTAAATAAAAATCAATTTGTGATGCATTTTCATTCACATTAAACGCAGAATCCTATTATTTAAATAATTCCAATATTAAATATAAACAATTAAATTATTCAACAAATTACATTAATAACTATTTTTATTCAATAATCACCTTAAATTTAATAATTAAAAATAGCTAAAGACATGGGTCATTACATACTTCCCCACTCAATACTTTTCGTCCTCGAAAAGGCATTAAGTACAAAATTTAACACTTGATATATTTTCTCAAATAATTAACTTATAGACCATTTAAATCTTATTTACAAAACCTTTACTATACTCTCACTACACTCCTCCGATATCGGTTTTGTGAAAATATAACTTATATATATAAACAAGATATAAAAATTTTAAAACTTCAAAAAATTTCGAACTTCCGAATTTACGGAAAATTTCGGCAGAGTCTCCTTTGCACGGCTCGATCGAATTTTTTTTACAGTTCGATATATAACACAAATATAACTAATATATATCAAATATACATCTCATCTCAATGATGAGGCATCCCGGAGGGCAAAAATAAAATTGCGATATGTAATCCGAGATACGTACCTTATTATTTATAATAAAAGCGAGTTCGCTCGTATTAAGCAAGCAAAAACATATAATAATCCATGTATACATCCAACGGTCTTCGTATGTACATATCTCAACTCAATTTGGAATGTTAGCCACTTATAATAAGATGCAGAACATGCATAAGTTCAAATAAGTATAAAACACGCATTTTGAATCCAAATCTCAAACACGAGCACAAATATGCAACCATACAACAAGCATATGCACTCAAAACAATGAAACAAGGATTTAGAACAAAACAAATCATCTGACAAATCAATATTCATTACTATCACAATTTACATTTTAAATGTCAATATTTAATTCATACACTCTCATTTGTATTACATTAAATTTTTATTAATATTTAATTTTCTCGATTCAATTTATTTGCATTCAGCAACTTTTATTCAATTAGATTCACATTCCATTGATTTTTCATTCAGTTATTCTACTTCCAATTTACTTATCAACGTTATGAATTCACATTTTATTAATTTACACTCGTTTATAGTTACATTCATTTTTTCTTTTCTTCACTTCCATTAATTCATTTCAATAATTCATAAAATTAGTTACACTTAAGTAATTTAATTCATAAAATATTTCATATATTTTAAATTGATTACCATTCACTTATTAATACTCATTTCGTTAATCATATAATGGATTTATAATCAATTCATTCGCTTTTAATTTATTTACATTAGACTAATCTGGTTTCAACCCATTTTCTTCCGATCAATATTTATTGCATTCATATTTGATTTAATACAATTCAATATATATTTACATTCAATTGATTTGTTTAAATTATTTCTTTTTGTTTTATCCACTTTTAATTGGTTTCATTCCATTGATTTCTTCCAATTTATCAACATTCGTTACAAATTCATTATATTCATTTTTTTACTCAATTCAATTTGTGAAATTCGAATTTGTTTCACCTTTTGTTTAGTGTAACGATCTAAAATTTTCTAACCAGAAAATTTCAGATAGTTATGAAAAAGAAGAAAGAGGTAGAAGAAGAAGAACAGAAACACCAAAACATCTCACAATCGCAGCGGATAAAATATGATAATAAATAATAATAATTTACAGAAGAATACTATATCTGTCGATTAAATTTAATATACATCAGAGTTTCACATATATATAGTCACTGAATACATATACAATTATCAGGTCTCAGATTAACATTAATATAAGTACAGCGGATATACTCTATACGAAATAGCCATCCAGCTCGCCTCCTGAGCTCCAGAACGTCCTAACCTGAAAATCTGTAATACTCGGTCTGACCCGAGCATTACATCAAAGTAACACCCGGGTCAGGCTGGAAACCAGCGTGAGTAAACCAACTAACATGGAATACCAAAGGAATCAACTTCCATAAACCCGGGGTAACATATATCAATTTATACAATTCACATCTTGCTATAGACGACCCTTATTTCACATATAAATTTCTAAGTATCAAACTTTAGATAAAATAATCCAATTCACTTAAATCACTTCATTCCTGTCTATAGGTTTCACAAATTAATTTATAAAACTTGAAGGGGTTTCGGATATTTTCTAATACCCGACCCAGTCTCTCCAAAACCTATGCTAACTTAACCCAAGTTACTCAAATGAAAAACACAACATTTCTTATTAGAAATATTAACCTATTCAAATCATCCAATGACCTTCAATCATCCATAATCAAATTTGATCCCTTCCAAATTAATTCAATTGATTCTAATTGAATTCCAATCCTCAATCACTTAGTTTTCATTACTTGATAACTAATTAATTTCAAATCTAATAATTCAATTATCCCTTCTACACTCATCAACATTAATCAACCGGGATTAATTATCCTTCAATTTCAATTAAACAACTATCTTTAAGTAACTACACCATGTTTCTTATCCTTATCCAAATGATAAGCAATCTTAATTATTTCATGAACAAACTAACTATTTTAGTTATATTATTCTTTAATTACTTATATTAACTTCACAGAAGTCACTCATTAATGATTAATCAATCTTAATTAGTAATTCTTTATTTATGTCATTGATTCTCTTAATTAATGATTCCCAAGTATACTTTAATTTATCCTAATCTACCCAAATTTCATTCCACAATCAATCATTAATTACGCCACAAATATTAATCATTCTTGAATTATCTCAACCTTTAAATTATAAACCCACTTCCTCTTAATTAATCGTCTTAACTAATCTCTTAATAAATTACACAAAGTACTTATATTTTATTTTAATTAAGTAATTATTCATCAAACCATCCAATGACTATTTTGAATTAATTAAACTTCATAAATTAACTTAAACCATAATTAATTAATTCCAAACTTTTAATTACTAAACTAATTAACCCAAATTATTAATTAATTGAACTAATTAATTCTTTATTTTAATTACGCTTCAAATTTATAAACCAGAATTCATTAAGCCCTCAACAACATTGTCTTGTTTATAACATTAAATCTAAAACAATTTAAAAACCCGAATACTTCGAGTCAACCCAAATTGACTCGAGATCAAATCAAAACAAAGTCACATCATCTTCAACAGAACATCCAATCAATTATTCACCCAACCAATTATAAAAATTTAACCATTTAAAATTTTGAATAGAAATCCATAGAGTGGGGTTTACTCACTCTTTCCTTTATTGTCTACAATTCATCCTAAACCGGCTTATTTCTCAATTTTAGTCTTTGTACCAAACAAATTTTATAATTTATTAATATGCGAACCAACGGAAACAATTAATTTCCGATTTATAGATTATTTTCAACTGATTATGAAATTTGAACTGAATTTCCTTTACTGCAATTTTTTTTTTCTTACTGTTAATATCTTTTTCATCTTGCCGTTAATATTTTTTCTTCTTACTGTTAATATATTTTTCTTCTTATTGTTGATATATTTTTCTTCTTACCGTTGATATATTTTTCTTCTTACTGTTGATATATTTTTCTTCTTACTCTTAATATACATTTTTTTTTACTGTTAATAATTTCAAAATCAAGAGAAACAGATAATTCATAAACCCCAACAAACTCACCTTAGAAATTGCAGTCCACTCCCATCGTTCGAACGCTCAGGCTCCTCACCGAATCCTCTGCATCGCCGAGCTTGAAGATGGCTCGCGAAAGTGTAGGCAACCCAAGCGCAGACAAATCGTGCGCCGTACCCTCCCTAAGCGATCGCGACTCCACCCTAGATCGTGATTTCCAATCGTGCCACCGCTCCTTCATCCCTTAAGCTTCGCCCCTCTTTTATTTTTATACTTTTTTTTTACGCGGTCGCGATTTTTTTCTGAAGAGAAGGCAAAAAGGCTGGGTTCGAATATGATTTTGGGAATTTAGATTGTGAGAAGAAACCTAGTTCGAATTTGAAGAGGAAAGAAAGGAGCGGAATTATAAAGGAAATTTTCAATTTTATTAGTTCGGCCATGAAATTTCCTCTGTGAATTCGATCTCCCTTTTTAAAATAAAGGAGAGGGACAAAATTTTTAAGCAAAGAACGAGGCGTGATTGGGAAGGTACGAACGGCTTCTAGAGTAAGCTTACAGATGAAAAATATCTTTGACAATTTACCTTAAATTTTATTATTTTATAAAACTCTCAAAACGTCTCGTTAACTGCCATTTGAAATTTCGGACTCCTCTTAAGGAATGCCACTAGGTGATTATAAGGCTTTACCTGCGATCTGAACAAAATGGAACTTGTTCCGGAAGCTAGTTCGATCATATGTGCGAGTTACGTAAGTAAACGGTCAATTTTAAATTAACTCGATTAAAAATAGTTTCTAAGCGTGTCAAGCTGCCGGAGTCAAACGACAACCCCGATTACTATGAAAACTGAAATCCGATAATAACTAACTATTACGGATCCAATGGAACTGGTTTCGTCGAATTCTGAGACTGTGCCTCTGAAGGCTATTTTTAAATTCAATTTAAACGATATATTATTAAAATTGAACAAATTATCTTTACAATAAATTTCAGTCACTCTATTATTTCCAGTATCATCATCATAGATTTTATAAGTCTTCAAATTATTTTAAACAGGCTTAGTATCTCAGATTCAACAATTTACCCAATTTCAATTATTAAATTCAACATTTAAACTATAAAATTAATGATTTAATTATCAAGTAAATATTGATATCTTGAGTTCAAGTTAAAATTAATTTTTTAAATACTTAAAATCAATTTAATTATCCCATTTTAAATAGTTGAAAATTCTAGATCGTCACATTCCTTCCCCCTTAAAAGAATTTCGTCCCTGAAATTACTAGTTAGGAAGAATGGACTATTTCCCGTTTACCTTTTTTCTAAAACCCACAATTCAATACCCTACCAACTATTTTTTTTATTAAAGACCCTCTATCACCTTAACCAATTTTCTAAAACCTTCTATAGTATCACACAACACCCATTTTGCTCAATCATCTAAATTTCAATTTAAAAGCAACTTCGGAACTATCAAAATTTTCTCAAAATTTTTCTAACTCCCTAAATTTCCGAAAATTTTGCCAGCGTCTCCTTTGCACGGCTAACTCGGTACTACTACAAAAGGCCTCTACGGCTCCCAAATACCAAAAAGAAAACAAAAGCCAAGTGGCTACATCAAAAACCCAATCCAATTTCATACAGAATTTTAAATACATACCCTTTTGTCGGGCAATTCACATTTATCTTTTGGAAATCAAATCCAACTTTCTTTTCACCTTTTTATACCTGCATATTTTACTTAGCAACAATATCCAATCGTAACCTTCAAACACTGTATACATTTCCTTACAGAAGTTTTCACATTTGCTTCTATTCAAAATAATTTTTTCTCATTCCTATATGAATTCAATTTATTTTCCATTTCTAATATGGAGTTATATCTTTCATTTAAACCGATTCATATTAGTTTCATTTACGAGTTTATTTTAAGTTTCCCATTTGAAATTGTTTTGTCGTTAACCAAAATTTCCAAAAAAAATTCTAACTCCAAAAATTTTCGAAATTTTTTGGCAGAGTCTCCTTTGTACGGAGGAGCTTTTGCAATTTGACAATAGATATAAATATGTATACATCGACCCAAACGGTCGAAAAAAGCAAAAACAGTTCATATTTCCTATTTTTATTGCGTAGGCGTACCTTGTTTAGCATTTTAAGCAAGCAGCTTATTTATTTTATCAATTAGCATACCCAAAATCTAGTCAAACGGCTTCCCTGTACCTGTACTTTCTCAATTTAAACATGTAAGTGTCATATATAGAAAATCTATTAATATTTCACTTACTTTCATAGCAAATCACAAGCATAACAAGCATTTCGAAAGCAACTAACACCAAACACTTACTAAAAACGATTTATATGATTTTTAGAGCTAATTCAAATGCTTTCATCCAATTCATATGCCATTTCATTCAATTTTAATGGTTTACAACGCAATTGCTTACATTCATTTCATTTTTAAGCAAAACAAACTCATAGTCATATCAATTGATTCAAAAATCAATTATATTTGCTTCCACTACTTCATAGAATTAAATTAAATCTCGTTTACATTAAACGACAATCATTTCTACGCAATTAGATAATATCCATGCGAATAAATAATTACTTAGGTTTTATAACCAACTAAAATTGATTCCAACTCAATTTTATTTCATTCAATTCCATTTTAACTTATTCACACCCATTCATTTAGTTCGCCACATTCCATTCTTGTATACTACTAGCCATTCCCAAATTAATTCAATCCAAGCTTTATTTAATGGGCTTTCACTCTGATTCGAAGTCAAACTTCCATAATTTTAAGCTTAAATTAATTTACTTTAATTTATTCCAACATTAAACTTAGGTTTGCCTCTATTTGATTCTCATTTAAGCAACTTCCATTAAATTTAGTTAACTTATCCATTTTAAATTTTGATTTTAAATTCACCTTCACAATTTCCAAAATAATGTCCAACCACATACTTATCTCACTTATACTTTAAATTAATATACCACCAAATTTAAGTTCAGTCTGATAATCTTATTCCAATCACAATTTTGATTTAGTTTTTATACTATCAGACTTCATCCATTTATTATTTAACTCAATAAACCCATTTAAAATTTTTAATTGCTTACTTAATTCGTTATCGAATTTATTTTATTAGTACAAGGCCACTCTCAATTTATTTCATTCACTTGGATTTTGCTTTGCAACTCAA
Source organism: Allium cepa (assembly GCA_030765085.1). Taxonomy (NCBI): domain Eukaryota; kingdom Viridiplantae; phylum Streptophyta; class Magnoliopsida; order Asparagales; family Amaryllidaceae; genus Allium; species Allium cepa. Next base: position 380,677,887 of record CM060937.1, read on the forward strand.
ACTATTTCTATTATAATCACTTCTCTTATATCCAATCTACTTGCAAATCTCATTAAATATTATTCAGATCACCCTTGAATTTTATTTATAATTCAAACCACCACATTTCTTTTTCAATCCAACCCTATTTTATTTTTACAACATCTCTTCTAATTTATTTCATTATTAAATCCAAGTCGAGTTCTATTTACAATTTGAATTCATTTCCAAACTCCATTATTAATTTACAATTCATTTATTTATCAAAGTTAAATTTTATTAACATAATCCATTAAATAATTTATTTAGCTGATTAGCTTCCCTCCAACTTAATTTACAAAAATCACTTCATTCAATTTTTCCTGAATTCAGTTTTGTTTTATAATTCCAGTTTGGATTCCCTTTTTACTTGAAGATTTAGAAATGCTTTAAATTCAGATAATATAATTAAAATAGCTTTTTATAAAATATTTCTCATAACTCGATGTCTCAACCAGTCCATCCTTGTTCTCACAGAAATTCAATCATACGTTGATCAGGCGTAGGACTGAAAATCTATAAGTGCTTGGCAAACTCGTTTTCAACGTCCAGTAAAAATACTTGAAAAATAATTTTATTGAAAATATAGAAAAAAAAATTGAAAATAGAGGAAATATTTTTTTTTTAGTGAGGATGCTCTGGAAATCATCACCCCCATTCCATGGTCACAATTACATACCGGGGTTACGTTGCAGTCGCAACAAAAGTCCATGTAACTGCAGGCTCTCCGCGGCATTCTCGATTACGCCATGGAACCCACACAACAGATCACAGTTACATCTAGGATTACGTTGCAGTCACAACAAAAGTCCATGTAACCGTAGGCTCTCCGCGGCCTCTGATCTCGCTATCAAAATGAAACTTCTTCACTCTTACGTAGGTCGCAGTCTACCGAGATAAACTCAAACGCAGACTGTTGGCTCTCAGCGGCACACACGACTTTCTCTATGTTATACCATAGGTCGCAGTCTACCGATATAGAATCAAACGTAAACTATTGGCTCTCCGCGGCACACACGACTTCCGCTATGGTATACACTACTCATAATCCTCAGGAACTAATTTTGTCCAGACTCCTCACAGGATCAACTTTAGTACCCCCTCGGGCTCCAGGCAGCACCACCCAGTGGCACTCCTGAGAAGTTCATTTCAAGGGGACGCCTTTTTCCCCAGAGCCATCATCAAAATACTTTATATTATACACATATGGTATCTTTCAAATCATACACCTAGTATGAATTTTATCAAAGCTCCTTTACACAAAATCGATTATTCCCAAAATCGATAATTCTCAAAGCAGGCTTTCCAAATTCAATATTGATTTTACCCAAAAATCAAAAGCCTTTCCCAAAATCCTCATAAGATCCTTTATATATATATTCATATATATATATATATATATATATATATATATATATATAAATTTTTAAAACTTTGGATCCTTACTTTCTTGTATAAAACCCTTTTATACTCCAAACACTCTCAAAAACCATAGAAATATCCAATTTCCATCTTTATTTATTTCATATTTCTCAAAATATTCTTTCAGTTCAAAAGAACCATTTCACATTCCTTATTCACCTTTACATTAATCCCCATTTGGATTATTACTTCAATCCTTATCTCAGTTGGGTTCTTTAATCAATAACAGTTTGAACTCCGACCAGTTTAGAAAAATAGCTTGAAAATTTTAAAAATAGGTAAGTAGTTGAAAAATAATTATTAGTTGCAAAATAATTGTAAAATAGTTAACTAATTGTAAAATAGTCGAAAAATAGTTGAATAGTTCCAGAGATTTTTAGACAATTGAAAGATAGTAATTTATTTGTAAAGTAGTGGAAAAAATAGTAAGTAGTTTAGGAAACAATTGAAAAATATTTAAATAGCTCCAAAAATAACGGTAAAACAAATATATAATAAATTAGCTTTTTTTTTAAAAAAAACTATATATATTTAATAGCTTAGAAAATAAGTTTATATCAAACAATTTATATTGAAAATAGTCAAGAGCCAACTGTTCACCTTCCCAACAATTCAATTTAAATCTCTATTTAAATTGACCCAATTCCAATCCAAATAACTCCAAATTCCATTGGACTTGATTAATTCCCAATTTAAGTTGAATCAATCTTGATTCCTTCCCAAATTTAAATCAAATTCTAATTGATTTTAATCCCGTTCAATTTTAATTACAATTTCATATTATTCCAATCAATTTGAATTATTATCAATTTAATTTCAGAATCCAAATCACTTCAATTTAATCCATTCCAATTTCCCATTTAAAATTTTAAACTTATATATTTTCAGTCACCAATCCAATTACTTCAAACCAAATTAAATTTTGAACTGATTCAATTTCAAATCTTGAATTTTAAACTACCTCGAATTATATAAATTCGAGTTAAATCATTAAAGGTTGATTTAACCTTTTAAACCAAATTAACTTTTATTTAAAGTTTTTAAACAATCTCAAATTTCTGAGTCCAATTCTTCATTTCAACTTATCTCTACTTATATTTTTTATTATTCCATAAACATTTTATCAAGATTCCAGAATTTCAAATCCAAACCCAGTTCACAAACAATTCCAATTAAAAACATTTTGGTAGCAATTTCTCTTTTAGAAACTCGTAAATAAACATCGATGATGCTGCAGTCATTACCGACGTTATTTTCCAGTGACTGAAAGAGTTCAATGCTTTTATTTTTTTTAAAAACATTTCCAAATATTTTTAATTTCAAATCTTCCAGATTTCCAATTCAGCACCAAAAATATTTACGAAATAATACTATTATTTCTTCAAAACCTTTGGACTAGTATCCATTCAATTGAACCCACTTCAATTTCAATCATTTCAATTCAATCATTTCAATTCAATCCAATTCAAATCTTCCATTAAATTTTTGAACCTATACATCTTCCATCCCAAATCCAATTAATTCAAATCAGATTCAATTTGAATGAGTTCAATTCCAACTTCAAATTTAAACCATCTCGAATTATATAATTCGAGCTAAATTCTCAAAGATTGGTTTAACCTTTTTAAACCAAATTTTACTTTGTTCATTTGAAGTTTCAAACAATTCTAATTTCTGAGTTCTAATTCTAAAATTTCATTTTTAATTAAGTTAATCTTAATTTGGTTGTATTATAGTCCTTCTTAACTTAATTCCAATAATTGAACATCCAATCACCTTAATATTTATTAGAAGGAAATATTGTTTTATATATCAAAATATACTTTTATATAAAATCATTTAAAATCTTTATATAAGAAAATAACAAGTACACGCTCATATACGTACACTCAACTCATTCTAGAGTACTACAGACTCTATTTAATGAGTAATCCCCACCAGAGCCAAGGTTCTCGCTTAACCTGGCTCTGATACCAAATGTAAGGACCCGAAATTTTCTAACCAGAAAATTCCAGATAGTTATGAAAAAGAAGAAAGAGGTAAAAGAAGAAGAACAGAAACACCAAAACATCTCACAATCGCAACGGATAAAATATGATAATAAATAATAATAATTTACAGAAGAATACTATATCTGTCGATTACATTTAATATACATCAGAGTTTCACATATATATAGTCACTGAATACATATACAATTATCAGGTCTCAGATTAACGTTAATATAAGTACAGCGGATATACTCTATACGAAATAGCCATCCAGCTCGCCTCCTGAGCTCCAGGACGTCCTAACCTGAAAATCTGTAATACTCGGTCTGACCCGAGCATTACATCAAAGTAACACCCGGGTCAGGCTGGAAACCAGCGTGAGTAAACCAACTAACATGGAATACCAAAGGAATCAACTTTCATAAACCCGAGGTAACATATATCAATTTATACAATTCACATCTTGCTACAGACGACCCTTATTTCACATATAAATTTCTAAATATCAAACTTTAGATAAAATAATCAAATTCACTTAAATCACTTCATTCCTGTCTATAGGTTTCACAAATTAATTTATAAAACTTGAAGGGGTTTCGGATATTTTCTAATACCCGACCCAGTCTCTCCAAAACCTATGCTAACTTAACCCAAGTTACTCAAATGAAAAACACAACATTTCTTATTAGAAATATTAACCTATTCAAATCATCCAATGACCTTCAATCATCCATAATCAAATTTGATCCCTTCCAAATTAATTCAATTGATTCTAATTGAATTCCAATCCTCAATCACTTAGTTTTCATTGCTTGATAACTAATTAATTTCAAATCTAATAATTCAATTATCCCTTCTACACTCATCAACATTAATCAACCGGGATTAATTATCCTTCAATTTCAATTAAACAACTATCTTTAAGTAACTACACCATGTTTCTTATCCTTATCCAAATGATAAGCAATCTGAATTATTTCATGAACAAACTAACTATTTTAGTTATATTATTCTTTAATTACTTATATTAACTTCACAGAAGTTACTCATTAATGATTAATCAATCTTAATTAGTAATTCTTTATTTATGTCATTGATTCTCTTAATTAATGATTCCCAAGTATACTTTAATTTATCCTAATCTACCCAAATTTCATTCCACAATCGAACATTAATTACGCCACAAATATTAATCATTCTTGAATTATCTCAACCTTTAAATTATAAATCCACTTCCTCTTAATTAATCGTCTTAACTAATCTCTTAATAAATTACACAAAGTACTTATATTTTATTTTAATTAAGTAATTATTCATCAAACCATCCAATGACTATTTTGAATTAATTAAACTTCATAATTTAACTTAAACCATAATTAATTAATTCCAAACTTTTAATTACTAAACTAATTAACCCAAATTATTAATTAATTAAACTAATTAATTCTTTATTTTAATTACGCTTCAAATTTATAAACCAGAATTCATTAAGCCCTCAACAACATTATCTTGTTTATAACATTAAATCTAAAACAATTTAAAAACCCGAATACTTCGAGTCAACCCAAATTGACTCGAGATCAAATCAAAACAAAGTCACATCATCTTCAACGGCACATCCAATCAATTATTCACCCAACCAATTATAAAAATTTAACCATTTAAAATTTTGAATAGAAATCCATAGAGTGGGGTTTACTCACTCTTTCCATTATTGTCTACAATTCATCCTAAACCGGCTTATTTCTCAATTTTAGTCTTTGTACCAAACAAATTTTATAATTTATTAATATGTGAACCAACGGAAGCAATTAATTTCCAATTTATAGATTATTTTCAACTGATTATGAAATTTGAACTGAATTTCCTTTACTGCAAATTTTTTTTTCTTACTGTTAATATCTTTTTCATCTTGCTGTTAATATTTTTTCTTCTTACTGTTAATATATTTTTCTTCTTACTATTGATATATTTTTCTCCTTACTGTTGATATATTTTTCTTCTTACTCTTAATATACATTTTTTTTTTACTGTTAATAATTTCAAAATCAAGAGAAATAGATAATTCATAAACCCCAACAAACTCACCTTAGAAATTGCAGTCCACTCCCATCGTTCGAACGCTCAGGCTCCTCACCGAATCCTCTGCATCGCCGAGCTTGAAGATGGCTCGCGAAAGTGTAGGCAACCCAAGCGCAGACAAATCGTGCGCCGTACCCTCCCTAAGCGATCGCGACTCCACCCTAGATCGCGTTTTCCAATCGCGCCACCGCTCCTTCATCCCTTAAGCTTCGCCCTTCTTTTATTTTTATACTTTTTTTTACACGGTCACGATTTTTTTCTGAAGAGAAGGCAGAAAGGCTGGGTTCGAATATGATTTTGGGAATTTAGATTGTGAGAAGAAACCTAGTTCGAATTTGAAGAGGAAAGAAAGGAGCGGAATTATAAAGGAAATTTTCAATTTTATTAGTTTGGCCATGAAATTTCCTCTGTGAATTCAATCTCCCTTTTTAAAATAAAGGAGAGGGACAAAATTTTTAAGCAAAGAACGAGGCGTGATTGGGAAGGTACGAACGGCTTCTAGAGTAAGCTTACAGATGAAAAATATCTTTGACAATTTACCTTAAATTTTATTATTTTATAAAACTCTCAAAACGTGTCGTTAACTGCCATTTGAAATTTCGGACTCCTCTTAAGGAATGCCACTAGGTGATTATAAGGCTTTACCCGTGATCTAAACAAAATGGAACGTGTTCCGGAAGCTAGTTCGATCATATGCGCGAGTTACGTAAGTAAACGGTCAATTTTAAATTAACTCGATTAAAAATAGTTTCTAAGCGTGTCAAGCTGCCGGAGTCAAACGACAACCCCGATTACTACGAAAATTGAACTCCGATAATAACTAACTATTACGGATCCAATGGAACTGGTTTCGTCGAATTCTGAGACTGTGCCTCTGAAGGCTATTTTTAAATTCAATTTAAACGATATATTATTAAAATTGAACAAATTATCTTTACAATAAATTTCAGTCACTCTATTATTTCCAGTATCATCATCATAGATTTTATAAGTCTTCAAATTATTTTAAACAGGCTTAGTATCTCAGATTCAACAATTTACCCAATTTCAATTATTAAATTCAACATTTAAACTATAAAATTAATGATTTAATTATCAAGTAAATATTGATATCTTGAATTCAAGTTAAAATTAATTTTTTAAATACTTAAAATCAATTTAATTATCCCATTTTAAATAGTTGAAAATTCTGGGTCATCACATTTAGCCTATTTCATATAAATTCATTTATAAATAATTTATAAAAATTTATTCCACTTGGTTAAGTTAAATCTAGTTTATTTCCTCTTAGAATATCTTTTTTTTATACATATACTAACATCATTTATAAACCATCTAATTTTATTATAATAATTTTATACAACACAACTCACTTTTATTATTTTTACTTCATATCTTAAGTTATTATTAATTCATCGATTCACTTCATTTATTCAAATTCATATTATTAATTTACTAAAGTAATGTTTTCTTTATATCTCAATTCATATTAATAAAGATATATATTCCTCTTCCACGATCAATTCATTTAATCTATCTTAAGTTAGCTTCACTGTATAATTTATTCCATATTATATTAGTTATCATTCAATTTTTTTATTTAAACTACTCCACTTGCATTTTATTTATTTATATCCAATTTAAATTAAATTTAATTAACCATATTAATTTTACTTACATTCATTTATTTTTATTCAATTTCTTACCCAATTCAAATTGCATTTTATTTTATAATCAATTTGTATTATTCTATTAATTCATACATAACCTAATTGGAATTACTTCACTTTACTAATTTATCTAGTTCACTTAATATCCAATTCAATTTATTTAATATTTAGTCAAACTTCATTTCATTTTTATTTAATCCATCACTCACTTTATCCAATCTTATACAAGTTAAATTCCCTTATCATTCACATTCAACAAATTTAAATTTGTTTTTGGCTTAATATTTTCAAATCTATAAGTTATACAATTTATTCATCCAAAATTCCATTTTATTATTTTATCTATTTCATTTCACATGCAATTCAGTTTTTTTAAGCTTTCATGAGTTAAGTATATTTTATTTACTTCATTTCACTAACTCCATTTAATTTAACAATGCTAAGCCAATTTATTTTATTTCATATCTCAAGTTCAAATTTAATTATCTGCTTAATTAAATGTTTAACCATCTTAAATTTCCTATTCCAATTTATAATTTGCAAACTTATTTCTCATCCATGCTATTTAAATTTTAAGTTCAAACTATTTCCATATACTTTTTAAATCACACATAGAATATAATTTCTCAATCAAACTTGTTTAATCGAAATTAAATTTTCTTTTGGTAGCAATCTTCACTTAGAAGCTCGAAAATGAATATTGGCGATGCTGCAGTCATCCCCAGAATTATTTTCCAACAACCAAGCGAGTTTAATGCTTTCACTTCTTTCAAAAATATTTTCAAAATAATTTTCTAGTTAAAAATCTTTCAAATAATACCATTTAATAATTTTAAAGCCTTCAAAAAAAAATTTGAAAACGAAAGGATTTTAAATTCCAAAATTCTCCATTTTTAAAATCATCTCTATATGTAAGTTAGATTATAATGTACTTATACGAATTTTCTCACCTTATTAACAAAATATTTCATTAATTTACACTTCGTCCTTTTAACCAATTCTTACTGCAATTATACTTCAATTTAACTTAACTATCAATGCTTCATAAAATAAAAGTTCGTTAAGTATTCGTTTTATTTTATATTTTTCTTTCGACCATTAATTGAAAATAACTAAATACTATCATCTCCTAACAATTTACATTCATAAAATTAGCATTTTTTATGTATAATATATACTTTGGTAAAATTGTTTCATTTACCCGATTTAAAACACTATTATGTCGACTTGCCTCATTTAAGTGTTTGGAAACCCCTATCGATAACACGGCGTCTCGCACATCGACCAGAATTCATAAGCAACTCAACGGATAAGTAAACACAATATAAAGCATTTTATAACACTAACAAGTATGCTCTCTCATATATACACACTTAAACTAACTCATTCTAGGGTATCGTTACCCTATCTCTAATATGTCAAACCCCACAAGGCCAAGGTTATCACTAAACCTTCGCTTTGATACCAACTGTGACGACCCATGTTTCAAAAGGCTTAAATCGTCAATAATCCACACATGTCCGACTTAAACAATCCAAAATGTAGATAATCAATGAGGTTAAATAAAAAAATAAGAAGAGAAGGAGAAAACAAAACACAGAATCTCATAACGGAAATGATAAAATATAATAATCATATAAATAATCAAAAGCCATTTACTATACATCCGATTATAATCTACACACATTTATCAGAGTTATATCTATACATCAGGGATAAATAATCAATACAACAGAATAGCATAATGCAGGGGATAATAATAATAGTAGTATACCAAACTCCGTCTTCGTCCTCTAGAGAGTTGTCTTCCATACGCAGAAAAACTCAGGACTGACCCGAGCGTAATGAAAAAACAAAACATTCGAGTCAGGAGTAAAATACTCTTATGTCAATCAAATCAATATCACAATATGAGTGCAATAACTTAAGAGGTGTTACGGGATTTTCCATCTCCTAAGGATCCGTTAAACTATTTATATATAATAGTATACGCTATAATAGATAATGTTTATCAGTAGAACAAATATCAAAATAGCGTTAAGGCTTTACATTAATCCACCTTAACACATTTGCAGTTTTAAATCAAAGTCGTAATGGGCTCGTATAGGGATAAATAAGACAAGGCACGTGAGGCAATGCCCAGTGTAGGATTCTACCAGTTTACCCTTTCTGGCTGGTCGTAACCCATCCGTGGCCGTCCGCGACAATCAATCCAAATGACAAATAAGGTGCACCCATTGAATCCAAAACCATAAGGGTAATACGAGGGATCAACTTCGCTCGAGGTAGCTAACCTCAATGGCCAGACATAGGCTCATGTTTTAGTCATTTTAATTATGATACGAATGTCAAGGCTATCCATCATCGTTCTCTTAGTTCATTCCAATAAACGTCACCAATTCAACCACTATATTCTGGATACCATCCACCGCGTACACGGTTGTCAAAGTAATTCCAATATTGAAAGAGAGTATTTCAATAAGAGTCCCTCGTCTCTTCAACAACCAGTCGTCATTTTACACACCGGTTGGTACTTTTACATTTCGATAACAATTCATATTTGATATCAAAATATCATGTTCGCTTCAAAATCAAATCAATTTTGAAATCATCATATTTACTCAAAAATCATATCCATTTTGAGATCATCATATTTACACAAAATCATATCCATTTCGAAATCATCATATTTACTCAATAATATCAACTCAACTCGATATATCGATTTCACTTCAAAACTTGATTGGAATTACAGTAATTCACTTTAACCCAATTCGCATTCAAATTCAAGATTTAAATATAAACAATTTACCCTTTAACCAGTTTGAATTTTAGAAAATAGCTTAAATAGTTAAAAATAGTTTAATAGAAAATGTTTAAATAGTTTAATCGAAAATAATTTGAATATAAAAATGGTTTATATAGTAAAATAGTTTAAACAAATCAAAATAATTTGAATATTTAAAGAATATAGATTTTAAATCATTTATACTAAAATATTTATTTAAAAAAAATAATTTCAAAGTCAAACCGGTCGATTTCCCAATTTCCTACCCAAATCAATTCCAAATTCGCTTTCAATTTAATAGATTCAATTCCGATTCCAACTCGAATAAATTTGATTCCATATAAATTTCGATTTAAATTAACAAATTCCTTCAATTTCAATTTCCATTTTCAAATTAATTTAAATCTCAATTTCAAATTAAATTATAATTCCAACTCCAAATTAATTTAAATTCCAATTTCAAATTAATTTTCAATTTCAGTTCCAATTTCAAATTCGGTTTTAAAATATTGATTTAAGCACTTAAATCAAATTTACTTTCAATTTCAAATTTAAATCCAAATTTTCAATTTCGAACTCAAATTTGAAATATCATTTCATTTCAGTTTTTCTTAGAAATATTCAAAGTTCGAGTAAAAGACAATCTTTTAAAACAAATCAATATTCGAAAATTACGCCGTATTTCACCTTAAAAATCTAAACTTCGATTAATTAAACAATTTCGTTTACCAAGTTTAAATTCCATAATTTCGAGCTTCAATTCAAAGTAATTGAATTTCCATATATTTGATTTACTCTAAAAAACTATTCATTTAAATAATTTCAAAACAACTTTTAAAATCATTTAATTTAACCAACGCGGTATCCGTATATAATTCTCTACCCTATGGCCAAGTGGATAATTATTTCAATTTAATTTCGTGGAGGATATATATTATTTCAATCTAAATAGATGTCATAGGTATATATCATTTCACCTTATTTCTAATTTATTCGAAATGGTTCAGTTTACAGTTTTATATGCAATAAACAATATACAAGATGATAGCATGATATATCAAATTAAATAAACAACTAATATCGACCAGTAGCATCCATCACAACCAATCAACCATAAAGCCAATAACCTTCAAAATTTTCAATTTTTACCATATCGGGTAATATGCTGCCAATTAAATTTAAATTTATTTAATGGTCAATTTGAATTCTATCAATTAATTCATATACCAATTTAAATGACAACTAAACCTACCAAACAACAGCCAATCAAATTATATCACTTCAGAATATAAATATTACTAACATAAAATTATTTTAGTCAATTGTGAGCGTGTAAACACTCACCTTTGATTTATTGACAATTTAAAATCCAAATAAAGACCAAATTAGAACAGTCTTGGAATGCAACCAAACCAGTTCCATGTTGTCCGGAATTTCAATACGAAAGCAATGGAGAAAATCGCGCGTGAATCCGAGCTCGTATGGAAAAGTTATTCGGGTTAGAATATTTGAATTTTAATATAAAATAATTACCTATTAAATAAATAAAAAAATAAATAAATAAGTGCACGTACATCTTCTTCTTCTACATCACGTACACCGCCTACCCAATCAAGCACGTCCAAGCCTCCATGCACATGCCATTTCCGACTTCCTGCCAGTGATCAATGACCACCGTTCGAAGCACCTTGGTCTGATCCTCCTCCGCCTCGAACGCCTCGTCCCCAACCACCTCCGTTCGTCACAAAAACCTATAAGAATGCGCAACACTCAAGCCAGATTCCGACGAATCCGTGACGTAATAGCATCGATCAACCGTATGGATTTGAAAAGCTCACCGTGATCTACAATTCTGCTTTTGGAAATTTTCGATTATGTTGAACGGATTGAGAGATATTGAGGAGGGAAGTTGGTGAATTTTCAGCCATTAAAAGAAAGTGACGGCTAGGGTTTCAGAAATTAAAACAATGATTAAACTGTCTCGATTTGCGTGCATATTTATATAGTTAAGTCCAAAATCGTACGACCTCCAATCGAGACGTGCCGCCAGGCATTTATAATGTTTTACCCCAGTTCCGGACGCAATGGAACTAGTTTCGAGGCCTAATTCGATCGTATTTTTGCTTTTCAAAGTCAATTTATTTTATCGTATTTCTTTAGATTGATTTCTTCGCGTTTCAAGCTCGCACGACCAAACGATAAGTCTGATCACTACAAAACTTAAAATCTTATAATTATTCACTATTACGGATCCGACGAAATTAGTTTCGTCGAAATCCGAGACAGTTGCCAAAATGGTTATTTTTACCCGTTAATTAAAATATAAATTTCCAGTTTTTAATTATTCACTTTTGAATACAATTTTAAATTTTAACCATCTTCATTAATATTTAAATAAAATTTTGAATCAATTTCTCATGCATTTTCATTCACATTAAACGCAGAATCCCATTATTTAAATAATTACAATATTAAATCTAAACAATTAAATTGTTTAACAAATTACATTAATAACCATTTTTATTCAATAATCACCTTAAATTTAATAATTTAAAATAGCTAAAAACATGGGTCGTTACAAAGCTGGAATGAGACGAAGCTCGAATTGCAGGAGTGGATCCGAGTTCTCCATTGGTAGGAATCCCAAGTACGAGTTTCCTTCACCAGCCGCCCTGATTCGAGCGAAGGAGGAAAGAGAAGAAGCTGCAGTGTTTATGGAAAGTACTTACTTTGATATTAATGTAATGTCGGGTTTATCTTAATAATTTAATGGGCCATTTTGGGCTAACGTTATGGGATGAAATGCCTCAATAAAACTCTTACCCATTTGCAATATATATATATATATATATATATATATATATATATATCAAATAGCAAATGAATTTCGAATTTAGCATAAAATAAAATAAATAGAGATGTTTTATATTTGAACATGTATGTATATAACTCAAGTAAAATTTCTTTTTAAATCAGATTTAAATAAGATTGAATTATAAAATAATAACCAAAACAAAACAGTGATACAAGTCTATAAATATTACTTATTCATAATTTATAGAAATTTACAATTTAGAAGGTACCAAATGTTGCAAAAATTCTTAATAAAATGAAATTCTCACAAATATACATTTTGGAAAAACTAATATATAAATTAGGGTGGATGACATATTGAAATTTGAGAAGAGAATTAATCTTTTTTAGAGCAAGCCCTTGGCAACACCTTGCTATGTGAATTCCCTTTTAGATTGTTTAAATCAAGATCAAAATTTTGCTTGAATTGGATGAACTGCCATATTTTATTTTATTTATTTTCAGTGAAAATTCGTCCATGAGAAGGAGAGGAGTGTGGCAGCCATAGATGGAGAAATGAATGAGAAAGAAAAATTAAAGTTAGAAATGAATTTAAGGTTTTTTTAATCGGGAGAATGAAACATTTCCAATTCTCTTTATTAAAACTTCCTTGTTTTAATTCCTATTTAATTTTGAATCAAGCATTCTTTTCTCGCCGTAGCATGGCCGGCCATATCTTGCCCCATATGAAGTTAAATAACTTTCAAATAATTATCTCTATTCAAATCTCGTTTAAATGTATATTGATACATGTATACATAACTCTTATATACACATCCAAATAATTATTAACAACACCCAGAACATTAGATAAATTAATATATGTTGGATACTAATCAATTTGATCAACATATAACACTTTGTAAACAAAAAAATCGTCTGATTTTTCGAAGAATTTACAAATACGATTGTTATCGCGCCATTTGGAAAGGCCGTGATATCATCAACTTGACTAGAATCGGATGGTTAAAAGCCTTAAGAATTAGTTGTATACGATACTATGGACGATGGTCGAACAGATCCAGAGCGGGTCCCATTAGAGGCACAATCAGTATGGAGTGGTAGGCATAGCCTTGTGAAGCTACATTCCAAATTTTAAGTCGATCGGAATTCATATTCTCAGGTTACGGACAAAGGAATGATTTATATGGATTGAACTGGAACGATCCATAAAGCAGCTCAAATCAGCAAAGATTGATCGATATCTCAAAATCCACAACGACAATTCACTTGAAACTTTCAAGGCATCAATATATTGATGGATGGAGCCCACAATGACAATCGTAGGTCAAAACCCTCAGGTTCAAGTAATATCAGTCGTTTTATGATGATCGTTCCTAATGATCAGTGTAACTCAACATGAAACCCAAATGCGAGAAAGATTGATCCCTATCTTATAAACGACAACTTAGAATGACTTCATATTTTAGGAGCAAGATCTAGAGGTATGTGGGACCCCCCACAAACGATCGCATGGCAATCGGAGGCAAAAATAACGATCGGGATAATTTATACGATCATTCCAAAACAATAAGTTTTGACCACCGATCGTTATGGTGGGCCCCTATGGACCTGGAGTGCCTTCTGCCAAAATATTAGCGAAATATCTCATCATCCCACCCTATAAATACAGACCTATTGGTTCATTTTGAGGATCTAGACGCTGCTTGTTACAGAGTCCATTACAATCAAGTGCTAGCTTTGTTCTACTGTTGTAATCAAATTCACCAAAAGAGTAATAAAGGATAATCTTAAAAGTGGACATATGTATACAACGCTGAACCACTATAAACCTCAATGTCTTTGATTTTTGCTTATTCTCAATTGCTTACTTATTCATTTACTCATTTTAATTTTTCTTCTTTTCATTTACTTCTCTATTTAAAAAAAACTATTCTTGGGTGTTTATGACCATTTTTGGTGTAAACATGTTGGTGCTTTCACTGAGAACCTTGATTCTCATCTTATTAGGATCCCTTAGTTGCTAGTAGATTGCATAACCCATAGTTATCTTCAGGAAATTTGCTCGTTCTACTTAGATTTGAAAATTTCTAAGCAAAGCTATCAACAATGGTGAGGAACACTAGATCGACTTCCTAGAACACGGAAGGAATCGAAAATGCTAGTATCCAGCAAGGAGGCCTGAGTAGTCAACCAATGGATGTAAATGTTGAACTAGAATCCAACTAATTCAATTATAATAGATGAATTCTAGAGTCTGATGAGAGAGCTAATGGATAGACATCGACAATTAAATCGACCGATTCAGGCCAATATCAACTTAATGAACCAACTCACTCAACAACAACGTGGTAAAGCTAGGAGGGAACCTACCCTTTACTTGGCATTAGAGAGTTCTAGTTCATCGGATGAGTATCACAGGTATAGACGTCGTAGAACAGACGGACATCACGTAGAAACTTCAAGGTATCAACATGCAGACTGTCATGGTCTGCTAGGAATCGTCTTTACTGTCCCCTCCTCTAGAGAAGGAAACTGACCTATGCACGTCGGGATTCAAACTGGAACCGCCGCCGCCAATTTGGATGATGGATTTTAATTAAATGTTGACCAAGCGCTTCACTGGAATGACAATGAAGTGAATTTACAAGATACACATCGGGAAGATGAACCGAGAAGGTGTGTAATGGCCCTTAGACATCGACTAGACAATTCACATGAGGTGGAACACGGCTACCGCTTGGTACCAACTATCCAAATGTCGGATTTGTCGGCTGTGGTCAGACAGCTAGTGAGAGAAAGCCAAGGCTTGACCAATGATGATTGGGGAATCCCAAGAAGCCATACCCTGTTCATGCATAATGCTCTGCATGCAGAGTATCTGAGGAGGTTCAAACGCCATCGATGGCTGCCTACAAGGGAAAAACCGACCTCAGGCATCACGTTATGAGACATGAATGGCTAAGGAATTCAACATGAGCAGATAAGGCGCTCAAGTAAAGATGTTTTCTCCTAACTCTCTTTAGGATAGCAATGATGTGGTTTACATGGCTACCCCATGGCCAATCTTTAGATTTTATGATTTGGCAACAAGGTTTATGAAGCATTTCCGAATGCACTAACTCGCCCCAAGAATGTAATGTCCTTGTCTAGCATGATCCAGGCTCTGGGAGAATTGTTGAAAGATTATTTGGAGAGATTTCATACAACTGTTACAAAAATCTGTAATCCAAATGACCATGCAATATTGATGGCAGTGACAAGAGGGATTGATCCAGAATCTGACTTTGGCTATTTGTTAGGTGGCAGACAACCCGCAATGTTGGATTTACGCAAAAGCGACTCAGTATTTGAGGAAGGTGGAAGCTAGATCCTCCAGGAAGAAGAATGTTGTAGGACCGAGTGGAGAGGGAGTACAAAGTAATATTTTTGTAAAACAGTCCGATGAAAGCTCTGGAAAAGTTTAAGTGAATGTCCAAAACAAACCGAATTAACAAAAGAAAGGCGGAGACCGGAGCTGAGAATGGAGGAGGGAATCTGGAAGTGGGAAGCCTAGGATTCCGATGTAAAATACTTACACGCCACTGAATACGTCCATGGAGAATATCTATTTGTTTACTTATAATACCATGCAGTATAGGAAGCCCCTCCAAAATAATCAACAGAGAAGAGGAAACAAACCAAAAAATATTGTCGGTTCCACGAATGCTATGAGCATAACACCATTGAATGCAGCATCTCTAGGATATTGTCGAAAAGCTGATTCGAGGAAGGAAGTTACAACAGTTTGTGAAAACCCCACAGGATGGAAGGCAAGGGACATCTGACCTTAATCGAGGACACACACTACACGAGGTTGAGTAGCCTGCATGGACTGGTGGAAGATTGGTGATAAATACAATAGTCGAAAGACCATATCCGGCTGATAAAAGTTGGCATGAGATGGAGCGCTGTACTAGCATGATTAAGCATGTGGATTTTGATTGCCATTCAAATATGGGGGATGGAGCTCTAGCAAAACAACAACATATAATGATGGATGATATCTTATTTAGAAACAGAGATGCAGATAAGATGGAGGCTCCAACGATTGACCTAATGGTCATTTCAGCCATGATCGACCCCGCTATTGTGAGAAGGATATTGATTGACTGTGGAAGTTCTGTGAACATAATTTTCAAAAACGGTTATGATCAAATTAGGATGGAAGCCAAGGATTTGGATATGTCTAAAGCCTACATTCATGGCTTTAACAGTGCTGCAACTAAAGCTGTTGGTTGTGTTGAACTGCATGTAGTGTTGGGAGAAGGTGACCGTATAAGACTGTGGATTTTTCCTTTTTTTGTTTTGGATGTTGACTCTCCATACAATGCCTTTTTGGGTTGGCTGGCCTTATCTGATTTCGGGCAGCTCTTGCCTCATGATGTTTGACTTTGAAGTTTCCGACAGATAATGGTGTTGGAGTTGTTCATGGTGACCAGGCGACTGAACGTGCCCATTATGAAGCAAAATTAAGGGAGGCTCAACAGAGGGAGAAAGCTAAGGGTATGGACAAGACAGTCCGCATCCAAGCCACTGAAGATTGGCAACTAGCACATAAGCCTTGACTTGGGCGCCACAGTCGGTTCTATAGTGATGTAAATCTGAGAGATGACAAAGAAAAGCCCAAAGAGACCAAGGCTACACCGGATGAGCTGATAATTGACATTACAGTTAGCCACAATGACTCGTCATGGGTCCTAAAGATTGGATCACAGCTCGGCTCCCCGATGTTGAAAGAACTTGCTGGATTTCTTCAAGCGAATCTCGACATGTTCGCTTGGACTCACTCTGATATGTGTGGGATCTCGTCTGCCATTGCGAACCATGCATTGAATATCGACCCAAGATATGTCCTAATGAAATGAAAACGACGTGGCATGGATCCGAAGTGATCTGTTGCTCTTAAAGTGAAGGTGGATAGACTCAAAGACAATGGGTTTATTCACGAAGCCCTCTATCCTAAGTGGGTATCTAATCCTGTACTTGTGCGAAAGGAAAATGAAAAATGGCGGACGTGAATGAAAAATGGCGGACGTGCATTAATTACTAGGACTTGAACAAGGCATGCCCAAAAGATAGTTTTCACTTCCAAAGATCAACCAACTAGTGGACCCAACCATGTGGCACAAATTGTTATCTTTCATGGATGCGTATTCAGTATATAACCAAATCCCGATGCACATTCCCGATCAAGAGCACACCAGTTTCATTATCGATGTTATATTATATTGTTATGTGGTGATGTCGTTTGGACTAAAAATGCAGGAGCGACCTACCAGTGCCTAGTTAACAGAAGTTTAAAGGTCAAATCGAAAAAATGATGGAGGTATATGTGGATGATATGCTCATCAAGTCATGACAGTCTAGCGACCACAATAGGGACTTGGCAGAAATGTTCAACATCCTTCGACATTATAAAATGAAGATTAATCCTATCAAATGTTCCTTTGGCGTTGCATTAGGAAAGTTCTTGGGTTTTATTTTCTTGCAGAATTGAAGCTAATTTCGAGAAGATCCAAGCTATTCACAATATCCAAGTGATAAAGATCATCAAACGAGCACAGAGCCTAAGTGGAAAGGTCACCGCCTTAAGCCGATTCATTTCTAGAATATCGACAAATGCATTTCTTTCTTTGACTTGATTAGGAGAGCAAAAAGGAATTTCAAATAGATACAAGATTGTAAAGACGCATTTCAAGTTGTGGTGAATCAATTGGAGAGACCTCTTATCTTATCAAAGCCAGTGGATCATGAAGATTTATATATCTACTTAGCCGTGTCGGTACATGCTTTAAGTGTCGCGTTGCTTCACGAAGAGAATCAAATTTAAAAGACCGGTCTATTATGTTAGCAAGCGATTGATAGGGGCTAAAAGGAACTATCCGAAGATAGTGAAATTGGCATAATGCTTGCTGATTATGTCAAGAAAGCTTCACCCTTACTTTTAGGCACACTCTATTAACGTTTACACCGACCAGCCATTATGATTGGTCTTACAATGACTTGAGATGTCTGGAAGGTTACCCAAGTGGAATATCTAACTTAGCTAGTTCGACATCATTCATCTTCCTCGAAGAACTATTCAGGTTTAGGCCCTGGTAGATTTTATAGCAGAATTTAGTGCGTAGGATGATTTCCCAGAGAGCAGTGAAATCCTTACCATACAGAGGAAGTTATATATAGATGGAGCATCCAATTATCATTGTTCTAGAGATGGGATTGTGCTTGTAACACCTGAAGATTGATCGATTTTCTACGCTTTAAAGCCTAATTTCCCTGCAACAAACCATGAAGCCAAGTACGAGGCTTTGATTGCTGGACTAAAACTCACCAGAGAATTGGGAATAAAGTCTCTTGAAATCATTTACGACTCACAGTTGGTGGTATACCAAGTCAAGGGAGATTACCAAGATAAAGGACAACGACTTGCTCTGTACCTTACCCATGTCTAAGAGATGTTGACTTACTTTGAGTATTATGACATTACGCACATTCCTCGAGATTGAAATAGAGAGGTTGATTCATTGGCAAAGTTTGTTAGCACCGATGATGCACAAAAGATGGGCTGGTTGAGGTGTTAAATGCTCCAAACATAAGCTTGATGGAAATAGATCGGCTACTGGAGACGGAGCTTGAGAAGGAATCATGGATGACTTCGATTAAAGGCTATTTGCTAAACGGAGTTCTTCCCCACCGAAGGAATGAAAAGTGACAACTCCTTCACAAAGCTTCATGATATATCATATAGGAAGGAGTTATGTACAAAAAGGGTTTCTTCATGCCCCTTCTCTGGTGTATCACTCACGATAAAATAAAACAAGTCCTAAAAGAAGTTCATCAAAGGGAATGTGGTGATCACACTAGAGGGCCAAACCTAGTGAAGAAAATACTTTGTTACAGGTATTATTGGCCGACCGTTAATCGAGATGCTGTTGATTATTTAAGGCGATGCGAAAAATGCCAGATATATGCAAAAGTTCCAAGAGCTCCACCGATAGAAATTATACAAATGATCAGCTCGTAGCCGTTTACCATATTGGGTATAGATATTATTGGTTTCTTATTTATCTCTAAAGGTGGTGAGAAGTATGCTATTGTCACAGTTGATTACTTCACCAAATGGGCTGAAGCGGAACCTTTAGCCATTATTCCAACCAAGAAAGCAATCAACCTGAAATATCTTGTCTTTTTGGTCTTCCATGAACTATTGTAACAGACAATGGCACTTAATTTGACAGTGCTGAATTCAAAGTTCTGCCATTGGTATCATATAGAAAAGGGATTTGCGGCAGTCGCTTATCCTCAAGGGAATTGGCAAGTTAAAGCTATGAATAAATTATAAAATCCATTTTGAAAAGTGTTTGGAAAGGGCTCGAGCCAAGTGGATGGATGAACTCCCGACAGCACTATGGGCTTACAGGACCACCCACAAGTCCATGACTAGCCATATCCATTAGCCCTTGCTTACGGTTCTGATGCCGTTATTCCTGTTAAACTCGAAGTTCCTTCTCATAGAGTGACTTACTACGATCCCAGAACAAAAAAAGATCTCCTCTTGGAATCTCTAGACTTTACATATGAGAAGCGTGACGAAGCTGATTTGAGGGCAGTTGTACACCGACACCGAGCCTTTTGATATTACAATACTAAAGTCTGATCTAGAGCCTTTGAAATTAGCGATCTTGCCTTAAAATGGGTTTTTCCTACCCCATCACATATGAATCCAACCTAGGAAGGACTGTATGTCATTGAGCAGAGGCTTAGAGAGGGAACTTTCAAGCTAGCGACCATTGATGGCATCACACTCCTAAGGGCATGGAATAGTGAGCATTTACGATGCTATTTCACTTTGTTATTTCTTTTTCACTTAATTGTATTTAATTTCAGGATCTACTTTAGCATTTAGTTTTTCAAATATGTAATAATACAAATTATGTCATTTCTTTTCATTCAGCGGTAAACTTTTGAATTTTCCATCATATTTGTGACTTGCCATTGCAGTACATGCTAGTTGCAATAGACGACCAACTAAATCCCGCTATTCAATGGGACCGACATAACTCGAAAGTGATTGAGATTCAATTGGTCAATTGTTGAGTCAAAATCCATACTTGAGGGTAGAACGACTTATTAGAGAGAACAGAACTCAGTAGTTTTCCAACTGACTCATGTCCCCAGAGCGTAGATATAAGTATAATTGCTAAATGGTGTGACTGACCACCTACGAAATGACATATGTCCCAAAAGTGTGGATATCAATATAAATTCTAAATGGGTACGATCAACCACCTATGAAATGACTCATCCCCAAAGTGCGAATATGTGCATAAACGAAAAAAAAGGGTGTGACTTGACCGCCCACTAACAAACTCTTATTTCCAGAGTGCGTATATGAGTATAAACAAATAGATGAGTGCAAATCGACCAATCACTATTCCATAAACTCTGGTCTCAAACTGATAGGAGGAGTATAAACTCGCTAAGGATGGAGCTCCCATCCACTACCTAACTTCGCTAACCTAAGACTGGAGGCAGGGTTATAATTACTCAAACTACTGAATTCAATGGCGTAACAATAAGGCTCGAGCCCAGTGCTTGATGCGACTTGAGGCCACGACCTCACGGAGGCCTTGGGATGGATAAATCAGATTGATATCTGACTCGTTGAGCAATGAATCACAAATACATTAAATGGAAAACGCAATAGCTCGACCCTTTAAACAAGCACGTATGAGAATTCTACATAAGAATAAAAGAATTCTTATTCACACTAAACTTGCTGTTCACAATATAAGTTTATCCAAAATGAGAAGTAAAAGTGGGGGTCGTACCCGTACAAACACAACCAACAAAAAGAAAACGTAGCCATCCAAGCTATTTACACATCACATCAATAATGATTATTTCTTGGATTTCCTCTCCTTCTTTGGTTTCTTGGGTGTGGCTCCATCCGAATTGCCACTCGATCCTCTCTTCGATCCTTTTCCCCCTCTGCCTTTCTTTGAAGAAACATCTTCAATTATGGGGATCGAGGTGGCATCATCTTTAGAAGCGGGAGCGATCGAGGCACTCTCAACATCGGAAGCGGGGGGGACCTCATCTCGGGGAATTATCCCATCAGGATGGATTATTTGGAGTGGGATAGGAATCAGCTCATTGAAATCCATATCAACATGCTCAATATTCACTTTCTTTTTCAACAATTCTTCTTTCTCAACACGCTCTTTCATGCTGAGATCATCTATAGGATTAGAAGAGTCCATGATTACACCATCCTCATCAAAAGGAATTCCATGTTGTGGGTCGCCTGCTTCCTTGAGGAGTGCCTCCATGAATTGATCATCGATAATGAAGATTTCTTCTTAAGCACCATGAGCAGCGGCTAATGTTATAAATTTAATGCACTCCTTCATGGCCACCTGTAATCTCGATTAAAGCTCTTGCAAGCGAGGAGGAATGACACCTGATAGATTTAAAGCTGAGGAAAATAGGTAAAAAGATTAGCAATATCAACCATTAACACCCTAACCTTTTGAAAGACGGAAGATGTCAGCGAAATACATTCCTGATTATGGGTCCCAAGTTGAGGCGAAATATATTCAGAACTGCGTTCAAGAATTGGAGAAACCTGAGGCTTTTCGGATCATACTCAAGGATGGTTGAAGAATCTTCAAAGGAACTTGGAATAGCCTGGGATGCTGGGGGCAATCCGGTTGTAACATCGGGTTGTGCCGACCCCGATCTTTCACCCACTTCATATAAAAAGGCAGCAGCAAATTTTTTCTAAAGTGCAAGCTGGATATCGTGCAATGTTTTGGATTCATCGCCTAATAGCATTTCACCTTCAAGCCTCGATAGATCGATTTCCTTACTGTTAAAGATCCTCTTTTCCTCCACAACAAGGAATTCTCACACAGGCCAGAGTTGGTAGGGATAATCATCGCTAAGCCATGTTAGATTTTTGTCCTTGAGAACGTTAGCGGTGTAAAGAATAAGAAACGGGTCAAGCCCATTCATTATTTCTTCCTTAACCTTATCCTTGGAAGCTTCTACTTTGCGCTAAACGAGTGCGTCAACATCTTTGGCCTTTTCAACGATCGTATCTCTCTCAAGTCTAACCTTCACCAATTCATCACAAGCATCTTGAGCAATTTTTTGAGCATCATCTTTCTCCTCGTTTGCATAGTCGAGCTTAGCCTTGTGTTTCACTGTCTCCTTTAAGGCTGTAGATTTATTACTTCGAGCAGTATCTCTCTTGACTGCTATTTCTTGATTTCGATGATGTAACACCTAGACCATATCTAGATGACTGGACTTCATCTACTCCATAGATTTGATGGCAGTATTAGCTTTACCCTCGGCCCCCGCTTGGGAAGTCCTAGAAGCCTCTAACTCTGTAACGGTAGGGGATTTTCGACTTTCAAAATCGACATCAATACATTCACTGTATAAAATGCCGAGCGATCGAATTCCAAAAATACTATGTCATTAGGGTAAAAGAAGAAAGAGGTTGAAGAAGAAGATAAAAACAACATCCGAGTCTCACTATCACAGCGGAATAAAGTATAATATATAATAACATAGTTTTATACAAAAGAATCTGTAACTGTTTAATACTTACCATTATCGGAGTACAACAATCATCCATTTATTTGGACAGCTTAATACTTGTCCTTATACAGCGAAAATAATAACCAAGTACGAAGATACATCTCTATCATCCAGCTCGCCTCTTGAGCTCCATAGCATATTATCTAAGATCTATTCAACTCGATTCGACCCGAGCATCATAATAAACAACACCCGAGTCAGTCTAGAAAACCATCGTGTGAAAATCACACTCAATTGGATTATTATATTTTTGAAAACCTTCGAAAACAAAGATATCTCATAAGATCACGCCACAAATAAACATGCTGGGTTTTTACCTTACGATAACCAAAACATCTTTGTCAAATCCATCTGATATTATAACAGTGTCTATAGAAAGTAAATAGAATATAGCTGAAATGCTTGCATCTCACGTTCCAGCATAGTTGGGCACAATCAAAACCATACGGGATCTTATTGGAGAATGAATTCCATAGGGCTACTGGCGTACTGCTCGTCACAATACCTGGTCTACATCAGCGTACCGAGGACCACTCCTGGTCCCCTGCAACACAAGACCGGCCTACCCCTAACGTGGATAGACCGAATAAGATCACTCCGCAGTTGCGATCAGCAACCGCCACACAACCGAAATAAAGGGACTTTAGACAGAGATGACCTTACCCTACTTGGAAGCTCCCTACTTAGCCTTGCTGCATCTCCCATGTTTTAGCCATTTTCGATTGATGAGGCTTGAGGCCACGATTACCTTTTTAGAACACATTCACTTAGAATGCTCATCGTCCTGGTTTGATAGCATTCGTCCATATAAGTTGTCCTGCGTCTGGAAAACTCACTTAGAATTATCGTCTTCATCATCTTCATGGTATTCATTCGTTACGTTGAAACCGGATCGAAGTGGTTTTCGGATAATTAAATCCGATCCCGGTCTCTTCGAAACGATCAGCACATCGGTCAATATTGATACTCGGTTATTTAACTATCATATAACATCCATAAGCAACCATCAGGCATTAAATAATTTTCCAAATGATTTATTTCAAAATATCAATGTGAGATATTATTTCCATACTTCAACACTTTGAAAATAGTTTTCAAATCCCTTTTTATTCTCATAAAACAAATTCCAACCCTTGCCCAATACTTAGCATATTTTTCCCACTCCATTTGATATTCAACACTTGGAAAATATCCATTTTATCTTATTTCTTTCCCAAAAAACTTTTACAACTTCATTTGTAGATTTCCAACTCGTTTTACACAAATTCTATAATTTCCAAGATTTCTTAGTTAACTTCCTTTAATATTTCCAAAGCCATTTATGCTTATTTAAAATTCCTGTTTCCCTTCTACTTCCCTTGTGAATTTTATTTCACCTTACGAAGTTCACTAATCTTATGCTTGGAAATTTATTTAAGTTCCCCTAATACCACTATAAGATCTTCTTCTTTTAAAATCTTATCTATTTTAGTAAACTTCGCTTCCCATCTCGAGAGGATTTATATTGAATTTAAAACATTTAAATTATATATAAAACCAGAAAAATGGTTTGTTTCCAAATATGGTTTTAGGTAAAAATAAAATACCAACATCTTAAAAGCATTTAAAAATTCATAACCAGTTGCTAATTAATTTACAAAGTTGGTTTATAAAATTAGAATTTATTTCAATAAATATTAAGTGTTATAATAACTAACTTCGGAATGTTTTAAATCCATATAATAGTTTTTAAATTAAATAGCATAGTAAATTTTAAAATTCCATTCAAAAATTTTTTTACTTCACTCGACAAAATCTATTTGTAAATAATCCAACATTTACCAGTTCAGTTTATAATTCCTCTTGATTCGTATCACATCGGCCAAATCCAATTTTTTCACCATTTCTCACATTCGGAATATATTCCACTATTTCTTTCAAATACGATTCCATAGCTAGGTATAAGTTCACATCATAACTTATATTTTAGCAATCCACTTATTTCATTTTATCTTACTTATAAGCCCCGTTTTATAAATTTATAAACTACCTTGAGTTTTCATCTATTTATAAAAACAAATTCAATTTAAAATTTCATCTATTATTCTTCCACTTAATAAAATTCCATTTTATTTCAAATATGCTTTATTTATCAATTCCAATTCTTTTCCATAATTTTCAAAAAAAAACATCTTTCAAGACCTTAATAAATAATTTAATTCCAACTCTACTTAACATAATTTACAACCAAGCTAACCTATATACCTTTATTCCACTTAATTTCCTTTTTGAAGCAAATCCAATTCTAGTTATGAATATTTTCTATTCAAAGTTTTCTTTTAAATTCCTTCAAACTAATTATTTATGGAATCTAAAAATATCAAATTTAATTCCCATGTTGTCTAACATATTATAATTCCATTCACACACAATCCATATCAATGTATCCATCATATCATGTCAAATATATGTATAAAAACAATAAATATTTTTGAGGAATCCGGTTGGATCCCTCCAACCTATTTTTCCATGCATCTATAGATGTTAGTCAAAATATAAAATACCAATCCCACTTCGAGGGGAATATCGCGGTATATAAGGTCATCCGCTATTACATGTGGCGTATAGGGTCTCATCCGCTATAATATGCGGGAATGTCACTCCAACACTAATATATATACTACTATATATATGTATATGTATGTACCATCCAACAGATAAATTATAAATTTACCAATCAAGTCAGGCATCCAATAATTTAAATTCAACGTTCAAAATTAAATAGGCAAATGAGTGAGAAAATCTCACTTCATTTTTATTTTGCAATCCACTTCAATCTTGACTTGGTTACACGGTTATGACCTTGTATAAACAATATACATTTTATTAGTATTTGAAATAATCAAATAATTAATTACCATTTAATAAACTTAATTAACTAATAATTTAATTAAACTAATTTTCCTTTAATAATTTCTTAGTAACTAAAATAATTGAATAAGTTGATTAAATAAAGTAATCACCAAAATTCATTTTTTTTAAATAAACAATAAGTTAATACATGTATGTATATATTTCTATATAGATATATTTATATTTCTTTTTTTTCTTTTTTTGTAAATAACAAAACAATAGTACGCTTTACTGTAAAAAAAATCATCTTTAATATATATATATATATTAGTAAAAATTAAAAATCTGGTTTTAAAATTCCATCCTTTTCCTTTCTCTGTATATACACACACACAGATATATATATATATATATATATATATATATATTAAGTTTAAACTGGAAATAAAATTAAAAATAAACAACATATATACCTCACCCCTCGTCGTTGACATCACCACCTGCTGTCGCCTGCCATCTAATGCCGATCCCCAACTCCTAAGCACACGACTACCTTCACGCTCGTCGAACTCCAACAGCACTCTCTCTCCGCCACGAACGATCGCCGAAGATTCCACCTCCGGTCGCGATTTAGCGAGAACTCCACCACACTCAAGATTTCAACCACTAACTCACCTCGACTTCGTGACTTCGCCTTCCCAACACTAACCCCCCCAAACTTCCTTAATGCCTCGAGCAATTAGGCGGCTTCGACATAATCGTTGAGCCCATCCAGCCTTCATTGAGATCGCGATTCCAAATCGTGAAACCTTCTTTCCATTCTTTTCTTTTCTTAAAATAAGAATGGGTTCGATTTCGTTAAGTTGAAGAAGGAGGATAGAACCGATTATTATCTTGTTTGTTTTTGAACAGACATATTGAAAGAGGGAAAAAACACGATTAAATTTTGAAAGAAAATTGGTTGCCGTAAATTTTTCTTCCTTTTCTTGTTTTTGAAACCGTCTGAACTTCTTGCATGCTTTTAAAAAGAAAATAGGGGAGACAAAATGAGATGTTAACGTAAAAGAGGAAAGAAGCGTGTATTACACGATAGGGGACAATGATTTAAGGGGAGCTGAATTGTTCTGATGTGAATATAATTGTCCATCAGTTATATATATACATATATATTTAAAATTTAAAATAGTCTCAATATCGCAAATTAAAATCTCGACCTCCTATTGAGGCATGCTGTTAGGCGTTCATAATGTTATACCCTATTTCGAACGCAATAGAAAAGCTTCCGAGTCTTAATTCGATCGTATGAGGAAGATAGCTTTTTGGGTCCAATCATTATATTAAATTTCAATATAAAATTTCAACGCATTCCTATCCCGTACAATCAAATAATAACTCCAAATGCTACGAAAATTGAAATCCGATAATAATACAATATTACGGATCCAATGAAACTTGTTTCGTCGAATTTCAAGACTGTGCGTCGGAAGGCTATTTTTAAATGTCAATCTAGAAGATATATTTTTAAAATTGAAAAAATCACTTCCAAATTATATTTTAAAAGTTGCATTGTCTTTAGTATTATTAATATAAATTTTATAAGCTTTTAAATTATTTTTTATCAAGCTTAAAACTCCAAATTCACAATTTTAACCAATATTCAATTACAAACTTCAACAATCAAATTATTAAATAAATTGCTATATTTAAATTCTGAATCTATTTCTATTAAAAACCAATCTTTCACATTCAAAAATCAATCTATAATTCAAATTTAATATTTAAAACCATTTAAATGTTTCAAATCCAATTCGAAAAATTCGGGTCATTACAAACTCATTTGTCAAAGTATCAATAATTTTTTTATTCTGAGCTTCCTGGCATTTTAACTTTTCAATTTCCGCCGCATGCTCGAAAGTTACTTTCGACATCTTCTACGGTGCTTTCATCCATTCACGGTACTGCTTGTGGATGTTAGTGACGCAGTCGATAGTCATTTTTTGGACATGGACTGGGACCCTGTTCAGATTAGGAGGGAATATGAACCCTTCAAATCATAGGTTTGGAAACTCTTCTCGAAGTTGTGCAGTGTGGACAACTGGATCGATCATACGGTAGTGATTTTTGACTTTAGTGCTTTCCTTTTCGGCCTGTGAGTAGCAACATATTCACTATGGCACGAGGATTACTAGACCGCCAAGAGTAAGAGAAACTAAAGGCCATGAAGGAACTGAAACGGGAGGGGGAGCACAAGAGGGATTGATAGGTGGATTCCGAAAATCAGTTGGTTTATCAAAACCCTTTGAAGGAAGGAACCTAGATCTTGGTTGATGCTTATCTTGAGATGGCTTATCCCTATTACCCCTATTTCAATGATAACAGTCCCGACCGGAGCGATAACTAGAATCATAATACTCTCGATTGCCACCTTAAAGGTACAAATTAGAGCATGAATCAGAGGATTAATGGTGTATATCCAAAAAGGAATCGAACATGTTCCTTTTCTTCACCATTGTTTCTGCAAAGGAAAACAAAAGTTAACCAACTTTAAGCATTAAAGGTTACAAGTTGAGCATAATGCAAGGTTGAGGGGTGCAAATGTCTGCAAGTGTCCTTGTGTCCCCTCCCGACAAACTAGATGCTGGAGCTTTGCTCATTGGAGTAATTTCCCCTTTAGAAGTTGGAATTTCAATGCCTATTCCGGCGGGAGATTCCAACCCATCAATACTCACGTCAGTGTAATGGAAGGCGTTAAGGTCATGCGGTATTGGCAGTTTGGATAAAGAATCAAGCGGTATACTTGAACACTCCAACGGTTAAGAAGAGGATTCACTTTGTGTAACCTTGGGAGTCATCGAAAACTCGAGTTGATCAGAAAGGCGACTTTTGGGAAATTTATAAACGAATGTTTTCTTTTTTCCCTATCGAGAGCCATAGGCTGTGAGGTCTGTGAGGATCTGACCTCGACTCCAAGACTAAATCCATCATCATTACGACCGGGCACACCGCCTATATCTCCTTTGACATCAATATCGGTGAATTCCTAAGCACATATAGATAGGGGCATGATGAGATCGATTCAATTTCCCCTTTGAACAGCTGTAGTCCGTGGTCTTACCCATGTAGTTAGAGCAACTTTTGTTAGCCCTACGCCGAGGCCCTCTTTTATCAAACAAAAAGTAACATGGTGCTCGTCCATAAGAAGATATTCAATGTTCCTATCTTTAGGTGGTTCATTTTTAAGAGTCATGACCACCTTCTCATAAAGATTATAGCTAGATCGTGTGATAGTGCCTGTAAAAAGAATTACCTAGCACGTGTACTGCCTGGATATTGTTTTTCCACGCTAATATAAGAATATGGATAACAACGTCTTTCTAGCCATTATTGATCAAAATTGGGAGGACATCGAACAAAGAACCACTCGCTTTTAAGAGCGCTTTAATTTCTTACATGCGCCATTTAGAATCTGACACTTCTTCGTTGACTCAAGAAATGTGAATGAAAGACTCCCCATTCGTCACTTGTAAGAGAATATGAAATGAATGTCATCGATGGTCGAAGGACAACGCAAGAACTCCATAAATACCATATAAATACAATTGAGAAGATAATAGCCGTTCAGATGAAGTTGTGCCGGAGTTTTCCTCGGATAATAGAGAATTTCCCGAATGTATGAGTTAATTCGGCCCAGCACATGAATTTGTTACATGCCATATATCTTTCTAGAGGTCTACGATCCTTACCATCCTATGATGGAACTAATTTATCATGAAAGGCATACAATGCCTTACGCAGATTCAGCGAAGAGCATCCTTAATTTTGGAGGCTGCAGAATCAACAGGATCTTCCAGAATAACTGCATCCTCCAAAGTTTCGAGAGCAAGATCAACAACATTTGGTGAAATAATGGGAACTACAGAGAGAAAAGATCAAACCGCAGGCCTGGGATTTCTGGTTGTTTTGAATGAAGACAAGAGGATGGACTACAAGACTCGGTTGCAGAACTTGATTCCATGTTAGGACTATCTTGATGACAAGATGATCTAGTTGGCATAACTACAAGATGCCCAAAACATCTAGAACCCATTGCTATTAAACTTAGTAAAAATCATGATTAGATAAAGTAACATGTACCCCCGGTGCATAGTGAGTGCTAGTGTAGTGCGGTGAAGTGATATACAATATAGCAATAAGTTATACGAAATTAAAGATCGAAAAGACGACAAGACTTCGAGATTCAACAAGAGCAACCGTCATTCCTGACCATCTCAATCATTTCTCTATGTCATAGGGAATGATGCAGTTTGATTTTCATGATCGATTATTAACAAATAAAAATTTGATTTTTCTGTTCGAGTCATAGACGGGCTTTAAAGAAACTGTAAAAGGCACTGGTTCATACCGAAGTTCAAATATCATATATTTACGAATGTGCAGTTCAAGTCATGTGCAAGTTCGAATGTCCATTCAAATATGCAAGGCCGAAGCTTATCATTAGGTTCAAGTCTATTTAATCAAGTTCCACTTTAAAGGTTCATTTGCAGATAATCGATCGCTCAATTTAGCTTTATTGGTCATTCCCCATGCCTCACTACTGATCGTTCAACTCAACTCTCCTGAACCGATCATTCAAGCCTCACTCCTACCAATCGTTTCTGATCAACTCATTCTCATCGATCGTTCTATGCCGACCATTCCTCAAAATTCCCCAACTCCAGATCACCATCGATCATTCAAATACAATCGTTAAACGACCAAATGTCAACGTCGCCCCATAACGATCAATACATCATACCACCACCCATTACAGAATCATCTAAGTCCAAGGCATTACAAATCATCCAAGGACGATTATCATGCATCGATCTGCATTATTTCCCTTACTTAACAACTCCATTTTCCGCAATTCCCATCCTCTCCAACTGGATTCAGATCAAACGTCTCCACCAACTAAATTAACTAACATGAGATTCACGTTACTCGAAGTCTCATCCTCGAATCCTAAAGCAAGTTCGAATCATCCTACCTAAACTTGAGATCTAAAGAAAAGAAGACAGATTCAAATTCAAATCGAGGTGAGATTTAAAGGAGCAAGTACAACAATGGTCAGTATGAAGAGGGATCAATTTTTGTTTCAGAAAACTAATATCGTTTTTTGGAATGAAGGATTAGATGGAATTGGACGGTTCATTCTTTCTGGACAAAAGATGGAATGATACAAAAATGATACGAAGCGGGGAAGTGAAGTGATAACTAAGTGGTATGCTTATATATGGAATGCTTATATATGGAGATGTAGGGCGACCCTTTGTGGCCTAGATGTAGAGCCGATCATTCTTTAAGCGCCATTGTGAAGATCGTTTTCTACATTGATCGTTCCAAAATGATCCGAAATTTAGATATATCCAGTAATGATTAGCCTAGATTCAAAAAACGAGAGAAAAAATATATAGAAAATGGTAACAACCGTACAAGGATGATCATAAATAGCTGGGTACGAAAATCCATTCAGTTATAACAATCGGCCTAGATCATTTGTTTTTTCTTTTAAAAACGTTCATACAAAAGCGATCCAAGCTTCTATTCAATGATAAGTGATCGGTCGTGGTCATTCATACAAAACGAGAAATAACTTTGAAAATGGACAACGACCCATGGACGTGAAGTCGTAATCGGGGATCAGGTACAAACACGTATATGAATCAGCATATGTTCTAGAGTTCAATTTTTTGAAATCGTTAGAAATTGAATTCGCATCCGAAATCAACTAAACAAAGATCAAAACCAGATTATTGCGGCCTGATAATCACCAAATAATCAAAAAGATGATCATCGATAAGCCATGATTTAGTATTTATACTATTGGAAGTCGACCAATAGTCACAATGAATAGAAAGAGACTTGACCTTCAGCAAAAAGTGACTTAGCGCAAAGGTAATGACCATCCAATAAACTGGATTGAATCCTTTAACATAATCGAAGCTCGCGACGGTTCAAAGCACATCATGTTCAAACAGGATGCACTTAAAGGGAAAATGTTATCCCGCCTTTTGGCAAGGCCGTGATATCATCAACTTGGTTAGAAGCAAATGGTTACTAGCCTTGAGAATCAATTGGATACGACACAATGGACGATGGTTGAGCAAATCCAGACCGGGGTCAAATCAAGGTGCAATCAGTATGGAGTAACTTCCATAGCCCCATGAAGCTACATTCCGAATTTCAAGCCGATCGGAGTTAATATGCTCGAGTTGCGAACAGAGGAAGGATTTATA
Organism: Allium cepa; assembly: GCA_030765085.1. Taxonomy (NCBI): domain Eukaryota; kingdom Viridiplantae; phylum Streptophyta; class Magnoliopsida; order Asparagales; family Amaryllidaceae; genus Allium; species Allium cepa. The sequence continues at coordinate 380,710,432 of CM060937.1, forward strand.
TGGATGGATCAGGAACAAACCATAAAATAGCTCAAATCAACAAAGATCGATAGATATCTCAAAATCCACAGGCCAATTCACTTGAAACATCCAAGGAATCAATATATTAAAGGGTGGAGCCCACTATAATAATCATAGGTCAAAACTCTTAGGTTCAAGTAATACCGATCGTTTTATGCTGATCGTTCCTAACGGTCTGTGTAACTCAGCAAGCAACCCAAATGCGACAAAGATTGATCCATATCTCATAAATGACAACTCAAAATGACTTCATATTTTAGAAGCAAGGTCTAAAGGCATGTGGGACCCCCCATAAACGATCACATGGTAATCAGAATTAAAAATAACGACCGGTATAATTTATACCAATCCTTTCGAAACAACAAGTTTTGATCGCCAATCGTTATGGTGGGCCCCTACGGACCTGGAGAGCCTTCTGCTAAAATTTTAGCGAAATAACTCATCATCTCACCCAATAAATACACATCTATTGGTTTTTGAGGATCTAAATGTTGCTTTTTATAGATTCCATTGTAATCAAATGCTAGCTTTTTTCTACTGTTGTAATCAAATTCAAAAGAGAGTAACAAAGGATAATCTTAAAAGTAGACATAGGCATGCAGCGCAACCACTATAAACCTCTATGTCTTTGATTTCTACTTATTCTCTATTGCTTAATTATCCATTTACTCATTTTTATTTCGCTTCTCTTCATTTACTTCTCTACGAAAACTATTGTTGGGTGTTTGTGACCATTTTTGGTTCAAACAACGGTTTTGAGACTCAAAAGTACGAATTTATTTAGTGATTAATATTAAACAATTGAAATATTAATATTTAAATGCCACCTTAGCCAGTAATGTGATGGTTTGGCCGAATTCATTGCTTACAGATCTTTGCTTTCGGTAAATTCCAATTTTATTTTATCTTAAGTTATACTAATGGTGATAGTAGTTTACACACGTTCTCTTCACAAACATTATATCACTTTACAATGTATGGAGTAAGATATTGGTTAAAACTCCAATATTATCCATATTCATCTCGGTTAGAACATAAAAAAAATCTTTGGTTCAATAAGAACATTTATCATTAACCGTTTTACTTTGTCAGAGATTTTGACTTTGAGTTGACTACAGTTGATTGTGATACTAACCGTGTACAATTGACGAGTCAACTTTTCAATTGAGTAGTGCTTCCAGTGCTTCAAGTTAGACCCAATTGTAGTCTTTCGATAGGTCGCCATGCTTTGATTTGACTATAATAAAAGTGGAGTTTTCACATCAGAGTTCCATAGTTTTCTCAAGTTGAGGGAACTATGTAACATTATCACATAAAGATTCTTATTTGATATAGTTGTTATCAACAAATAGGAAACACTTGAATGAGTCATTTCTGGTTGTTAACAAGAAAACTTATCAACACTTCGAAGTGAAGTCTGTAGCATGAGTGATCCTTCTAAAACCTCCTTTTGAACTGGTGGAAGAAGCTAACACTTTCCGAGCAGGTAAAAATAGTCAAAATCACCACTTTAATACTTTTCGACATAGTTGAAAGGCTAATTCTTCTTTCAAAAAAATCCTTTCGAATTGGTTGGTTTATGACTCGTTCGTAACCGCCTATCGACTTGGCCAAAGTAGCTTTAGGTTGGGACTAAACGATTTAGGAAATTGGTTGAGTTGGAAGGGTTTCGACTTCAATGAAAGGTTAAAGTCTTACTATCTTGTGATTTCGAACTAAAATTTAAAGGATGTAAGTACATCTGGGGTTTCAACTCACTCAAAAGGCAAGCATTTGATGAATGGTGGTTTAGAGCTAAGATCTTGAGTGTATGAGTTAGGTAAGGGGTTTATATGTTGTTGTAGGCTATCTGATTGATTGAGCCGACATGAGCAGAATTTTCAATTGAATTCAATAAGTTCCTCAAAATAGTTAAATAATCAAAATCATCATAATCTCTCTTTTTATTGAATCAAAGATGTACAGATCAACTAAACCGCCAGTTTGATTTAGGAACTAGGGTTTACAAGCTTTAGAAAGACCAAGTAAGGAATGAGTGAAACTGGATCCCCCAAAACAGACCCATAAGGTTGTATTTATAGGTGCGGGTTGGCACCTTTCAACCTAATGCTTCCAACACGGTCGAAAGGTTAAGTTTTATGCTTTCATGCGCATCTCTTGAATCGTAGCTATCGACCTATCGAAAGGATTATATGGCCACCCTTCTACTGCCGTTGAAGACTGGGCTTCCTTCCTTCTGGCTTTATTCCTTTCAACTCTGTCGGAAGGTAAATTGCTTGATTGCTTCTAAACTCGTCGAAAGGTATTACTCGATACCTTTCGAATTTATCGAAAGGTACATTTCTTGATCTCCTTTGGACTCCATCGAAAGGTGCACATGTGTGTCATCCACTTAGCTGCATATGTGCTATGTAACCTAGTATGAGTATTGGCCTTCGAAGCTATCAAAACATGTAATTTGGGTTTCGAGTGAGTTGAAACATTGTAGAGATATTAGCTGTGGGAGACACCTTTTGAAAGCATTCTATCTGCATTGCATTCGAAAGTGTTTGAATGCTTCTGCCTTAGTCGAAATGATTTGATGCATCTTTCCCTTTATATTGTTGTACCGTTGCAAGTGTGTAGGAATCAGAGCTTCCGACTCTGCTGATAGGTAGGTCTTTGAGGTTTCAAAGGTGTTGAAGTGTTGACGACCTTAACCAATTTGAAAGGCTAATATATGCTGTTGAAAGGGTTAATTTGGCTGAATGTTCTTCTAATAGAGGCAGATAAAAATGGAACCAATCGTTTCAAATGGTTTGGCACACAAGTAGTTCACTGCCTATGAAAGGTACCTTTCGACCTTTTTGAAGGCCGAAACCCTGTTGTCTATTACCTTCGAAAGGTATCTTTCGACTTTTTCGAAAGCTCTTTGCTTATCCAAAATATTGTTGAAGCATCCTCTTGGCCTCTTCGAAAGGTTTTTGTTGATGCTACTATCTTCTTATCAAAATCCATATTTGATGCTTACAGAGACCACTCTAATGCCTTCTGATCCTCATTAATGCTCTTGCTCCTTTCATACTTTCTCTCTTGAGAATATTTTATGGATAACAATAGTTATAAATTAGCTGCAAGTACGTTACCCCTTAATGCCCCAAGTAGCCATGAATAATACACTATCCAACATTTGGAAAGTATTACGCACTCTTGCCTCAATGAATGCACTGATATCCATTTTTGAAACATCTTCACCAAAATATTTAAAATGTTATTTTATTTTGTGATTAATTACCCATGATTGCAATTATTTACAACTATAATCACATAATATTTTATTTAAGAATTTTCTTATTAATATACATTAAATTAATTAGTTAGTTACATCATAATATAACAAAGAGTATAATGGAAATCAAACACCTTTTGTTATGAACAAGATTGACTACAAAGTTAGATACATATGGCAAATTACATAATCGCCCCTAGGGCATACCGCCAACTCTTTCTTATGATACCTATACATACATAAAGTTAATAGAAGGTGCCATATACTTTGTCTTATCATATGAGTTGCAAAAACATCCTATCTCGAGTCTGTTATCTCAAGCACAGACTAGTCAATTCAACGATCAATGTGTTGATTATATTAATCCACAATCTAGGATCCATATCATCTTTGTCTCAAAACCATGAGGTTTCTCACCATGTTGGACCAATTTCAAGTCGTTCCATACCTTTCTGTACTTCCCTAGTCCTTTCTGTACTTCCCAAAGCCTTCTTGAGTCTTCTCGAACCTCGTCGGATCTTCCCTTTGTCATCTAAAATTAAGTTAGGACCAATACATTTAGTCCCCAAATTGTGTAAATAGAACTGGCTGTTTGTGTTGACATATGTGTAACAACCCGGGATTTTGGAGATTACTGTTAATATTAAATTATAATGCAAATTTTAATCTAATATTGTGATTATAAATGAATTGGAGGAATGAAATGTGAGTTATTGTTTATTTTATATAAACAATGTTTTGATGAATAAAACATGGGTTTTTAATTTATGTGAGTTAATTTATCTCATAAGATGTTATTTCAACATATTGATAGTTGGAATAAATATAAATGAGTGAAAATATGCTTAGAATATTTTATTTATGAAATTGGGTTGAAAATAAATGATGTTAGTTATTTATTGAGTCAAAATGGGAAGTATTGGAATTTTATTCCAATAGTAGCCTTTTATAGTGAATAAAAAGGGCAAATGAGAAGAAAATGAATTTTTCGAAGTGTATTAATGATTAAAAATAGTGTTGTAATATTTTAAAAAGTGTTAAAATATTTAATATACTTATGTGAGTTAAGAAATAATTTTTATTTGACTCAGATTGTTTAAAATTGTGGTTTTTTGTCTAAAAATAACAATATTGTCAAATATTGTGTAAATTAGTAGTTTATTGGGAAAATTATATTTTAAAGTGCAAAAAAGAAAATATTTGTGTTAATCATGTTCACCTTGTTAAAATATGAAGAACGCATTTTGTCTCATGTAAAAAGAAGTTAATAGAGAAAGTTATGTTAAAAATAGTATAAAACCTATGTATATTAGCCTAAATAATTTTCTAAGTATGAGAATAGACTAATTGGGCATAGTAAACATCCAATAACCTAAATTCTAGAGTTTTCTAATGAAGTACGTTTCTTTTCTCCTAAAACTCATTACAGTAAAACCTAAATCAGAAAAGAAAAAGCTTCAAAGTACAGAATAATGGCTATCCTCTTCAAAATTTAATCTTCCAAGCTCAATCTTTGCAAATTTAAAAGCCTAATTCAAGTTAGAATCATAAAAGAAGGTAATCTCCAACCTATTCTATCTTAGAATCCATCTAAAACCCTTCTCTTCATCAAAAATCTATTTTTGTAGTGATAATTGTTGATTTGCTTCTCTACATGTTTGCATGTACCTGTTCTTAGTTTTACTGGTTTGGATGCTCTATTCTTGGCTAAAAGCATCAATCTTTGGCATATAAATTATAATTCAATCTTCATGAAGGCAAGGTGAGTGCAAAACTCACAAACCCTAGCCATTTATATGATCAAAGTGTTATAATCAGTGAATTACTGAATCTGAAACAAATTTAGGCATAACTTTCTCGTTTTTGATTCGATTTTGATAATTTTGGATGTTTCGAAAAGATAAATTCATGTACTACAATTTTATTGTTTTGAGTTTTTTGTAATTTTGATGTTAGCTATGTAAAAATTTAATTTTTCTACTGCAAACCCGAGAGCAAAACCAATATTTGCTCTTTCATTGAAACTGAAATGAATTTGACCATAACTACTTCGTTTCGTTACCGATTTAGATGTTGTTGGTCATTCTGAAAATCTTAGAAACTAAGCTACAACTTTTGTTTTATTCATTTTGTCTGATTTCGAAGTTATCTATGCTAAAATTGCAATTGTTTGTCGCTATCCTGTAAATGCATAAGTTCAGGCTGAGTTTGAATTTTTTTAAGTAATTTGATCATAACTTTCTTGTTTCAAATCGGAATTTCGAAATTTTAGATGTTCTGAAATCCTTGTAAAATATTCCACAACTTTTCTGTTTTTGGTTTTGAATGATTTTGAGGTTTACAAAGTGAATAACTGAATTTTTTATCGCTGGCCTGTGTTGATAGCTAGTGCACATAATTTTTTCTAAGTAGTATTTCGCTCATCACTTATTCATTACTGATCAAATTATCGAAATGTTTGATGTTATAGAACCCATATGATGTACTCTACAACTTTTATGTTTTGAGCTTTGTTGAATTTCGAAGTTTAAATGGTGGAAAATTGACGTTTTTACTTCTGGCCTGTCATTGACAGCCACAATATTTATGTATTTGTCTGATTTCGATGATTTCATTCGCATTCTTTTGCAATTTTTTTATGAAATTTTATGATAATATTTTATCATTTTGTCAACTAATCAAGTTAGGATGAGATTTGAATTTAAATTAATTTAAATTCGATTAAAATTAGATTATCGGTTTAGGCCGATTAAAATTGCAAATTGATGTTTTCTTGAGTTTTAAAGAAAAATCCGAATAAATTTCACAAAATCTTCTAACATCATGGTTGGGGTAATAAATGTTTTTATGTATTTTTAGAGGTTTTTAATCAATTATTCTTTTTTTAAGGCTTTTAAAAATTATTAAAATTCTTTGTAATGATGTGTTTTCTCTCAAAATCTTTTAGATAACTTTCTAAAATTTGTTTTATAACCCCATTTTCTCAAATAAAATCTTTTATAATTAATTTTTTTTATTTTAATTATTTTGATGCTTTTTCGGACGTATGAGGAAGTAAATTGTACAATTTAGTAAAAAAATACGTGGTATGGGACATGTATTTTTGCTTTATCGCTTAATATCGGATTTGAACGATCGAAACCAATTTGAAGTGTTATTTTGAGTTGATTTAGAATTTACCAAATTTGGTGAAGATTATTGGTTTAAGAATTACTCTTTGAGTATATTCGACGACGAAAAAATCTAGATGCATTTTATGATGGCCGATGAAATGATGCAATATTGATGTTAAGTTTTAATTTGCAACTATGGTTAGAAATAACCATCACAATGTTCTTTTACTTGCCTAGGAGATGAGGCAAGTTGTTATGATGGATTGATGATGATTTCGATATGTATGATGAATTTTTACTTATCGATGAAATGAGACAAGTCTCGATGTCACTTAAAACTCGTCCATGTAAGAGATAAGACGAGTTTGGTATCTTACGCTCGCCGATGAGATGAGGAAGTGTTTATTTGATGATGTTTTATGATGGTTTTCTAATGTGGCATCGACTAACGATTAGTAAACCAAAAGGTACGAACATATGGTATGGGACATACGTTGACGCCTATTGGGTTCCTATTCGAGAAGTTGAGACACATTCATGATGTTACTAGTGCTACAGACCGAGTACCCTATTGGAGTCATCACGATGTTCATGAAGTTATTACTCGACTCCAATCATCACGATGTTATTACTCGGGTTTTTGTGACTGGGTGTCATCAAGATGTTTCTAACTATATTCAATCAAGATGATCACGATGTTATGATGTTATGTGACCCCAAGTCATCACGATGAATGGTACCAAATAATGGTAGTACTAGTCAAGATGTAAATGCACGTGCTGTTTTCCATGAGGTTTTAGGTGTTTCGATTTCACTATTTTGATGATGATGCTTTAGTATAGCCTTATTTAAGAAAAAGGCTTATTGACATACATGGTTTTATTTGTGATTTCGAATATGATGTTTTGGATTCTTTTCGGGATCTATCAAGATGGATTTGAGACATTATATATATATATATATATATATATATATATATATATTATACCAATGAGATGAGGTATAAATTATGGTAATGCTTTTATGATGAGTGTTGATAATAGTTTTAAGATATATTTATATTTATACCAATGATATGAGGTATAAATGATTATGGAGATTCCTTTATAATGAGTTTAATGATGGATTTAAGATGTATTTATATTTATACCGATGAGATGAGGTATAATAATTAAGAAGTTTATATTAGATGAGTTTTATTTATGATGGATTCTTGAAATTTTAATTATCTTATGAAGATTTACTTTATGGTCCATATCCTCACCCATTTCATTCGGTTCTATATATAATTAGATAAGCCATGTCTATCTAATATACATATTGTATTCCTCTATGCAATCGTGATGAACCATTGATGTATCACTCTAGAGATAACTTGATGACCTATATCATTCCATTGGTAATGATGGAATGGTTCTCCCCTTATCTCTTATCATCACCTTTACTAATGATAAGCTCTAGCTAGCCTGACCCGTGTGTTTTCACTCGGTTCAGACCAAGTTGTTTCAGGTAACATCTATTGTGCTTAGCTTGAAGTTGATGTTGGATATCAGCTCTTCTTTCTCTTGAATAGTTTATTTCTTCCGCATACTCTGATGTTTTTACATTTGATTCGATGTATATGGTGTGGTCGTGTACCACCTTTATTTTATTCATATTGTATTGTACTGAACGAGTATCAGTGTATATGTATATATATGATGTTGGTTACTGTTCTCTGATGTGATTTACATTAAGTTATTGTATTTTGTTCTGATAGATCCGTTAGCCACCTATAGTTTTGGATTAAGCATTTACTGGGTATGTCGATCCACTTGAATTGAAAATTTATAATGCATTTATCGACATATTCAGTGGATGTTTAAGACAAAATTATAGATGGTCGCCCTTAACCAGCCCTATTCTCCGCTTTAGTAGACGGAATTACTTGTTAATTCTCTTTGTTAAGGTGGGTCTCGGGGTGGGGCGTTACAATATAGGTTGCTGTGTCGACACATTACAAATTATGAGTTGACACATCAATCCCTGGAAACAACCCTAGCTTTACCTTGGTCCATTTGTTGAGACAACCACCTATATTTGCAGATACATTGGTTTTTGTATCTCCACATGATAAAATTTGTATCGACCTATTCTTGTAACATAAGAATTTCCTCTTTTCCTTGCCCTTTTCATCCTAAACTCCTATACTTTTCATATCGATGTTTCATTATCATCCCAATACCATTTTAAGATAGTTTTCCTCCCATTTGATGAACACGCTTCTCTATAAAATTCTCATATTGTCTCAAGCTCTTCAAGTCGATCGATTATCCACCAAAAGCAGGTATTTAATTTTCGACGACCCATGCGCATATAAACACATCCAATACACATACAAGAGTCATCAGAACAATCCAAGCACATCGATACACATACAACTATGAGCACAATAATCCAAGCACATCCATTATCATTTAGTTCAATAGTGTTCATATTAGTGGTGTGTTAGTTTATTCAACATGTTGTTATATAGTTCCATACCTATCTTTTCTTAGTTGTACTAATTCCTTAGCACATTACATTACATGGTCACATACCTACTATCAGTTTAACTTTGAAGGAAGATAAACAATGTCTTAACACATTTAACCACATAACTTATCATTCATGCATGTGTGTATGTGTATCAGCTAATTATACAATGTATGGCTCAATTTAACAACCTGGTATTTCGAACCATTTGCATCCACACATGTTGGACTTGAATTGTTCAAAACAACAGATTGTTAATTTATATTAGGCAAAACTCAACATATACAGTAAATAAATAAATCACGGAATCACAGACACAGAGTAATATAACAATAAGCAACGAAATAGACAAATAGTAGTTCATGAAGCAACTACATAAACAACAGAGTATGAAATAAAGGACAATAGAGTGTCTCAAATACAGTATATTCTCGAATACAAATAGATGACAAGTCTGAACAAACAACTGGATGCTGAAAACTACTTAGATATAGATGGATCTCCAAGCGAAACTCCAAACTCCAAAGGTGAGTCTCAAATGTTGTGCCACTCAGTCTGACCTGAGTGTAAAGAAAAACACAAAACACTCGAGTCAGGATTAACATTCTTATATTAATAAATTCAACTCAAGTGAAATGTCAACTGAAATATAAGTAACTTAAAGGATGTTTGGGATTTCCATCCTCTAAGGATCCATGGAACTATCTACATGTAGTAATATACGCTATTATAATATGTCTATCAGTAAAGTAAAAGTATTAAAATAGCGTTAAGGCGTTACCCACATCCCCCTTAACACATTTTATATATTCCCATAATCTATACAGTACCGTAGGCTTCTCCTTTAGGTTTACCCAAATGGCACCCCATAGGTATGGTATAATACAAACTCGTAGAAGGCACTCTAGGGCATGTGAATATGGCACTCGATGCAATGCCAGGGTAGATTTACCAATTGCAGAACCGGGCTAGTGGTAACGCATAGAAGCTACTACCGCCCAGCTCGGAACACACTCCCATAACCAAAGGTGCATCCAATCAAATCACAAAAGAAATATAATGGTATCAAAGAAGCGTGTCCGATCAGAGGAATGACCTTACTTGGCCCAGGTATAGCTCCTATTTTAGTCACATCTAAGTTGAATCACGGGAGTCAGGGTCACGTCATACCTTATACAGAAATCGTTCGCCGAACTATCCTACTTCATTTTTGAAATCTCTACCACGTACACACTTTTTAAAGTGGTTTTTGTTATTGGCAGAGAGTATGACAATATTCGATCCCGGTATCTTTAACAACCAAACGCTTATTTCACACCATGGTCACTTCATTTCGAATAGTTCATATTTCATATCAAAATATCACATCCATTTTAAAACCATATCGATTGGATGTCATTATTCACTTTAAGAAATATTTATTTCCAGAATCATAACACTTTCAAAATTATAACACTTTCAAAATCATAGCACTTTTGAAATCATAGCACTTTGAAATCATAACACTATTGAAATCATAATACGTTTGAAATCAACACTTCGACTCAAACAGTTTAGATCTTGAAAATGGTATATGTAATAAATAGTTATAAATTAAAATAGTTTATACAATAAAATAATTTATATGTTAAAATAGTTTATATATTAAAATACTTTATATAATAAAAATAGTTTTACCCAATTTCGCAAATCGATTTAAATCATCTTAAATTCCAAAATTCAATTTAAATCAATTCAAGTTTAACAATTTCAATTTAAAGTTCAAAGATTTAAGTTACACATTCAAACATTTACAATATAAATTTCTTTTATATTTCAACATCTAACTTTTAATTTATTAAAATTTGAAACTATTCCCTTAACCATTTTTATAATAGTTTATTTAAATCCCAATTTATATATTTAAATCAATATTAAATATTCAATCTCAAATTTATTCAAAATTAAGAATATTCATTTTAATCGTTTTTATCAAATCAAGTTATACTCATATCTTTTCAAAATCTCAAAACTAATAGGTTTAAATCAGTTCTTTCTTAAATTCAATTATTAACCAATTTAAATTCCAAGTCAACATTAATTTATCCACCCAACCTTTTTATTAAAGTTATAAATCAATTTTAGAATGTTAATATAAATTTTAAATAATATTTTGAAACATATTATATGCTAATTAAATAAAATTTATTAAGTTAAATTTTATTATTAATTTTATTTTGTATTAAATCTTATTTTATAAATTTTTAAAATAATAAAACTATAAGAAAATCTTAAAATTTATATTTTTTTCAAAACTAACTTATAAATTCAAATTTCCAAAACATATTAATTCAAAATCTAAATTTTATACATATATAGAAATTACATCTATAAGTATTATATAAACAATATTTTTTAAAACCTATATATTTCCTTTCAAACTTTTGGAATCATTTTTCAAAATATAGACCAACGGTGTCTGTATATAATTTTCTTTCCTATTGTCAAGTGATACAGATATTTATCATTTAATCCATAATTTAAATATTTACGGGTATACATCATTTTAATCAGCAATCCTAAAATTTTAAAGTAAATGAAAATTGCTTGGGTTTATCATTTCAAGCCATAACGATTTTCCCTTATTCTACAAATCATTCAGGTATGTATCATTTCAACCCATAGGGAATTCTCAATTAACAGGGAACTTGTAGAGTGAGAACGTTTATGATAATAATATAACATATCAACAACATGCATTTATCATTAGCGATAAATTAAATATAAACAACAGGATATGGTGTCATATCTCACAGGTGAACAGATACAGATAATGGCATATCATATGTAACAATTAACTAATTAACAGTTCAGTTTAGCAGCATATTTCAATTGTCGTTTCAAATTAAATCAAATTCAATAATCATGCGTGATTTCTTAACTTTCGAGGCTAGAGAACAAAAATGGTGAAGAAGATGATACGGACACGCACATGGATAAGTGATAAAGCTAGAAAATTGCTGCTGTAATCTTTGGATGGCAGCGAACAAAGAAAAACTAAAATATTGACGAGCTAAGGAGATTGGCTGCAATAGTAGATATACAGACTTATATGTATATATATATATTTTTGTTTCTAAAAAAATCAATTTCAAAACATATATTTCGAATCAATATTTATTTCAAACACGTATAAAATAAAATTTCCATATATATATATTTAAAATCAACTCATACATACTTATATATAGACTAATATATAAACGCATGTACAAGCTTACATACTTATTATAATCAAAATTTACTAAAATCAATGCAACTTAACTCATTATAATATACTGGGAATCACATATCATACGTAAACTTGTATTTTATACAAACAACAAATTTGCTTACAAATAACCTATATAAATTTGAAGCTGTTATAACTTATAACATAGACATAGTATTTAAACTAATATGACATATAACTAACGTAAACTCATATATAGGGACCACATATAGTATAGCTTATATAAATTATATCTGTACATTTATATAAACTGACACAATATAACTCAAGTGTACATTGCCAATATAAAACTTACATAAATTTACATATATTGGCTACAAATTATTATCTTAAAACTATATATACACTTTGTAAATATATTACTATATATATATATGTACACTAACATTTATATACATACATCCTTCAAACCAGTACCCATATCAACAAATTGATATGTATATATAATATATTTAAAACCAATTATATTTCTAATGCCACGTACAATATAAAAATATGCATATACAGGTGATGTATAAGAGATATAGAAATCAGGTAAATACTTACAAACTGATATATTACTTATACAATTATATAACCAACAGATCTACCATTTCATATACAACTTATATATAAATGAACATATATGAAAATCCTTCATAATGTAAATAAACTTATATACATATATGTATGTCAACAAAGTATATAGCAAAACCCAAACCAGATCATATATAAGAAACATAGTTCAGCCACAACATATATATAAGAAACATAGTTCATCCACAACATATATATATATATATATACACACACTCACGCATATATGTGTATAAAACAAATTAGAAATCAATATATACAGGAACAGAAGTTAAAAGCATGGAACACACAAAAACAAAAAAATAAAAAAAATATGTTGCACATGTATACACGTAACCCATATATAACAAATATATAAGAGGGGATGGGTTTACGGCTAAGGAGGGCTGCTCACTGGCATTTGGTTGGCGTTGTAGAAAGGCGGGGCTGGGTGAGATGGCGCTGCTGTCGGCATGGCTATGGGTTGGATGTAACGATCTCGATTTTAAATCAAATTTAAATTGGTAATTTATTTAAATTTTAGAATTTAATTGTGAACTAATTTGAAATTTTAAATCAAATAAGAATATGTGTTTGTTATATATATATATATATATATATGAATTGATTTTAAAAAAAAGATTTTGATTTGAAATTCAAGGATAAGTATCTTATAAATAAAAATTGAATTTAAAAGCTTTATACTTTTAATATATATGTATATATGTGACTATTTAATAATGTATAAATAGAATTTAAAAATCATTTCTATAAAAGTTGTATAAGTACAATTAATAGAAAATGCATAAATATAAACATTCATAATAACTTTCATTTAAAACGTAAAACAAGAATTAATAAAAAAAAATCTATAAATACTTTCTTTTATATACTTGAAAATAAATATAGCTGGTATATATGTAAATAAATATAAAGCTTTGATATACATATATCTTTTGAAAAATAAATAAGATTTATAAAAGGATCAAATACTTTCTTTTAGATGTTATATATGAATAAGTAAAAATTTGTATATATAACAAATCTATTTCATAATAATTAATAAATAAAAATATAAAACATGTTTCATAAATATAAAGTAAAGGATTTTAACAAAATTTATAAATAAATTTAACAAAAAGGCCTTCAAAACAATTTAGACAACAATGACATTTGTAACATGATACACAACTAAATTACAAGTGTTAATATACAAAGAACAAGTGGCATATCATATAATTCAAAGTGTAGATATATGTATAAAAAGAAAGAAACTGGCCACATGTTTCTTCTTCGATTCATCTCTAATCTGAAAAAAAACTGAAATCAAAAGAAAAAATATATATGCAGATCAAAGGAAAAATATCAAAGCTTCAGTCTGGTAACAATGATTCAAAGCTAAGATAGGACTAAAATTAAAGTTCTCAGATTAAAACCAAGCAGAATCAAAACAAAATTCCAACCTGAAACAAAGATTTCAAGCTCAACATGATTATTATAGGCTAAACCAAGATTAGAATCAAATGCAAGCTTTAGAATCAAGATCCTTATCAAAGAAGAAAAAATAATAAACCTTTCTCTGGAACTGGATGAGTAAACCTTCTTCTAAAAAATGAAATTTAAATCTGTTATGTTGTTTGCATGTGAAGATCTTAAATGAATGGTATAAATTATGCTTGCATGTACATAGGTTCTTGTATATATATGAATATATTAAGGTGTGCATGTCTGCTATATTCATATTCATCTCTGTTTACAGATACATGGTTTAGATTTAACTTTAAAATTCAAAATCACTTAAACTAATTACTGTTAGGCCTTGGATTTCAAACCAAATATGTTTTTTTATACATAAATTAAGATGTAAAAATAGGTTCAAGCATAATAGATTTGGGAATCTTCTGAAATCAAGAAAATACAATAGATTTTAAAAATACATAAAAACCAAACATTTTAATATGCTGATTCGAGATTACAACCTGAATCGTTCTGCAAAAGATAATTTTTAAAATAAAAACCATGAATTTTAGATTGGGACTGGGACATCATTTCGGGGATGACCAGAATATGGTTTTCGAGCAAATTTTGGTGACTGGAGAATTTCTGGTGGTCGGGGTCCTGGCTGGAGCGAGCTTTGGGTTCATCAATGTCGGGAAAAATATCAGGAGGGAGTATAGATCATCGTGGCGTCGGCGTTTGGGCAAACTAGGGTTTATGAACTCAACATGGCCAAGCCTGGAAACAAGATCATGGCAGCGCTCTGGTTGTTCGAGTTGCATCGAGCTTAGGGGATGGTTGCGTGGAAGGTTTGCGGAGATGTGGCCGGTGTTTCTGGTCTTACGGTGGTCGGCGTCGTGGGTTCGAGGGGTTTCTTTGGTGTTGGGTTTTGGTTCCAGGTAGTACAAATTGCTCAATCTTGATTGTGGGTTTATAATGGAGATTTGGTATCGGGGTCGTAGTTTCAGGCAATGTTCGACATGCCAGAGGTTGCATGGGTAGTCGGAGTCGTCTTGGTCGACTGTGCAGGCGCACTAGTGTAGAATGGTGTCAGTAGTGTCTGTTTTGTTTGGCTGTGGAGTGACTCGAAAAGTGGCTCAGGTTTTTGTGATGTTTGCTCGAGTTCATTATCGAGTAGGTCACGAGTGAAATCATGTTTCCAAGTTTAAAGTTTTAAACAGTCTAAGTTTAAAAAAAATGGAAGAAGCTGTAGAAACTCGAGTCTGGACTCGAGCAAATTCTCGGGTAGAACTCGAAGCAAGTTTTTAAATTGCAGATTTTAAAAGGATTTTTTTATAAAAAAGGTTTTAAATTTAAATTGAATCTAATTTTAAATATTAGGTAAAATAAATTTTTTCTTAAACATTTGATTTAGAAGTTTTATATGTTTACTTAAAAATTTGTTAAGTTAAATTGGTAAGTTATTTTAAATTTTAAATTTAATTTTAAAGTTTAATTTAGAAGTGGAATGTTTTAAAATGTATTCAAGCTATGTTAATGATAATTAGGTCATTAATAAAGATAAAGTTTTATCTTAAAGTTAATTAAGATTTTGATAATTAATGACTAATTAATTAAATAAGGTAATTAAGGGTAATTAATTAGTTTAATTTAATTAATTTTTAAGGATTAATAAATTTATAATTAAAGGTTATAATTAATTAATTAGAGATTAATAAATTGGTAAACGTGATTAATTAATTATTGTGTCTAATTAAAGGAAAATTAATCAAGGTTATTAATTTATTTATGTGACTAATTAAAGGTTAATTAATTAAGGTAATTAATTAAAAGATAATTAATTTATTAATATGATTAATTAAGATTAATTTATTAATTAAGGATAATTACTTAATGAACGTAATTAAAAATAATTACTTAATGGAAGTAATTTAGAAGGATAATTACTCAATTTGTGATTAATTAATATAAGTGATTAGGATAATCACTTATTATAATTAACTAAAGATAATTAGTCAAATGGTTATTAGTTAAGGGTTAATTAATTTATTATCAAAAAATAATTAATTAAATGATAATTATTTAAGGATTGATTAATTAATATAATTAATTAAGGATAATTAATTAAGGATAATTACTTAAAAGATAATTAAATAATTAAAGGTTAATTTTTTAATGATTAAAGGTTGATTAAATTATTAATTAAGATTGGTTAATTAATAATTAAAGGTTGATTTATTTATTATTAAAGGTTAATTAATAAATGATTAAAGGTTAATTAATTAAGATAGTTTGTAATTAATTAATATTAATTAACCAGAATTAGTAATTTATTCATAAGTGATTAATCTGATTTAAATTTATCAGATGATTAAGTGATCTTACTTATGGATGTTTGTATTCTATCGAATGTTGAATTATTTGATATTTCTGGTGTGCAATGTTTTGTGTTATGAATTATTTTGATTTGAGCTGTGATGAATGTAATTTACTTATCTGCAATAAATTTATATTATTTATCTGTAAATCTATGAATGAAGATAAGCATTATAGGATTATACCGCTTATCGATATTGCTGTGTTTGGATTGTGATGACTGATGTTGTTGCACTATTGTGTGGAACCCCTGGACTACACCACACACAGATATGGATTGCATGATTGGTTAGGTCATAGATTTTGGAATCTAATATTTTTCAAATGAGGAAAAGTTAAATTTTGAATCCAAATGGTTTTGGAAATGGAAATTGGGTTAAATATGAATAGCTTTTGAAAAGGAAGTTTGAAATTGAAGATTGGTTTGAATATAATATATCTTGTTAAAGTTTTGAAATTATTTTGGAAACTATAGTTTGAAAAGTAGTTATATAATTTATATGTATGGATTTTAACCGTCTTTAATGTATTTTATAAGTATTATTTTAGGAATTTGAATTTAATCCAAGTTTATACTTTAAAGGATATAACTTGTGCATAATTGATTAGATTTTTCCGAAACTAAAAGCATTTGTTTCCAAATAATAAGGGCTTTCATATAAAGAAAGGATTTCCATTTTTGTTAAAAAGGGTTTCAAATTTAAAGTGGAATTTTTTTGAAAGCTATAATTGAATCTTTGTGGAAGATTGTTGAACTTTGTTTTGAAATTGAAGAGGATCTTAGAAGGTATCTTTTGTATAAAAGATTTAGGATTGAAATGGGATAGTTTTGAAAGCTATGAATGAATCTTTGTGAAAGATTAGTGAACTTTGTTTCCAAAATAAGAGGATCTTAAAGATGTATTGTAACAACCCTGTATTTTGTGATTTATTTTTTTTGTATATTTTAATTATTTTAATTAAAATTTGATTTTAAAACTTATTTTTTTTATTTTGAATGATTAATTTTGTTACTTTAAATATAAACATTAGTTTTGATATGAATTATCATTCCAAAACATAACTAAAAAGAATATTTTCCAAAAAGTGAATTTTGGTCAAATTAATCAAACTTTGACTTTTAATTTAAATTTTTAAAAGTTTGAAAATTTAAATTTTATCTTTTATTATGAAAGTACATAAAATTTAAAGAACACTGCTTTTCGTTTCGTTGAAAACGGATTTAAATTGCAAAAGTTATACTGTTTTCAATATTGTGTGTATATTGGGCTATTCAGCAATAGTCTTTATTTTAAATTTTATAAATGACATTTTATTTGATATATCTTATTCCAACTTGTATATTTATGTTATATTATGTATACTTTGACTTTTGGATATTTTTTAAATGATAATAGAATTTTTCAAAAAATTTACTGTATTTATTTCCTATTTTTTTTAGGCTGTTTTCTTATTTTCTGCTATTTCTTCATTAAAATTATATATAAATTTATTTGTTTTTATTTGTTTTGTGAATGTACTTTTATTTTATATTATTATTTATGTTTAAAAATATATTACAAGCTCATATGAATTTTCTAAAATTTATTTCATGTAATATCAAATTTTCTAGACTAGTTTACTATTTTAGCTATTTTCTTTAATTTAACTTTATATATTTAATAAATATTATATATATTTATATTTTGATAAATTTTCTAAATCTTATCTGTTATTATTATTAGTTCCAGAATATCAAGTTATGTAAACAAATTTAAGAAGTTTGAAAGGTTTAAAGGCTAAGAAACGTAATGTCGTTTCACGTTTCTTTTACAGTTTCTTTTGTCATCAATTCATCAGTTATTTTAGCCACTCCTTACTTTATTTATTTATTTTATACATTCACTTTTATTTGCCATGTTTATACTTTATTAATATTAATTTCATATGTATTTTGATTAAAAATAGATTTTTCCAAAGATTATTTGGGTTGTTTCAATTTATTTAGCCTAGTTTCACATATATTGATATTTTCTTTATATAAATTATATAATTTAAAATGTATTTATTTATTTTTCTTATTTACATTATTTATGAGATTATTTATCTATTTTATCAGGTTTTTTATGTATTTACAAAATAGAAAAGAGAAACTTGAAAGGCCTTAAACTTTATATCTTCCTATGGGCCTTTATAGTCCACCCTTTTACTTTTAACCTAACCTTTCACCACTTAACCCTAACTATTCCTCATATTTTTTCTCCAGCCGACTTCTTCCTGTTATTCACGAATTTTCAAAGCTTCAAAACCCTAAAAATCATGGCCTCCATCTTGAAGAAAAAAATTTAGGTAAATTCCTCTTTTCTTTCTACTTTTTATTCTATTTCTATGCAAATTTGCCTTGCTTTCTCCCCTGATTGGAGCGGCTTTCCCCCTTGCTCCACGGCCACCACCCCCTTCCATCTCTTCCCGACCATCATCACCATCTAAGCCTACAGCCATGACCATTGCCGAACACCCCTTGATGGTCAAACTCTTCCAAATGCAACCAAAAGCCTAGATCTATGCTTGTTTGGCCTTTTCTTGCTCATCCACTTCAACCACCACCCTAACCACCACCGTAGCAGCAAATCATCACACACCCCTCCAACCTCTGTCCAGATCTGAAACATCAAGAGCCGAGCCAAACAATGCATGTAGACGAGCCTTGTGGTGCACCAAAACTACACTATGTTGCCTAGTCTCTTGATATTCTTATGCTGTAACTTCCTCCACATGTTCTAGCCTTTATGCCATGCATTCCTATGATTAAACCAGAGCCAAAGTCATGTCAAACCTGACCTAAATAAACCCCTAGGTCGTGCAAAAGAATAGAGAAAGCAAGGCAAAAGTCATTGCATTCATATCTCTTTTTATTCCTTTTTATTTCAAAGTTATTTCATATCTAGTTTTATTGAATTTGTGTTTGTTTGGATATTTTGTTTTGGGTTGTAACACAAGTTCTAAGCTTGGATCTCTTCCCACTTGAGCCTATTGCTGCGTCATCGTGCCTTTTGCAATCAGTTGTGTCATTGGTATTAAAATCTCCAGCCATAAAAGGTGAGTAAAACTCACACGACGTTTATACTTATGCAGTTGTGAAACAACAACAATTGAATATGTAGAATTTTATGTGATGTTATAACTGACTGTGATTATTTATATATGATGTTAAATTTCGTGTCATATCATCTGTTATTATATATATGTTGTTACTGTTCATTCATATTTTTTTATCACCATTGCAAGTTCCCTGTAGACTAGAATCACTATGGGTTGAAATCATACATACCCGAACGGACTTTAGAATAGGGAAAAATCGTTATGTGCTGAAATGATAGGCCTGAATGATTTTCAAATTTATTTCTTTTACTTGGGACTGCGGGTTTGAAATGATAAAACCCGGATTTTTCTTTGTAAATTACGGGTTGAAATAATATATTACCCGTATCACTTTACCTAGCGTTGAAAATTATATACAGGCCCGTAGTTAAAATATGTTTTTCTAAAATGTTTAAAATATTTTAGAAATGTAATTATTATAACATTTTGATTTAAAATTTATTAAAAATAAATTTTGTAAAGTATTATTGATTTTCTGAACAATTGTAAGTGAAATGAATTAATGAAAAGTTAGAAAATTTTGAACGTAAATTATTTTGGAAAATTTGATTTAATTATAATTGGAAATTAAATTGAATACGAAATTATGATAAATTTATGATAATTTGAATTTAAATGAATTAAAAGTGATTTTTATCATATTAATGATTTTTAACAAATTTGAAATGTGAAATGAAAGAATATTTTAAGTTGAAATTTTGAAATATAACTAAAATTGGAAATTTATGAAATTGACTTAAAAGTGAACTTTTAGTTAAGTAAATAAAAATAAAATTAAGTTATATTTGAGAATTTGAACTTAAGTGTTAAGTTGAAATTTAATGTAATGGATTTAAAATTGAACATTGCAATTTAATAAGTGAATTATTATTAAATCTTGATTTTTGAATGAAAATTTAACTTTATAAGATCATGAACTTGAGGAAAAATTAAATGATGTTATAAATGTGAAAATGTATGATTTTATAAGTTAAAAATGTTTTAAATAAAAATATAATTGGTTGAGAAATTATATTGAATATTTGAAGTTAATTGACTGTATTTTTGAAATGCTATTAATTACAATGTAAATGATATTACAGCATTTGAAAATCCTGTAGTTGATGATAATGAACTAAAAAGCTAAATTGAATTAAAAGCTATTATAGAAATTTTTGTAAGTGCTATAAATTGTTGAATTTAACTAAGTTTATTCGAAATTTAAGTAAACCCTATCACAACATTTTAAAATGTTGTCTTTTGTTAAATTGAACTGTTTTGAATGTATTTTTCCGTAGCGTTTTCTAAATGCCACGAAAAGTGAATTTTCACTGCTTTGATAAACTTAAGTGAATAAATGAACTTTGGAAGTCGAAAATTTTGGAAATTTAATAATTTAATTATTAAACATAATAACTTCATTTTAATGATTAAAAATGATTTTTGGAATATATACTGTTTTGAAATGTGGATTGAAATGATATTTTAAATTGAATAAAATGAATAATGATTTGAAATGAATGTGGTTTCAAAACGATATGATATTTTGATATATTAAATGATTGAAATGTGGTTTTGAAAACATATGATATTTTGATATATTAAAATGGTTTGAAAATGGAGTTTTGAAAGATATGATATTTTGATATTAAAATGATTTGAAAAGAAGATCCGAAAGATATGATATTTTGGAACGATTTAATCTTTATTTTGGTAAAGATTTGGGTTGAAATAATATTTTATTTTGAAGTATAAATATTGTTTTAAAAGGTTATAACTACGGGTTATAATAACTATTGGTTGTTAAAGAGACCGGGATCGGATATTGTCTTATAGCCGGCCAATACCGAAAACCACTTTAATAACTGTGTACGCGGTGGAGATTCCAGAATGAAGTAGGATGGTGGCGATGTTCTCGAGGTATATTACGTGGACCCAACTCCCGTGAGTTGGCATATATGACTAAAACAGGAGCTATATCGGGCTACACAAAGGGTCGCACCCTTTCATCGAGCATGCTCCATCGGAAACCATTCTATTACTGTTGTGATTCGATTCGGTGGTGCCACTTTGATTCGGGGGTATTGTTCAAGGTGGGCGGAAGCTGCTGGCTTGCCGTCACCACCGGTCCGGGAGTGCAAACGGTGTATCCACCCTGGCATTGCCTCGCGTGCCGTGTCATATCCTTATATCGAGCCCACTACGATTTTGGTTTTAAAGATCCGACCGCGTTAAGGTTCACCATCTCCTTAACGCTATTTTCTATATGATTATACTTTACTGACTAGACACTACTGTATGTAGTGCAATATACTACATAGTAAATAGTTTAACGGATCCTTAGAGGATGGGAGGTCCCAAGCATCTTCTAAGTTACTTGTATCTTTACTACAGTTCACTTGAGTTGGTTTACATTGTATAAGTATGTATGTGCTGACTCGAGTGTTTGTATTTTTATTTACGCTCGGGTCAGCCTGAGTTATTCACAGATTTGGATTTCCACTTTCTAGAGATTGGAATCGCTGGAGATTATCTACTTGTCAAGTTTAACTTTTGAAATCTGTTGTTCCTTTCAGCTCTTGTATTAGTTGACATCTATGAAGTGAGACTTCTTTTGTACTTTATTTCCTCTGTTGTATTTTATGTAACTCTGATATTTTTATATAGTAGCTCCATGAACTACTATCTCTTTTTACTTCCGCTGCATTATTATTACTCTGTGTCTGTGATCTGTGATTTTTATTTACTGTATATTCTGAGATTTGCCAAATTTTTAATTACAACGCGGTATTTTGAGCAATTCAATTCCGGCATGAGTGTCTACCTATACACTTATAATGGATGCGAATGGTTGAAAATATCGGGTCATTACAGTTGGTATCAGAGCTTTGGTAGCTCTAGGCAAAACTCAGCATATGGAGTGAATGTATTTACAGAACCACTTACATTCGAGTTTGAATCTCTTCCTTTTTGACTCAATTCCTTTGAATTTTGGAACGTTCCCTACGATTCCAAAATCCATTCGTATCCTTCACTATTCATCTTCTTTTGACTCTGGAGTATTTCATAACTCCGCTTTGAATGATCTTTCTAGTAAGTCGGCAATCACGCCAATTTCAAATTGAATTGAAAAAAAGAAGGGGGAAACTCCTTTACAAATTAGCATCGATTCACCAGAGATTTATATCTATCCTTGGTTTAGATGCTAATATCTTTTGTTATTCCAAACTCTAACTCTCGAGATAGAATGTAGATTTACCCTAGAAAATCCACATTGATCTTATTCTTTAAGTCAAGGTTGACCCGGTTAAGGTTGCCCGTGATTTATTTAAGTTAATCCACCTCCCTATTTTGTTATTTAATCATCTTGTCTTTTGTTTCCAATCTATTCTTCTAAACATTTTGAATTGTACTTGTGTATCTATGTTTTGTTTTATATATTGTGTTGTTTGGGTTGTTGATGTTGATTTGGGTTTCCGATCGATCCGTCTGATCAACGCTATCGATAGGATTTCTAAAACACTTTGACAGAACAAACTGACACAATAATATTTTTAAATTTGGTCAATGAAATAAAATTTTGATATATAAGTAAATTTATGGAACTTAATAAACTGGTTTAAATTGATTATTTGAAGTGATAATACTTAATTTATCATTTATTGTTCTATAAATGAATTTATAAATAGTTGTTTATAAATTAATTTGGGAACTGAAATGAATTTAGAACAAGAAATTTGAGAATTTGATTTCCAATGGTTTCAAACCTTTTGTTTAAAAAGTTTTAAAAGGGATATATTATTTAAAGTATTTTCAAATAGAAATTTGTTTCCAAAGAATTTTAAAGTTTAAAATTAGTGCTCTTCTCATTGTCGCTGGGAAATAACTTCGGTGATGATCGCGACATCATCGACGTTCATTTTCGAGTTTCGAAGTGAAGAGACTGTTCTGTAGTCTTGCTACAGTTTTGTTTCTGGGGAATTTAATTGATTTGAATTTCTAAAATATGACTTGATTTATAATATATATAGATATATGATTGAAATTTGATTTGACATATTATATATATTATTACTTATCTCTAAATGGTTTGGAGAAATCGGAAATACAATTCTTAAATTTTAATTTAAATAATAATTTCAATTATAAAAAGAGAATCAAAAATTTGGATAAATGATTAAAACTTGAGAGAATTGAATTGGAAAGTTTTATTTGTATAATATAATTGCATTCAAATATAACTTACCTTAATTTCAGAAGTTAACAATGTAATTAGATAATATACAATATAAAAAGATTTTATAAATGAAATTTGAGTGGTTATAATAAATGTTATACACTTAAATTTTAATTATAAAATGATTAACAGAGGTAAATATAATAAAGGGTAATTGAATAACTTACAATAAAATGATGTTAAAAGAACTAAGAATGAAAGAAAGCAGTTATAATAAGTGTAAGTATGTTTAACATAAGTGATAAATATAGTGAGAGGAATAAATTTAATTTTAATTAGGAATAAAGAAGAATTAAATTTATTAAGTACATTGTGAGTGTAATAAATGATTATTTTTCAAACCCATGGTTTTAAAAATTGTTAATTTAAGAAGATTGGATAATAAGATATTGAAATTTGGGATAGTTAAGATTTATTTAACTTGTGTAAAGATTTATTCTCTATTTAAGTTGAAATTTCCATGCTTTCAAATTTATTTCCTTATTTTGTTTTTCAAACTATCTTTTGGTTGTCCTTATCATCCTTATCTTGCTATAGACTGGTATAGGCATCTTTCTATAATCTTTGATAATCTTTGGTACTCATTTGAATCTATTTTGCGTGCTTGAGTTCTTGATTTTGGAGAATCTTGAAAAGATCATCTCCACCTTGTTAAACATACCTGTAACAATAGTTATCAGGTATAATTTATATCTCCTTGTCATCTTGTCCTAATCTTATTTCACTCTATTTTTTTTCTGTGTTTTCCTGTACCTCGTTCCTTTTCGGGGACGAAAAGTTTTGAGTGGGGGAGAGTGTAACAACCCTGTATTTTGTGATTTATTTTTTTTGTATATTTTAATTAAATTTTGATTTAAAAACTTATTTTTTTATTTTGAATGATTAATTTTGTTACTTTAAGTATAAACTTTAGTTTTGATATGAATTATCATTCCAAAGCATGACTAAAAAGAATATTTTCCAAAAAGTGAATTTTGGTCAAATTAATCAAACTTTGACTTTTAATTTAAATTTTTAAAAGTTTGAAAATTTAATTTTTATCTTTTATTATGAAAGCACATAAAATTTCAAGAGCACTGCTTTTCGTTTCGTTGAAAACGGATTTAAATTGCAAAAGTTATACTGTTTTCAATATTGTGTGTATATTGGGCTATTCAGCAATAGTCTTTATTTTAAATTTTATAAATGACATTTTATTTGATATATCTTATTCCAACTTGTATATTTATGTTATATTATGTATACTTTGACTTTTGGATATTTTTTAAATGATAATAGAATTTTTCAAAAATTTACTGTATTTATTTCCTATTTTTTAAGGTTGTTTTCTTATTTTCTGCTATTTTCTTCATTAAAATTATATTTAAATTTATTTATTTTTATTTGTTTTGTGAATGTACTTTTATTTTATATTATTATTTATGTTTAAAAATATATTACAAGCTCATATGAATTTTCTAAAATTTATTTCATATAATTTCAAATTTTCTAGACTAGTTTACTATTTTAGCTATTTTCTTTAATTTAACTTTATATATTTAATAAATATTATATATATTTATATTTTGATAAATTTTCGAAATCTTATCTGTTATTATTATTAGTTCCAGAATATCAAGTTATGTAAACAAATTTAAGAAGTTTGAAAGGTTTAAAGGCTAAGAAACGTAATGTCGTTTCACGTTTCTTTTACAGTTTCTTTTGTCATCAATTCATCAGTTATTTTAGCCACTCCTTACTTTATTTATTTATTTTATACATTCACTTTTATTTTCCGTGTTTATACTTTATTAATATTAATTCTATATGTATTTTGATTAAAAATAGATTTTTCCAAAGATTATTTGGGTTGTTTCAATTTATTTAGCCTAGTTTCACATATATTGATATTTTCTTTATATAAATTATATAATTTAAAATGTATTTATTTATTTTTCTTATTTACATTATTTATGAGATTATTTATCTATTTTATCAGGTTTTTTATGTATTTACAAAATAGAAAAGAGAAATTTGAAAGGCCTTAAACTTTCTATCTTCCTATGGGCCCTTATAGTCCACCCTTTTACTTTTAACCTAACCTTTCACCAATTAACCCTAACTATTCCTCATTTTTTTTTCTCCAGCCGTCTTCCTCCTGTTATTCACGAATTTTCAAAGCTCCAAAACCCTAAAAATCATGGCCTCCATCTTCAAGAAAAAATTTTAGGTAAATTCCTCTTTTCTTTCTACTTTTTCTTCTATTTCTATGCAAATTTGCCTTGCTTTCTCCCCTGATTGGAGCGGCTTTCCCCCTTGCTCCACGGCCACCACCCCCTTCCATCTCTTTCCGACCATCACCACCATCTAAGCCTACAGCCATGACCATTTCCGAACACCCCTTGATGGTCAAACTCTTCCAAATGCAACCAAAAGCCTAGATCTATGCTTGTTTGGCCTTTTCTTGCTCATCCACTTCAACCACCACCCTAACCACCACCGTAGCAGCAAATCATCACACAACCCTCCAACCTATGTCCAGATTTGAAACATCAAGAGCTGAGCCAAACAATGCATGTAGACGAGCCTTGTGGTGCACGAAAACTACACTATGTTGCCTAGTCTCTTGATATTCTTATGTTGTAACTTCCTCCACATGTTCTAGCCTTTATGCCATGCATTCCTATGATCAAACCTGAGCCAAAGTCATGTAAAACCTGACCTAAATAAACCCCTAGGTCGTGCAAAAGAATAGAGAAAGCAAGGCAAAAGTCATTGCATTCATATCTCTTTTTATTCCTTTTTATTTCAAAGTTATTTCATATCTAGTTTTATTGAATTTGTGTTTGTTTGGATATTTTGTTTTGGTTGTAACACAAGTTCTAAGCTTGGATCTCTTCCCACTTGAGCCTATTGTTGTGTCATCATGCCTTCTGGAATCAGTTGTGTTATTGGTATTGAAATCTCCAGCCATAAAAGGTGAGTAAAACTCACACGACGTTTATACTTATGCAGTTGTGAAACAACAACAATTGAATGTGTAGAATTTTATGTGATGTTATAACTGACTATGATTATTTATATATGATGTTAAATTTCATGTCATATCATCTGTTATTATATATATGTTGTTACTGTTCATCCATATCTGTTTATCACCATTGCAAGTTCCCTGTAGACTAGAATCGCTATGGGTTGAAATCATACATACCTGAACGGACTTTAGAATAGGGAAAAATCGTTATGTGCTGAAATGATAGGCCTGAATGATTTTCAAATTTATTTCTTTTACTTGGGACTGCGGGTTTGAAATGATAAAACCCGGATTTTTCTTTGTAAATTACGGGTTGAAATGATATATTACCCGTATCACTTTACCTAGCGTAGAAAATTATATACAGGCCCGTAGTTAAAATATGTTTTTCTAAAATGTTTAAAATATTTTAGAAATGTAATTATTATAATAAAAATTTATTAAAAATAAATTTTGTAAAGTATTATTGATTTTCTGAACAATTGTAAGTGAAATGAATTAATGAAAAGTTAGAAAATTTTGAACGTAAGTTATTTTGGAAAATTTGATTTAATTATAATTGGAAATAAATTGAATATGAAATTATGATAATTTGAATTTAAATGAATTAAAAGTGATTTTTATCATATTAATGATTTTTAACAAATTTGAAATGTGAAATGAAAGAATATTTTAAGTTGAAATTTTGAAATATAACTAAAATTGGAAATTTACGAAATTGACTTAAAAGTGAACTTTTAGTTAAGTAAATAAAAATAAAATTAAGTTATATTTGAGAATTTGAACTTAAGTGTTAAGTGGAAGTTTAATGTAATGGATTTAAAATTGAACATTGCAATTTAATAAGTGAATTATTATTAAATCTTGATTTTTGAATGGAAATTTAACTTTATAAGATCATGAACTTGAGGAAAAATTAAATGATGTTATAAATGTGACAATGTATGATTTTATAAGTTAAAAATGTTTAAATAAAAATATAATTGGTTGAGAAATTATATTGAATATTTGAAGTTAATTGACTGTATTTATGAAATGCTATTAATTACAATGTAAATGATATTACAGCATTTGAAAATGCTGTAGTTGATGATAATGAACTAAAAAGCTAAATTGAATTAAAAGCTATTATAGCAATTTTTGTAAGTGCTATAAATTGTTGAATTTTACTAAGTTTATTCGAAATTTAAGTAAACCCTATTACAACATTTTAAAATGTTGTCTTTTGTTAAATTGAACTGTTTTGAATGTATTTTTCCGTAGCGTTTTCTAAATGCCACGAAAAGTGAATTTTCACTGCTTTGCTAAAATTAAGTGAATAAATGAACTTTGAAAGTCGAAATTTTTGGAAATTTAATAATTTAATTATTAAACATAATAACTTTATTTTAATGATTAAAAATGATTTTTGGAATATATACTGTTTTGAAATATGGATTGAAATGATATTTTAAATTGAATAAAATGAATAATGATTTGAAATGAATGTGGTTTCAAAAGGATATGATATTTTGATATATTAAATGATTGAAATGTGGTTTTGAAAACATATGATATTTTGATATATTAAAATGGTTTGAAAATGGAGTTTTGAAAGATATGATATTTTGATATTAAAATGATTTGAAAAGAAGATCCGAAAGATTTGATATTTTGGAATGATTTAATCTTTATTTTGATAAAGATTTGGGTTGAAATAATATTTTATTTTGTAGTATAAATATTGTTTTATAAGGTTATAACTACGGGTTATAATAACGATTGGTTGTTAAAGAGACCGGGATCGGATATTGTCTTATAGCCGGCCAATACCGAAAACCACTTTAACAACTGTGTACACGGTGGATATTTCAGAATGAAGTAGGATGGTGGCGACGTTCTCGAGGTATATTACGTGGACCCAACTCCCGTGAGTTGGCATATATGACTAAAATAGGAGCTATACCGAGCTACACAAAGGGTCGCACCCTTTCATCGAGCATGCTCCATCGGAAACCATTCTATTACTGTTGTGATTCGATTCGGTGGCGCCACTTTGATTCGGGGGTATTGTTCGAGGTGGGCGGAAGCTGCTGGCTTGCCATCACCACCGGTCTGGGAGTGCAAACGGTGTATCCACCCTGGCATTGCCTCGCGTGCCGTGTCATATCCTTATATCGAGCCCACTACGATTTTGGTTTTAAAGATCCGACCGCGTTAAGGTTCACCATCCCCTTAACGTTATTTTCTATATGATTATACTTTACTGATTAGACACTACTGTATATAACGCAATATACTACATAGTAAATAGTTTAACGGATCCTTAGAGGATGGGCGGTCCCAAGCATCTTCTAAGTTACTTGTACCTTTACTACAGTTCACTTGAGTTGGTTTACATTGTATAAGTATGTATGTCCTGACTCGAGTGTTTGTATTTTTATTTACGCTCGGGTCAGCCTGAGTTATTCACAGATTTGGATTTCCACTTTCTAGAGATTGGAATCGCTGGAGATTATCTACTTGTCAAGTTTATCTTTTGAAATCTGTTGTTCCTTTCAGCTCTTGTATTAGTTGACATCTATGAAGTGAGACTTCTTTTGTACTTTATTTCCTCTGTTGTATTTTATGTAACTCTGATATTTTTATATAGTAGCTTCATGAACTACTATCTCTTTTTACTTCCGCTGCATTATTATTACTCTGTGTCTGTGATCTATGATTTTTATTTACTGTATATTCTGAGATTTGCCAAAATTTTAATTACAACGCGGTATTTTGAGCAATTCAATTCCGGCATGAGTGTCTACCTATACACTTATAATGGATGTGAATGGTTGAAAATATCAGGTCGTTACATGTATCTTTTGTGTAAAAGATTTGAATTGTAAATAGTTTTGAAAACTATAAATTAATCTTTGTGAAAGATTGGTGAACTTTGAGAAGTGAATCTTTTTGTTTAAAGTTTTGAAAATGGTAATTTGTTTAAGCCATTTGAAGAAGGTTTTGGGCTTTAAGTTGTGACTTAACTAAGATCCCAATATCCATATGTTTTTAAATATTGCACACATTATTCGGTTTAGCCGAGAGAGGACCTTGCGTCATATAACCCATTTCGAATAATGATACGACGATATGGATAGCATTTGAAGACCGGTGGTGAAGACTGGGTATTTTCGAGAACGAAAGGATTACAGGTCGAATGTCTCTGCATTGAGTCACGCCGGTATAGAAATCTCCATATGTGATGGGGAGTCCGATCGGGATTGTGAATACTCGGATTGTAAGGGCCTCTATAAAGTGCCTTCGGTTTTGTTCGAACCCGAAACAGACTTGTATGGATGTGTGTTTGACATTACACTTTGAGATGTAAAGCTGGTTTCTATCAAATACATTTCTGTCTGGTGGCGGGGAATTTATTCTCTTAGCATAACACCCTTCTCTGAGACGTACGAGCTCAGAGGTTATGTAGTTGATTATTACCAGTGATACATTCCCAATTTGGTAATGTGGCATACGAAGTGCTCCTGATCATATGTTGATCGAAGGATGGCTTTTGTGAAAAGTGTAGCTTTGTGGACGAGACTACGTCGAGCCTCACTACCCGGAATGGTCGAAACATGAAGGATGCAGCAAGGTTATTTGGGACAGTGCCCCTTGAGGGTATGTTCATTTCCTTCTGGATAGGGGTGATATCATGATATGGAGCCCATATATTTAACCTATGTGGTTACTGCAAAATTATTACTATGTGGTTGTTGGTTTCGAGGCCTCGGATAAAGGTCGGTGACGACCGGGGGGGGGGGGGGGGGGGTGTGGCATATTCGTGATAGTTAGTTACCTAGTTACAGAGGTAACTTGGCCTTGTGTTGGCAGAGATCCAGTTAGGTTCTCGGGGAAGCCCTCCAGAGGCATACCCATGTGGCCCTGGAAGTTCCTTAGCCTGAACATTGTTGGAAATCCAAAGAAACAATACGAGTCCTTTACGATTGCAGTTGTATAACCTGCCACCTCAGGTGGTAGCTATAGTAGGCATAATATGATGGTATCTATGCTGGCCAAGATTAAATTATTCTTTCGAAATGTTTTCCACTATGTATTAATAATAATATCAAAGGGATTTTGTGTAGTAAGCATGTTTGACTATCATAAGGAGAAATCTCCCCCAAGTGTGTGATTGCATTGTGTGTGTGCCGAGAGGCCTTATGGTAGTTTCATTTTCCAAAAAGGATTGCAGATTTCAATTTTGAATTCTTTGTCTTGTTTTTGTTGAAACAAAATGTTTTTGTTTGCTCACACCAGTCCCATGACTGACCTGGAGTTTATTGTTCCCTTTCTAAACTCTGAATGCGTACAATTTTCCACACGGACAGTCTAGAGTTAGACTTTTAGATTGTCAGCTAGTAGGTGTAGCATTTGGAAATCTTTGGAGTCTTTTCTTGGATTTTGGTTATCGCTTTGTGCTTCTCTTCAACATCGTTGCCTAGTTTGCTTATTGCATCGTGATTGTGACGACCCGACTTCCTTAACACCAGAAAGTCACATCGCTAATTAAGAAATAAAGGGATAGAAGAAGAAAAGAAAGAGAAAGAAGAAACACAACAACATCAGATAACTCACAGCGAAACAAATGAAATATAATATATCACATAAAATATTACATAGTATCATGTTACATCAAAGCACACAACTTATGCAACACATATTAGACAGTTATAAACATCTGTCTAACTATACAACTCAAGTACAACAGAAACAGATACCAAATAACATAGCGGAACCATAATATATCTACATGTGGAAGCCTCCTACTCCATATCTCCTCTAGAATTCGTTAAGCTAACCTGAATCACTTGACTACTCATACATAATATGAGTACCCAAGATTTTAATAAAACAGAAAATAAACACTCGGGTCGGACAGGGGTCTGGTGTGAGTAAATGGGTTAAAATTGCTTAATTTTAGAAAAACCTTTGAAAAGAAAAGGTATCACGTAAGACTTCCCACACATAAACATGGAAAAGTTTTTACCTGACGCTAACCAAAACATTTGATAGGAAATCCAGCGATATTATAATAGTGTCTAGGGTTTTCAAGTAAATAAGAAAACAGCCGAAATTGTTACATGATTAAATTCCAGCTACTAGCCACAAAAGTGAGTAATACAAACAAAACCGTACGATCTTGTAGGGAAAACGGGTTTCCATCAATGGCAGGGCTACTGGGGTACCGCCCGTCACAGTACATGGCCTAGATCAACGTACCGAGGAGTACGCCCGCTCCCCTGCAACACAAGGTCGGAACCATCCCTTACTGGACAGTCCCGAACAAGACCACCTCGTGGTTGGCGCGACCAACCACACACTAAGCCGAAATAGAAAGGGACCTCTAGACAGGGGTAAATCTCACTCTCAAGTGGGGGCTACCCACGAAGCCTTGCTGCACCTCCCATGTTTTAGCCATTCCCGGTTGATGAGGCTTGAGGCTGCGATTACCTTTATAGAACACATCTATCTTAGAATGCTCATCGTCCACCTGACGATGTTCTGAAAGCATTCAATCCATACAAGTTCATTCCGGGTTCGAACGAAACCGAAGGCACTATCTCATTGCACTCATTTTGGAATCACCCTCAGAGTCAGCGACCATAGCCCTTGCACTCTAAATCACCATCTCGAATCTATAAGTAATATTCCGTCAAACTCATTACGGAATCACCCACAGAGTTATACTTACGTATAGTCCTTACACCTCGAGTCTTCACAAAGCTCCACTTGGATTCACGACCTAACGTTTAATTGGAATTGATGTGGTTTTCGGATATCCAAATATGGAAACCCGATCCCGGTCTCATCGAAACCAAATGCCATTTTAGTGTCCAAGTTGTACTTAAGGGTTTTAAACAGTTAAACTTATATTCAGGATGATATAAACAGATAGATGAATCACGTTATCACAATATATAATTCGTATCAAACATTCATCTCACAAAGCAGCATATCACAAATCAGAGATATCCAAATGATCCAGTATCAACCAATCACCTAATATATCCAATATAAGCCAATCAATATCAATCAATCATCCATAACAGAATTGATTAACTCTTAATCAATTGGATTAACCTTAAACCCTTCTTTATTAATTTATTCCAAATAAATTAATCATCTCTTAATGATCTTTCTTAATTAATCTCCCTTGATTAATTATCTTCTAATTACATTTAAGTAATTATCCTTAATCATATACAGTAATTAACCTTTAATTACTATCATTAATTACAATAATTAATGATCCTTCATTTACTTCCATTAATTAATTAACTATAATTAATTACATTAAACCTTAATTAATTACAATTAATTAATCACACTTAAATTAATCACTTTTATTAATCAATCTTGATTAATAACATTAATTATATTAACTAATGATCCATATTAATTAAAAATTCTTAAATTAATTAAATAATTAACTCGTAATTAATCATTTCATAAATCATAAACAGTAACTAACAACTTGTAATTACATATCTTAATTAATAAACTTCTTAATTTATTGTATTTACCTTTTATTTATTAATCTAATTAATTAATCTTTAATTACTTCATTAATTATTAATAAATTAATTAACAATAATCCTTAATTAATTATTTTATAAATTAATTACATTTTAATTAATTACACTTAGCAATTAATCTTGAAATTAATCATATTCATTAGTTAATTAATCACATTAATTAATTAACTACAATTAACTAAGTATTTAACTCTTAATTACTTACATAAGTAATTATCTTCAAATTCCTTCATAATAAATCTTGATTACTCCCATAATTAATTACTTTAACAAATAATTAATTTCATCATTAAATAATTCTTAATTCTTTAATTAATTAATTACTCAATAATTAATTAACTTCAAAAAATTATATTAATTAACTCCTTAATTAATAACATCTAGTGATTAACCATTAATCACTTCAATCTTTAATTACTCCCATGAGTAATTTCCATTAATTACTTCCATATGTAATTACTTCCATACTTAATTACATTCAATAATTAACCATTGATTACTACATTAAGTAATCACACTTAATTAATCCATAATTAAGTGATTATATAAAATTAAATAAACAATTAACTAATTATATAAAATTAATTAAATAATTAATTAACATCTCAAATTTCAAAATCTTTAATTAATTAAGAAAACCATAAATCTTAATTAATCTTTTACTTATATACAAATCATATTTAAATTAAGTATTCTTAAGTATTATAACAAAGATAAGTTAACCATATTTATCTTCAAATAAATTATTTGAATTAATCAAATTTTAACAACTTAAAAACAAATTATACTATTTGGATTTCAAAATTAAATAATAACCTTATTTGAAAATAAGGAATTTAGAAATCAAATTTCAAATATAACATACTTTAAATTATCTAACTTTAATCTTATTCATTTGCAATATAAATTTGAAAACCTTATTATTAAAACCTTACCTTAAGATTCACTTAAATTTTGATTAATTCTTAATTTGAAAACACTTCTTTATAATTAAAAATTATAAAATTTAGTTAAGTTAATTATTTCCAAAAGAATTCATTTTTAACAAATTTAAAAACTTAAAATAAATTCAATCAATACCTTTTTAAAATTTGATTTACAAACAACGGGTTTTAACTTGTAAGTTTATTTCCTTATAAACTTGTTTAAATTTTTTTGAAACTTGATCTCAACAACAAGTTAATTTTTGCAACTTATCATTTTACAGAACTACCCAGAACAACGTCCAAACTCGAGTACGAAACCCAAATGACACGAGTCTTCCCCGAGTCCTAACTCCATGATCACTTACTTCGAGTTGTCATGAAAAAAAACACAGAAGCTACTCCGAGTTCACTCGTCTTCCCAAACCAAGATCTCCAGCATACCCAAAGCCGTGCACCACGTACACGTGTGTACGTGTGCGATCACCTACGGTCGAGCTTGGTCATCACGACCATCGCCATCCGTCACGCAAACCCACTCGAGCAAGAAACCAAACCCAGATCGAAGAAAAATTACTCAAGTCAAAATTCAACTTATCCACGAATTACTGGAGAAAGTAACGACCACTAAACCCTTCCATGGCCAACACCCTGACGCCGTACAACCCCTGCCGTCCTCACCATCGAAGCGCCACATTCCCGAGCATCGTCCCCCCAAGAAGCGATCGAACCCGCACCCTTATCCACTTCTCAAATTTCTCGGCAACTAAGACAATCAAAACCCAATACTAAACCCTACTTCAATCGATTACGATCAAATTACTCATTGGAAAAATTCGAAAGTATTTTTCCCAACATCCACATCTCAGAAAAAAGCCTCGACCCTAAATTCATCTTCAAACGCTGATTGAATCTTTGGCAATCATCAAAAACTCCCAAAATATTCAAACCCAAAATTCACGATAATTCCTCAACTAAAATTTACAATATGCATATCAAAATTCATGATTTCCCATCGTGATTACATGCATGTAGTTCAAACTGGAAATTAAAATAGTTGAATCTTAACAAAAACTTTGTTTTCACTGTAAATTTCCTATTTATACATATCTGTTGCTTTAAAAATTATGAAACTAATTTTAAAATTACTATCCAACAATAACATACACCTTTCATTTATATAACAAGTTCAAATAAGTTATAGTTTTGAATGATTTTGGATTAAAGATGAAAACCAAATCTTCTTAAATAACAGAGTTTAAAATTCCCATTTACAGGCACTAAATACTGGTTATAATCATGCATTCATATAAACAAATATTCATTATCAAGCAAGAATTTATTTGCATGCATCATCAGTCAAATCTCAGATTAAACCAAAACTGTTTTTCAAATGATTTACTCACCTAATTAAGCAGTTCCAGTAATTATTCCAGGCCTTAAATCTTTAATCAGGAAAGTATTTTTGATGCTTGCTGTTGAAATTGAATGCCCTTTGCACGTTTTACAATTTGATGATTTTAAACTTGCAGATTTTAATCCTCAGGTTTGATTTTGCAGAGGAATTGAATTGCAAGTTGAAGTAGAACTTAATTTTGCAGATTTTGATTTGCTTGCAGATTTAGTTTTCAGGTTGAAGATGAAATGAAGTTGCAAGTTAGAAAAAAAATGCAGATTTCAATTTTGAGAAAAGTTTCTGGTAGTCATTAATTTGAAAAATGAAATGAAGACAAAGGAAAAGGAATGTTTGTGAAGAAAACTAAATTTCTTTCTTAATACATTTATTAAAATTAAAATGAGAATAGTGCCACTTGTCTTCAAGAATTCACATTTGTCATTAAATTCACTTAATTACTTTACATGTGTTGTTAAGGTGGTTAACATGGTTACACATACATATATATTAAAATTTGAAAAAATACAATCTTTATTTAAAACAAAAGATATTCTATTCACAATATATATCATATATATATATATATATATTATAAACAGAATAAAATTTATTAGTTGTGACAAATAATTCTTATCAATATTGCCAGAATAAAAATTTGTTAACCTTTAAACGATTAAATTTACCAATTAAAATAAAAATTATAAATAAAAATTATCAAACCAATTAAATTATTAATACAGATTATTAAATTGATATTGCCTGAAATTCCGGGTCGTTACAGTGATGATGGTTCGAGCTATCTTTGGTTTGGAGAGGGAGTTGCAGTTGCAATATGGAGTTGGATTCTTTTGGAGACTCTTCTGTCTTTTGGTGTTATCTTTCTGCTGCTATTTGTTCCGCTGTTGTATTCTGCTATGATATTTATGGATATGTTGTATCATATTGTATCGGATATTGTATCATTTATTATATATTAATGATATATTCATTCTGTTTCCGATGTGTTTGTTGTACCTAATGTGTTATAAGCTCTAGCGAATCGAATTCAACGTTTGAATCTACGGCATTCAAATACGGGTAAAGTATGGATGTTGATTTTCGAACGTGAAAATGTGGGTTGTCACATTTGGTATCAGAGCTAAAGGTTGAACTTTAGCTTTTGGAGTATAACACATTAGGTAACTCATTAGAGATAGGGTTACAAATACCCTAGAAGGGTATTCCTTAAGATATCCTGTTCGTATGCCTCAGCATATTCTCTTACTATCCACTAATGGTGAGTATGAGTGCAAGAAGAGAACGAGATAGGGGACAGGGGAGTACCACTACAAATGGTCGATACCCTACAGCAATGGAAAGATAACTTTTCTCATCACTCTCTTTTGATCATCCGATCTCAATTTCTTGGATGGCTTCGTGGTAGCTCGAGGGAGAAGTTCGGTGTGGTGGTGGCCCTGCGAATCGTTCCTATTTTGTATTCTTTTCACCAGTTTCCCTCAGCTTTTCGCTTTGACTTTAATGACTTTGAAAATTTATTTGAAATAAATTGGTTAATAAAATATGAAACTAAATTTGATTGTATCGATACATTTGGGTCAAAACCAAATTTGAAATTTTTGTTGTGATTTATTGTGTGAATCGAAGTCCGAAAAGGGAGAAGTTAATATATAGTTTGGGGTATTCCAACCTGAGTTTGGATTCCATACCTATTGTTTGAGAATTATGGAAGATTGAATCTATCTATCTATTCTTTGGGATCCAGATATATTCTACGAACGGTTAGTTATCCCTTTGGAGTAACCAATGTCCTTGCACATTTCGTTGATCTGATGACCCGAGTGTTTTATGAAGTGTTGAATAGATTCATTTCCGTATTTATTGATGATATTCTGATTTGGTAAGCCAAATGCAGAATAGATATTCAGTTTGATCTGGAAAGATATTTCTCTACCTTTGATATATTCATCTGTTCTTTGTTGTCTCCCTTTCTAGCAAATTTCGAGGATGAAATTTTCTTAAGGAGGGAATTTGTAACGATCACGATTTTAAATCAAATTTAAATTGGTAATTTATTTAATTTTAGAATTTAATTGTGAATTAATTTGAAATTTTCAAATTAAATACGAATATGTGTTTGTTATATATATACATGAATTGATTTTAAAAAAACTGATTTTGATTTGAAATTCAACGATAAGTATCTTATAAATATAAATTGAATTTAAAAGCTTTATACTTTTAATATATATGTATATATATGATTATTTAATAATGTATAATTAGAATTTAAAAATCATTTCTTTAAAAGTTGTATAAGTATAATTAGTAGAAAATGCATAAATATAAACATTCATAATAACTTGGATTTAAAATGTATAACAAGAACTAATAAAAAATTCTAAAAATACTTTCTTTTATATACTTGAAAATAAATAAAGTTAGTATATATGTAAATAAATATAATGCTTTGATATACATATATCTTTTGAAAAATAAATAAGATTTATAAAAGGGTCAAATACTTTCTTTCAAATGTTATATATGAATAAGTAAAATTTTGTATTTATAACAAATCTATTTTACAATAATTAATAAATAAAAACATAAAACATGTTTCATAAATAAATAAAGTAAGGGATTTTAACCAAATTTATAAATAAATTTAACAAAAAGGACTTCAAAACAATTTAATCAAGAATGACATTTGTAAAATGATACACAAGTAAATTACAAGTGTTAATAAACAAAGAACAAGTGGCATATCATATAATTCAAAGTATAGATATATGTATAAAAAGAAAGAAACTGGACACATTTTTCTTCTTCCATTCATCTCTAATCTGAAAAAAACTGAAATCAGAAGAAAAAAATATTCAGATCAAAGAAAAAAATCCAGCCTGGTAATAATGATTCAAAGCTAAGATCAGACTAAAATTCAAGTTCTCATATTAAAACCAAGCAGAATCAAAACAAAATTCTAACATGAAACGAAGGTTTCAAGCTCAACATGATCAAGTATAGGCTAAACCAAGATCATAATCAAATGCAAGCTTCAAAATCAAGATCCTGATCAAAGAAAAAAACAAACAGTTCTCTGTTCTCTGGAACCAGGTGAGTAAACCTTCTTCTAAAAAATGAAATTTAAATCTGTTATGTTGTTTGCATGTGAAGATCTTAAAGGAATGGTATAAATTATGCTTGCATGTATATAGGTTCTTGTATATATGTGAATATATTAAGGTGTGCATGTCTGCTATGTTCATATTCATCTCTGTTTACTGATACTGGGTTTAGATTTAACTTTAAAATTCAAAATCACCTTAACTAATTACTGTTAGGCCTTGGATTTTAAACCTATTATGTTTGTTTATACATAAACTAAGATGTAAAAATAGGTTCAAGCATAATAGATTTGGGAATCTTCTAAAATCAATAAAATACAGTAGATTTTTAAAATACATAAAAACCAAACATTTTAATTTGCTGATTCGAGTTTACAACCTGAATCGTCTCCGGAAAAGATGATTTTTAAAATAAAAATCGTGAATTTTAGATTGGGATTAGGACATCATTTCGGGGATGACCAGAATATGGTTTTCGAGCAAATTTTGGTGACTGGAGAATTCTGGTGGTCGGGGTCCTGGCTGGAGCGAGCTTGGGGTTCATCGATGTCGGGAAAAATATCAGGAGGGAGTATAGATCGTCGTGGCGTCGGCGTCTGGGCAAACTAGGGTTTATGAACTCAAAATGGTCGAGCCTGGAAACATGATCATGGAAGCGTCTCTGGTTGTTCGGGTTGCATCGGGCTTTGGGGATGGTTGCGTGGAAGGTTTTTGCAGAGATGTGGCCGGAGTTTCTGGTGTTACGGTAGTCGGCGTCGTGGGTTTGAGGAGTTTCTTTGGTGTTGTGTTTTGGTTCCAGGTAGTACGAATTGCTCAATCTTGATTGTGGGTTTGTAATGGAGATTTGGTAGTCGGGGTCGGGGTCATAGTTTTAGGCATTGGTCGATGTACCAGAGGTTGCATGGGTGGTCGCAGTCGCCTCGGTTGACCGTGTAGGCGCACCAGTGTAGGATGGTGTTAGTAACGTCTATTTTGTTTGGCTATGGAGTGACTGGAAGAGAGGCTCTAGTTTTTTTGATGTTTACTAGAGTTCATTATCGAGTAGGTCACGAGTGAAACCATGTTTCCAGGTTTAAAGTTTTAAACAATCTAAGTTTAAAAAAAAGGAAGAAGCTGTAGAAACTCGAGTCTGGACTCGAGAAAATTCTTGGGTAGAACCCGAAGCAAGTTTATAAATTGCAGATTTTCAAATTTTTTTTTATAAGATAGGTTTTAAATTTAATTAAATCAAATTTTAACTATTAGGTAAAATAGATGTTTTCTTTAACATTTGATTTAGAAGTTTTATAATTTGTTTTACTTAAAAATTTGTTAAATTGGTAAGTTATTTTAAATCTTAAATTTAAATTTAAAGTTTAATTTAAAAGTGGAATGTTTTAAAATGTATTCAAATTATGTTAATGATAACTAGGTCATTAATAAAGACAAAGTTTTATCTTAAAGTTAATTAAGATTTTGATAATTGATAACTAATTAATTAAATAAGGTAATTAAGGGTAATTAATTAGTTTAATTAAATTAATTTTTAAGTATTAATAAATCTATAATTAAAGGTTATAATTAATTAATTAGAGATTAATAAATTAATAAATGTGATTGTTGGTGTTGAGGCCTCGGATAACGGTCGGTTACGACCGGGGGGTGGCATACTCATGACAGTTAGTTACCTAGTTACAGAGGTAACCCGGCCTTATGTTGGTAGAGATCCGGTTAGGTTCTCGGGGCGTCCCTCCAGAGGCGTACGCGTGGCCCAAGAAGTTCCTTAGCCTGACCATTGTTGGGAATCCAAAGAAACAATACGAGCCCTTTACGGTTGCAGTTTACAACCTGCCACCTCAGGTGGTAACTATAGCAGGCATAATATAATGGTATATATGCTGGATAAGATTAATATCATACTTTCTAAATGTTTTCCACCATGCATAATAATAATATCAAAAGGATTTTGCGTAGTAAGCATGGTTGACTATCACGAGGAGAAATCTCCCCCAAGTGTGCGATTGCATTGTGTGTGTGTCGAGAGGCCTTATGGTAGTTTCATTTTCCTAAAAGCATTGCGGATCTCAATTTTGAATTATTTGTTTTGATTTTTTTTGAAATAAAATGTTTTTGTTTGCTCACACCAGTCCCATGAATGACCTGGAGTTTATTGTTCCCTTTCTAAACTCTGGGTGCCCACAATTTTCCACACAGGCAGCCTAGAGTTAGACTTTCTGATTGTCAGCTAGTAGGTGTAGCATTTGGAAATCTTTGGTGTCTTTTCCTGGATTTGGGCTATCGCTTTGTGCTTCTCTTCAACATCATTGCCTAGTTTGATTATTGCTTCGTGATGATGGTTCGAGCTATCTTTTCTTTGGAGATGGAGCTGTACTTGCAATATGGAGTTGGATTCTTTTGGAGACTCTTCTATCTTTTGGTGTTATCTTTCCGCTGCTATTTGTTCTGCTGTTGTATTCTGCTTTGATATTTATGGATATATAGTATCATACATATCAGATATTGTATGAACAGTTGTATATTAGTGATATATTCATTCTGTTTCCATTGTGTTTATTGTAGTTAATGTGTTATAAGCTCCGACGGATCGGATTCAACGTTGAATCTACGGCATTCGAATACGGGTGAAGTATGGATGTCGATTTTCGAACGTGAAAATCCGAGTCATCACATTGGAGGGTAGCAGTGAAGGGAGAGTGGGTACAAGTGGACTTGGGTAGGTCGAAGGGAGGGCCGAGTGAACTGGGTGGTGGTGGGAAGTTATGGGGAAGGCCAAGAGATTTTGGGTGAACCGGGGCAGGAAGAGGCAGCTGCACGTGAGACTAACGGCGTGAAGATGGGTATGGGAGAGAGATTGGGAGCAGTAAAGAAAAGAGCACAAGAAAATTGAAGTGGCAGGCTCAATTTAGAAGGAAGAGGAAGAAAGCAAACAACCACGAAACTATTTTATATTTTTTTTCTTTTG
Source organism: Allium cepa (assembly GCA_030765085.1). Classification (NCBI taxonomy): domain Eukaryota; kingdom Viridiplantae; phylum Streptophyta; class Magnoliopsida; order Asparagales; family Amaryllidaceae; genus Allium; species Allium cepa. The sequence continues at coordinate 380,752,341 of CM060937.1, forward strand.
AAGAGCACAAAACCATATGAACGAAGAGAAAGAAACGAATCAACAACCATAGAAATATATGGGAACTAGTATGAATAGAAAAAGACAAAAAGTCGAATTTCGAAAGTAATTATGGCCACCGTTCATTATCTTATGACTGGACAATGAAAAGACACAAGGAGTTTGAAAGGTTCGAAACTGAACCAATACTGCAAATTGTTTTATAGATCCCACAGCAAGCCAGATTCAAAATCGCAAAAATGAATATACTGCGAAGATCAGCACTACGAGACGATTAAAACGGGATACAGACATCAGCTATATGACCATCCTATCAAAAGTCGATATCCGGTACCAGAAATACTGCTAAAACGCCGAAAATAAGATAAACAGAGCAATAGCAGTCCAAATTAGACGAAATGAAATATGACGTCTCACTCAGAAGAAGATAGACAAATTTATTATATAAAATATTCAGTTTTGAGAAATATTTTATTATCATCAAATATTAACTGATTTAAATTTAAATAAAATTACACGATAAAATTTACTTCCAAATTTCTGATGAGAATTTACCATTTTCTATGTTTAAATAGACGCATACTAAATATCAAATTTCATTTCCAAATTCAATTATTTAATGTTTCACAAAAATTCCAGTTAATTACTTTATTAAAACTGTTAAATTTACGGGTCATTACACTCAATCTTCAAGGATGACTTGGTTACATGTCATGTCTAATCATGTCATCTTACATTCATAATCATGTTACCATACAACTTCGAAGCAATTCAACTAAACCCTACATGAAGAAAATATGGTCCCATTCTAATATTTACTACCCATTTACATGTCATTGTTAAGGGTTGAAATTAACAAACACAATTATAGAGTCAAGTTTATGTCATTTATATAACTTCAGTTCAACCCAACTTTGTTCCTAATTCATTCATTCAACCATATGCTACTACGTACATATACACGCAACACATCAATTATATTAAGAATTATTCAGTTCTTTAGAATTCTTTTTTTATGGTTACTAACTTGATAGCATATCATGTCATGAGCTTTTTTACTTTACTAACCAATGCCTTAAAACCATCATAGTTGATATCAAGACTACTGCAAGTTATCTCTGAGCATAGTTATTCGATTATATATCTACACATATACAAATATGAAGCTTATTCGTAATCTTAAATAAAGAAAGACATTCCTTCTCACATAAGAAAGATTAAAGAAACCCAAAAAGCAAGTAAATTGTCCTTCAAAGCTTCATTCCAAAGTTAACAGAAAAAACAAATCTTCTCCAATGCATCCCAAATGAATATGATTTGTCTCTTTTCTTCTTATTCGAATTATACCGATTTTACTTTGAATTAGGAACTTTATTGAAGGAGTTATGAGGGATTTTGGTTTGGAGCAATGTAGATGGAAGGAATATAGAAGAAGATTAAAAAGAATGAGATTTACCAAATGAAATGAGATAAGGGAACCCTACATAATTTAGTGTATGGTTTGCGCCTTGGGCCCAACTCGTAATATAACGTCCGTATTTTGTAGTGATCAAATTATGGAAATGTTATAGCAAGTAAATTAACTAATTAATTTAAAAATAATTTTGATATCACAATTGATAATTTGATTAGCAAATTTAGCGAAATTTTACTATTAACTAAATTAAATATTGGGTAATTAATATAGATGCAATGAAATAAAAATATTAAGAATGAGAGAGCCATATAGAATTAATTTTAGCCATGTAGGTTAACTTCTATTAAATAGAATGGTGTAGATATTAGTGTAAAAAGAGATGTTGATAGATTAGGTAAAGGAGAGCTTAATGCCTAAGATATTAATATTTATATTTCTTAAAACACTAATATTCCCTTTAGTCAATTTTCAAACAATAAAAGAAAATCTATACCTATCGAGAAGTGTGCTATTTCTAGGTGAAAGGGAAGAGGAAATTTAGGAGAAAATGGAAGGTTTTAAATTTATAAAGAAGATAAAAGTGTTAATCAACCTTCTTTATCTAAGCTAGTAATGTTATCATTTTCAATCTTTACATTATTGACAGTGGTTGCATTGTATGATGTTTTTAATAACGAGAAATATTATTTTATCATATTTGAATGTTTTATGTGAGATTTAATGATAAATGGTAAAGTTAATAAACAAATTAAGAGAAAAATTAATAAATAATTGTAAAATAAATTGAAATTTTTATATGATGCTTATCATGTTAAATCAGAGCTTAAATATTCAGTTTATAATATTACCGTTAGTATATTACAATTTATGAATTTTCTTAAGTGAAAATATAGTGAATAAAATGAAAAATAACATTTTTGATCCAAATTTTTTTTACTGAACATATAAAATGTAGTTATGATTTATATATGATGTTTGGAAACATTTTCGCAAGCTTTATAATCAAAAAGAATTAAACAGTAAGGCAATGAATCACATTGATTAAAGAGTTAATTAATGAGAGAATTAATGGAGACAATTACTGACTATGATAGAACTTTGCTATTAAACTTTAACATATCAAATGAGAATATGAAAAGTGTTAAAATTAATTCAAAAAAGATTATTTTAGTAGTTAATAAATCACTTTAATACTTAATTTATGTAACGTTCGAGATTTTCGACTCATGAAAATCGACATTTATACGTCCACTGTATCAACTGCCGAGCAATCGAAGGCCGAAAAACCGAATTGTTAGGGTTATAGAAGAAAAGTTAGAAGAAGAAAGAAAGAAGAAGCAACAGAAACAATATCAGAATCTCACAATCGCAGCGGAACAACATATAGTGTAACAACCCTGTATTTTGTAATTATTTTAATTGAATTTTGATTTAACTTTATTATATTTAATTTAGATAATTTTTTTATTTTAAAAAATAAACTTTGATTTTGATATGAATTATCATTCCAAAACACGACTAAAAAGAATATTTTCCAAAAAGTGGATTTTGGTCAAATTAGTCAAACTTTGACTTTTAACTTAAAAATTTAAAAGTTTGCAAATTTGAATTTTATCTTTTATTATGAAAGTAAATTAAATTTTAAGAACACTGCTTTTCGTTTCGTTGAAATCTGATTTATAACGTGAAAGTTATGCCTTTTTAACTATTGTGTGTAATTTGATGTATTTAACAAAATTGTTTATTTTAAATTATATAAATAATATTTTATTTGGTCATGTAATGTTCTAATTTATATTCATATGAGTAAAATAACATGTTATGTATATATTTTTGTTTTTAAACATTTTTAAAAGTGTAATTAAATTTTTCCAATGTCAATTGTATTCTGTTTATAATTTTTAATTTCTAGTTTTAATTTATTAAAGAAATTCTTTATTTATTTCTATTTTCTTAAGATATTATTTTATTCTCATTCCCATTTTATTTTGTTCCTCATTTATTTATTTTTTTGACTTCTTATTTGTTTTAAGATGATAGAGAAATTTTATAAGGCTAGTGATATTTTATTTGTAATTTTCATGCCCTATTTTCAATTTTTAAACAATTTCTTTAATTCTTTTTCTATTTTTCTTCAATTTAATTAACTATTTCATTTTTTAAATGATAATTGAAGTATTTTATTTCAAAATTTTGCTTTAGAATATTTTTAAAATGAAGTAGATATTTTTCCAAAGCCAGTGATGTTTTAATTGTAATTTTTGAACCCTGTTTTGAATTTTAAGAAATTTCTTTAATTCTTTTTCCATTTTCTTTGATATTTATTATTTATTTTTATTTTATATTACTTTGCTTCGATTTTAAAATTCAAATTACTGAATTTTTTTAATTTAATTAAAGAAAAGGAAATTTGAAAAGACTAAAGCGTTTATAACTTGTGACACTTCATCGCCTAGTCTTTTCATTTGCTTGTCTTTTCCTCTTCTCTTGAGTCTTGGCCGTGCATTTTTGTGTTTAGCCGTGAATTCCCACTCATTTTCACGTGAGAAAACATTCCATCTCACTTTCCATTCACGGCTAGAGAATATTTTGGTAATGGCTACACTTTTTTTCTTCTTTTTCATGTTTTCTGCCTTGTTTTCTCTTGATTGTTTGCTCGTCCTCCACTAGCTAGCCTTGGCCATCACCTCCACCACTTTCTTCCCACACCATCCACGGCCAAACTCCTTTCCCCTCTGACCTAAAGTTGCCTTGACCAAGACATCCCCTAAGCTGTGCTAGCAAGTGTAGAAAGCAAGGCAAAAAATTGTGTATTCGTATTGCTTTTCAATTCAAAGTTGTTCCATGTCAATGTTGTGTTGAATTATAATTTTATTCTATTTTATTTGGGTTGTAACACAATATCTTTAGCTTGGATTCGCTCTCCACTCAAGCCCATAGGCTTTTCATTTTGCTTTTGATTTCCGTCATGTCATTTGTATTGCAATCTCCAGCATTTTGAGGTGAGTAAAGCTCACACAACATTTATACTTATGCAGTTGTGAAACAACAACAACTGAATGTGTAGAATTATATATGATGCTATAAATGCCAGTGGTTGTTTATATATGATGTTAAACTTGTTAATTTACATGTCATCTCATTTGTTACTGTTATATGTTGTTAACTGTTCATTTATATATGTTTATCACACTGCAAGTTACATGTAGATTAGATTCACTATGAGTTGAAATGATACATACCATAACGAACCTTAGAATAAGGAAAAATCGTTATGGGCTGAAATGATAGGCCTGAATTGTTTTTATTTATTTGTTTAAATTGGGATTGCGGGTTTGAAATGATAGAACCAGGATTTTTCTTTTTAAACTGCGGATTGAAATGATATATATCCGTATCACTTGACCTAGGTTAGAAAACTATATACATGCCCGTGGTTATATTTTATAAAGTATTGAATATTTTAAATATTTTTAAAACTGAAAATTTATGAAATTTGATTTAAATTGGATTTTTAATGTTTAAATAAAGAAATTTTGGATTTTTCTAGAAGTTAAAATGTAATTCAAATGAATGGTAAAAGTGAAATTTTGAAATATAACTTAAATTTGGAAATTTGGACTTTGGCTTTCTAAATTCACATATGAGTTATATAAATAAAATTTTAAGTGGTTTAAATGTAAATTTATGATAATTTTATTTAAATGGATTTTAAATTATTTTATTTAAATGGATTTTAAATTATTTTAAATAAAGGATTTATGATTTTTGTATAAGTGGAAAATGTTAAATAAATAAATGGTTAAGCTGAATTATTGAAATATAACTTAAAGTCTGGAAATTTGGGTTTTGGTTTAAAAAGGGAATTTTAAGTTATATAAATAAAAAATGGAAATTTAATTATATTTGGAAATGAGAAATATGATGATTTGATTAAATTTGAGTTTAAATGAATTAATAAAGCATTATGGATTTTTCTATATATTAAAATGGTGAAATGAATGAATGCTTAAAAGTGTAATTTTAAAATGAACTTGACCTGGAAATGCGAATTTGGTTTTAATTAAAGGTCTAAGTTAATTAAATAAATTAGAAATTTAGTTTAATTTTTGAAATGAAAATTTGAAAATGTAAATGTTAATAAAATGTTAGATGAAAAAAATGGGAAAGTTTACACTTGAATTTATTAAGTGGATTTGCGGAATTTGATTTAATTATAAAATGTTGCTTTATAAAAATCATTAATTAAAAGAGTATTTTAATGAACATCTTTGAATGTTAATATATAATTTTTATAATGTTTAAATGGTTTAAGTTGAAGTGTTTTCAAGTATAACTTACAGCAGCTTTTTATGAATGCTGAAAAAGGTTGAAATTTTCAATGTTTATGGTTTTAACTTAGTAAATGAACTCCTATTGGTTTAAAACATTGAAAATTGAATACTTGATTTGAAAGTATATAAACTTAATTTTAAATGGTTTAAATGAATTATTTTGATTAAAATATAATCTATTTAAAGGTGATTTGGAATAATAATAAATGAATGATATCTTTGAAATTAAAAGGTATTTAAAGTTGAATATTTGGATTTGAACCTATATGATGATTTGAAATTGAAGCTTTGAAAGGTATGATATTTTGATATATATTAAATGCTTTAAAATGAAGTTTGAAAGAGATGATATTTTGATATTAAAATGATTTGAGAACGAACTTTGAAAGATATGATATTTTGATATTAAAATTATTTGAAAATGAAGTTGAAAGATATGATATTTTGATATTAAATTATTTGAAAAATGAGGCTTTGAAAGATATGATATTTATGCATTAAAAATGATTTGAAAGGAAGTTTTGAAAGGATATAATAATTTAATATATTGAAATGGTTGAGAATGACTTGATATTTATTTTGATAAATATTTGAATTTGAAAGATATGATATGTTGATATATTGAAATGGTTTGAAAATGATTTAATGTTTATTTTGATAAAGATTTGGATTGAAATGATATCAGTATTTTAAGTATAAAATATTATTTTAAATTTATAACCACGGGTTATAATAACGATTGGTTGTCAAAGAGACCGGGATCGGATATGGGCATACTCTTTGTCGATGCCGAAAACCACTTTGACTAACCTTGTACGCGGTGGAGATTCCAGAATGAAGTAGGATGGTGACGACATTCTTGTGGTATGTTACGTGGACCCAACTCCCATGAGGTGGCATAAGGTGGCTAAAACAGGAGCGGTCTCGGGCCAGTTGAGGTCGCACCACGTAGCGGACGCATTTCTTCGATACCATACTATTACTTGTGATTGTTTGGGCACCCCTCCGATTTTTGGGAATGTGTTCCGCGGTGGGCGTATGTGGCTGTTGCGTTACCACTAGCCCGAGTGTCGTAATTGGTATATCTACCCTGGCATTGCCTTGTGTGCCGTGTCACCTACCATATCGAGCCTTTACTATGAGTTTCTATTTGAGTCATACCTATGTAGTATCTTCTCGTAGTCTCCCGATCAGGAGATATGCAGGTATTGTATAGACTATTGGCATTATTTGTGTTAAGGTGGAAAATGTAAAGCCTTAACGCTATTTAAAAGTATGTTTATTTTACTGTTAGACATTATTATAATATCGCAATATACTATATAGTAAATAGTTTAATGGATCCTTAGAGGATGGGCGGTCCCAAGCATCCTTTAAGTTACTTGCACTTTTACTACAGTTCACTTGAGTTGGTTTACATTGTATAAGTATGTATGTCCTGACTCGAGTGTTTGTATTTTTATTTACGCTCGGGTCAGCCTGAGTATTCACAGATTTGGATTTCCACTCTCTGGAGGTTGGAATAGTTGGAGCTTATCTGCTTGTCCAGTTTTATCTGTTTCACTTCCAGTTATTCTGTTGATCCCAGTGTTGTATTCATTTTGTACTTGGTTATTATCTTGAGACTTCTTTTGTACTTTATTTCTTCTGTTGTATCATATGTAACTCTGATATATTTATAAACTAGCTTCATGAACTACTATCTCTTTTACCTCCGCTGCACTATTATTACTCTGTGATCTGTGATTTTATTTACTGTACATTCTGAGATTTGCCAAATTTTATTTACAATGCGGTATTTTGAGCAATTCAAGTCTGACATGTGCGGATGCGAATGGTTGAAAATGCCTGGTTGTGAAATAGATAGCTATATCTTCAAGCAATCCAACTTCGAAGGTGAGTCTCAAATGCTGTATCACTCAGTCTGACCCGAGCGTAAAGCAAAACACAAAACACTCGAGTCAGGACGTACATACTTATGCAATGTAAACCAACTCAAGTGAACTGTAATATAAGGTACAACTAACTTAAAGGATGCTTGGGACCGTCCATCCTCTAAGGATCCGTTAAACTATTTACTATGTAGTAATATTTTGCTATTATAATGATGTCTACGGTAAAATAAACATACTTTTTTCATAGCATTAAGGGGTTACCCATATAGCCCTCAACACGTAATAGTCCCAGTAGTCCATCCAATATCATAGTCCCTCCTGATCGGGAAGCCACCAGAGGATACCACACGGTCTACGGGAGAAAACAAACTCGTACAAGGCGCGATAGGGTAGGTGACACGGCACAACTAGGCAATGCCAGGGTAGATATACCAATTACGCTTCCGGGTCGGTGGTAATGCGTAACGCGCAGCTACCGCCCACCTCGAGCCACACCCCCAAATAAAAATCAAAAGTGTCCACCGAATCAATCCAAAAGTCAAAGTATAATATCGAAGGGATGTGTCCGATCAAAGGTGCTACCTTATTAACCCGTCAATCGCTCCTGTTTTAGCCACCTTATGCCAACTCACGGGAGTCGGGTCCACGTATTTACCTTAAAGGAAACGCCACCACCAACCTACTTCATTCTGGAATCTCCACCGCGTACACGGTTGTCAAAGTGGTTTCGGTATCGACAGAGAGTATGCCAGATATCCGATCCCGGTCTCTTTAACAACCAAACGTTATTATAACCCGTGGTTACAACTTTTAAAAATGGTATTTATACTTTAAAAATCAAAATAAATTTCAAATACATTTCAATATCATAATATCATTTCAAACATCATTTATTTAAGCATCAGTCATTTTATTTAATATAAAATACCATTTAAATCTATTCAGTTTATTTAGGAATTAATTGCCTTTCAACTCACATTTAAAAGTTAAATTCTTCCATTTAAAACAATTTAAAGTCAATTCCTTATTTTTATTAATTACATATTAAATTCCAAAATTTAAGCCCTTTTCCCAAAGATTATTAAATTTTATTAAAACAATCAAAAATTCAGTTTCCGTAGCACTTATAAAATGCTACCTGAAGTTATAGGTTAAACAGTTCATTTACAAAAGACAGCATTTAAGTGCTGTAATAGATTTTTTTATTTCCAACTAAAGTTTAGTTATCTTTATCAACTATAGCACGTACAAAGTGCTATAATAGCTTTTAGTTCAAATTAGCCTTTAAGTTCATTTAAATTTAACTACAACATTCACAAATGCTGTAATATCCTTTATATTTAAAATTTCAAGGTTTAACTATAATTTCATAACTAAGTAAATTTTTATTTAAATCATATTTAACTTACAAATCATATATTTTCACATTATGAAGTCATAATTTCAATACTCATATTTTTATGAATTTATAAGTAAATTTTCATACAAAAAATCAAATTTTATTATGAATTTCTTATTTAAATCCAAGTATTAAATTACCATTTCTTTAATTAAATTATTAACTTAACAATTAAGTCTTAAATTCCCAGAATATAACTTATTATCAATTATTTTACTTAACTAAAATCTCACTTTTAACCAAAATTCAGAATTTCCCAAAATAAGTTATATTTCAAAATTTTACTTAAACATTCATTTATTTAACATTTGACTCATTCAAAAATCATTATAAATTTTATAAAAATCATTTAAATACATTTTAAACCAGAATATTATAAATTTCCATTTAAAATATTTTTAAAACATTTCAGAAAAATATTATATAAACCATGGGTTTGTATATAGTTTTCTAGCCTAGGTCAAGTGATACGGATATATATCATTTCAGTCCGCAATTTACAAAGAAAACCCGGGTTCTATCATTTCAAACCCCAATCCCAAGTTAAATAAATCACTAAATAAATAAATGAATGCATAAATAAGTATCGTTCAGGCCTACCATTTCAGCCTGTAACGATTTCTATTCTACAGGGAACTTGCAGTGTGATTTGCAGTAAATAATAATAATAATAAAATCTAATTGCAACAATAAAACAATAGGTAATACAGCTGATGATGGGTCAATTAAATAATGGGGTTTTAACATCATAAGTTTATATCACAGGCAGATACAATTAAACAAAATAAATTTACAATTACACTTGTTGTCAATCTACAGATATATAGGTATGTTTGTCTAGTGAGAAATACTCACCTTAAAGCAGCAGAAAATTAAATTCAAACGATTGTATCACTTGATAAAGAAACGTACAAACGGCATGATCAGATTTCCGTGGAGGCAACGTCTTGATTCAAATCTTGAACAAGATGAATGAAAAACTAAGTATTCGCATTTTACAATGATTATTGAAAGCAGAATAAGAAAATTTTGACCCAAATTCTCGACCACTCCACCATATCTTGGCCATGTTCTCACTGCTCAGCCCACCTTTTATTTGAGTTATATGAACGCACTCTATACTAAAACAGTGGATAAATCGTTGAGATACTATTTCAAAAAGTGGTGCTCGGCCTATCCATTCTATTTTACTTCTCTTTTTTTTACTACACAACTGCACTTATAAAAATTTACTTGCTCTTGCTGCTACAATAGGACACGGCCCTGACTATCAAAAAGCATGCACGCATGCACTTGTATCATGAATATTTAACAAAGTTTGTCAAATAAAAGGATCGGCTTGGAGGAGGAGTTGGCAACAGTAGTGATAAAGGGGGTAGGGTGCGGCCGAGCATGAAATGTATGACAAAATATAACAAAACAAAAAGAAGAAGGAAGAAAAATTAAATAAACCATTAAATGATTCCCTGCTCACGAAAAAGAAAGAAGTAGATGGAGATGTAGACAATTTTGGGGTGAGGAAATGTGATATGAGGTTTGTATTTATAGGCAGAAGCTTTGTACGCAAGGAAAAGTAACGTGTGCAAATCAATGAGAACAAAAGGCAAGCAAATATTTTTGCTTTGATATGGGATGTTGAATTATTCTTTTATAAAGTAAAGATTATTTAAATCAAATAGTTGATTTTTGCAGTGGTATCTTGGACCACATATCCAAAGTAACGTACATTGATTTGATAAAGGAATGACAAAAAATCAAAAATGTGAACGGTAAGGAAATCATAAATCTCGAAAGTGTTGTATAAATTAAATCTTGCGTCGATAATGGTGAAAGGAAAGGCAAGGAGAAAAGTTGATATGTGAACCGATTATGGATTTACAAGATTTTATACTTATTAAAATAAATAGAAGGTGAAATATCTTTAAACGCATTGACAAGGCACGGTTGAATTTCCTCTTTTAAAAGTGCATGGCAATTTATTTAGGAACAAAGGCAAAAATTATAATTCGTTTAGAACGTGTTATAGATAGGAAGCTTGCATTTATCAGGGGAAAACGAAATGTAAATTTTCAAATTTTAGACGTAAAAGGAAGAAAATGATTTCCCTGCATTGCATTAATTAACGGTTGCGCGATTTGCAATTTAAATAGGTTGAGCGAATTAAGAAAAGTAACTGCAAGTAATAATATTTGTCTTTGAAATGGAGATGGGGTTTGGACAAATTTGTGAACGTTACTCTAATAAAGATTTTCTACCAACTTAAGACCAATGAAAGCTATGGAAAGTGTAACTTATGGCTAAAGCAATTCTTTAACTGATATTTTTTTTATTCATATAGATATTGCGGTATGAATTTTAAAATGCGCAAAACCAACGCAATAAAATACCCCCAAATTAATACAAAAGTAACGTTTTTTAATTAATACGTTTTCCTATTTTATATGTTATTTATTCCATTAAATATCGTACCCTTATAAATGCATAATTTTAACAGTTTATTAATACACTGAATTCTTAAAAGTTACTCCTTAACATGTTTACATTATTCTGATTGATTTACCATTTCCAATGAAATTTATTATTCAAAAAATATTATACATTTTTAAAGAAAGTAGATAATCCATTTCTTTATTTAAAATTCCAATTAGAGTTATCCTTAACAAAGTTAAAAATTTCAAAAACTTTCATTTTTATTATAGAATTTAGGGAAATGATTTACTCAAATTAAAAATTTATCTTATAATAAATTCCAAGGTTTTATAAATGAAAGAATAAAGTGCTTGTAATATTTTTCTCTCTCTTAGGAAATGAGAAAATAAAGAAGATGAGAAAAAGAGAAACTTGTACGTGAATTGCAAGGCAAAATATATGGCTAAACTAAAGGAATGAATGGCTAGAAAGGAACAAATGTTAGGAAAACAAAAAGGCAAGAATTAAGGCAACCTTTCGTTTCTTTCCCTAAGAACAGGTAATTAATCTAGAGTTTAATTATGTATATAGAGAGAGAAACCTTTCATTCTTTCTCTAATCAAATTGATTGATTGATTAAATGTCATTAACAAGCTATTTATTCATGGCATGGAATGTAACTATGTCCAAATGTATTCTACAGTAAATTATGTAAGTGCAATATTAGATTGTGTACAAAGATGATGTTTCCTTCATATATATCTTTATTGGTCGTAGTATTATTGAAAACATATACGTATACGCGTATATATATATATATATATATATATATATATATAAAATAGACTTATACATATAAATATGTTAAAACTAAGTTTCACTATTTTATGAGCATAAAATTAAAGACAACAATGTTGAACCTAATCTCCAGATTAAAAGGGTTTAAGATTAAAATAGTTATGACTTTGCATACAAGTCCATCTTATAAATCTTAAGTCAAATTAAAGCACACACATATGTATATACAAATCATTGTAAATAATGTCTTAAACTTAATACAACATCTTTATGTTAAAATTTATAACTTAGTAAATTCTTTAATATTAAGCAATAAATTAAGGTCTAACGTTAATTTAAAAGGAAATAAAAGGAATCGTGATATTTTGTAATAAATTCAAGTTATTTTTATAAAGAAGCCCCCCCTTTTTTAACTTTAAACAAAAGTATGCAAAAACCAAAAGATTGGATTTAAATAATGAACACATGCAAACATTAATAAACTACATATGTTTTCTATTTGAATCAATAACAGAAATATTACACTAATTAAGGCGTTTTCTATTTGAATTAATAAACTACATATGTTTTCTATTTGAATTAATAAACTGCATATGTTTTCTATTTGAATTAATAAACTACATATGTTTTCTATTGAAAATTTTACTTTTAAGAAAAAAAACAACGTTTTCAAGTAAAATTTAATTAAAATATTTACAAAATTATGGGTTGTTACACTCTCCCCCACTCAAAATTTTTCGTCCCCGAAAAGGAAGGAGGTAGGAGAATAGAAATACCCTGAAAGAAAACTAAATTGGAACTCAAAATGGAATCATTGATTTAAACCATATAAATTCAATTTAAATTAATTAGTATTCAATAATTGATTTAATTCATTTGATTTTTACTGAGGTTAAATCAATCTTAACTATTTCCAAATTAATTATTTTATTATCCAATTATTTTGAAATTAACAATTTCTAAAATCATAAATTTGTATAGTCATTTATTATAATCATCTTTTATTCAACAAATTTAATTCTTCTTTATTCCAGATTATTATTAAATATATTCTACTTAATATATCTTATCGCACATGTTAAGTAGATTACATTTATTATAACTATTCCAATTTATTTCTAAATTTATTGTATATTACTCAATTAATTTTTTATTCTACTTACCTCTATTTGTCTTTTTGTAACTGAAACTTTAAGTGTATAACATTTATTTTAACCACTTTTATTTCTAAAATCCTTTTATATTGTACATTATCCAATTACATAGTTAATTTCTGAATGTTTTAGGTAAGTTATATTGGCATGCAATTTAATATTATACAAGTAAAAAATTTTCCAATTCTATTATTCAAGTTTAAATATTCATTTAAAATTTGGCTTTATTTTATCAATAGAATCACCTTTTAACATAAATTTATGAATTAAATTTCCAATTAACTTCAAACACTTTAGAGATAAATAAATACATACATATAGTATATGCCAAATCAAATTTAAATCATATATCTATATATATTATAAATTAAGTCATATTTTAGAAATTAAAATCAATTAAAATTTTGAAGCAGAACTACAGCGTGGTCTCTTCACTTCGATACTCGAAAATGAATGTCGATGATGCTGCAGTCATTACCGAAATTATTTTCCAGCGACAAAGAGAAGAGCACTAATTTTTAAAACTTTAAAATTCTTTGGAAACAAATTTATATTCGAAAAATACTTCAAATAATATATCTTTTAAAACTTTAAACCAAAGTTCGAAATCATCGGAAATTAAATTCTCAAATTCTTGATTTTAAATTCATCTAAATTTCCAAATTAATTTAAAACCATGTTTATAGTTCAATTATTCATATATGAAACAAAAGTTAATGGTTACAAGCAATATATAAAGTCAAATATTATTTCTTAATACCCTATTCAATTAATTATCAGAATTCAGAAAATCAAACTCATACATAATATAATTATAAAAAATTTATCATTTACTAAATTTTGAAATCAATATGGTGTCAGTTTGCTCTGTTCAAGTGTTTTGGAAATCCTATCGATAGCGTTGATCAGACGAATCGATCGAAAACCCAAATCAACATCAACAACTCAAGCAACACAATATATAAAACATTTTAAATATAGTTTTACAAAGCAAGAATAGGGATTCAAATTTGATTGACTCAGATCAAGAGAATTCTGATTCGAAGATAAGTTGAAAACAAAAGATAAGATGATTAAATTGACAGAATAAGGAATGGATAAGCTTACATAAATCGCGGGCAACCTTAACCGGGTCAACCGTGACTTCAAGAATAAGATCAATGTAGAATTCTGGGGCAAATCTATATCCGATCTCAAGAGATAGAATTCAGGATAACAAGAGATACTAGCATCTAAACCGAGGATATATAAATCTCCGGTGAATCGATGCCTATGGTAAAGGAGTTCCACCCCTTTACAAGTCATTCAAAGATTGGCGAGACCGCCGACTCATTCTAAGGATCATTCGAAGTCGAGGTATGGGACACTCCAGAATCAAAAGAAGATGAATAGTGGGGACAAGAATGTATTTTGGAACCGCAGAGAACGTTCCAACATTCAAAAGGAATCGAGTTAAAAAGGAAGAGATTCACACTCGAATGAAAGTGATTCTGTAAATAAATTTACCATATATGCTAAGTATTGCCTAGAGCCAAAGCTCTGATACCAAATGTAACAACCCGCTATTTTCAACCATTCGCATCCGCACATGTCGGACTTGAATTGCTCAAAATACCGAATTGTAAAATAAATTTGGCAAAACACAACATTAACAGTAAATAAATAAATCACAGATCACAAACACAGAGTAATAAATGCAGCGGAAGTAAAGAAATAGTAGTTCATGAAGCTACTTTATAAATACATCAGAGTCAAACAAGATACAATGGAGATAACAAGATACAACAGAGGTCTCAACATGATAACCAAGTATGAATCAGAATACATCACTGGAACCAACCGGATAACGGGAATCAACTGGATAACCGAAAGTGAAATAGACAACTATATCTTCAAGCAATCCAACTTCGAAGGTGAGTCTCAAATGTTGTATCACTTAGTCTGACCCGAGTGTAAAGCAAAACACAAAACACTAGAGTCAGGACATACATACTTATGCAATGTAAACCAACTCAAATGAACTGTAATATAAGGTACAAGTAACTAAAAGGATGCTTGGGACCGCCCATCCTCTAAGGATCCGTTAAACTATTTACTATGTAGTAATATTTCTCTATTATAATAATGTCTATAGTAAAATAAACTTACTTTTTTCATAGCATTAAGGGGTTACCCATATATCCCTTAACACGTAATAGTCCCAGTAGTCCATCCAATATCATAGTCCCTCCTGATCGGGAAGCCACCAGAGGATACCACACGGGCTACGGGAGAAAACCAAACTCGTACAAGGCGCGATAGGGTAGGTGACACGGCACAAGTAGGCAATGCCAGGGTAGATATACCAATTACGCTTCCGGGTCGGTGGTAACGCATAGTGCGCAGCTACCGTCCACCTCGAGCCACACCCCCAAATACAAATCAAAAGTGGCCACCGAATCAATCAAAAAGTCAAAGTATAATATCGAAGGGATGTGTCCGATCAAAGGTGCTACCTTATTAACCCGTCAATCGCTCTTGTTTTAGCCACCTTATGCCAACTCACGAGAGTCGGGTCCACGTATTTACCTTAAAGGAAACTCCACCAACAGCCTACTTCATTCTGGAATCTCCACCGCATACACGGTTGTCAAAGTGGTTTCGGTATCGACAGAGAGTATGCCAGATATCCGATCCCGGTCTCTTTAACAACCAAACATTATTATAACCCGTGGTTACAACTTTTACAAATGGTATTTATACTTTAAAAATCAAAATAAATTTCAAATACATTTCAATATCATAATATCATTTCAAACATCATTTATTTAAACATCAGTCATTTTATTTAATATAAAATACCATTTAAATCTATTCAGTTTATTTAGGAATTAATTGCCTTTCAACTCACATTTAAAGTTAAATTCTTCCATTTAAAACCATTTAAAGTCAATTCCTTATTTTTATTAATTACATATTAAATTCCAAAATTTAAGCCTTTTCCCAAAGACTATTAAATTTTATTAAAACAATCAAAAATTCAGTTTCCGTAGCACTTATAAAATGCTACCTGAAGTTATAGGTTAAACAGTTCATTTACAAAACACACCATTTAAGTGCTGTAATAGATTTCTTTATTTCCAACTAAACTTTAGTTATCTTTATCAACTATAGCACTTACAAAGTGCTATAATAGCTTTTAGTTCAAATTAGCCTTTAAGTTCATTTAAATTTAACTACAACATTCACAAATGCTGTAATATCATTTATATTTAAAATTTCAAGGTTTAACTATAATTTCATAACTACGTAATTTTTTATTTAAATCATATTTAACTTACAAATCATATATTTTCACATTATGAAGTCATAATTTCAATACTCATATTTTTATGAATTTATAAGTAAATTTTCATACAAAAAATCAAATTTTATTATGAATTTCTTATTTAAATCCAAGTATTAAATTCGCATTTCTTTAATTAAATTATTAACTTAACAATTAAGTTTTAAATTCCCAGAATATAACTTATTATCAATTACTTTACTTATTTAAAATCCCACTTTTAACAAAAATTCAGAATTTCCCAAAATAAGTTATATTTCAAAATTTTACTTAAACATTCATTTATTTAACATTTGACTCATTCAAAAATCGTTATAAATTTTATAAAAATCATTTAAATAAATTTTAAACCAGAATATTATAAATTTTCCATTTAAAATATTTTTAAAAAATTTCAGAAAATATTATGTAAACCACGGGTCTGTATATAGTTTTCTAGCCTAGGTCAAGTGATACTGATATATATCATTTCAATCTGCAATTTACAAAGAAAACCCGAGTTTTATCATTTCAAACCCGCAATCCCAAGTTAAATAAATCACTAAATAAATAAATGAATGCATAAATAAGTAAGTATCGTTCAGGCTTATCATTTCAGCCTGTAACGATTTCTATTCTACAGGGAACTTACAGTGTGATTTGCAGTAAATAAAAAAAAATCCAATTGCAACAACATTACAATAGATAATACAGCTGATGATGGGTCAATTAAATAATGGGGTTTTAACATCATAAGTTTATATCACAGGCAGATACAATTAAATAAAATAAATTTACAATTACACTTGTTATCAATCTACAGAAATATAGGTATGTTTGTCTGGTGATAAATACTCACATTAAAGCTGCAGAAAATTAGATTCAAACGATTGTATCACTTGATAAAGAAACGTACAAACGGCATGATCAGATTTCCGTGGAGGCAACGTCTTGATTCAAATCTTGAATAAGATGAATGAAAAACTAAGTATCCGCATTTTACTATGATTATTGAAAGCAGAATAAGAAAATTTTGACCCAAATTCTCGACCACTCCACCCACATCTTGGCCATGTTCTCACTGCTCAGCCTACCTTTTATTTGAGTTATATGAATGCACTCTATACAAAAACAGTGGATAAATCATTGAGATACTATTTCAAAAAGTGGTGCTTGGCCTATCCATTCTATTTTACTTCTCTTTTTTTTACTACACAACTGCACTTATAAAAATTTACTTGCTCTTGCTGCTACAATAGGACACGGCCCTGACTATCACAAAGCATGCACGCATGCACTTGTACCATGAATATTTAACAAAGTTTGTCAAATAAAAGGATTGGCTTGGAGGAGGAGTTGTCAACAGTAGTGATGGAGGGGGTAGGGTGCGGCCGAGCATGAAGTGTATGACAAAATATAATAAAACAAAAAGAAGAAGGAAGGAAAAATAAATAAACCATTACCTGATTCCCTGCTCACGAAAAAGAAAGAAGTAGATGGAGATGCAGACAATTTTGAGGTGAGGAAATGTGATATGATGTTTGTATTTATAGGCAGAAGCTTTGTACGCAAGGAAAAGTAACATGTGCAAATCAATGGAAACAAAAAGGCAAGCAAATATTTTTGCTTTGATATGGGATGTTGAATTATTGCTTTTATAAGGCAAAGATTATTTAAATCAAATAGTTAATTTTTGCAGTGGTATCTTGGACCACATATCCAAAGTAACATACATTGATTTGATAAAGGAATGGAAAAAAATCAAAAATGTGAACGGTAAGGAAATCATAAATCTCGAAAGTGTTGTATAAATTAAATCTTGCGTTGATAATGGTGAAAGGAAAGGCAAGGAGAAAAGTTGATATGTGAACCGATTATGCATTTACAAGATTTTATACTTATTAAAATAAATGGAAGGTGAAATATCTTTAAACGCATTGACGAGGCACGGTTGAAATTCCTCTTTTAAAAGTGCATGGCAATTTATTTAGGAACAAAGGCAAAAATTATAATTCGTTTAGAACGTATTATAGATAGGAAGCTTGCATTTATCAAGGGAAAACGGAATGTAAATTTTCAAATTTTAGACGTAAAAGGAAGAAAATGATTTCCCTGCATTGCATTAATTAACGGTTGCGCGATTTGCAATTTAAATAGGTTGAGCGAATTAAGAAAAGTAACTGCAAGTAATAATATTTGTCTTTGAAATGGAGATGGAGTTTGGACAAATTTGTGAACGTTACTCTAATAAAGATTTTATACCAACTTAAGACCAATGAAAGCTATGGAAAGTGTAACTTTTGGCTAAAGCAATTCTTGCGGTATGAATTTTAAAATGCGCAAAACCGACGCAATAAAATACCCTCAAATTAATACAAAAGTAACGTTTTTTAATTAATACGTTTTCCTATTTTATATATTATTTATTCCATTAAATATCGTACCCTTATAAATGCGTAATTTTAATAGTTTATTAATACACTGATTTCTTAATAGTTACTCCTTAACATGTTTACATTATTCTGATTTATTTACCATTTCCAATGAAATTTATTATTCAAAAAATATTACACATTTTTAAAGAAAGTAGATAATCCATTTCTTTATTTAAAATTCCAATTAGAGTTATCCTTAACAAAGTTAAAAATTTCAGAAATTTTCATTTTTATTATGGAATTTAGGGAAATGATTTACTCAAATTAAAAATTTATATTATAATAAATTCTAAGGTTTTATAAATAAAATAATAAAGTGCTTATAATATTTTTCTCTCTCTTAGGAAATGAGAAAATAAAGAAGATGAGAAAAAGAGAAACTTGTACGTGAATTACAAGGCAAAATATACGGCTAAACTAAAAGAATGAATGGCTAGAAAGGAACAAATGTTAGGAAAACAAAAAGACAAGAATTAAGGCAACCTTTCGTTTCCTTCCCTAAGAACAGGTAATTAATCTAGAGCTTAATTATGTATATGGAGAGAGAAACCTTTCATTCTTTCTCTAATCAAATTGATTGATTGATTAAATGTCATTAACAAGCTATTTATTCATGGCATGGAATGTAACCATGTCCTTATGTATTCTACAGTAAATTATGTAAGTGCAATATTAGATTGTGTACAAAGATGATTTTTCCTTCATATATATCTTTATTGGTCATAGTATTATAAAAAACATATACGTATACGTATGTATATATATAATAGACTTATACATATAAATGTGTTAAAATTAAGTTTCATTATTTTATGAGCCGAAAATTAAAGACAACAATTTTGAACCTAATCTCCAGATTAAAAGGGTTTAAGATTAAAAAAGTTATGACTTTGCATACAAGTCCATCTTATAAATCTTAAGTCAAATTAACGCACGCACATATGTATATACAAATCATTGTAAATAATGTCTTAAACTTAATACAACATCTTTATGTTAAAATTTATAACTTAGTAAATTCTTTAATATTAAGCAATAAATTAAGGTATAATGTTAATTTAAAAGGAAATAAAAGGAGTCGTGATATTTTGTAATAAATTCAAGTTATTTTTAAAAAGAAGCCCCCCTTTTTTAACTTTAAACAAAAGCATGCAAAAACCAAAAGATTGGATTTAAATAATGAACACATGCAAACATTAATAAACTACATATGTTTTCTATTTGAATCATAACAGAAATATTACATTAATTAAGGCTTAAATTTAAATTACAATATGTTTTTTTCCCTCTTTTTTTTTACCAAAACTTATTAACTTAAAAATTTAATTATTGAAAATTTTACTTTAAAAAAAAACAACGTTTTCAAGTAAAATATAATTAAAGTATTTACAAAAGTATGGGTTGTTACAATAATATACAATATAAAAAGATTTTATAATTGAAATTTGAGTGGTTATAATAAATGTTATACACTTAAATTTTAGTTATAAAATGATTAACCGAGGTAAGTATACTAAAGGGTAATTGAATAACTTACAATAAAATAATGTTAAAAGAACTAAGAATAAAATAATGCAGTCTTAATAAGTGTAAGTATATTTAACATAAGTAATAAATATATTGAGAAGAATACATTTAATTTTAATTAGGAACAAAAGAAGAATTAAATTTATTAAGTACATTATGAGTATAATAAATGATTATTATTTCAAACCCATGTTTTAAAAATTGTTAATTTAAGATGATTAGAGGATAAGATAATAAATTTTGAGATAGTTAAGATTATTTAACTTGTGTCAAATTAATTATCTATTTAAGTTGAAATTTCCATGGTTTCAAACTTGTTTCCCTATTTTGTTTTTTAAACTTTCTTTTGGTTGTTCTTATTATCCTTATCTTGCTACAGACTGGTATAGACATCTTTCTATAATCTTTCTGTTTAGAACTCTTTCTATAATCTTTGATAATCTTTGGTACTCGTTTTGAATCCACCTTTTTTCGTGCTTGTATTCTTGATTCTGGAGGATCTTACAAAGATCATCTCTACCTTGTTAAACTTACCTATAACAATAGTTATCAGGTATAATCTCAATCTTCTTGTCACCTTGTCTTAATCTTATTTCATTTCTATCTTTTCTGTGCTTTCCCGTATCTCATTCCTTTTCGGGGACGAAAAGTTTTGAGTGGGGGAGAGTGTAACAACCCTGTATTTTGTAGTTATTTTAATTGAATTTTGATTTAACTTTATTGTATTTAATTTAGACAATTTTGTTATTTTAAAATTTAAACTTTGATTTTGATATGAATTATCATTCCAAAACATGACTAAAAAGAATATTTTCCAAAAAGTGAATTTTAGTCAAATTAATCAAACTTTGACTTTTAACTTAAAAACTTAAAAGTTTGAAAATTTGAATTTTATCTGTTATTATGAAAGTAAATAAAATTTTAAGAACACTGCTTTTTGTTTCATTGAATTCTGATTTATAATGTGAAAGTTATGCCTTTTTAACTATTGTGTGTAATTTGCTGTATTTAACAAAATTGTTTATTTTAAATAATATAAATAATATTTTATTTGGTCATGTAATATTCTAATTTATATTTATATGAGTAAAATAACATGTTATGTATATATTTTTGTTTTCAAACATTTTCAAAAGTGTAATAGAATTTTTCCAATGTCAGTTGTATTCTGTTTATAATTTTTAATTTCTAGTTTTAATTTATTAAAGAAATTCTTTATTTATTTCTATTTTCTTATGATATTATTTTATTCTCATTCCCATTTTATTTTGTTCCTCATTTATTTATTTGTTTGACTTCTTATTTTTTAAGATGATAGAGAAATTTTATAAGGCTAGTGATATTTTATTTGTAATTTTCATCCTCTATTTTCAATTTTTAAACAATTTCTTTAATTCTTTTTCTATTTTTCTTCAATTTAATTAATTATATCATTTTAGAAATGATGAATGAAGTATTTTATTTCAAAAATTTTCTTTATAATATTTTTAAAATGAAGTAGATATTTTTCCAAAGCCAGTGATGTTTTAATTGTAATTTTTGAACCCTATTTTGAATTCTAAGCAATTTCTTTAATTCTTTTTCCATTTTCTTTAAAATTTATTATTTATTTTTGTTTTATATTACTTTTTTTCGGTTTTTAAAGTCAAATTACTGAAATTTTATTTGTTTTTATTTAATTAAAGAAAAGGAAATTTGAAAAGACTAAAGCTTTTATAACTTGTAACTCTTCATCGCCTAGGCTTTTCATTTGCTTGTCTTTTCCTCTTCTCTTGAGTTTTGGCCGTGCATTTTTGTCTTTAGTCGTGAATTCCCATTCATTTTCACGTGAGAAAACATTCCATCTCACTTTCCATTCATGGCTAGAGAATATTTTGGTAATGGCTACACTTTTTTTTCTTCTTTCTCTTCTTCTTTTTCATGTTTTCTGCTTTGTTTTCTCTTGATTGTTTGCTCGTCCTCCACTAGCTAGCCTTGGCCATCACCTCCACCACTTTCTTCCCCACACCATCCATGGCCAAACTCCTTTCTCCTCTGACCTGAAGTTTCCTTGACCAAAACATCCCCTAAGTCGTGCTAGCAAGTGTAGAAAGCAAGGCAAAAAGTTGTGTATTCGTATTACTTTTCAATTCAAAGTTGTTCCATTTCAATGTTGTGTTGAATTATAATTTTATTCTATTTTATTTGGGTTGTAACACAAGATCTTTAGCTTGGATTCTCTCTCCACTCAAGTCCATAGGCTTTTCATTTTGCTTTTGATTTCCGTTATGTCAGTTGTATTGCAATCTCCAGCATTTTGAGGTGAGTAAAGCTCACACGACATTTATACTTGTGCAGTTGTGAAACAACAACTGAATGTGTAGAATTATATATGATGCTATAACTGCCAGTGATTGTTTATATATGATGTTAAACCTGTTAATTTACATGTCATCTCATATGTTACTGTTATATGTTGTTAACTGTTCATTTATATCTGTTTATCACACTGCAAGTTCCCTGTAGGTTAGATTCACTATGGGTTGAAATGATACATACCCTAACGGACTTTAGAACAGAGAAAAATCGTTATGCGCTGAAATAGGCCTGAACTATTTTTATTTATTTGTTTTAAATTGGGATTACGGGTTTGAAATGATAGAACCCGGATATTTCTTTTTAAACTGCGGATTGAAATGATATATATCTGTATCACTTGACCTAGGTTAGAAAACTATATACAGGCCCGTGGTTATATTTTATAAAGTATTTTGAATATTTTAAATATTTTTAAAATTGAAAATTTATGAAATTTGATTTAAATTGGATTTTTAATGTTTAAATAAAGAAATTTTGGATTTTTCTAGAAGTTAAAATGTAATTCAAATGAATGGTAAAAGTGAATTTTTGAAATATAACTTAAATTTGGAAATTTGGATTTTGGCCTTTTAAATTGACATTTAAGTTATATAAATAAATTTTAAGTGGTTTAAATGTAAATTTATGATAATTTGATTTAAATGGATTTTAAAGTGTTTTAAATAAAGGATTTATGATTTTTGTATAAGTGGAAAATGTTAAATAAATAAATGGTTAAGCTGAATTATTGAAATATAACTTAAAGTCTGGAAATTTGGGTTTTGGTTTAAAAAGGGAATTTTAAGTTATAAAAATAAAGAATGGAAATTTAATTATATTTGGAAATGGGAAATATGATGATTTTATTAAATTTGAGTTTAAATGAATTAATAAAGTATTATGGATTTTGCTATGTATTAAAATGGTTAAATGAATTAATGCTTAAAAGTGTAATTTTAAAATGAACT
Organism: Allium cepa; assembly: GCA_030765085.1. Taxonomy (NCBI): domain Eukaryota; kingdom Viridiplantae; phylum Streptophyta; class Magnoliopsida; order Asparagales; family Amaryllidaceae; genus Allium; species Allium cepa. The sequence goes on from CM060937.1 coordinate 380,776,318, forward strand.
TGACCTGGAAATGTGAATTTGGTTTTAATTAAAGGTCTAAGTTAATCAAATAAATTGGAAATTTAGTTTAATCTGTGAAATGATAATTTGAAAATGTAAATGTTAATAAAGTTTAAATGAAAAAAAGGGGAAAGTTTACACTTGAAAATATTAAGTGAATTTGTGGAATTTGATTTAATTATAAAATGTTGCTTTATAAAAATCATTAATTAAAAGAGTATTTTAATGAACATCTTTGAATGTTAAAATTTAAATTTTATAATGTTTACATGGTTTAAATTGAAGTGTTTTTAAAGTGTAACTTATAGCAGCTTTTCTGAATGCTGAAAAAGGTTGAAATTTTCAATGTTTATGGTTTTAACTTAGTAAATGAACTCATATTGGTTTAAAAATTTGAAAATTGAATACTTGATTTGAAAGTATATAAACTTAATTTTAAATGGTTTAAATGAATTATTTTGATTAAAATATAGGCTATTTAAAGGTGATTTGGAATGATAATAAGTGAATGATATCTTTGAATTTAAAAGGTATTTAAAGTTGAATATTTGGATTTGAACTTATATGATGATTTGAAATTGAAGCTTTGAAAGATATGATATTTTGATATATATTAAATATTTTGAAATGAAGTTTGAAAGATATGATATTTTGATATTAAAATGATTTGAAAATGAACTTTGAAAGATATGATATTTTGATATTAAAATTATTTGAAAATGAAGTTGAAAGATATGATATTTTGATATTAAATGATTTGAAAAATGAAGCTTTGAAAGATATGTTATTTAAGTATTAAATATGATTTGAAAGAAAGTTTTGAAAGGATATAATAATTTAATATATTGAAATGGTTGAAAATGACTTGATATTTATTTTGACAAATATTTGAATTTGAAAGATATGGTATGTTGATATATCGAAATGGTTTGAAAATGGTTTAATCTTTATTTTGATAAAGATTTGGATTGAAATGATATCTATATTTTAAGTATAAAATATTATTTTAAAGTTATAACCACGGGTTATAATAACGATTGGTTGGCAAAGAGACCGGGATCGGATATGGACATACTCTCTATCGGTATCGAAAACCACTTTGACTAACCGTGTATGCGGTGGAGATTCCAAAATGAAGTAGGATGGTAACGACGTTCTTGTGGTATGTTACGTGGACCCAACTCCCGTGAATTGGCATAAGGTGGCTAAACCAGGAGCCATCTCGGGCCAGTTGAGGTCGCACCTCGTAGCGGACGCATTTCTTCGATACCATACTATTACTTGTGATTGTTTGGGCGCCCCTCCGATTTTTGGGAATGTGTTCCGTGGTGGGCGTATGTGGCTGCTGCGTTACCACCGGCCGAGTGTCGTAATTGGTATATCTACCCTGGCATTGCCTTGTGTGCCATGTCACCTACCATATCGAGCCTTTACTACGAGTTTCTATTTGTGTCGTACCTATGCAGTATCTTCTCGTGGTCTCCCGATCAGGAGATATGCAGGTATTGTATAGACTATTGGCATTATTTGTGTTAAGGTGGAAAATGCAAAGCCTTAACGCTATTTAAAAGTATGTTTATTTTACTGTTAGACATTATTATAATAGCGCGATATACTATATAGTAAATAGTTTAACGGATCCTTAGAGGATGGGCGGTCCTAAGCATCCTTTAAGTTACTTTCACTTTTACTACAGTTCACTTGAGTTGGTTTACATTACATAAGTATGTATGTCCTGACTCGAGTGTTTGTATTTTTATTTACGCTCGGGTCAGCCTGAGTATTCACAGATTTGGATTTCTACTCTCTGGAGTTTGGAATCGCTGGAGATTATCTGCTTTTTCAGTTTTATCTGTTTCACTTCCAGTTATTCTGTTGATCCCAGTGTTGTATTCATTTTGTACTTGGTTATTATCTTGAGACTTCTTTTGTACTTTATTTCTTCTGTTGTATCTTATGTAACTCTGATATATTTATAAAGTAGCTTCATGAATTACTATCTCTTTTACTTCCGCTGCACTATTATTACTCTGTGTCTGTGATCTGTGATTTTATTTACTATATATTCTGAGATTTGCCAAATTTTATTTACAACGCAGTATTTTGAGCAATTCACGTCCGATATGTACGGATGCGAATGGTTGAAAATACCTGGTTGTTACATATAATATATTAGTGAATAATCTTTAAAACAAAGAATCATATCTGTTATTACATTACATCACATTACATTACATTATCAGAGTTTACAACAACAAACAGCGGAAAAGAAATACTATATACAAGTGATACGCTACGCCATCCAGCTTGCCTCCAGATCTCCTACAGCAGCTCCTGAATTCCAGAATGACCTGATAACCCGACTCTAGACTGCCCGTGTGGAAAATGATGGGCACCCAGAGTTTAGGAAGAGAACAATAAACTCCAGGTCAGTCATGGGGCTGGTGTGAGAACTTAAAACAGTTGTTCTTTAAAAACAAACAAAGAAATATTTTTAAATAGATCCGCAATGCTTTTAGAAAATGTAACTACCATAAGGCCTCCCGCACACACACACAATGCAAACGCAGAATCGGAGGAGATTTCTCCTTATGATAGTCAAACATGCTTGATACACAAATTTCTTTGATATAATTACTATAAGTGCAATGTGGAAAACCTTTCTAAAGTATAATATAAATCTTAGCCAACATACGACCATTATCATATGCCTACTATAGCTACCATGTTCAATAGCAAGTTACCGCCACATTCCATGGCAGGTTATACAACTAAAACTGTACAGGGCTCGTATTGTTTTTTTGGATTTTCCAACAAATGGTCAGGCCAAGGAACTTCCCATTGCCACATGGAAACGCCTCTGGAGAGACGCCCCAAGAACCTAACCGGGTCTCTACCAACACAAGGCCGGGTTACCTCTGCAAAAGTAGGTAACAACTGACACGCGTATGCCATCCCCTGGTTGTAAACAACCTTTATCCGAGGATCCTCAACCAACATCAATCACAAAGTCATACATATTTGTGACATCCACCAAAGTTAAGTATCGGGGCTCCATACCATGATACCACTTCTATCCAGAAGGAAATGCACATACCCTAAGGGGCGCTACTCCCTAAGACCATGCTGCATCTTTCCTGTTTTGACCATTTCGGGGTGTGAGGTCCGACGAAGTCTCGTTCACAGAGCTACGCTTTTCACAAAAGCTATGCTTTGATCAACAAATGATTAGCAGCACTTCGTATGTCACATTACCAAATTGGGAATATATCACTAGTAACCATCAACTACATAACCTCTGAGCTCATACGTTTCAGAGAAGGGTGTTAAGCTAAGAGAATAAATTCTCCGCCACCAACAGAAATGTATTTGATAGAAACCAGCTTTACATCTCAAATTGTAACGTCAGACATACATCCATACAAGTCCATTCCGGGATCGAACGGAATCGAAGGCACTTCCAAAGAAGCCCTTGCAATCCGGATATTCACTAATCACGACCGGACTTCCCATAAAAAAGGGTGATAAAATCTCTACATCGGAGATCAGCCAATGCAGAGACATTCGACGGTAATCCTTCCGTTTTCGAAGATATCCGGTTTTCAACACTGGTCTTCTAATGCTATTCATTACGACGTATCACTATTCAAAATAGGATTCATGACCTAAAGGTCCTCTCCCGGCTAAATCGAATACCGAGCGCTTATTTTTAAAATAAGTGTAGTATTCAAATTCAAGCAAATCACAACAAATACCCATTTAAAGGTAAATATTGATAGTCGGTTATTTAACTATCAATAGATATGCACAACATCACCAGATTCCAAATAATTTCCCAAATTATTTATTTTCCAAAAATATATTTACAAGATATATGTTCCCACACTTCAAAAATAAATCAATGTTTATTTTTAAACAAATTTTCCTTTCCTTTATAAATTCCATGGTGAATTTAAATTTCCAAATATCCACTGATATACAATTTTTAAATCGATTTCAAATATTCACTTTCAATTTATCTTTAAAAGATGTAATCTCAAAACTTCTCACTTCATATTGGAAAACATTTCCATACTTATTTAATAATAAGTAATTCACAAAACTATTTATTTTCAACATTTGGAAAATATTCAATATACTTAAATCACAATTAAGTATAAAATTTATTCATTAAGGAAAACATTCTCTTAAACACATTCATTTGAGTCAAAACGAATGTTGCGTAAAACATCGTTACGACAAACCAAAATCACTATTATAAGGATTCGAAATTTAGATAGATATATAAATCCCAATACTATATAGAACATTTCTTTTGAAATCATTTACTATAACAACAGTGTTATAGTCCACCATTTCCTTATTTCTCGAAAACGTCTATTTCAGCAATGAATGTTGAAATCTATGGTTTCGATCCGTAACGCATTTTAAAACAACTTCAAATCATTTTAATTCCATTTAAAAGATCACTTCCTAAAACATTTCTTTAATATATTATTCACCGTCCAAAATCGTGAATATAAATCGTTTACCAAATTCAACACTTCTACATATTTAATTTAAAGGATTATCCATTGTCCAAAATCGTGGATATATCTCCTTTAATAGGCCATAATAATTAACTTATCAAAATAAGTTAATTTCGGATTTATAAAACAATGTGTATAAATGCTCATTTATATATATTTTACAAAACTTTAACTTATAAAACCCCTTTAATTAACGGATTCTATTTATCTCTCATTTAAATGCCAAAATCCAATTTATAAGTTAATTACTTATAAATCTTTTATTTTACAAAATCTATTCATTTTATAACTTCACAATTTATAAATTCATAAATTTCATTCACTTATGAAATCCATTTATACTTCATCTTAACACTTATAAAAACTCGTTTTATAATTCCAATATTTTAATTTATAAATATCTATTTTATAAATCTTTTATATAAACCGTTTATAATAATTCAAAAATCCCAATTTAAAACATTTTACAAAAAAAATTAACTACTTATTTCAAAAATCACATTTTGGTTATATTTCACAAAAATCATAATTTTTATAACATAAAAATTATAACATTTATTTATTTAAAATGAATCAATTTCAAAATTCAAAAAAAATGTATACTTTCAAAAAATCACTTGAAAATCCTTTTAAATTCGAAATCGTTACTTTAACATTTTTAAAACTCCAAAAATAGGTCCAATGCTGCAACAGCACCAATACATCAACCACGGCATCCAAACATCATATATCAATATGATAATAGAATATATCGCAAATATTTGTAAATAAATCAATACTGTTGAGGAATCCAGTTGGATCTCTCCAACCTGTTTCCCTACATCCACAGATGTTAGCACAATACCAATTCCACTTCGAGATGGAATATCGCGGTACATGGGTTTATATAAAATATTATCCAGTATTATGCGGCGCAATAGGTTCCCATCTGCTATATAATGCGAGAAATCAACTCCAAGTACATATATAATACCATTTCCACTACAAGCTGGAATATCGCGGTATATGTGTTTAATAAATAACATCCGCTTAATATACGACGTATAGGGTCTATTTCAATACAACAAATAGCAATCATCATTCAATCACACATCAAGAAATTTTAAATTTAACTATTTTAAATTTAAATCGAAACAAATTCGATTGAATGAGAAGTTCTCACCTCACATTCAATAACAGTTTCAGCGTTCTATTTCGAATAAAATTAAACGTGCGTTTAATTTTACCCAAAATTCACACTAGCTCCAATCAACTCCAATCCAGCTCCATTGCGTAGGATTCGCGAATATGAACCCAATGAAACTCGTTTTGTCAAATTCCGACCTCGTATCAAAAAGTTATAGTGTTTTAAAGTTATACGAATTACTATATATTTAAATTTACAGATTATTTATTTATTTATTTTACCATCAGATCCTAGCCATTGATTCCCGAGATGATATCAAGGCCTCTCGTGCTCTCTTCTCCCACGCGACACCCAGGGTTGTTCGAAACCCATCGGCCGCCAATCCTATACGAATTTTCGAGCCACCCTCGTCGACTTCCACGTCGATCAAGAACCACTGCGACGTGCGCCCTCCTCCACCACGCCCACGTGCCAAATATGGCAGAGCTCGATCGCCAATATTGCTCGAAAAACGTGCCCGAACGCCGTCCGTTCAAATGTCGATTGTCGCTAATCCGTAGCTCCATTTTCGATCACAACCGTTGGATATGTCGTTCTCGTTGTTGTCTACAATATTGTAATTGAGAGTTTCTTGTAATTGTTAATGGATTTGAAGAAATCGAGAGGAGAAGAAATGAAAATTTCGGCCATTGAAAATATAGAGGCGGCGGCTGTAACTCTAGCCAGGGTTTTGATGCAAATGAGAAAATAGGGGGCCTTTTATAGAAAATATTCACGCACTATTCACCCGAAATTTTTCCGAACACCAAACGAAGCGTGCCGCCTGGCGTTTATAATGTTTTACCCCTATTCCAAACGCAATGGAATATATATCGGCAGCCAATTCGATCATATTTGGAAGATAGAATTTCAAATCGACTATTTAAATTTAAAATTCACTTAAACCGATTTCAGTGCATTTTAGCTTGCCTCGGACAAACCGTAAGTCCCATTGACACGAAATTTGAAACCATACAATAATATAACATTACGGATGCGATGAAACTGGATTCGTCGAAATCCAAGACTGTTTGAAAAATGGCTATTTTTATCGTCAGATAATTATTAAAATATTCAATTCTACAGATTAACTTCTAATTCAATTTTAAAAGTTCTATAACATCATTCTAACTCCAATATGATTTAATACAACTTTAAAAATCAAATTTAATCACATTTAACCCAATTTCCAATTATTTCTGTAATTTCAAATATTAAATTATCGACTTAATTATCCAATTAAGTCTAGATATTCGAAATAAAATTTATTCGGCTTACAAATTTTACTTGTTAATATTTAAAATCAATTAAATATACGAATTTCAAATGACAGAAATTCTGGATCGTTACAAACCTCCCCCCTTAAAAGAATTTCGTCCTCGAAATTACCAAGTAAGAAAGTCTTGAAATCCATTGACTTTTCAAACATCCATTCAAATTAGATTTCAAATTCACTTAAGTGTTTAACTTTCCCAAAATCCAATAGTTAAACTTCTTACAATAACTTTACTAAGTTTTTAAATCATACTCAGTTATCTTTTCAAAACCAACTATATCGTTTAACTTTTCACTCCAAAATCAAAGTTATAGTTTTCAAAATTTTCCAATTTTCTCAAAAATACTCTAACGCCTTAAATTTTCAGAAAATTTCCCCGTAACCTCCTTTGCGCGGCTCGATCCAAAAAAATATGGCAATATATATATCACAAATATACATCTCATCAAAGTGATGAGGCATTCCTAGGGGAAAAAGTGTAAAAGTACGATATGTAATCCGAGATATGTACCTTACATATTATTAGCGAGCTTATACGGCTAATATAGCGTGAAAGGGAACTCCAAAAGCGAAGCAAGCGCAATCCACACCTACTAAATACTAAACAATAATGATAAACATGCTTATATGAAAGTAATATCAATATACAACATATACCAGTACAACAACTACATATGCTAATATAGCAAATGCAACAAAAGGCAACAAATCCAACCATTAAACAACTATCATCCAACAACAATTCCAATCATCAAATCAATATACATTCACTTCACTTCACATTAATATTCAATGAATTGTTTATTTCATTTAATCACATTTGATTCATTAACATTGGACTTTACTAGCATTCATTTATTCATTTTCAATTAGTTTATATTCACTAATTTACGTTCAAGTTAGTTCACTTCCACCTTCAAATCAAATTACATAGCTTTCAATTTTTATCAATTCAACTTCATATGAATTTCAATACAATTAACTAACAATCATATAACAACCAAATCATAACCAACATATCCAAATTATTAAATTTACATTCAATTTGGTTTAACACTTTTAATTCCAATTGGTTGATATTAAATTGACTTTTCTTTCAATTATTCAATTTCGAATTTACTAGTTTTTAATGAATCAACACTTACATTCATTATTCTATATCAATTCGTTTACATTTGATTGATTAATATTCAATCCATTTATTAGTTCAATTGCTAATTCATTTAACAAATAAGGTGAATTTCATTACATAACTCAAGTTCATATCCATCACTTCACTTTATTATTATACTTCGATACCAAAACCAACTCCATTCAACATCTCTTAAGTTATATTCCATTTCAAACATCATTTATTTATCACAACAAAACTTCAGTTTCCAATTTACTATGGTAGCAAATCCATCACACAGAAACTCGAAAATGATGCTGATGATGCTGCAGTCATCACCCTTATTATTTTCCAGTGACAATAGTGAATTCAGTGCTTAATATTCTTTCAAAAGTTTTCCTTTTACTTATAACTCACATTTATAAGTCTTTTCTTATATAATTTCACTTATTGTATATATAAGATTATTTCACAATTGTAAATCATACTAATTATAATTCCATACTTAATAATTCATTTGCTTATACAATTATTCTTTTATTTAGATTATTCAAACATCTTTTAATTAACTTATATACATTCTTACATTTTCAACAACCAAACAATCAATTTATATACACTTTAATAATTCTGAAAAATTATTCCTTTATATGTAAAATATAATCGAGGTAAAATTATTTCATTTACCCAATTTTAAAATGATACTATGTCGACTTGCCTCATTTAAGAGTTTAGAAACCCCTATCGATAATATGGCGTCTCACATACCGACCAGAATTCACAAACAACTCAACGAATAAGCAAACACAATATAAAACATTTTTATATTCACTAACAAATACGCGCTCATATCTATCATTACACTCACACTCATTCTAGAGTGATACTGACTCTATCTCTAATGAGTAAATCCCAACAGAGCCAAGGTTGTCGCTTGACCAAATGCTCTGATACCAATAGTAACGTTTGAGATTTTCTACTCACGAAAATCGACATTTATGCGTCCACTGTATCAGTTGCCGAGCAATCGAAGGCCGGAAAACCGAATTGTTAGGGTTATAGAAGAAGAGCGAGAAGAAGAAAGAAAGAAGAAGCAACAAAAACAATATCAGAATCTCACAATCGCAGCGGAACAACATATAATATATTAATGAATAATCTTTAAAACAAAGAATCATATCTGTTATTACATTACATCACATTACATTACATTATCAGAGTTTACAACAACAAACGGAGGAAAAGAAATACTATATACAAGTGATACACTACGCCATCAAGCTTGCCTCCAGATCTCCTACAGCAGCTCCTGAATTCCAGAATGACTTGATAACCTGACTCTAGACTGCCCGTGTGGAAAATGATGGGCACCCAGAGTTTAGGAAGAGAACAATAAACTCTAGGTCAGTCATGAGACTGTTGTGAGAACTTAAAATAGTTATTCTTTAAAAACAAACAAAGAAATATTTTTAAATGGATCCGCAATGCTTTTAGAAAATGTAACTACCGTAAGGCCTCCCGCGCACACACACAATGCAAACGCAGAATCGGAGGAGATTTCTCCTTATGATAGTCAAACATGCTTGATACGTAAATTTCTTTGATATTATTACTATAAGTGCAAAGTAGAAAACCTTTCGAAAGTATAATATAAATCTTAGCCAACATACGACTATTATCGTATGCCTACTATAGCTACCATATTCAATAGCAGGTTACCGCCACATTCCATGGCAGGTTATACAACTAAAACTGTACAGGGCTCGTATTGTTTCTTTGGATGTTCCAACAAATGGCCAGGCCAAGGAACTTCCCATTGCCACATGGAAACGCCTCTGGAGAGACGTCCCGAGAACCTAACCGGATCTCTGCCAACAAAAGGCCGGGTTACCTCTGCAAAAGTAGGTAACAACTGACACGAGTATGTCATCCCCTAGTTGTAAACAACCTTTATCCGAGGATCCTCAACCAACATCAATCACAAAGTTATATATATCTGTGACATCCACCAAAGTTAAGTATCGGGGCTCCATACCATGATACCACTTCTATCCAGAAGGAAATGAATATACCCTAAGGGGTGCTACTCCCTTAGACCTTGCTGCATCTTTCCTGTTTTGACCATTTCGAGGTGTGAGGTCCGACGAAGTCTCGTCCACAGAGCTGCGCTTTTCACAAAAGCTATGCTTTGATCAACAAATGATCAGCAGCACTACTATGCCACATCACCAAATTGGGAATATATCACTAGTAACCATCAACTACATAACCTCTGAGCTCATACGTCTCAGAGAAGGGTGTTAAGCTAAGAGAATAAATTCTCCGCCACCAACGAAAATGTATTTGATAGAAACCAGCTTTACATCTCAAATTGTAATGTCAGACACACATCCATACAAGTCCGTTCCGGGATCGAACGGAACCGAAGACAATTCTAAAGAAGCACTTGCAATCCGGATATTCGCTAATCACGACCGGACTTCCCATCACAAAGGGTGGTAAAATCTCTATATCGGAGATCAGCCGATGTAGAGACCTTCGACGGTAATCCTTCCATTTTCGAAGATATCCGGTTTTCAACACTGGTCTTCTAATGCTATTCATTACGACGTATCACTATTCAAAATAGGATTCATGACCTAAAGGTCCTCTCCCGGCTAAATCGAATACCGAGCGCTTATTTTTAAAATAAGTGTAGTATTCAAATTCAAGCAAATCACAACAAATACCCATTTAAAGGTAAATATTGATAGTCGGTTATTTAACTATCAATAAATATGCACAACATCACCAGATTCCAAATAATTTTCCAAATTATTTATTTTCCAAAAATATCTTTACAAGATATATGTTCCCACGCTTCAAAAATAAATCAATGTTTATTTTTAAACAAATTTTCCTTTCCTTTATAAATTCCATGGTGAATTTAAATTTCCAAATATCCACTGATGTACAATTTTTAAATCGATTTCAAAAATTCACTTTCAATTTATCTTTAAAAGATTTAATCTCAAAACATCTCACTTCATATTGGAAAATATTTCCATACTTATTTAATAATAAGTAATTCACAAAACTATTTATTTTCAACATTTGGAAAATATTCAATATACTTAAATCACAATTAAGTACAAAATTTATTCTTTAAGGAAAAAATTCTTTTAAACACGTCCATTTGAGTCAAAACGAATGTTGCGCAAAACATTTCTACGACAACCCAAAATCACTAGTATAAGGATTCGAAATTTAGATAGATATATAAATCCCAATACTATATAAAACATTTCCTTTCGAAATCATTTACTATAACAATAGTGTTACAATCCACCGTTTCCTTATTTCTCGAAAATGTCTATTTCACAACGAATGTTGAAATCTGTGGTTTCGATCCTTAACACATTTTAAAACAACTTCGAATCGTTTTAATTCCATTTAAAAGATCACTTCCTAAAACATTTCTTTAATATAGTATTCACCGTCCAAAATCATGAATATAAATCGTTTACCGAATTCAACACTTCTACATTTTTAATTTAAAGGATTATCCACTGTTCAAAATCGTGGATATATCTCCTTTAATAAGCCATAATAATTAACTTATCAAAATAAGTCGATTTCGGATTTATAAAACAATGTTTATAAATTCTCATTTATATATATTTTATAAAACTTCAACTTATAATACCCCTTAATTAACGAATTCAACTTATCTCCCATTTAAATGCCAAAATCTAATTTATAAGTTAATTACTTATAAATCTTTTATTTTACCAAATCTATTCATTTTATAACTTAACAATTTATAAATTCATAAATTTCATTCACTTATGAAATCCATTTATACTTCATCTTAACACTTATAAAAACTCGTCTTATAATTCCAATATTTTAATTTATAAATATCTGTTTTATAAATCTTTTATATAAACCGTTTATAATAATTCAAAATTCCAAATTTCGAAATGAATCAATTCCAAAATGAATCAATTCCAAAATTCAAAAAAAATTGTATACTTTCAAAAAATCACTTGAAAATCCTTTTAAATTCGAAATCGTTACTTTTAACATTTTTAAAACTCCAAAAATAAGTCCAATGCTGCAACAGCATCAATACATCAACCACGACATCCAAATATCATATATCAATATGATAACAAAATATATCCCAAGTATCTATAAATAAATCAATACTGTTGAGGAATCCAGTTGGATCCCTCCAACCTGTTTCCCTGCATCCACAGATGTTTGCACAATACCAATACCACTTCGAGATGGAATATCGCGGTACATGGGTTTATATAAAATATTATCCGCTATTATGCGGCGCAATAGGGTCTCATCCGCTATATAATGCGGGAAATCAACTCCAAGTACATATAATACCAATTCCACTTCAAGTTGGAATATCGCGGTATATGTGTTTAATAAATAACATCCGCTTAATATACGGCGGATAGGGTCTATTTCAATACAAAAAATAGCAATCATCATTCAATCACACAATCAAACAATTTTAAATTTAACTATTTAAAATTTAAATCGAAACAAATTCGATCGAGTGAGAAGTTCTCATCTTGCTTCCAATAACAGTTTCAGCGTTCTATTTCGAAAAGGGCGTTTAATTTTACCCAAAATTCATACTAGCTCCAATCAACTCCAATCCAGCTCCATTGCATATTATTCGCGAATACGAACCCAACGCAAGTCGTTTCGTCAAATTCCGACCTCGTATCAAAAAGTTATAGTGTTTTAAAATTATACGAATTACTATATATTTAAATTTACAAATTTTTTTTAATTTATTTTACCATCAGATCCTAGCCATTGATTCCCGAGATGAAATCAAGGCCGCTCGTGCTCTCTTCTCCCACGCGACACCCAGGGTTGTTCAAAACCCATCGACCGCCGATCCTATACGAATTTTCGAGCCACCCTCGTCGACTTCCACGTCGATAAAGAACCACTGCGACGTGCGCCCTCCTTCACCACGCCCACGTGCCAAATGCGGCAGAGCTCGGTCACCAATATTGCTCGAAAAACGTGCACGAACGCCGGCCGTTCAAACGTCGATTGCCGCCAATCCGTAGCTCTGTTTCCGATCACAACCGTTGGATACGTGGTTCTCGTTGTTGTCTACAATATTGTAGTTGAGAGTTTCTCGTAATTGTTAACAGATTTGAAGAAATCGAGAGGAGAAGAAATGAAAATTTCGGCCATTGAAAATATAGAGGCGGTGGCTGTAACCCTAGCCAGGGTTTTGATGCAAATGAGAAAATAGGGGGCCTTTTATAGAAAATATTCGCGCACTATTCACCCGAAATTTTTTCAAACTCCAAACGAAGCGTGTCGCCTGGCATTTATAATGTTTTACCCCTATTCTGAACGCAATGGAATATATATTGGGAGCCAATTCGGTCGTATTTGGAAGATAGAATTTCAAATCGACTATTTAAATTTGAAATTCACTTAAACCGATTTCAGTGCGTTTTAGTTTGCCCCGGACAAACCGTATGTCCGATTGACACGAAATTTGAAAACATACAATAATATAACATTACGGATCCGATGAAACTAGTTTCGTCGAAATCCGAGACTGTTTGAAAAATGGAAATTTTTACTCGTCAATTAACTATTAAAATATTCAATTTCTACAAATTAACTTTTAATTCAATTTTAAAAGTTCTATAACATCATTCTAACTCCAATATGATTTAATACAACTTTAAAAATCAAATTTAATCACATTAAACCCAATTTCCAATTATTTCTGTAATTTCAAATATTAAATTATTGATTTAATTATCCAATTAAGTCTAGATATTCGAAATAAAATTTATTCGGCATACAAATTTTACTTGTTAATATTTAAAATCAATTAAATATACGAATTTCAAATGACAGAAATTCTGGGTCGTTACAATTTATCTATTTTTCTATTATTCCCATATCTTATATCCAATAGGTACATTTTTATAAAATAGAATGAGATTTTGTAAGTGAGGATATATTTAATAAAATAGAATGAGATTTTATAAAATAGGAATAAAGATATTTATAAATTAGAATGAGATTTTATAAAATGCTAATAAAGATATTTTTTATAAAATAGAATGAGATTTCATAAAATGGCAATGAAGATATAATTTATAAAAATAAAGATATATATTATAAAATAAAATGAGATAATTTTTGGAAACCTACTTTCATAGGCTGAGGATATAGCAACATCCACCACCGACCCACTCCCTTTTAACTTAGGCTCTCGTAGGGGAACCTTTTGATCTCTAAATTTTCTTTTCATTTTCGAGATTATTACGTGCCTTCGCAATTATCAAGCCAGTAAAGTGTTGCTACTAAGACTCAAACCTTCTTCCTATGCTGGAGAGCTAAGAACCTTTTCCAATCGTACTAAAGACACGAGCAAGTAGTAATGGAATGAGATATTGTAAAATAGAAGGAGATTTTATAAAATAATATAAATGATGTTTTATAAAATGCAATGATATTTTATAAAATAATATGAAAGAATTATTTTGTAAAATATTTTGTAAGGTTTTATAAACGGTTATAAGACAAATACTTAATTTTTATTTTAAAGGGTTGGAATGATTTATAAACTAGTTTGGTATTTTATAAAATAATTGAATGATTTTATAAAATGGTAGAAAATGATATTTAACTTTTATAAAAAGGATTCAATAAATAAAAGTAAAACTTAATTATTAATAATCAAATTGTTAATTAAATATACGTATTAATGTACTTATACGGGTAAGTATACATACATGTGTATTAAAAGTTATGTAATAATAAATACAATTCTTGTATTGTAATTAGAATTTTTAATAACGGTTGTGCATGTGTGAATGAATGAATATATTTGTGTGATTGATTATATATACGTATAAAAACATTACAAGCAATCTCATATAGCCAAAGTGACTATCGTGTGTGCTAAGTCGCGTGAGAGAATACCAGATCGAGAAATTGTTCTAGTAAAGCTCGAAACATGATTTGTGTAGTGGAAGTGTGTTTGCGTATATGTCTATAAATACACATGTGTAAGTAGGTGTATCGACTCATCTATGAGTATAACGTGAGGTGAGAGGGCCGATTGAGTTCAATTTGGCGTATTAAAGGAGACCGGGCTATTGGAATGGTCCCATGGGACTCTATACATAAAAGAGTGCTTTTTCATATTGAATTGATTTTCGAGCACTAAAGAAACCACTTTCGACATATCAAACGATGGACTTTGAAAGAGGTCCGAAGCAGCGAACGCAGGCTTAGGGAGCTAGGCGACTTATTGGGGAAAGCAATGAAGAAGACAGTGTCTAAAGTAATGATTGGTGGCATGGTTAGCACCTACCTCATGCTTTACTGCTTGGGACATGCTACCATCTGTTGACCGGTGGCAAGGTGATGCACCAGTATAGGCAGTAAAGCCTATGCATGGTGCGATTTAACGGGATTCATCCCGATTTTGGATACAGGTTGATATAACACTTTGACTTGACTTTGGGAAGGCTATGAGCTAATTGGGAAAGTAGAATGCAAGGCGAAGCTTGAGATTCAGATGCTATGTATTGTAACGGCCCGAAGATTTTCAACCCTGAAAATCGATACTAATATATTCGCTATATCGAGTGTCGAGCAATCGAGTGTCGAAAATCCCAGATTGAGGGTTAAGAAGAAAAAGAGATTGAAGGAGAAACAAAAACAACATCACAGAATCTCACAATCGCAGCGGAACAAAATATAATATGAAATAACGGTATTTTATACAAAGAAATGTTGTGACTGTCAAAATACATACAAGATATCAGAGTACAATCATCAACAAAATAATCTGGATAGTTGTGATAACTTATCCTCAACTACTGCCTATATAGTCTATAATACACAGCGGAATCTAATCAATAAGTCTCTGCCATCCAACTCGTCTCTTGAGCTCTAGAACGTTCTAACCTGAAAATCTATAATACTCTGTCTGACCCGAGCATTACAATAAAGTAACACCTGAGTCAGGCTGGAAACAGTGTGAGTAAAACCAACCCAATTCGAAATACTTAAGTTATAAAGCTTCTTTGAAATCAAGGTAACTCGTGCTACACTACGAGTTTTTATCCTGTTATAGCCAAACACTTGGTACAAAAATCTGTTGATATTTAAATAATATCCGAGTACGGTTGCTTACTTAAAATAGTCAGATTTTTTCTTAATTCATTCTACTCCAGCCTAGTAGACTTAGAAATCAAAACCGTAAGGGTTTGTAGTGATTATTAATCGGAATGGTTTCGGATACGTTGATATCTGATCCCAATCTCTTCGAATCAAGTATTAAAATTTAAAAAGGTAAATTGTTCAAAATTAAAAGTTTATTATTTGGGTTGACACTATTCAAATATGGAATTCCATATAGATTTTTATTAAACTAAACCGTAACATCATCTAATCTACTATTAACTTGTCTGGTCACTTGACGGTACAAACAAAAAGAATAATTCCGATAAATGTCCAATGGAGTTAAACCAAGATATAGATCGTTAATCAATTTAACGATTTATAACAATATCTAACCATTCACATCTGGATTTAATGACTTAAATTATCTGAAATTCATTTATGCCTTAATCCAAATTAATTACAAATTAAAGATATTATAAATCAATTTAGCAATAGTCAATAAATTTATCAACCAAAACTATACTAATTATATTAATAAATAAAGTTAAACATACCTAGTATTAAATAAATTCGCATTTTAATTATTATAGTTAATTTAGTTTTAAATAACAAAAATAAAATAAGTCTAAAACATTTGGGAGTAGTTGATTGGAAAATAGAATTAGAGTTAAAGAAAAATATAAGCTTCACTTATTTTCCTCTTCCCTTCCTTTATTTTTTTTCTATATTTCTTTTCTTTTCTTTTACCTTTCTTTTTTTCTCTTTTATTTTTCCCTTTATTTTTCCTCTCCTCTATTTTTTTTCCTTTTCTTCTACCTTTCGGCCTAACTCGGCTCAACTCTATTTCCCCTCTCTTCTTTCCTTTTTCTTCTACTTATTCCCTTATTCATTCGAGAATGCCCAAGTGTGCACAAACATGTGCACCTGCACAGACCCTCCAACCATCGAACCACTTCGCCAACCCCCTGCGCAAACCACCTCCGACCTTTCCAAGCCTCCGACCGTCCATAAGTTTCAAGGCAAACCCAAAATCAAAAACTCGAATTTCGACCAAGGAACAGGAGCACTGCCGTCCCCTTCCATCATCTCGCCTCGTCGCCTCAGGCCACCGTTACCAGCGAAACTGGCATCCAGCTTTGCCTTGACCCCCTTCGCCCTTTCTCCCTGGATCGCATACCCCTATCTTTTCCTCGACGCCGCCATTACCACGATACTGACCTTGACCACGAACAACCCTTAAACCATATATCACCTCCGACCAGCCACCACGCCATCCTATAAAATTCAACACTATTTTTCCTTCACTTCCCCACCTTCGAGCTACCTTCTGACCCGACGCCGACCTTCCACTTAGCTCGACCCGCCGTAATTTGTTCAAAGGTCACAAACTGTTCAACTCTCTTTACCTCATCACATACATGAATAGAAATCATGAAATAACCACCAAAATTTCCTATTTCCTATGTCGATCATGATTACATACGCAAGGAATTAAATCATGACATTCGAACTTCCACAAATTTGGGTTCACTTGATGTAAAACCCTCTTTTTAGATTTTATACTTCATGATATTTACTAGAACAAATTTTAAAATAAAGTACAATCATAAGTAAGCAACTTATCTTTTAACATCATAGCCGAAAACAAATCTAGGTTAGAGGTAGGGATTTTTGAAGTCAAGAGTAACATCTTTCTTTTAAGTACCCGACAGTGTTGGAAAGAAAGTGATGAACAACCTAGCTTCTCAGGTTACATACTTACATATATCCATTACAAGTATGTGTGTGTGTGTATATATATATATATATATATATATATATATATATATATATTGTTGTACAAGCATACATATCAATTGCACTTAAATTTTCCTGACCAAGGCTATAGCATACATTACCAAAATAGAGGATTAGTTTTGCTCACCTTTGCCTGTGAACAGAGCAGTGCTTCTTCTTTTAAAAAATTTTTAAAAACATTTTTTCTTGCTTTTGTTCTGATCTTTGATCATCTGTTGAGTTGTTTCTTTAGTTTTATGAGATGTTGTGTAGTTAATGCTCTGCTACAACCCCGCTATATCTCATAGAGGATTTCTACCGCTACGATTTTTCCATATAACCCCAAAATATAGCCTTTCCATTTTAATCCCCGCTATTTACGCTATATCCCGTTACTTCAGCTATATTCCGCTATTTCCGCTATATCTTTTTTAATAAAATGAATTGAAAAATTGCATTTATACATTATAAAATTATGAAATTAATTTATTTGGTTTTTTGATATATTTTTGGAAATGAAAAGACTCTAATATTCTACCAAATTCAATTATGTTATATAACAGTTTTTTGTTTATTTAAAGTACATTCGCACATGTTTTTATTTAAATTATTTACGTATTATTTATAATTCAATTGAATGATAATTTTTCATTTAACTATCATTTATATATTTGTAAAAACATTAAGTACGAGTTTTGTATGCTATTTTAGAGCCATCCGCCATATCCCGCCATATCCTCGCTGTATCTCCGCTGTGATTTTTTGCACCTCCACCGCTTTGAATCTACCGAGCGCATTAACTGAACGGGTGAGATGGAAATAATGTTTTTATGTGGTTTAACTTACTTAGTTCAATTGAAAGGAAATGAAACAATGGAGGCACACACACACACACACATATATAAAGGTAGGCTCTGTATGCAGTAAGCTTGTTTTATTTTTTTTCCACTTTTCTTTTAAATTTTTTCATAACCTTGAACAAACATACGCCTGGCCACCTATATATAGGAATGAAGGGTGCAGAGCAACATAGAGGCTTGCATATATACAGGATGTTCTATATTTTTCAAAGTGATTTTGAATTTTGAAATTGAAGTGATTTATTAAAAAGAAGATTTGACATTTTATATGCTTGATGAGATGGCATTTATTGTGTGTATCCCCCTTTATGTTTACATGAATTTCCATTCCTATGTATGTACATATCTCATACATATGTATACAAGTATTTCTTTGTCTTGTTTGCCTTAGATACATACAAATATTCACATATTTACCATGATTATTTTTATAAGCTTTACTTTATGTTACATACAACCATATAAGTCACTTATATACTTATTTCTATTTCTAAACATATATTTTTATTTTTATTTCAAGCTTAAGTATCATCACTAAATTTATATTCATATATATATATATATATATATATATATTGAGTGTTATTAAGGTAGAGTTTTATATTTAAATATTTTTGAGAGATTTAGTTCCCAACCCATAGTTTCTTTCGCATATATATATATATATATATATATATATATATATATATATATATATAAACAGTCAATGACCAAAATATTTATTTCCTTTAAGACTTATCACATCCAGAGATTTTATTATTCAAATTTATTATAGTTTTAAATCAATTTATATATATCCAAATACCTTACATATCAGAAACTCATCTACTCGATTTATGAAGTCAATATTCCAATGTTTAATTTGGTTAACTACCCAATTATCCGATGTCAAAAATCCGGGTCGTCATATATATAGTGACATTTATGCAATAAATAATGATCAGATATGATATCGGTGTAGTGATTAGTTGCATGGTCACATTTTGTGAGCATATACGACTGAGTAGAGTTAGTTTGCACTTCTTGGTTCCAACCTTAAGTATATATCTTTAATGAATAGTGTCAGTCTAACGTTCGTGACCGTACCAGTATTGGTCTTATATTGGTGATCATATGTCGTAATGCCCTTATATTAGTGACCATGCATATTATTGATCCTTCAATAATGGTAATACGTATGGATAAACGATGACGAGATATCGGTCTTCATTTGTGGCAGGCATATTTGATTACGTGATATTATATTTGATACACACACGTACGACATCGATGTTCCTTTGTGTTTTCGATGGCATATTATACGGGATAGACCTATTATTCTCTCTTGTCGAGACGTTATGCGAAATTGTTTAGAAATCCATGATGGCTATAAGGGGATGATAATGATCAACTATGAGTAAGCCACATATCACTTATGCTAATTATAAGTATTAAAGTGACTTGAAGAAGAAGAAGAAGAAGAGAAATGCATTTGAAATATAAGCCACATTAATACGAATAACGTCGTAAAGTTCAATTGTTGAAACTAATGTAACAGATTCGTCATTTAACATATTTTAGTTAATTTGGATTGTGCAAAATTTATCACTCGGTATGACTTTGAGTTTTGGTACATATATTTTGAAATAAACAAATATTATAAATAATGTTTTAGGATAGACTGTATGTACATAACAACCAAAATGCCTCGAAGTCAGTAAAAGCAATGATTTAGCTTTTGTTGGGTGAATTCTCACCCAGGAGATCTCGAGACCAAGAAGCATCAATTTCATCTAGGTTCGCCCACTCCATTCGTTCCATTCCATCCGATACCTAAGCCCATCCGGTACACATACCAAAGCCGAACCATGTTCCTTCGCTACCGAACCAGCATGAGGAGGAGGCCACCGGACCATTCGGTACCGGACCAACGTCCTACCAATCAAAAACACCACTGCCGAACCAGACCTCGCCTCGCTACATCCCGAATTAGACCCAAGGCACCACATGCTGAACCAGAGGCCCCTCACCTCCCACCGAATCAACCTCCTTTCCATCCACTATCACTTAAACCACCGGACCAACACTCCATTCAACCTACCACCGGACCAACCTACCACCGGTCCAACCATCTCAACCACTACCGAACTAAGGCATTCCGAACCAACATTGCCAGGCCAGATTTCTTCAGCTCAGGCCCACCAGCAGCTATATACTTCCAAGACCCCTGCCCCCAACCTCACTCTATAAATAGAGGGATAGGGGTACAACAATGGCAGACAAGTTTGAGAGCTCAAGCACGGAGGGAACTTTCAAACGACTTTCATATACTTGTATACAAAGCTTTGTACTTGTAATCTGAAGAAAAAGGAGAATAACATATAAAGTGGATGTAGGCACGTTTTGCCGAACCACTATAAATCTGTGTGTCTTTTATAGTTTAGTCCCTGCTTTTCATATATTTGCGTAAATCACCCAAATCACTTGAAACAACATAAAATCAACTAATTCATACGACTTGGAGGTGTTTGCCCATTTTTTGTGCAAACATTTTTGGTGCTTTCACTGAGAACCAAGCTAGAAGCTACAGCTTCTCCTACTCAACCTTCTTCCTCATAGCATCGTTCCTTGCTCCGACAACATGACTTCCAGGCAGAGGAGAGATGTTAACAAAGGAAAGAACGTCGCAACTAGCAGTATCCCAGATCCAGTGGCCCCAAATCAAGAGAATCATCCCGTTTTAACAGCAATACCAGATGAAAATCAGGCAAATCCAATAGCCCCCGCCATGGAACAACCAATTACTAGGGTAGATCTAGACAGGGTTGTGGCTGAAGTAACTAACCGCTTCGCATCTCAGCAAGAAGCCTTGGTGGACCAACTCATGTCACGCCTAAGGGATGCTGAAGAATCCAACCGCAACACCGAATCATGGGACGAGTCCCAATCTGGAGGATCTGGAAGGCGACAAAGACCTTTCTTCTTCGAAGAGGTTAACAACAGAAACAACCATGGTAGGAGCCGTGCCCGGACTCAGCCCGAAGTCCGACCCGAGGAAACACTTGGAACCGAACCCAACGGGGGAGGTGTTAGGCAAGGGTCGGATGTAGCTGAGCCTGTCATGCTACCTAACCATGAAAACACCAGTAGACGGGGCCGAGCTGGAGTCCAGCCCGAAGTTGGACCCGAGGAAGCGCTGAGAACAGAACCCAGCAGGGGAAGATCAAGGCAAGGACCAACTATGGCTGACCCCAGCATGCCCCCAGAAGAGCAGAGGCAGCCTTTGGAGAATGTTAGGAGTGACAAACGATACCATCCCTACAAGTCATCTGGACGGAATCAATCCCACAGGGAAGAACCAAGCTCATTTTTGTCCGCTCCAAGTTCTGATGAAAGGATGGCGCGATTGTTCAGAGAGTGCGTCCAACGGGAGCAAAGGGATCGGGGGATGGGTGCTAGAGTAACCAGCCCCTTCACCCGCAATATCGAAACTGCCATCACCCCCCGAGAATGGAAAATGCCAACGATGGAACCTTACAAGGGAACCTCTGACCCCACCGTACACTTACAGAGGTACATCCAGCATATGCTCATGAGCGGAGCAACAGAGGGAGTGTTATGTAAATGCTTCCCACTATTCTTGGCAGATCTAGCTACCTCCTGGTTCTTCCACCTACCCCAAGGGTCCATCAGCTCATGGGAAATGTTGAAAGAAAAGTTCATCAGTCAGTTCCGCATTCATGTGGAGCAACCCAAGGACTCTTATTCCTTATCTAATATCAAACAGAAACCTGGAGAGACATTGCAACAATATCTAACCCGATTCAACGCCGCAGCAACCGCAGTCCAAGATGCCGACGAGAAACTTATCCTAATGGCCCTCTGCAGTGGTGTACATCCAGATACTAAATTTGCTAGAAGACTAACCAAAGAAAAACCAGCTACGTTACCTGATTTCTTCCATGAAGCTGAAAAGTATATGAGACTTGAGGACGCTGCCACTGAGAGGCAATCAGGGCAACAGGCTAAGACGGCTACAGACAGGTTCCCCGCTGCAGCAAAAGATGTCCGAAGAAATGACTCTAGAGACAATGCTGGGGGCAAAAAGGGAGAAAAGCGCTTATATCAACTAGGACCAAGATTTGACTCTTACACTCCTTTGAATGAAACGATCGAAAACATCTTCCTAGCCACTCAAGACGAAGTTAGGTACAAGCGCCCCCCGCACAAGAAGGAGTCAGATAGCGCACTCAAATCTGGAAAGTTCTGCCGCTTCCACGAATCCCACGGACATGATACCAATGAATGCCACCATCTCCGGGACTTGATTGAAGAACACATCAGAAGGAGGAGACTGGAGCGCTATGTAAAAGGCCAGAACAGGACGTCAACTCCGGCCAATGAGAATCCTGGACTACCCCCCCCCCCCAGAAGCAGGTGGGAGAAATCGCAACACCAACGGCTCTAGTCAAGAGAAGATAGTGGTCCACACCATATCAGGAGGACCGCACATCGCCGACAGAAGCTGGGCGGAGATGGAAAGATACGGTAAGTCACTGAGGAACGCTGAAGGCTGTGTTAATTCTGTTATGGAGGAACGCCACCCGAAACGGAAAGAGAATTACGACATCACATTCAGTAGGGGTGATCTAGAGGGAAGACAATACCCGCACATGGATCCTATGGTCATCTCTGCATGGTTCGGACCCGCCAAAATTTTCCGAATTTTAATAGACACTGGAAGCTCGGTGAATATCCTATTCAAGCATGCTTTCAACAAAATGAAGCTATCAATGAAGGATGTGTCTCCTTGCAACAAACCACTACATGGTTTCACTGGAGATGCGAAGATGCCCCTCGGGCAACTGGACCTTTTTGTTGAAATAGGAAGTCATCCCCGCTCCGCTGTGCGGAAACAAACATTTGTGCTAATAGAGAACCACTCGGCCTACAACGCCTTTTTGGGAAGACCAGCCTTGTCTGAATTCCAAATTTTCCTAGCCCCGTGGTGCCTGAAGATGAAATTCCCAACCGATAACGGAATAGGAGAAATGGAGGGAGATCAAGACGCTGCTCGAGACAGCTATGTAGCTGAACTTCGCAATAACCGCAGAAAAGATAAAGGGAAAGATGCAAAGACTACTCTCTGCATGAAAAGCTTGGAAGCATAGCAACTAAAGAAAGCCCCTCCTCTTCGATATACCAGTGATCCTTTCAATGAATTAGACCCCAGGGACAAAGAGGAGGAGGCCACCGCCGAGCCTGCAGAGGCTATGGAATTCGTATCTGTAGACAAACATGACCCAAGTAGACTGCTGAGAGTCGGGTCTCAATTAAAAAGAGAATTAAAGAATCAGCTCATCGATTTTCTTCGCCACAACATGGATGTATTTGCATGGACGCACGCTGACATGACGGGAATCTCCCCAGACGTAGCATGTCACATGCTGAATATCGATCCCACCAAGGTGCCAGTAAAGCAGAAAAAGAGAAGCATGGGGGCAGAACGGTCAGCAGCCTTAGAGGAAGAAGTGAAGAACCTATTTGCCAACGACTTCATACGGGAAGCCATCTACCCAGAATGGATCGCCAACCCGGTACTGGTAAAGAAAGCTAACGGGAAGTGGCGAACATGCATCGATTTCTCCAACTTAAATGACGCTTGCCCGAAAGACTGCTTCCCACTCTCCCGAATCAACCAACTCGTGGACAGCACTGCCGGGCACGAACTCTTATCCTTTATGGATGCATACTCAGAATATAACCAGATCCCCATGCACACCCCCGATCAAGACCACACTAGTTTCATCACTGACCGGGGATTATACTGCTATAAAGTAATGCCTTTTGGACTTAAAAACGCCAGAGCTACTTATCAGCGCCTTGTCAACAAAATGTTTGCGGGACTAATAGGGCAAACTGTGGAAGTTTATGTGGATGACATGCTGGTAAAATCGAGGAAAGCCAACGATCATATAAACCACTTGGACGAGATGTTTCAAGTACTTCGCCAATATGGAATGAAACTGAACCCTCTAAAGTGCTCCTTCGAAGTATCATCGGGAAAGTTCTTGGGATTCATCGTTCATGCCAGGGGGATTGAAGCAAACCCCGAACAAGTTCGAGCTTTGCAAGATATCAAGATACCATCCACTCGAAGAGAGATGCAAAGCCTAAACGGGAAAGTGGCCGCCCTAAGTAGGTTCATCTCTAAAGCAACCGACAAATGTGTCCCTTTCTTCGAAGCTTTAAAGAAAGACAAAGGAAAGTTCGAATGGACTGATGGATGCTCGACAGCCTTCCTTAACATAATCGGACACCTCCAGAAACCACCGGTGCTCTCAACTCCAAATGAAGGCGAGGAACTGTACTTATACCTTGCTGTATCGTCTCATGCTTTAAGCGTCGCTTTGGTGAGAAAAGACAACCACGTACAGCGGCCCGTGTACTTTGTAAGCAAGAGATTTACAGGGGCAGAAGCCAAGTACCCTAGACTTGAGAAGCTAGCATACTGTCTGCTAATCACGTCACGGAAACTGCGACACTATTTCCAGTCTCATTCCATCAGAGTTTTAACCGATCAACCGCTAAGGCAAGTGCTCCATTGCCCCGACACTTCTGGGCGATTACTTAAATGGTGCATTGAACTAAGTCAATATGATATCACTTACCAACCTCGCACCGCTATCAAGGGGCAAGCCATAGCTGATTTCATTGCCGAATTCACTACTAGCGAAGGTAAGGAGCAATCTGAAATAGCAAAAGATATTAAGTGGAATCTCTTCATAGATGGAGCGTCGAACGAACAAGGCTCGGGGCAGGTGTTGTGATAATCACCCCCAGGGGAAAGAAGCTGCACTACGCCCTAAGGTTGGAATTCGCTGCCACCAACAATGACGCAGAATACGAAGCGGTGATACCTGGATTAGAACTGGCCTTGGAGATTGGGGTCGGCTCTTTATGTCTCCATAGTGATTCTCAACTCATTGTAAATCAAATACTGGGACACTTCCAGACTCGAGGAGAATGACTCACAGCATATCTAAAAAAGACCAAGCTGTTGCTCAGTCAATTGGATTACTATCTAATCAAACACATTCCTCGAGAAGAGAACCAAGAGGCCGGCGAACTAGCAAAGCAAGCTAGTATGAAAAACATCACTATCTTCGGAGCATTAACCATCTCAAAACAGCCGGCACCAAGTTTCGAGCAAGTGAATCTGATAGCTGCAATCGACGAAGAAACTTGGATGACCCCTATCCGGAAATATTTACAAGATGGCACACTGCCCGACAGGCGTAACGAAATCAAGAAAATCTTGAGGAAAGCTTCCCGCTATACATTACAAGAAGGCATCCTCTATCGGCGCGGCTTCTCTAATCCCTTATTAAGGTGTATCACTGGAAGGGAAGCCAGGGAAGTCTTATCCAACATCCATCAAGGAAGTTGCGGAGATCACACTGGAGGACAGACTCTGGCAAAGAAGATACTCCGATATGGATATTACCGGCCCACTTTAAACAAAGATGCTTTGGACTTCGTCAAGAGATGCGACAGATGTCAGAAATTTTCCAAGATTCCTCGACTACCCACAAATGAGATTACTCAAATGACCAGCCCTTGGCCCTTTGCAGTATGGGGAATTGACTTAATTGGCGAACTGCCAACAGGCCGAGGCGGAGCCAAATATGCTATAGTGGCAGTTGACTATTTCACCAAATGGGTGGAGGCGGAACCTTTAAATAAAATATCTTCGGCAAAAGTTATCAACTTCTTGATCAAAAATATTCTGTGCAGGTACGGGGTCCCACTCAAGATCATATCAGACAACGGACTTCAGTTTGACAGCGAAGAATTCGCCGATTGGTGCCCAGAGCACGGAATTCACAAAAGCTTCTCATATGTAGCTTATCCTCAAGAAAACGGACAAGTCGAAGCTGTCAACAAGATTCTCAAAACCTTAATCAAGAAGAAACTTGAAAAGTCGAAAAGCGCTTGGGTGGACGAACTTCCTACGGCACTTTGGGCCTATCGCACATCTTACAGAACTTCAACAGGGCATACTCCTTTCTCTTTGGCATACGGATCGGAGGCCAAGCTCCCAGTTAAAACTATAGTGCCCTCTCACCGCAGGATCCACTACAACCCGGAAGAGAACGAAGAACTCCTCCTCATGTCTTTGGATCTAATTGAGGAGAGAAGAAACGATGCAGCACTCAAAGCAGCAGCTCATAAGCAAAAAGTTAAAGCACAATACAACTCCAAAGTCAAGCATCGCAGTTTACAAGAAGGAGACCTTGTCCTCAAGCGAATCTTTCCGCGCCCCGGGGCACTAGACCCCATCTGGGACGGACCATATGTAATTCACAAAGATCTCCACAACGGAGCTTATATTTTGTCAACAGTGGACAGAGAGGTGTTCCAGAGGGCATGGAACATCCAACACCTTCGTCGATACTTTTCTTAACTTGTACTGCCCATATGAAGTGAATTAACAAAGAGAATCAGTGGACGTAGGCATTTTCGTGCCGAACCACTTTAAAAAACTTGTCTCTTTTTAACCTGTTCCTTTATATCCTGGCTACTTGTTAACTATATCCTTTTCTGTTGAACAAAATTCTGTGTAATGGCACCTCCATTCAAGCCACATCAGGGCACGGCCTCATCTGGACAAGGCCTAACAGGTACTATGCGATTCTATGCACTCGCCAATGAGACACTTTTGCTCCAGCATCCCTCTGCTGCGGGTTAACTCATTGCTCGCGACTGCCATTAAAGCCAACTGTAATGAGCCGATCATAAGTCATCAAGAAGGCCGACTATAGCCGATGGCAGCTCATTACGGCGTTCGGCTCGCCGGCAACTGTGAACCTACTTTAAGCCCCAACATAAGGTGTGGCCAGCCAGGGGTAGTTCACGGTTGATGATCGGCACCCACGCTAGCCGGCCATAGTAAATCGAATAATACCCACGATTACGGGCCATAATGGCTCGGGTAGTTACTGTGCGCGATCTCGGCTCCGATATGTCTTAAGCGCGGCTGTGGTAAAAAAAGATAAACTCCCCGTGGAGGCGTAAGATGGGTGACAAATGTCTCCAAGACCCACAGCTAGGGAAAGTGACTACAAAACCCGTTTGCCACGAACTTAAGCATATCGACGGCCTTCCGTGACTGGAAGTTTTACTTTTCCTATATTTCCATTCCATTTAAATACTTTTCTCCTATCCTGTGTAACGATCCCTAAAGTACAGGACACCGACTAGGAGACATTCGCTCATAAGGATCGGAGCCCGCAAACTGGATAACAAGACACTCAGCTGTATCCATGACCAGTTACACAAGACGCTCAAAGCTACCCCTCTGCAACTAAGACATGAAGGGCGGTACTCTCTTCTCTTGTACATAAACATGTAACCATAACTTATTCATACATCACACTAACATTGCAAAACATGAGATTATATTTCAAGCAAGAGCTTAGCATCAAACACAACTAAATCGCAGGCATATGCATAGTTATACTTCTTATGCAGCACATCAAAATAATGACAGCATTCAAAATATAACAGAATCAGCTTGTGTTATAAACTTACATAAAGTCGTTCAGTGACATAATTATAGCTCGAAAGTACATTAATGTTTTTGAACTAGCATATACAGGAATGTCAGGCAGACCAAATAAAATAACCAGCTGCATTAGTGCTAACCACTACACCTCAGAACCAGCTCTCCGAATCTACTTGGTTGCTGGATCGGAACTCCCAGCATGTTGACCAGAGGTCCCACCTGTCCAATTCAGGAAAAGAATCCATCAGATAAACCGCAAACGATCAAGTTATGAAAAGCTAAAAAGGAAAAACTCACCAACACCCGCTTCTTGGTCCTTATCCCCCAACTGCACACCAGCTTCCTCCGCATTAAGTAGTCGCATCCCCTCCTTCACCGCTACCTTCTCCTCATTTGAGAACTGGGCGGTAACCATATCCATCCTGAATGCCGCTCCACCTTCCTTATCCGCATCGGCCTTGGCCTCCTCCAAAGCCCAGAGATATATCCTAGCCATGATCCGGGGATAGTCATCCATCCAGGATAGATTACCCTGCTTCCAGGTACGGAAGTACATGTCCTGCAACATCTCATCCATCATCCCCTCGTTCTCCTCAAACTCCCTCACCCGGGCCTCGGAGGACAGTAACTTAGCGACAGCAACATCCCTCTCCGATCGATATCTCAAGCGGTCAGCCTGGAGAGACATCCTCATTTCCTCCATCTCTTCCTTTAGCCTGGCCTGAGCAAGCTCTGCGGCCTCAAGCCTCCCAGATAACTCCTCTACTTGCTCGAGATCCGCCCTCCGAACCTCGTCCACCGTAGCAATGGCTATGTCAATCCGCTCCTTGCAGGCGGCCTCCATCTTTCGC
The DNA here is from genome assembly GCA_030765085.1 of Allium cepa. Taxonomy (NCBI): domain Eukaryota; kingdom Viridiplantae; phylum Streptophyta; class Magnoliopsida; order Asparagales; family Amaryllidaceae; genus Allium; species Allium cepa. The sequence continues at coordinate 380,805,620 of CM060937.1, forward strand.
AACTCAGCCTTGCTAGCCTCCTCCATGGTTTTCTTTAGTCGTCGAGAGGCCGTCTCATGTTGAGATAACTGGATAGCCTGATCGGCAAGCTGTTTGGCCTGATTAGAAACCTGTAGCCGCAACCGGATGTTAGCACTTCCGATTTCCTCCCCAGCCCTAGCCAGTCGAGCGTGATGTTCCATTAGCCTCTTGGTTTCCTCAGCCACCCGATCGATGCTTGCCTTGGCCTCATTCCCCATGGTCACAATCCGAGTAGTAAGCAAATCGAGGTCTAATGACTTAGCCTCATCAAGCACCCGTACCATGGGATTGCGGGGAAGAAGATGCTCACCCGTGACCTCGTCAAAAGAGATGTCCTGAAAACTCGGGTCCAGATCCGGGTGGCCGGCAAATGGGTTGCGATCCAAACCAGGACGGTCTATCGGAGTGACGGTTGGATTTTCGGACGGATGGGGGGAAGGCATAAACTCAGTATCCTCCTCAGTAATATCATGGATGGGCTGGACTGGAGGCTGAGGGCCAGGAGAAGGTTCAAACGAAGATCGACCCCTTTTCCTCCTTTGCATATCTTCCTCAATGACTCCAAGAAGAGGGCGATATTTAACTACATCCCCAGGAAGGCTAGTTGGCGACTTTGGTTTGGCAGAAGCTTTGAGTAGCTTATACTGTTCGAGGCAGTGCCGAATATCTGATGACTTGGTCGCCTTACCTGCTCCTGGAATAAAAGCCAAGTGTTACGAACATACAATGATCCACAATTCAAGAAATATGTTAAGATAAAAAGAGTGAGAAGGCACATCTATTATACAAACCCTGCGGAGGAGTAGGATACTGCAATAAGTCCTGAATCTCATTCCAGGACGGAAGCGAACCATAAAATATTCCTAAGTCCCTATCGTAAATGGAGTCTGCAGAAGTCAAAAGTTCACCTTGAATCGCTGGAGTCGCCGTAGCTGAAGAACTCTTAGAGAATGGATCGGCGCCAGCCCTAGCCTTGTCAACCTGCTTTGCCTTCTCAACCAAAGCCGACCCTTCCTCCGACTCCCCAAAAGCTTGACGGAAAGCATCGTCCGTCCACTCATGAATCTCTCCCGCTTGCCCGGAGGTTAAGGCACCAACGCCACTACCGCTCTGTCCATCTCCTCCTTCACCCTCACCTCTATCATCCTCCACATCTTCCTCTCCCGGAGCAATTAGGCAAGTGCTAGGAGAGGTACCATCAGACTTCTTAAGTTTCTTACCTCCAACAACGGGAGGCTTTGTAAAAGGTTCCCTCTTGCCACTTTTCACCATGGCCCCTTCCATGGCTTTAGCAGCCTTCTCCTCAGCCGTATCCCTCTGCTTAACCACGGACTGGTGTGGCAGGATCAAGTGGTGCTCCAGGAGAGTAGCATTCCTGATCAGGAAAGAAGCCGACCTGTCCCGTCCCGAAATGGCCTTTATTTCCGCAGCCATCTGGACCAGGGAATCACTCTCCACGACCGCAAAGCCACCTGTCGCTAGCAAGAAATAGAAGCATATCAGAAGAAGCACTACGGTCGGAGCAAGGAAACTGTAAATAAAGTTCAACTTACAGCCAGAAGTGAAGAGGCGGAAGGAGACAGAATCGTCCTTGATAAATAACCATTATTTCTTAAACATGGTGAACTTTGAGTATAAGTCCAAGACCGGTTTGAAGGGCACGGCCGCTTCTAAACTAACATACGGAGACCCCTTCTTGTAGCCTCTTAGGTTATACAAGTATCGGATTTTCCGGTTAGAAGGGGGCGCCCATACCTCCTCTGGAAGATAACAAATAAGCACACCAGGATAGCGTAAGAATTGGGCTGGAGCTGGAGAGGGGCCACCTTCAGATAGGTAATGAAGCTGACTATCCATGCATTGATCGGAGGAATGGCCCCACACATGCAATGGTACCTACTGTATGCAAAATATCCTTCGGGGGGATTATACGGCATCACTCCGTCTCCCGGCAACAGCATGCGAGCCCTGTCAATCCCAAAGGAACGAGAGATGACATCAAGCTGCTCCTCCCTAAGGGAGCTAGGAAAACAATCGGGCGGAGAATTCAGAAGCTCCTGAGGACCATATCCGTCCACTAATGACCTCGGGGCAGGTCCATGACGTTCTGGTCTTGGCTGAGCTGGGGGTACGGCAGAAGGCTCTCCTCTGTCCTGGGATCTCTTCTTTTCTGATCGGGTTTCCACTTTTTGAGACATTTTATCTGCATACACAAAAGCGAAAGACATGTTTTTAGAACAAGGAGTATGGAAATATAAGCAAGCAAGTGTATATAAGTCCGGGATTTCACTCATGATTCAAATACAAGTGTTCATTCGACATTCCCAACACAACGGTTCATTAGGCATAGCTCATTCGGCATTCCCAACATAAGGGTTCATTCGGCATATCACAGTCGGCATTCCCAATACAAGTGTCCATTCGGCATTCCCAGTATAAGGTCTACTCGGTAATAAATTTTTAAAGCTCATTCGGTAAAACGAAGTGAAACGAAAAAAAATTCATTCGGCGGAAAGGAAGGTCACCTGATTCGGTAAGAGCAAGATCCTGGATCGGCTAATGCGTTTGATTCGGCAAAGTTGATTCGGCAAAGTCAAGTGTTTGGAAAACCAAGAACTCTAGGCCCATATTTATAGGAAAAATGCATCGGCCAGACCAGCTGGTTCGGCACACCCGACCAGATGTGAAACCTTGAGCCAAAACAAAGCGCGGCATATGCCGGCATATGCCCCACTTTGGGGGGCAAATGTTGGGCGAATTCTCACCCAGGAGATCTCGAGACCAAGAAGCATCAGTTTCATCTGGGTTCGCCCACTCCATTCGTTCCATTCCATCCGGTACCTAAGCCCATCCGGTACACATACCAAAGCCGAACCATGTTCCTTCGCTACCGAACCAGCATGAGGAGGAGGCCACCGAACCATTCGGTACCGGACCATTCGGTACCGAACCAACGTCCTACCAATCCAAAACACCACTGCCGAACCAGACCTCGCCTCGCTACATCCCGAATCAGACCCAAGGCACCACATGCCGAACCAGAGGCCTCTCCACCTCCCACCGAATCAACCTCCTTTCCATCCACTATAACTTAAACCACCGGACCAACACTCCATTCAACCTACCACCGGACCAACCTACCACCGGTCCAACCATCTCAACCACTACCGAACTAAGGCATTCCGAACCAACACTGCCAGGCCATATTTCTTCAGCCCAGGCCCACCAGCAGCTATATACTTTCAAGACCCCTGCCCCCAACCTCACTCTATAAATAGAGGGACAGGGATACAACAATGGCAGACAAGTTTGAGAGCTCAAGCACGGAAGGAACTTTCAAACGACTTTCATATACTTGTATACAAAGCTTTGTACTTGTAATCTGAAAGAAAAAGGAGAATAACCTATAAAGTGGATGTAGGCACGTTCTGGCCGAACCACTATAAATCTGTGTGTCTTTTACAGTTTAGTCCCTGCTTTTCATATATTTGCGTAAATCACTCAAATCACTAGAAACAACATAAAATCAACTAATTCATACGACTTGGAGGTGTTTGCCCATTTTTTGTGCAAATAGCTTTCGAGTATTGGATATGATCCAAGAAATGATTCGAAAGTGGTAATCGATAAGCATCAAAGTTAAGTAAGTATTTTAGTAGAGAAATTAAATAATTTGAATTTCAGTTAAAATGTAAAGAAAGCATAAGTTTAAAAGAAAGAATATTAATAGATACTAAAATATATTTTCAATACTATAAGTAAACATCAAACTTATGATTGCTGACAACGTATTCATGTTAAAATCATTTCAATTTGGTTGTTTGATACTTCACATTGGTTTTGAAAATGACACCTTTTATATTCAACATAAAAGGATGATGGGATTGTCCTAAATGGTATACGTGGAGCATATAAGATGAGTTCCTTATGCATTGGCAATAAGAAATATCATTCATGTTATATTGTCTACAATATCACACTTTGCTTATATGTATTTGATGTATAGAAGAAACATCAAATCCAGATTAAGATTACCATATATTTTGAATATTCTTAAATATTCATGAAATACTAGAGAATTTTTTGTAGAATCAACGAACTCCCTATGAAGGAGTATGTAGACTCGAACTTCATTGGCGATATCGATTATATTATGTCAATCCTAAATACATGTTCAAACTTAAGTTAAGAACATTGAGTTGGAATTCTTTCAAATAATAAGTAGCTGTTAATTCAACCAAAGGCTGCTGCATTGTAAGAGTATAAATAAATACACAAATTTATAACCGAACTGATGGTGATTTCAAATGTTGAGAATCCCACGACATTATAATATGATAACAATGTCGCAATACATTACGTAAAAAACTAGAGCTTACTAGAAGTCGATAGACATACTCCGAATAATTCCACATGATAAATGCAGTTTGCAGCATCGAGGAGAGTTGATTGCATATTAGATAATTAAACAAAATAGCACACCCATTCACTATGGTATTGGCTCGATTAGATTTTGAGAAAAGTGATCGACGAAGTGGGAATAAGACTTCATAATTGACCCCAAGTGAAAGTTGGAGATTGATAGAGTTAGGAGTATGCCCTATGAGCAATTATGTAATTTGTTAAATATGTCTAACTCTACGAACAGTCATGTCCATAAAAGGTGTTTTTCTTTCTATGATATACTTGTTATATAGTGATACAGATAGTTAACCAAATAATTTAAAGTATATAGATGGAAAATCCTTAAATGGTATGTTATATGATAGTAATTACAAAGTGTTTTGATCATAAGAATTTTATCACATTGAAAATAAAACATTGTTTTAAATATTCCCAGTCAAGATGTTTCGACAAAGGTTATCGATACATCCGTTGAGATTAAAGTACATAACACTCTCCAAGTGCTAGATAGTGTATTTCTTGTGGCTACTGGAGGCACTAAAGGACTATGTAATGATAACTACAAGATAGCTATGGAATGAATCACTCGAGAGTTCTCTGTTGGTTAATATAACTAAGGTCAAACAAACATTCTTGAAGTGATGATGTTACATAATTCCCTCGACATGAGAATACAATGGAACATCAAAGTGGACACACCACTTTGATTATATTTAAATCATGGCATAAATATAGTTGGATTTGAATTGAAGCATTAGAAGTGAAACACTATTCAATAGGAAATTTGTCTTCTAAATAATGTAGGGTTAGTATCACGGCCATATAGTTAAAGCGCTATAAAATCCCTGCTATAGCGAATTATGCTCTTCAACTGCCGCGCTATTTCAATTTAGTGCTATTAAACAGCAGATCCGCTTTAAGTTACGTTATTTTCTGCTACATCTACTAATTCAAGGCTTTTTAGCACTCACTTTAGCAATATACAAAGGTTGATTTAACTAGTTCTCTTTTAAACCAAACAAACAAAACTAAGATAAAACCTAATTTTAAGACATAAGTGCTCGGTACAAATTAGAAATATATTATAGTCACTAAATCTAGTGTGCATAAGTAATGATACTCTTTAGTTTTATTATATCTATAAATAATAACTGTTTTTCCTACATAAATCATGTGAGAATGAGAGTAAATTAATTTAAATATTTTATTTTATATCTAATGAAGCTTTTAGCACCTTTACTTTTTTTGTTATATCTCTACTTTATCTCGGCTATAGCTTTTCGCACCTTCACCGCTATAGAACCGTTAAGTACTTTAACTACACAGTTAATTATGGTCAACTGTAGTCAACTCAAAATTTAAGTCTCTGTCTAGAGAAGTATAGTTAATTATTATTATTATTATCGAACCAAATATTATATGTTTGGAATTACAAAGTTGAATGTGGACGATATTGGATTTTGGACTAAAACCAAATACCATAAGCTTTAATATGATATATTATTGATGAAAATAGTTGGTGTAGATAATCTTTACTACCGGGTAACGCTAATAATAGTAAAATTGGATTTTGTTGAAAAACATGTAAGCGATAAATTTGGCCAAAATGCCACTCAACTAGCTAAGGGGACAAGTGAACATTAATATCTGAATAGCTTGATGTTAATCCTTGACTGAATTTACACCTACGAGTCGCACAATCACATTAACAAATTCTCTGAAATATCACATGATTTAATTAATATATAAATAGTTGTAATTAATTAACTAAATTAATTAATATTTTTTAGAAATATTAATTCATTATTTATTTATTTAATGTATTGGCTGCCAATAGTATTTTTTTGGATAATACTGATATTTAACTGGGTGTGCGTATAAAAGTTGTATATGTACAAATCGATGACGATATTGATGGGTGTTTAAATTTGATTTAAATGCCATTATTCGCTAAATGTTATTGATAAATTAAAGGCCCATTTTGCCTTATTGATGACAGACCATTGGAAGAAAAAGGAGGCTTGAAATTCAATGGCTAGATCTAGAAAATGAAGAGATGCGATTAAGAAAGGCACTCTCTCTTTCAAAACCCTTGCCTCCAGCTTCATTTTCTAACATTCATGATTGAAAATTCAAGGCAAAGTAATAAAAAATATTTCAATGGCATATAATTAAATCAATCAAAAAAAGATGGTTCTCCTTCTCTTGCAAAGCTAGGAGACTAATTCAGATTTGAATCTGGGAATGTCTATCAATCAAGGTGCATTCAAGAGCTATATCTATTAGATATGATCTATTCTATTTTATATTTATATTCATCGTTATGCTATTTGTAACGATCGCGACTTTTTGGCGCTTGAAAACCGACATCAATACGTCCATTGTATCAACTGCCGAGCAATCGAATGCCGAAAAACCGTACCGTTAGGGTTAAAGAAGAAGAAAAGGATAGAAGAAGAGAGAAAAAGATATAACAGAAAGAAATAACATAACAATATCAGAATCTCACAATCGCAGCGGAACAACATATAATAGATAAATGAATAATCTTTAAACAAAGAACTATGTCAGTTATTACATTACATCACATTACATCATCAGAGTGTACAACAACAAACAACAACAAACAGCGGAAAAGAAATACTATATACTAGTTAATACGCCATGCCATCCAACTTGCCTCCAGCAACTCCTGAATTTCAGAATATCCTGATAACCTGACTCTAGACTGCCCGTATGGAAATTGGTGGGCATCCAGAGTTTAGGAAGGAAAACAATAAACTCCGAGTCAGTCATGGGACTGGTGTGAGAACTTAAAACAGTTTATTTTTAAAACAAAGTACAGGATAATTTTAAAATGGATTCGCAATGCTTTTTAGAAAATGAGACTACCATAAGGCTTCCCGCACACACACACAATGCAAACGCAGAATCGGAGGAGATTTCTCCTTATGATAGTCAAATATGCTTACTACGCAGAATCCTTTGATTTTTATTAGTTTTAGTGCATAGTGTAGAAAATATTTCGAAAGTATAATATAAATCTTAGCCAACATACGACATTATCGTATGCCTACTATAGCTACCATGTTCAATAGCAGGTTACCGCCACATTCCGTGGCAGGTTATACAACTAAAACTATACAGGGTTCGTATTGTTTCTTTGGATTTTCAACAAATGGTCAGGCAAAGGAACTTCCTACACCGAAATGGGTACGCCTCTAGAAAGACGCCCCGAGAACCTAACCGGATCTCTGCTGACACAAGGCCGAGTTACCACACGCTTCTGGGTGCAATGAAGTTGTAACTTGATAACTCCCACAAAAATTATGCCATCCCCCGGTCGTTACCGACCTTTATCCGAGGATCCTCAATACCAACAACACAAAGTAATAAATTTGCAGCAACCACATAGGTTAAATATCTGGGATCCATACCATGATACAACCTCTATCCAGAAGAAAATGGACATACCTTAGGGGCGGGACATCTAAAAAACCTTGCCGTAACATTCCTGTTTCGACCATTTCCAGGTTGTGAGGCTCGACGAAGTCTCGTTCACAAAGCTACGCTTTATACAAAAGCTGTGCTTTAATTCAACAAATGCTCAACAACACTTTGTATGCCACGTTACCAATTTGGGAATGTATCACTAGTAACCATCAACTACATAACCTCTAAGGGTGTTAAGCTAAGAGAATAAATTCTCCGCCACCAACGGAAATATATTTGATAGAAACCAGCTTTACGTCTCAAACTGTAATGTCAGACACACATCCATACAAGTCCGTTCTGGGATCGAATGGAACCGAAGGCACTTACAAAGAAGTCCTTGCAATCCGGATATTCACTAATTACGACCGGACTTCCCATCACAAAGGGTAATAAATTTCTATATCGGAGATCAGCCGATGCAGAAACGTTCGACGGTAATCCTTCCGTTTTCACAAATATCTGGTCTTCAACACCGGTCTTCAAATGCAATTCATAACGACGTATCACATATTCGGAATGGATTATACGACCCCAAGGTCCTTTCCCGGCTAACCCGAATACTGAGCGCTTATTCAAAAATAAGTGTGGTATTCAATTTCAAGCAAATCAAAACAAATACCTATTTAAAGGTAAATATTCATTAGTCGGTTATTTAACTATTAATAGGCGTGTTTAACATCACCAAATTCCAAATAATTTCCCAAATTATTTATTTTCCAAAATATCTTTACAAGATATATAATTTCCACACTTCAACCATTTGAAAACAAATTTCAAATCAATTTCCTTAAACGGAAACACTTCCTAATATTTATCCATTTTAAATTTAAAATGGTTCATTTAAATCAATCAAATAAATCCTTACTGATTTATTTTAAACTTACGTTCCAAACTCGTAAATTTATTTCCACACTTCAAAAATAAATCAACGTTTATTTTTAAACAAATTTCCCTTTTCTTTTACAAATTCCATAGTGAATTTACAATTTCAAAATATCTATGAACATACGATTTCCAAATCGATTTCTAATATTCATTTTCAATTTATCTTTAAAAGATAAAATCTCAAAATATTCACTTCATATTGGAAAACATTTCCATACTTATTTAATAATAAGTAATTTACAAATCCATTTATTTTCAACACTTGGAAAATATTCAATATACTTAAATCGAAATTAAGTATATATTTCATTCTTTAAGAAATCATTCTCTTAAATACATTTGTTTGGGCCAAAATGAATGTTGCGTAAAACATCGTTACGATAACCCAAAATCACTAGTATAGGGATTCAAACTTAAAATAGATATATAAATCCCAATACTATATAAAACAATTCCTTTCAGAAATCATTTACTATAACAACAGTGTTATAGTCCACTATTTCCTTCTATTTCTCGAATACGTCTATTTCAACAATAAATGTTGAAATCTATGGTTTCGATAGTTAATCCATTTTAAAACATCTTTAAAACAATTAACTTTATTTTATAATACCACTTCCCCAAAAACATGTCCATTTTCTTTAATAATGTATTCACTGTCCAAAATCGAGAATATACTTCACTAACCAAATTTCAATATTTCTACACATTTTATATAAAGAATAGTTCGCCATCCAAAATCGCGAATATACTTCTTTTAATAAATTTCTATATTCAATTTATCAAATTCCTTTGATTTCGAATTTATAAACAATGTCTATAAATTCCATTTCTATTTATAAACTTCGATTTATAAATCTCCTTTATTAATCCAATTCAATTTATATATCTCAAATATATACCAAAAGTCCATATTATAAGTTAAATACTTATAATTCATTTATTTACAAAATCGTTCTATTTAAAACTTCTATTACTTATAAGATTCATTTATATATTATAACAACTTCAACTTATAAAATCTCCTTTATTAACAATTTCTATTAATATCCCATTTAAATTCCCAAAATCCAGTTTATAAGTTAATTACTTATAAATCTTTTATTTTACAACATCTATTCATTTTATAATCTTCACAATTTATAAATCTATATTTTTTTAATGAAATCCATTTTATACTTCATTTTAACACTTAATAAACCCGTTTTATAATTCCAATATTATATATATATATATATATATTATAAATATCAATGTTAAAAATCTTTTATATACATCCTTTATAATAATTCAAAAATCCAAATTTAAACTATTTTATAAATCTATTTATTTTAGAAATCACCTTTTGGTTATATTTCACAAAAATCTTAATTTTTATAACATAAAGATTTATAACGTTTTAATTATTTAAAATGAATCAATTTAAAATTTTAATAAAACGTATACTTTGAAAATCATTTTAAAAATCCTTTAAAATCAAAATCGTTATTTTTAAACTTTAAAAATGAATCCGATGATGCAACAGCACCCAATAGTCAATCACGACAACAAACATCGTATATCATCATATGATAATCAACAAACATCAAAATATCTGTAATCAAATAAATACTGGTGAGGAATCCAGTTGGATCCCTCCAACCTGTTTCCCTGCATTCACAGATGTTAGCACAATACCAATTCCGTTCCAATACGGAATATCGCGGTATATGGGATTCATAAACTATTATCCGCTTAATAGGCGGCGCAATAGGGTCTCATCCGCTATGTAATGCGGGAAAATCAACTCCAAGTACATATATAATACCAATTGCAATCAAGATGGAACTATCGCGGTATATGTTTTTAATAAATAACCTCCGCTTACTAACGGCGTATAATGTCTATTTCAACCAATAACAGATAATAATTTATCATCCAGGCATACAATCAATAATTTTAAATGTAACAATTTAAAATTAACATGAACAATTTTGATTGAGTGAGAAGTTCTCACCTTGCTTTCAATTCAGTTTCCGCGTTTTATTTCGAATAAAATTAAACGTACGTTTAATTTTACCCGAAATTCAAACTAGCTCCATATGACTCCAAACCAGCTCCATAACATAGTGCTCGTCCATACGAACCCAACTCAACTGATTTCGTGCGTTTTCGATCTCGTATGAACAAACTACAGCTTTTAGAAGTTTATACGAATTAATAAAATTCAATTTACACTTTCATTTTATATTTTTTATACCCTTTAGCTAATCCAAGCCGTCCATTTCCCTCCACCAAATCACGGCCATCACCCTTTTCTTCTTCCCAGATCGTTCACGTGAAAAATGAACCTAAACGCACGTTCGAACTCCTCCAGGTCGCGACTCCATCCTTCACATTTAGCTCGATCAAACATGTCCACCTCGAAGCCCAAGTTGAATGCTACCCACGGCCACAAGAGCTCGAATCTCGGTCGCCTCCTCCCCCCCAGAAAACCGTGCGCAACCTTCGGCCTTTGAGCCAAAATTCCTAATGATCCATCGACCCGATCGCGATCATAACCGTTGAATTTATAGTTCTCAATGCGCTCTTCAACTTTCATGTTGAAAGTTTTTCATAATTGTTGATAGATTAGGAGAAATCGAGGAAGAAAGAATCGAAATTTCTGGCCGTTCGAAATAGGGGAGGCGGCTAGGGTTAGAAACCCTAGTTTCTTCTGGTTTTGTGAAAAATGAGAAAACAAGGGGGCTTTTATAGAAAATTTCCAAATTACTATTCATCCCGAATTTTCCGAACTCCAAACGAAGCATGTCGGTTGGCGTTTCTAAGGTTTACCCCACGTTTTGAACACAGTGGAATGTGTTTCGGAGGCTAATTCGATTATCTGTACGAGTTACGGCAATAAACGTTCGATTTTAAATTAAATCGATTTAAACTAATTTCTATGCGTTTTGGCTTGCCCCGGATAAACCGTAAATCCGATTGACACGAAATTTGAAACATGCAATAATATCACATTACGAATCCGATGAAACTGGTTTCGTCAAAATCCGAGACTGTTTGAAAAATGGCTATTTTAACTCGTCAATTAAATATTAAAATATTCAATTTTCACAATTTAACTTCAAATTCGATTTTAAAAGTTCTATAATGTTATTCTAACTTCAATGTGATATAATAAAATTTTACAAATCAATTTTAATCATTTTAAACCCAATTTCCAATTATTTCTGTAATTTCCATATTAAATTATCGATTTAATTATCCAATTAAATCCAATTATTCGAAATAAAATTTATTCGACTGTTTAATTTCACTTATTAATATTTAAAATCAATTAAATATACAAATTTTGATTGACAGAAATTCTGGGTCGTTACACTATTTGACTATTTTGATGAATTTTTATACAAAATTATTGTCCACCTTTAATTTGTATATGACTGAAACTTTTGAATTTGTTGATTTGAATTGGATTTTAAAACAATGACAATGGCTTTGATTGTTAATTCTTATAGTTTTCTTAATATTGATATTGGTGTTATTTTAGATCGGAGTCTAATAATAAACTAATTATGTGTGTGTGTGTGTGTATAAATACATATACACATAGTTGAATGTCAATGGTAATTTAATTCTTCCACGATTAATTTTCTATTTCTAAACACATATATCCATATGAATATACATACAGACATATGTGTGTATATATACGCTGACATAAAACAAACATATATGCATGTAATATTCAGGGATATTTATTTTTTAATTAATAAAAAATTATTAGACGGACGTGTGTTGTAAGTGAAAAGGTTTTGGTAGTCATGACACTTTTATTTAAAGTTGTTTTATTAGTGGTATCTATGGTAAATTGGTAGTAAAATTCCATTGATGGACAGTCGGGAAGGGTATGGTAGTGATGTTGCAAATTAGTGCTGAGACTCCGTTAATGGATAGGGGTATTTCTGAAATCTCAAAAAAACATCATGGAAATTATGTTCATTGAATACACTATATTAATGGTAGATATATATGTGTGTATGTATGTATTAAAATTAATTTGAAAACTATTTTACAATGAATGTTTAAAAAAAACATTTATACACACACACGCACATCGTAATATCAAAAGAAGATCTGCTTTTAATGTAGAAATCTACATGTATCAACGTTCTAATTTTATCTAATAAATCTTACTTTATTATTTCTTATAAAATATCTACATTTTAGCTTACTTCAAACATTAACATATAAACATAAGTTATATTAGGGTTATAGATTATGTAATGATCCAAAATTCTGTCATTTTAATTTATGAATATTTAATTTAATTTAAAAATACCGTTAATGGTTTTATCAATTAAATTACCCTATTTTTATATTAAGTGATAATGGAAAATTTATTTTTATTTGGCTTACATAAATAAATAATTCGACGGAAAACTAAAAATGAGACCGAAACGTTGTTTATGAATTTTCCCTTTTTTGTCAAATAACAAGTTAATTCAAATTAACATATTTTGATCTGCTTTAAAACAACATTATCAAAATGTTAAACACTTTAATTTGGAATAATATATTAATAATAATATTTAGTGTTTAAAAATATATTTAAATCTGAAGTGGAAGATGTGACATGTAGGTTGCTTAAAAAATAAGTAAACCAAGAAAGGACTTAGGAAAGCCTTATTATCCAACATACATGAAGTGTTTAGTTCATGGTTCATCTTATTACCCAATATACACTTACATATATGTATTGTGTTGGTTAGGATGAAGCGATGTTTGAGTTGAAAAACATATTCTATTTCTTTATTTTAATTCTTCAATAAAGCCTTATATATATATATATATATACATACATACAACACTCTTCGCTCTCTTATTTTCATACTTAGTTTAGTTTTCCAAATTCATCTTCTATTTCAAACTTCGTTTTTAATCTCCTCTTCTTCTTAAATTTTTGAAGTTTAAAAAATCTCAACTTTTAGCTCAAACTCTTTACGTAATCAAGATCAAAGCTTAAGGACTGATCAAGCAAAGCAAAAGCAAGAAAAATAAAAATGGTGAAATCACTAAATCATAAGCTTGTTTATAATTTTGAAAAAATGATGTGAGTTAGTTAATCCATGAATAGTGTTGTCAAATAATAACTTTTTTATTTATTTGTTAGTAATATTGTTGTGTTTTGAAATCATGTTAAAAATCAAATTTTGGGTTAGATTTGCTTTGAAAAGGTTTAACTTGTTTACTGTAAAAACATTTCTTGTTCTCTATTCTTGAAAACCCACTTCTCCTCTTACCTTCTAAAATCAAAATCTTCCGAACTGTAATGATTTTGAATTTATCGCCTACTGGAGAGTTGAGTGTTTTGGTCCAAAAAAAAAGTTTTGGAATTTTTAGTTAAATAGGTTTTGAGAAATGGTAAAATTTCAGGAAAGTGTTCATTTTTGTTGATTTTCGTCGATCGTGAATTGACGAACAGCTTTTATAATCACCATCGTTATAGCAAGATATGATTTTTAGCAGTAGTCTCATGGTTTTTAGTTTTGTGGTTTTCTAGATATTTTAAATGTTCAATTTTGGTGAAAAAGGAAATTCCAATGAACTGGTGGTCGAGGGGTTCGACGGAGGGTACGGGCGATGGTCGGGAGGAGACGGATCTTTTCTGTTTTGGAGACGGAAGCTATTATGCCTTGGGTTGTCGGTCATTTTGCTGATTAGGGTTTCAGGATATTGTTTGGGTGCTTTGGCTTTTCTCTCGACGCGGTGATGAAGGCGCGATCAGGCTGGCAGAGGTTGGTTAGGGTGGTGTGCGAAACGATGGGGCGGGTGGCGGTGATGTAGCAGGTCTAGGCAGGGTCAGTGGGTGGATGAATGGTTGAGTATTTAGAACATATAGCTCATCTTTCTTCGGTCGTAGGGCAATTTCGGCATTCTGGTGGCCGGAGGATTTGTCGGTGGTTCGGTCATGGCTGGTGGGGTCGAGGCACTATATGTTGCGAAGTTTGCGAGGGTCGATGGGGCAAGGAGGAAGTGTGCACCGTGCACATGTGCACGTGTGTGCATAAATCATGTTTCCAGTTTTGTATTTGTTTTCTCCCCTGGAGGAAGAAGAGATAGCAGGTGGGCTGGGTTTACATCATAGGCCGACGAGCCTGTAGAGGGTAAGTGTATATGCGTATTATATTATAAATAAAAAATAAAAATAGAATTAAAACACCTAAAACTAAGAAAGTCAAAACTTTTGCGTACAGAATCCGATTTGAGTGCGATTTCCGACGTTGGTTTCATATTGATATATAGAACACTCTCATGTAATCGTATGACCCATATATTATAGTGAAATTTAATATTAAATTGTTACCGGTTTTATATAATTACATCGTTTAGTAATTATATTCCATTGTTGACACCCTTAAAGTAGAATAAAACCTTGTTCTACTATATTTAAGTTGAATTGATTTTATTGGACATTTATTTAGCAAAATAAATCACTTTTCTATTATTATCTATTTAGACATCTATGCATATGCTACTGATTTGTGTTAATTTGCTTGCCATCGACTTATACTATGGATTTCACTTGCATATTTGCTCTTTTTTAGACACTTGTTTTGTGAAATACATTTCGACTTGAGTATAATCGTAACTTGTTGAAGTACCATTGAGATTTTCTAGGCCCCTTGTAAAATTAGATAGGTTATGGATTTGAAATAAAATTTCTAGTTCTATAACAATTTAAATTAAATTGTCGGATTGATTGATTTTGTTAAACTTTAAATTTCATTACTGTTATTGAAGAAAAATTTAATTACGTAAAGTTAAATGGTTTTAAATTAACTATAAATGGTTTAAAGA
Organism: Allium cepa; assembly: GCA_030765085.1. NCBI lineage: Eukaryota > Viridiplantae > Streptophyta > Magnoliopsida > Asparagales > Amaryllidaceae > Allium > Allium cepa. The sequence continues at coordinate 380,821,265 of CM060937.1, forward strand.
TAAGTATTATTTAATTTATTACTTAATATAATAATGTTTTAAAGTTAAGTATTATTTTAATTATTATTAAATTAATAATGGTTTAAGGTTAATTATTATTTTAATTTAAAATATTTAAGTTAATTATTAATTTATTAATAATGATTAAGCTAATTTTCCTTTCAAGTTAATGGTTTGTCTAAAGTTAAGTAATCTTATAATTAATGATGTTTAAAGTTAATTAATTATTTTATTTAACAAGGTTTACCTTAATTAATTATTTTATTTAATGGTAATTTAGAGATGATTAATTATTTTAATAACAAGGTTTAAACTTAATTAAACATTCACAATGGATGGTGTTGAGTTATTTTATTTATTATTTATTTATGGAATTTAAGTTAAGTTAATTAACTTAAGAATATGCTTCAATAATTTGGTTCCATAAAAAGGGTTTAAAGGCTTATAAGTTGTTTAAAAAAAAGGGTTTAAAAAAATGAGTTAGTTTATAAAAGAATTTGTACTTAGTCAAAGAACTAATTAAAATGGTTATATGCTTGGAAAGAGATCTTGGATTTTGAAATTAAAGATTTGGATTATAAAGCCTTGATTCGGATCAATTATTTTAACAAAGTTATGAATCAAATGAATAATTTTTCCCCCTTAATTTTTGTGGTAGGGAAGCAATTCCTTACTTAACACCGAGGGACTAGTTGTTTAGGGATTCATAATTAACTATGTTTTGAAGATTTATAAATTAAATCGTTTAAAATGAATTTGAAATAAGAAATCTTCCTTAACTGTTTAATATACTTGTACTTGTGAGATAAGCATATGAATTATTTTAGATAGATAATTAAAGAGATTTAATTATTAAGTGATTAATTAAATATGATTTAATTGATAAGAGGTTAATTAAATGAGGCTTAGTGGTTTCCATGGAAAATTAAATCTATGTTTGGATTGTGTGTTTTTTGATAGTTAAATAACCGACTATCAAATGTGGACCAAAATATAACTCCGAAAATATCTAGAATAAACACGTGAGTTATATGGCATAGTCATCTTCGATGATGTTGTATTATGCGTATAAATCCCGTTTTATTCTCCTAAAAAAATGATAAGGAAATCCATCTACTAATAGTTAGGAGATGATCTCTGCTCTTATCTTTTGTCTGATTATTTCTGAAAGAATCGAGATTGAGTTTACTAGAAACTGTCAAATGTTGGTTTGAAGAGACCGGGATTAGATAAGTATGAATTATCCGAAAACCACATCGAACCAACTCAAGCGTTCGAATTGAAGACATCTTGAAGATGATGCTCTTTGAAGTGCAAGGGCTACTTGATACTAATTACGAGGGTGATTCCGAAATGGATGTAATAGAAGCGGCGCCTTCAGTTTCGTTCAGACCCAGAACAAACTTGTATGGATAAATGTTGACGTTCCATTCGGCTTGGAGAGCTGCGTTAGCATTCCAAGTGGGATTTCTATATAAAAAGGTAATCGTTCAACCCTCATTCTCGATAAATGACTAAAGTAGGGACGTACAACAGGGCTAAGTGGGTCGCTCCCATTAGTGTATGATTACCGCCTTATCTAGAGTCGATATCTATGTATGTTTCGGGGCCCATTATGGTTGTTTAATCGCAACAAATGAGCGATCATATTTGGTGCTATCCAGTAAGAGGTAGGGCCAGTCCTAAGTAGCAGAGGTGCAATGTGTTGTAGTCTTCCGTACATTTTATCTAAAGGTGTTTGGAGTCAGTGGGTTGACCCTTACACTTTCATTCTAGACACTATTACAATATCACTGGATTTTCTATAGAAAATGTTCTGGTTATCGTAAGGTAAAAAATCGTTCGTGATTATATACGACGTGGTCTTGGGAGATACCTTTGATTGGTTCTACATGTTATAATAATAAAATTCCTTTTGATTTGATTTCTCATGGTGGTTTTACCAAACTGATCCATACATTATTTTTCTTATAACACTTGGGTCAGACCCGAGCATATTTTCAAATTATCTTTGGATGCTTTGGAGCTCAGGAGACGAAACAGGAGTCCCTAGATGTATCTCTCATATATTTCTCATTATTTCCACTACATTATTGTTGTATTTTATCAGAAATTGTAAGAGCAGGTAGTATAACTTCCCAGACTGATGATGGGTTGATGTTGTACTCTGATTATGTGACGACCCAGAATTTTCAACTATTTAAAATGGGATAATTAAATTGATTTTAAATATTTAAAAGTTAATTTTAAACTTGAATTCCAGATATAAATATTTACTTGATAATTGAATCGTTGAATTATATAGTTTAAATATTGAATTTAATAATTGAAATTGGGTAATTGTTGAATCTGAGATTCTAAGCCAGTTTATAAATAATTTGAAGGCTTATAAAATTTATAATGATAATACTAAAGATAATAGAATGGTTGGAATTTAATTTAAAGATGATTTGTTCAGTTTTAATAATATATCGTTTAAATTGATATTTGAAAATAGCCTTCTGAGGCACGGTCTCGAAATTCGACGAAACCAGTTCCATTGGATCCGTAATAGTTAGTTATTATTGGATTTCAATTTTCGCAGCCATCGGAGTTGTCGTTTGACCCTGGCAGCTCGAAACGCGTAGAACTATTTTAATCAATTTAAATTAAAATTGATCGTTTTCTTCTGTAACTCGTGCATATGATTGAATTAGCTTCTGAAACATGTTCCATTGGGTTCGGAATGCGGGTAAAACCTTATAAACACCTGTCGGTATGTCTGATACGGGGTCTGGAATTTCGCGTTATGCTTAAAGAGACGTTTGTAAATTTTATAATATAATATAATAAAATTTAAAAGTACACTAGTCAGAGATATTTTCTTTCCAACAAGCGTATTCGAGAAGCCGTTTCCAAGTTTTAATACGTCTTCGTCCCTTTCCTTATCCGAGCATCAAAAATTATTTCGAACGAAAGAAGAAGAAAAACGTTTCTACCCTGTCGATGGTTCCTTTCTCTGTTATGTGTCTAATGATCTTAGGGACCAACGATGCCTTTATTATCGACCTTCTGGTGATTCCTTGGTTCTTGACTTGGATGGTTCAAATGCTGAGTTAAATACTACTGTGCTAGCTGATATGTCTTGGGATCGATCTTTTATTTACTCTACTGATGCTGACATTTATGATCCTTCTCTTGCACTCCTTTTTCGGCCGTATATTGGAATTCTGGGGAACGGCACCTCTTCCCTTGTGGAAGACGTTCTTGGTGTCACTACATTCTTGGAGGAGTCCTAGTCTTGTTAGTTTAATTGTAGCTGTGACATGTCTGTCACACTCCTGTATTGTATTTTCTCTCTTATTTAGTAGTTAAGGTGCCTCTACCTTACTCTTGTATTTCATGCGTTTATTACGTTCGTAATAAAAAGTGGACGGTCTACTATAAAACTGGATGGCCTTGCCAAAAAAAAAATGGCTGTTCAAATTCGATTTCTCCTCTTCCTCTTTTCGTTCAAAAGCAAGTCAAGCCCTCTGTCAAAACCGAAATCAAATTTAAACCCAGCATCTCTAATAATGGATGAAGCCTTCGAAGAAATCGTGGTGTCGCATTCTTAGTCGAGCTCGAACTCGAGCATGGAAGACTCCTATAGGCGCGAGTGATGGAGAGGGGCAGACGCAATCGCGATGGCTCGAGCGTGGTGGCGCCGAGGTCGCGACTCTCGATGGTGACGTGGTTCGCGAGGGTCGAACAGTTGAGGGGGCGTCTCGAGTCTAGGCAATCCGAGCATGGTGGGCAACGGTGAGTTTGGAGGGAGCTCGTTCGTTGGTGCGACGTCTGGGTTTCAAATGGTGGCCGCTAGGTCTGGGAGCTCGCGCGTCAGTTCGTGGCAAGAGGGTCGACACCGGAGGCTCATTAGTTGAGCAGTTCGCCTCTGGTGAGGTTTCTGCGGCTGTTAGGTATATTTGCTTTCTTTTAATTTATTTTAGTTTCAATATGCATGTTTCTATATATTTTAAAAAAAACAATTACAGTAGGGTATAAATTTTATTTTGTTATATACTGAAAAAAAAAGAGAAGAAAGATTTGTTTACATAAAGAAAAGGATATATATATATTTGAAACTGTTTAAAGGAAAAGAAATTCAAAATGTTAGAATTTTGTATAAAGATTGGATTTTTTTTAAATCTATATATTATTTTTTAAGTAAGATTTTGGGAAGAGAAAAAAAAGGGAAAATAAAATATGTATACCTGGGAGTTTGGATATTGGAAATTTTAGGGATTATCTTGTTGAAATAAATTATTAGAGGAAATTGGTTGAAGTTAGAATTTATTCGATTAAAACCAAATTGTTAATTTAAAATTTAAGTATTAAATGGTAATTGATTTTCAATTTATTTCAAATGTTAATAAATCATATAAATTATTTTTCAAGGTTAACGTCTGAAGGGAACCAAGTCGAGATTGGATTTGGATTGCAAAATCAAAGGTGAGTAAATCTCACTCAATCGGATTTTTATTTAGATTTAAATGGTTTGGTTGAATGATTAAATTGATTGGATGTGCACTGATGATGATATGACTTTGGTTTTGGTTGGTTCTCGAGTTAATTTGGTTTGACTCGAGGTATATAGGGTTTTAAGTTGTACTAAACTTAAAACATAAATAAGAAAATGTCTTCATTTTAAATTTAATAAGGGTTTGAATGAATTAATTAAGTTTTTAAGTTAATTAATTAAGTGTAAGTAATTCAAAATAATCATTGGATGATTTGGTAAATAATTACTTAATGAAATTAATAAAATAAAATTATTTTGAGGAATAAATCAAGAGATTAGTTTAGGTTATTAATTAAGGAGAAATTTGATTGATACGGTAAATAAATGGATAATTAATTACAGGTTGAGATTAATCGAAAGGATTAATAATTGCGGATGAATTAAAGTAATTAATTTAGATTGGAAAAAAACTAAAATTTAATTGGAAATATTTAATTAATATAATTAATGATGTAATTGAAGATTGATTAATTAAGATGAATTAATCAGTAATAAGTGACTTATGAGAAGTTAAGTAGTATAAGTAATCAAGGATTAATGTAATTAAATAGTTAATTGATTCATGAAGTAATTAAGATTACTTAATGATCTTGGTTGAGACTAATTAATATTGTGAAGTTAATTTAAGATAATTACTTGAATGTAATTGAAAAATAATTAATCCAGGGTGATTAATTAAGATGAATAATGAAGAAATCTAAGTGATTGAGGTTAGAAATTCAATTAAAATCAATTGAATTAATTTGGAAGTGATAAAATTTGCTTATGAATGATTGATTGATATTGGATGCTTTGAATGAGTTATTATCTCTGATATGAAATGTTATGTTTATCATTTGGATAACTTGGGATAGGATGGTATGAGACTCGGAGAGGCCGGGATCAGGTATTGGGAGATACCCGAAACCACTTCGAATTCTTATAAATTGATATGTGAGATTAATAGGTTAGAATGAAGCGATTTAAGTGAATTTGACTATTTGATCTTAATTTTGGTCCTTAGAAACTTATGTGTGAAATGAGCTATGTCTATAAAATACTGTGAACTTGTAAAAAAAATTTGGTTTGAGTTACCCCGGGTTTTATATAAGTTGTATGCTGTTATCCCTTGTTAGTTGAGATTACTCACGCTGGTTTCCAGCCTAACCCGGGTGTTACTTTGGTGTAATGCTTGGGTCAGACCGAGTATTACAGATTTTCAGGTAGGTACGTTATGGAGCTCAGGAGGCGAGCTGGATGGCATTATCGTATAGAGTGTTTCCGCTGTATTTATATTATTGTTAATCAGAGACATGATAATTGTTAATATTCAGTGACTATTTATAGTGTGAAACTCTGATGTATATTAAATGTAATCGACAGATATAGTATTCTTTTGTAAACTGTTATTATTTATTATTATATTTTATCCGCTGCGAATGTGAGATGTTGTTTCTGTTCTTCTTCTTCTTCTATCTCTTTCTTCTTTTTCATAGCTATCTGGAATTCTCGGGATCGAAAATTTCGGGTCGTTACATTTGGTATCAGAGCTGAAAGGTTAAGCGAGAACCTTGGCTCTGGTGGGGATTACTCATTTAATAGAGTCTAAAGTACTCTAGAATGAGTTGAGTGTATATACATGAGCGTGTACTTGTTATTTTCTTATATAAAGGTTTTAAATGAGTTTATATAAAAGTATATTTTGCTATGTAAAGAAATATTTCCTTCTAATAAATATTAAGGAGATTGGTTGCTAAATTATTGGAATTAAATTAAGAAGTAATATAAAATACAATATAACCGAAAGCTTGAATTGGAATTAAGTAAAAACGAAAATACAACCAAATCAAAATTTAATTAATTGATAATGATATGTTTGTTATTAAGTAAGCCAAATGAAGTAAATTTATAGGATGAGTACAACTTTTAGATTTAAATAATGAGAAATAATAAGTAAGTATTATTTGAATAACTGGGACTTGTTGCAAACAATGGGTTGTTTGGAAATTGATTTGGATTTAAAACCAAAGGTGGTTTAAAATTTTAAAACATGGCTGGGAGGGCCAAGAAACAAATATGTATATATGTATGGATATATATATATATATAATATCAAAGATAATTTGAAATAAACTCTAAAAGGTTGAGACTTGATTTTCCTTGAAGTATGATGTAAAAAAAACCCAAAGTGATATTAGTTTTGAACTTATAGGAGGGAAAGAATTTTGAAGTTTGAAGCGGGAATTCAAATTGAGTAAGATTGATTGGATTAAGCAAAATTGGAATTTAACTTTGGGAAAGTTAAATAAGTGTAGAGAGAACAATTAGAATTGGAAATTTCAAGATGAAATTGGAATTTAACTTGGAAAGTTAAATGGTTGATTTGAATTGAGAATTTGTGTGATCTCAAAACGGGTTTGAGATTTAAAAATTGAAAATGGATGGACGTTTAAAAAAAATACATTAGATGGTATCATCCTATTGTTAATAAAAAAAATTTAATTGAAAATGGTAGTGTATAAATAAAATAAATTTGAATAATTGAATTGTAAAATAAACTTGTTTAAGAACTGGCTTCAAACTGGAAGATAAAATTGAATAATAAATTAAATTTTGAAACAAATAAAATTATATTGAGTTCTTATTTGAATCTTGAAATATATAAGTAGAGATAAATTGAAATGAAGAATTGAACTCAGAAATTTAAGATTGTTTAAAAACTTTAAATAAAAGTTAATTTGGTTTAAAGAGTTAAATCAACCTTTGAGAATTTAACTCGAATTTATATAATTCGAGATGGTTTAAAACTGGGATTGGAATTGAATTAGTTCAAATTGAATCTGATTTGAATTAATTGGATTCGTGATTGAAGATGGATAAGTTTAAAATTTTTAATGAAAATTTTGGATTAAATTGAAATGATTTGATATCGAAGTGGGTTCAATTGATATTAGTCCAAATAGATCGGAATAATTTGGAATTGTAATTAAAGTTGGATTGGTTAAAAATCAAATGGAATTTGATTTGAAGTTGGAAAGAAATTGAGAATTAATTTAACTTGATTTGGGAATAAATCAAGTCCAATGGAAATTGGAGTTATTTAATATGGAATTGGGTCAATTTAAATGGGAGTGGAAATTTAAGTTAAATTGTTGGGGAAGTGAACAGTTTTGACTCTGGACTATTTTCAATATAAATTGTTTTCATATAACTTATTTTTCTAAGCTATTAAATATATACAACCTTTCTTTACTAAAGCCAAAGTATTTTATACTTGTTTTACAATTATTTTTGAAGCTATTTAACTATTTTTCAACTGTTTATAAACTAATTACTATTTTTCAACTATTTTACAAATAAATTACTATCTTTCAATTACCTAAAATTTCTGGAACTATTTAACTATTTTTCCAACTATTCTATGATTAGTTAACTATTTTATAGCTATTTTGTAAACTAATAATTATTTTCAACTACTTATTTATTTTTTAAAATTTTCAAGCTATTTTCTAAATATAAACGGGTCGGAGTTCAAACTGTTATTGATTTAAATACCCAACTGAGATAAGAATTGAAGTGATAATCCAAATGGGGATTAAGGCAATTGTAAATAAGTGAAGGGAATTTAAGGAAATGTGAATAGAAAGGAAATTGATTTGGTTGATAATCAATGGAAATAAATACGTAGGATGTACGCATATTATTCTATTTGCATAGTGATTTGATCCGGATTCAAGCACAGAATTTCGAGATAGTTTATCGATCCGAGTTGGGATTTTTCACTCGATTTTCGACGGCGAACCTGGATATGGATTGTTGATTGGTTTTGGATGTTCTCTATCATAGTAATGGCTATGCAAGGAGAATGACGGTTTCTAATCAAGAAACCAGATCTGTGCCCGCACTAGGAAGTCGGGTGGACGATACTAGTTCGGAAGTGAAATTGTGTGATCGAGTGAGCGATCAGATTGGTATAGCGTATGGATGATAAATGTACATCGTACGGATTTGAATGAATTGATATAAAATAAAAAAAATTAATCAAATTTGAATATTTGATTTTGAATAAACAAAGTTATATATCTTTGTTATAGATGATAAAATTCCCCTTGATAAATCTATAGCCAGAAGAAAATATTTTTGGAAGCATTTGAAGTATAAAAGGAGTTTCATACAAGTTTGAAATGATCCAAAGTTTTAAAAAAAATTATATATATCTGAATATATATATAAAGGATCTTATGAGGATTTTAAAAAGGTTTTGAGAACCTTTGGATTTGGAAAGGCTTTTGATTTTTGGGTAAAATCAGTATGAGAATTTGGAAAGCCTAGTTTGAGAATTATCGATTTTGGCATAATCGATTTTGTAAAGAGCTTTGTATGAGATCATACTAGGTGTATGATTTGAAAGATACTATATGTGTATAGTATAAAAGTGCTTTGATGATGAATCTGGGGAAAAAGGCGCTCCCTTGAAATGAACTTCTCAGGAGTGCCACAGGGTGGTGCTGCCTTGAGCCCCAAGGGGGGTTCTAAAGTTGATCCTGTGAGGAGTCCGGACAAAACTAGTTCCTGAGGATTATTGGGTAGCGAAAGTCGATGGCGCTGATGCCTATAGGGGCATTTGGGTTATGTTGTAACGATAGTGTAACTCGATGTCGCTGCGATCTACTATGGGGACCATAGCGAAATTTGTGTAGAGGATGAGTGCCACAATCTACACTTGATTTTGCCAGGAAGGCAACGCAACATCGGTAGACTGCGATCTATGGTCAAGTGGAGTGGAGAAGTTTCATTTTTGGCAGCGAAATTCGATGGCGCTGATGCCTACAGTTATATGGGTTTTTGCTGTGATAGCTACGTAACCCCAGTTGTAGCTGCGATCTGTCGTGGGTTACATGGTGTAATCGAGGGGCGCGGAGGCCTACAGTTATCTATGGATTTTGTCGGGATGGCAACGTAACCATCGGGTTAACTGCGACCATGGATGGGGGGTGATGATTTCCAGAGCATTCTCACCAAAGATATTTCCTCTATTTTCAAAAACTGTTTTCTATATTTCGATAAAATTATTTTTCAAGTATTTTCACTGGGTGTTGAAAACGGGTTTGCCAAGTACTTATAGGTTTTCAGTCCTACGCCTGATCAACGTATGACTGAATTTCTATGAGAACAAGGATGGACTGGTTGGGACATCGAGTCATAAAAAAATATTTTTATAAAGAGCAATTTTATTAAGTATGATGTGAATTTAAAAGCATTTCTAAAAAATTTTAAATAAAGATGTTGGAATTTTGGGGAAATAAAAAGGAAATCCAAACTGGAATTTTAATGAAGTGAATGTAATTAAAATCGAACATTGATTTAGAAGTCGAAAGTAAACTAATTGGCTAAATAATTATTTGGTTGAGTATATTAATAAAATTTAACTTTGGTAAATAAATGGATTGTAAATTAATAATGGAGTTTGGTAATGAATTCGAATTGTAAATAGAATTCGACTTGGATTTGATAATGAATTAAATAAGAAGAGATGTTGTAAAATAAAAATAAAATAGAGTTGGATTGAAAATGTGATGGTTTGAATTACAAATAAAATCCAAGTGTGATTTGAATAATATTTAATGAAATTTGTAAGTAAATTGGATATAATGGAAGTGAATTGTAATAGAAATGGTTTGAGTTGCAAATAAAATCCAGATGAGTAAAAATAGTCCGAGAATGGCTTTGTATTAATGGAATAAATTCAAAAATGAATTAAGTAAGTAAATTTAAAATTTAAAATGGGTTAATCGAATTAAAAATAAAATAAATAGATGAAGTTTGATTAAATAAAAACTAAACCAAAGTTGTAATTGGAATTGGATTGTCAGACTGAACTTGAATTCGGTGGCATATGTGCTTGAATGTTATTTTAATAAATGGAGAAGGTGAAGTAAAATTAAAATTGAATGGATGGGCTAACCGAATTTAATGGAATTTGATTAAATGAGAATCAAATAGAAGTAAACTTAAGTTTGAGTTGGAATCAATTAAAGTAAATTAACTTAAGTTTAAAATTTATGGAAGCTTGGCTTCGAATAAGAGTGAAAGCCCATAAAATAAAAGCTTGGATTGAATTAATTTGGGAATGGCTAGAAGTGTACAAGAATGGAATGTGTCGAGTTAAATGAATGGTTGGTGAATAAATTAGAATTGAAATAGAATTAAATATAAAATGAGTTGAAATCAATTTGAAATAGTTATAAACTAGAATAGATACTCTATTAAGCGGATATCGCCAAATTTACACATAAACAGTTGTCGTTTGACGTAAACAAAAGTAATTAAAATTCTACAAATTGATAGAGATTTAATAAATTGATTTTTGAATCATTTGAAGTAAATATGAGTTTGTTTGGATTAAAAATAAATTGAACATAAGCAATTGAGTTGTAAACCATTAAAATTGAATGAAATGGCATATAAATTTGGTTGGAAGCAATTGGATTGGCTTTGAATCATATAAAATCGCTTAGGGTAAGCGTTTGGTGTTTGATGCTTTTGTAATGCTTGTGTTTTGCTAAGTGGAATGCTTATAAATTCTCTATATATGGCACTTACATATTTAAATTGAGTAAGTACACTACATATTTAAATTGAGTAAGTACAGGTACTGGAAAGCCGTTTCGCTGGATTTGGTTGTGCTATTTGCTAGAATAAATAAGCTGCATGCTTAAATGCTAAATAAGGTACGCCTACGCAATAAAAATAGGAAATATGAACTGTTTTTTCTTTTTCCGACCGGGTGGGTCGATGTATACTTATTTATATCTCTTGTCAAATTGCAAAAGCTCCTCCATACAAAGGGGACTGCCAAAAAAAAATTTCGAAAATTTTGGAAGTTGGAAAAATTTTGGAAATTTTTGGGAAATTTTTTGTTAACGACAAAACGATTTCAAATTTGGAATTAAAGTAAATTTTTATATGAAACTAATATGAATCATATATACTTGAAAGATAAAATTCAACATTCAAGATTTAAAGTAAATTGAATTTGTATGAAGTGAGAAAACTAGTTTGAATAGAAATGGATATGGAAACTTCTGTAAGAAAAAGTATGTAAAGATTTGAAAAGGCTATGATTGGATATTATTGATAAGTAAGATATGCAGGGATTATAAGGAAAAAGAAAATTGGATTTGATATCAGAAGATAAATTTGAATTTCCCGACAAAAAGGTATGTACTTAAAATTTCTGAATGAAATTGGATTGGGTTTTTTGATGTAGACACTTGGCTTTTGTTTTCTTTTTGGAATTTGGGAGCCCGTAGAGGCCTTTTGTAGTTGTACCGAGCTAGCCGCGCAAAGGAGACGCTGGCAAATTTTTTTGGAAATTTAGAGAGTTAGAAAAATTTTGAGAAATTTTTGATAATTCAAAATTTGACTTTAAATTGAAATCTGAATGGTTGAACAAAAAGGTACTGTTTGAAAACTATGGGAGAATTTGGTAAGTTGGTAAGAATGATAAGGGGTCTTTAATAAAAGATAGTTGGTAGGATATTGAATTGTGGGTTTTAGGAAAAAGGGTAAACGGGAATTAGTCCATTCTTCCTAACTAGTAATTTCGGAGACGAAATTCTTTTAAGGGGGGAGGAATGTGATGACCCAGAATTTTCAACTATTTAAAATGGGATAATTAAATTGATTTTAAATATTTAAAAGTTAATTTTAAACTTGAATTCAAGATATAAATATTTACTTGATAATTGAATCGTTGAATTATATAGTTTAATATTGAATTTAATAATTGAAATTGGGTAATTGTTGAATCTGAGATTCTAAGCCATTTTATAAATAATTTGAAGGCTTATAAAATTTATAATGATAATACTAAAGATAATAGAATGGTTGGAATTTAATTTAAAGATGATTTGTTCAGTTTTAATAATATATCGTTTAAATTGATATTTGAAAATAGCCTTCTGAGGCACGGTCTCGGAATTCGACGAAACCAGTTCCATTGGATCCGTAATAGTTAGTTATTATCGAATTTCAATTTTCGCAGCCATCGGAGTTGTCGTTTGACCCTGGCAGCTCGAAATGCGTAGAACTATTTTAAGCGATTTAAATTAAAATTGATCGTTTTCATCTGTAACTCGCGCATATGATTGAATTAGCTTCCGAAACATGTTCCATTGGGTTTGGAATGCAGGTAAAACCTTATAAACACCTGTTCGTATGTCTGATACGGGGTCCGGAATTTCGCGTTATGCTTAACGAGACGTTTGTAAATTTTATAATATAATATAATAAAATTTAAAAGTACACTATTCAGAGATATTTTCTTTCCAACAAGCGTATTCGAGAAGCTGTTTCCAAGTTTTAATACGTCTTTGTCCCCTACCATATCCAAGCATCAAAAGTTATTTCGAACGGAAGAAGAAGAAAAAAAATGGCTGTTCAAATTCGATTTCTCCTCTTCCTCTTTTCGTTCAGAAGCAAGTTAAGCCCTCTGTCAAAACCGAAATCAAATTTAAACCCACTATCTCTAATAATGGCCGAACCCTTCGAAGAAATCGTGGTGTCGCGTTCTTAGTCGAGCTCGAACTCGAGCATGGAAGACTCCTGTAGGCGCGAGTGATGGAGAGGGGCAGACGCAATCGCGATGGCTCGAGCGTGGTGGCGCCGAGGTCGCGACTCTCGATGGTGACGTGGTTCGCGAGGGTCGAACAGTTGAGGGGGCGTCTCGAGTCTAGGCAACGTGAGCATGGTGGGCAACGATGAGTTTGGAGGGAGCTCGTTCGTTGGCGCGACGTCTGGGTTTCAAATGGTGGCCGCTAGGTCTGGGAGCTCGCGCGTCAGTTCGTGGCAAGAGGGTCGACACCGGAGGCTCATTAGTGGAGCAGTTCTCCTCTAGTGAGGTTTCTGCGGCAGTTAGGTATATTTTCTTTATTTTAATTTATTTTAGTTTCAATATGCATGTTTATATATATTAAAAAAACAATTACAGTAGGGTATAAATTTTATTTTGTTATATACTGGAAAAAAAGAGAAGAAAGATTTGTTTACAGTAAAGAAAATGATATATATATATATATATATATATATATATATATATATATATTGAAACTGTTTAAAGGAAAAGAAATTCGAAATGTTAGAATTTTGTATGAAGATTGGATTTTTTTTAAATCTATATATTATTTTAGAAGTAAGATTTTGGGAAGAGAAAAAAATACGGAAAATAAAATATGTATTCATGGGAGTTTTGATATTGGAAATTTTAGGGATTATCTTGTTGAAATAAATTATTAGAGGAAAGTGGTTGAAATTAGAATTTATTCGATTGAAACCAAATTGTTAATTTAAAATTTAAGTATTAAATGGTAATTGATTTTCAATTTATTTCAAATGTTAATAAATCATATAAATTATTTTTCAAGGTCAACATCTGAAGGGAACCAAGTCGAGATTGGATTTGGATTGCAAAATCAAAGGTGAGTAAATCTCACTCAATCGGATTTTTATTTAGATTTAAATGGTTTGGTTGAATGATTAAATTGATTGGATGTGCACTGATGATGATATGACTTTGGTTTTGGTTGGTTCTCGAGTTAATTTGGTTTGACTCGAGGTATAGTGGGTTTTAAGTTGTATTAAACTTAAAACATTAATAAGAAAATGTCTTCATTTTAAATTTAATAAGGGTTTGAATGAATTAATTAAGTTTAAGTTAATTAATTAAGTGTAAGTAATTCAGAATAATCATTGGATGATTTGGTAAATAATTACTTAATGAAATTAATAAAATAAAATTATTTTGAGGAATAAATCAAGAGATTAATTTAGGTTATTAATTAAGGAGAAATTTGAATAATACGGTAAATAAATGGATAATTAATTACAGGTTGAGATTAATCGAAAGGATTAATAATTGCGGATGAATTAAAGTAATTAAATTAGATTGGAAAAAAATTAAAATTTAATTGGAAATATTTAATTAATATAATTAATGATGTAATTGAAGATTGATTAATTAAGATGAATTAATCAGTAATAAGTGACTTATGAGAAGTTAAGTAGTATAAGTAATTAAGGATTAATGTAATTAAATAATTAATTGATTCATGAAGTAATCAAGATTACTTAATGATCTTGGTTGAGACTAATTAATATTGTGAAGTTAATTTAATATAATTACTTGAATGTAATTGAAAAATAATTAATCCAGGGTGATTAATGAAGATGAATAATGAAGAAATCTAAGTGATTGAGGTTAGAAATTCAATTAAAATCAATTGAATTAATCTGGAAGTGATAAAATTTGCTTATGTATGATTGATTGATATTGGATGCTTTGAATGAGTTGTTATCTCTGATATGAAATGTTATGTTTATCATTTGGATAACTTGGGATAGGATGGTATGAGACTCGGAGAGGCCGGGATCGGGTACTGGGAGATACTCAAAACTACTTCGAATTCTTATAAATTGATATGTGAGATTAATAGGTTGGAATGAAGCGATTTAAGTGAATTTGACTATTTGATCTTAATTTTGGTCCTTAGAAACTTATGTGTGAAATGAGCTATGTCTATAAAATACTGTGAACTTGTAAAAAAAAAATTGGTTTGAGTTACCCCGGGTTTTATATAAGTTGTATGCTGTTATCCCATGTTAGTTGAGATTACTCACGCTGGTTTTCAGCCTGACCCGGGTGTTACTTTGGTGTAATGCTCGGGTCAGACCGAGTATCACAGATTTTCAGGTAGGTACGTTCTGGAGCTCAGGAGGCGAGCTGGATGGCATTATCGTATAGAGTGTTTCCGCTGTATTTATATTATTGTTAATCAAAGACATGATAACTGTTAATATTCAGTGACTGTTTATAATGTATAACTCTGATGTATATTAAATGTAATCGACAGATATAGTATTCTTTTGTAAACTTTTATTATTTATTATTATATTTTATCCGCTGCGAATGTGAGATGTTATTTCTGTTCTTCTTCTTCTTCTATCTCTTTCTTCTTTTTCATAGCTATCTGGAATTTTGGGGATCGAAAATTTTGGGTCGTTACAGATTTATTTATGTATAATATAGTTCAGTTTTCTTGTGTAAAGATCACTTTATTTTATAGATTATTCGATGTGCTGTGAGATTCTTTTATTCTTTTCTCTTTATTTTCTCCAACTATCTATCATTTTGGCACTCGGGTGCTTGGCACGTTAATACGGTGGATGTATTAGTATCGACTCCTGAGGATCAAAATGGTGGGTCGTTACGGATTAACATCTGTATTCATATTGTTTCACTAAATCAAATCCTTACATGTTTTGGAAATAAATCTTGAATTCAAAATAGTTGACTTGGTTGAATTAATGTAGAGTAATTAAAAGACTCATAAAGAACACACACACATAGATAGATATAGTATATTTAAACACAAACACCTACACACGCATGCATATATATATATATATATATATATATATAATATATATTTAAACAGACATATATAATTCCAAACGATGTTTTTGGCAACCAATGCGTGTATAAATAGAGAATGTGTGCAGTGTAAATCTCAGCACCTAAACACGTATACATTAAATATGTACACAATATGACATGCTGTACATACACAATATACATTAAATTATATTTTGATATACTCACAATATATGTTTAGTATAAATTTGGTTATCTGCCTCATTTAATAAATTAATAAATCAATTTAATTAAAGGGAGAGAGACGAAAGGTTTCACTCTCCAAATAAACCATATCTCCCCTTGTTAATAGTATAAGTCAAGAAAGAAAGACAAAAGGTTTCATTTTTGAAATTAAATTAAACAAGTAATTGTTATACACAAATAGATATAAGAGTATATTTAATATACTCTAATTTATACAAACGTTAAATTAACGTAAATCTTTTGAAAAAAATTAAATAAAATAGATATTTTGATTGGATCTAAAATCACCTCTAGACTTCATTGGTCCAATAGATATAAAATATATTTTTTTGAAATCTATTTATTTTACGGCCTTTTGATTGACCCGGTCCCTTCATGGGTATGATGAGGTATCACCATATCTAAACCAACCCTCTCACATGTTCATACCAAGATCTATAGAAACCATGTCCTCATGTTAGTTTTAAAATATCATTTTTCATGCATATTAGTCTGTTTTAGAGATGAGGTTGTAATGGAAACAACAGCTTCGGATTTTAGAGAACCTATGGATATCATGACTATATTACAAATGGTGCTGAAGAAGTCTTTAGCTCATGTGGACAAAGACTTATATCAAACAATCAAAGAAAAATAAAGGATAAAACATATTTTATATTAAAAAAACATGGATACCATAAAATGAAATGAAAAAATATGTATATTTTTTTTCTCTTATGAAAATGATTCACTTGGTTGCTAATTTAGATGTCATAATGTTGTAACAGCCCGCAAATGTATCCCTTAAGTCAACACTATTCTACGTCAATCAACTCAAGATGAACATAAATATGAACCATTTGGGTTAAATAAGAAGAGGTAGAAGAAGAAAATAGAAACAACATCAGAATCTAACCATCGCAGCGGAATGAAATATAATATATAATAAATGATCTTTACACAAAAACAAATATATCTATTTATACAGTACATCATCAGAGTACATCAATCACATAACACACAATTGGACAGTAATCATAACCTGTCCTCACACAACTGAATACACAGCGGAATATAAATCAAGTACGGAAGTACGTATCGCCATCCAGCTCGTCTCCTGAGCTCCACAGCATCCTTTTCTATATTCTATAATGCTCGGTCTGACCCGAGCATTACATTTAAATAACACCCGAGTCAGTCTGGAATACCAGCGTGAGCAAACCACACTCAAATTGATTATTAAAGTTTCAAAATCCTTTGAAACCAAAAGCATCTCGTAAGACTACGCCACAAATAAACATGTTGGGTTTTTACCTTACGATAGCTAAAACACTTTTTATTAAAATTCTCTGATATTATAATAGGGTCTATAGAAAGTATAATAGAATCTAGCTGAAATGCTTACATCTCACGTTTCAGCAATAGTTGGGCACAATAAAAACCGTACGGACGCATAGGGAAAATGGATTTCCAACTAATGACTAGGCACTGGGGTACCACCTGTCACGGTACCTGGTCTAGATCAACATACCGAGGATCACTCCTGACCCCTACAACACAAGACCCGGATTACCCCTTACTGGATAATCCCGAGTAAGATCACCCCACAGTTGGGATCAGCAGGCACACCACTAAGCCGAAATAAAAGGGACATCTAGACAGGGATGACCTCGCCGGAAATGGGTGCTACCCACCAAGCCTTGCTGCATAACCCCTGATTTTCAGTCGTTCCCGGTTGATGAAGCTTGAGGCTAAGAGTTACTTTTTTTTAGAACGTTTCACTTAGAATGCCCATCGTCCACCTGACGATGTTCCAAAAGCATTCATCCATACAAGTCCGTGCCGGGTTCGAACGGAACCGAAGGCACTATTCCTACTACATCCATTTGGAATTATCCTTAGGATTAGTAACGACTAGACCTTGCACTTCATTGCACCATCTTCGACTCTGGACTCGTTTTCCACGAAACGTACAAACCGGATGGAAGTGGTTTTCAAGAAATTAATCCCGATCTCGGTCTCTTCGAAATGATCAACGCATTGTCAAATATTGATAGTCGGTTATTTAACTATCAATTAACATTCACAACATCCATCAAACATAAATAATTTCTCAAGTTATTTATTTATCTCAAAATATCTTCATAAGATATATTTCTATTTTCAATCCTTTGAAAACAGTTTCAAACCGTACTTTTCTCATAAAATAAATTTCCAACTATTTATTTCCACCGAAAACTACCGAGCACAAAATTTTAGATTTTTAAAATAATTTAAAACTCTTTATTATAAATTATCCTTTAGAACATTTAAATTAAAAACTACTTCAATAGTTTATTAAAAATATATATACTTTGGGAATATTTAAATGAGGCTACTTAATAAAATATGAAACTAGATTTATCTGTTAAACAATAACAAATCACATTTAAATAATTACTACAATAATAGATTTGAGAAAAATGCTTACTTTAGAATTTTAACATTTTAAAAATAATAAATTTTATAAAACATGCTTTTTAAAACGACATTAAAACTTTTAACTTATATTTAAAAATTTACTTTGAAACGTACTTGGCTATTCAGGGAAATATACTTCTCTTCACATCCTTTAAAATAAATCACTATTTATTTTTAAACAAATTTTCCTATTCCTTTAATAAATTCTCACCGTGAATTTATTCTCTCAAATATCCACTGATATATTGCTTTACTTTTATAAACATTGTGTATAAACTTCATAGTCACATTCTCCTTTAAATTTCCAATTTCAAATATTTAAATCAATTTCCAAATTGATTTCCAATTTACTTCATTTGAAATAAATTCCTTTACTTACTCAATTCATTTCAAAATCCATTAATTTGTAGACTTTGTTTATTTATTTTTAATTTTAAATCCTTTAGCTAAAACATACCAATTTCAGATTTTCCAAATTTCTTCTTTACTCTTTACAATAATTTAAATCTTAAATTTGAAATAAATTCTTTATTCATTTAAATAATATCACTGAAGTTTAAAATTCATTATCTTTCTGTTTATTCAAAATTTCCTTTTCATATACGGAATTTATTTATTAGAAATTTAAAACCACTAATATTCTTATCCAGTTCATTCTTAATTTATTTAAATTCTCCATAATTATTTCACTTACAAATTCTCTTCTTTTTATTTTCAAAAATCCAATTCTATATATTTTGATAACTCTGTGTACCGAAATATATTTAAGTAAACTATAACATTCAATATTCCAATTATCAATAAAATTCATCACAGAATATTCAATGTTCACAACAGAGAATATTAAACAATATAAATAATTTTGAGGAATCCAGTTGGATCCCTCCACCTATTTACCTGCATCCACATATGTTAGCACAACATAAAATACCAATTCCACTTTGAGGTGGAATATCGCGGTATATGGGGTTTATATAATATCATCCGCTATTATGCGGCGCATAGGGTCTCATCCGCTATATAACGCAGGAAAACAATCATTCCAAGATATATTATATACTACTATATATAATATTGCACATCAAACAATTCAATCATTCAATCAATTATTTAAATTTGACTATTTAAATCTAAACAACTCAGATGAGTGAGATTAACTCACCTTTGATTTTGCAGTCCATTTCCTTTACGACTTGTTCGTCACGATCATTAACCTTGTATAACATTGTATGATTTATTAATATTTGAATTAATCAATTTATCCCTATTTATATTTAACTAATGATTTAATTTATTTATTTAATTTAAAACTAAATTTCCTTTAATAAATTATTTCAATAGTTAAAATAATTAATTGATTAATAAAACAAATTAATCATCAAACTCTTATTATAAAAAAAAATTAGCAAATTAAAATAATTATATATATTTATTTATTTTGAGACTATACACACACATATATATACTCATAAAAATAGAATTCAAAGATTTGACTTTTATGAAATCGTCTTAAAATTCCTGTATCTTCCCAAATTATATTTATTCTCTGTTTAAACTATAATAAAATAGACAGGCACGTATATATATCAACATTGTACACATCTTAGAATTAAACAGCAAGCTAAATAAAAAATTTAATAATTTAATTTTGTTTCTTTTTCTGCAACCAGTAATTTATTTTCTGTAAATAAATTTCCTCTTCCTATCAATATATTTTAGACTAAATATGCATGTGTACTTATGTTCCTATATCTACTAAATCAAAATTAACTGTTAAAAAAGACGAATGCCTCACCTCGACGATGCCTTACTTGCGAGCACCATTCACCACTCGAGCCATCTCACTCGTCTCTGTTGCGCCACTTCCATCCTCACACACGAGTTTGCATTTATCTCGCCTGATAAAGAAATCATAACTGCACGAGTCGCCCTCCAGGACAACGCCGACGAACCCTCTTAACACGCGCTTGACGAAGCCCGGCCCTCAGTCGCTCATGCTCGCCGCCTTCGACTTGAACTAGGTGACTTACGAAAACATCACCACCCAATGATGTGTCTAGATCCAACTTAGACCTGTATCGAACTAGGTCTCGATTCCCCCAAAATACCGTGCTTGAATTTACTTTCAAGATGAACTAATGATAAATTTTCTCGACCATTTAAATTCGAACTTGATTTCGATTTCTGAAAGAATTTATGAGAAAAAGCTCGGCCATTATTTTGTTTTGAACGAATGGTTTAGTAAGAAGGCTCGGCAGATAAAATAAAATGAGGAATATACCTTGCGTGAGAAGCTTTGCCTAGCTACAGTGACAGAAAAGAAAGCAAAAAAACCAGATGTGAAAGAATACGGCTGAAAGTTTGAACTAGTATATACAAATATATGTATATATTAATTCAAATTCAAATTATCTCAAAAAATGCAACTCAAATCTTGACCTCCTATCGAGGCGTGCCACTAGGCATTTATAATGTTATACCCCTATTACGAATACGATGGAAAAGGTTTCGAGTCCTAATTCGATCGTATGGAGAAGATAGCTTTTTGAACCCAGTTATTATATTAAATTTCGATTTAATTTCAGCGTGCTTACTTATCGTACGGCCAAAAGATCACTCCAAACACTACAAAAATTAAAATCCGATAATAATACAATATTATGGATCCAATGGAATTGGTTTCGTCGAATTCTGAAACTACACCTCGGAATGTTATTTTTAAAATATCAATTTAAATGATATATTT
Organism: Allium cepa; assembly: GCA_030765085.1. NCBI lineage: Eukaryota > Viridiplantae > Streptophyta > Magnoliopsida > Asparagales > Amaryllidaceae > Allium > Allium cepa. Next base: position 380,842,646 of record CM060937.1, read on the forward strand.
TCAAAACTGAACAAAACACTCCCAAATTCAATTTCAACACTTTTACTATCTTCGGTATTATCAATATAAATTTTACAAGCCTTCAAATTATTTTTAACAGGCTTAAAACTGAAGATTCGATAATTTATCCAATTTCAATTTATTAAATTCAATAATTTAATTAACAATTAAATAGTGATATTTGGAATTCAAGTTAATATTAACCTTTCAAATATTTAAAATTAATTAAATATTCCAATTTCAAATGCTCGAAAATTGCAGGTCGTCACATTCCTCCCCCCTTAAAAGAATTTCGTCCCCGAAATTTCTAGTTAAGAAGAATGATTCAATACCCATTACTATTTTCCAAAACCAAACAGTTTTATTAACTTGCTATAGCATATTATTTTTTTATTAAAGACCCCTTATTACTTCAACCAACTTCCCAAAACCTTCCATAGTTCCCTAACGACCTTACTTATTCAACCATTCACATTATAATTCAAAACCAAGTTTAAAATTTTAAATTTTCTCAAAAATTTTCTAACTTCTCTAAATTTTCGAAAAATTTCGCCAGCATCTCCTTTGCGCGGCTAGCTCGGTACAACTACAAAATGCCTCTACGGGCTCCCAAATTCCAAAAGAAAACAAAAAGCCAAGTGGCTAGATCAAAAACCTAATCAAATTTCATACAGAAATTTAAACACATACCTTATTGTCGAGCAATTCAAATTTATCTTCTGAAATCAAAACCAATTTTCCTTTCCCTTTATAATACATGCACATCCTATTTAGCACTAATATCCAATCATAGCTTTTAAAGTCATTTTATACATTTCCTTACAGAAGTTTTCATACTTACTCTATCCAAATTAGTCTTTTCCATTTCCATATGAATTCAATTTATCTTCAACTCTGAATATTGAATTTTATCTTCCATTTATAACTGATTCATATCATTATTTTAAACTATTTTCATTCACTAATTTATTTCAATTTCCAATTTGAAATCGTTTTGTCGCTAACAAAAATTTTCTAACTCCCAAAATTTTCGAAATTTTTTGGCAGAGTCTCCTTTGTACGGAGGAGCTTTTGCAATTTGACAAAAGAAATAAATATATGTACATCGACCCACCCGGTCGAAAAAACAAAAGTAGTTCATATTTCCTATTTTTATTGCGTAGCCATACTTTATTTAGCATTTTTAAGCAAGCGGCTTATTTATTTAGCAGTTAGCGCAATCAAATCCAGCCCAATGACTTCCCTGAACCTGTACTTACTCAACTAAAACATGTAAGTGTCATATATATGAAGTTTAACAACATTTCACTTATTTGCAATAGTTAAACACATGGATTCTAAAAGCAATGCACACTAAACACTTTCCGTAAGCAATTTACATAGTTTTCATACTAATTCAACTGTTTTCAATTAATTCATATACCATTTTCATTCAATTTTAATGGTTTACAATCCACTTGCTTACATCCAATTCATTTTTAATTTTAAACAAACCCATACAATTCCAATTGATTAAAAATTCAACTATTCCCCTCTGTTAATACATTTACTTTCGTTTACGACAAAATGACAAATTTTCTATGCAAATTTAATGTTTTTCATGCAAATAACAATTACGTAAGCTTATAATCATTTTAAATTGATTCCAACTCAATTTATTATTTAATTCCTTCTATCTTAATTCATTTACAACCATTTTATTTAGCTCGACACATTCTATTTCAATTTTATTCCTTTTCAATTTTATTCACGAACAATTCATTTACGTTTCATTCCATATTTGCCTTCATTTCATTTGAGACCATTTTATTAAGCTGGAACCATCCCATGCTTATATGTTGATAACCATTCCCCAATTTAAATTTACCCAAGCTTTTATTTACTGGATTTTTACCCTTACTCAAAGCTAGGCTTCCACTAATTTTAAACTTAAATTAATTTATTTCAAATTATTCAAATTTCATACTTAAGCTCATTTTCATTTTACAAATAAATTTTTCTTTTCAATTTAACTTGATTTTATTTCAATCAAATCTCATTTCAATCTACAAATTTAGTTGATTAGTTATTATAAATTTTAAATTTTCAGATTCAATTCATTTAATTGATTACAAGGCCATTTCAATTTATTCCCAAATTCATCTAGGTTTTATTTACAACTAAAACCATCCCTACTTTAATCCAATTTCTTTTTATTTGGCAACATTTTCAATTATATTTACTTAATTAACAATTCAAGTCGAATTTAATTTATAACTCGAATTTTATTTCCAAATTCCATTATTTACTCACAATTCAGCTTCTATTCAACTACATTAGGTTCCATTTACATATTTCATTAACTAATTTATTATCTAATTAGTTCTCCCCTATTTATAATTCAATACTTGATTTTTCTGACCTCAAAATCTCTTCATTTAATTTTCTATATTCAATTTATTTTATAATTCAAGTTTGGATTTTTGTTTCATTTTCCAAAACATCATTTATTTTGGGTTTTCTATTCCACTTTTAAATTTTATAAGCCGAAACTTATTATTTTACACATTTCCATTCATTCTAGGCTTGATTATATTTATCTTTTATTTTTAACTCAAGATTTTTCGCTTATTTATAACCCAAGCATATTTTTATTCCATGGATTTTTAATTATTTTATAAGCTATTCTAATTCATTTATTACAATCCAATTCTTTTCCAACTTATTATTTTTTTTTATTTTTTTTATCCAACTTACTTCCATTTATTTAAGTAAGGATCTAATCCCATTCAATATCACCTATAACTCAACTGAATTTTATTCCAATTCATTCAATTTTCTTCCTCAATCCAAGTTAATTTCATTTTTAACCGTTCACTTTAAATTTTAATTCCAACATTCAAAGCTCATATTTCCCTCCAGATTTAAAAATCATCTCAATTTATAAGCTTGTAACCTATCCCGTCATGATTTTTTTTTAAACACCCGGCTTTTGGTTTCAAATCATTTTGAAATCTCCAACATCTCAAAATCAAACTTCTCAAAAATTTAAACCAATCCTGGTTCTTATCCCGACAAATTTCCTTTGAAATTTTCAAAAACAAACTAGCCTTTCTGAACAAATCAATTTGGCAGCAATCCGTCACTTAGAAACTCGAAAATGAACATCGATGATGCTGTAGTCGTCACCGAAATTATTTTCCGGCGACTAAAGTGAGTTCAATGCTATATCCCTTTCCAAAATTTATTTGAAACAATTTCCTTCCATAAATACTTTTAAAACCATAATGCTATTATTTGTCTTCAAAACACTTCGAAAAACACTTCCAAAATCTCCGGGATTTTAAATTTTCAAATTCTGGCTTAAATCAATTTTTAACTATAATTCATTCGTATAATTTATGCTCATACAAATTCCTATTTGATCATATTTCAATTTATAAATCACGTTTATAATCCACATTTATAAATTTCATTTTATAATTGAATTTATTTCCTTAACCTTTGGTTATATTTTCAATTTTTAGTTAAATTTTCACATAATAATGATAATAATTTAATATTATCATTCCTGACATCCAAGAAACCATATATTAGCTAAAATAGTTTACAAAAACTTTCTTTTATATCAAAATATATTTTAGGTAAAACTATTTCATTCACCCACCTTTAAAACAATACCGTGTCAAATTATCGTGTCAGGTGTTTATAAACTCTTCTCAAATAGCGGCCAACTACTCGATCAGAATTCATATTCCACCCAACCAATAAGCCAACACAATATTAAAACAATCTATATTCACTAACAAATATGCGCTCATATCCATTAATGCGCTCAAAGTCATTTTAGAGTACTACGGACTCTATTTTCAATGAGCAATTCCCACCAGAGCCAAGGTATTCACCAAACTAAGCTCTGATACCAACTGTAATGACCTAGGCTTTTCAACCGTCGGTAGCGGCTCACTCGACCGGTAGGCTTTTCAACCATCCCAGCCCCGCCGTGGCTCACAGTGATACCTCGGGTTTGCTTTTACGGCCAGCCTCTCGACTCGCAACCAACCCCAAAAGGCCTTATACTACACCCGGGACATGTAGGGGTAAGAGTCTCCCGTTCGCCACCTAACGCAAAGCGAGAACCCCCTGTCACGCTGTAATGTAGCAAACCCGATCCCGGTCTCTTCGAAACGATCAGCGCATTGTCCAATATTGATAGTCGGTTATTTAACTATCAATTAACATTCACAACATCCATCAAACATAAGTAATTTCTCAAGTTATTTATTTATCTCAAAATACCTTCACAAGATATATTTCTATTTTCAATCCTTTGAAAATAGTTTCAAACCATACTTTTCTCATAAAATAAATTTCCAACTATTTATTTCCACCGAAAACAACCAAGCACAAAACTTTATATTTTTAAAAAAATTTATTATAAATTATCCTTTAAAACATTTAAGTTAAAAACTACTTCAATACTTTATTAAAAATATATATACTTTGGGAATATTTAAATGAGGCTACTTAATCTAATATGAAACTAGATTTCTCTGTTAAACAATACCAAATCACCTTTAAATAATTACTACGATAATAGATTTGAGAAAAACACTTACTTTATAATTTTAACATTTTAAAAATAATAAATTTTCTAAAACATGCTTTATAAAACGACATTAAAACTTTTAACTTATATTTAAAAATTTACTTTGAAAAGTTCTTGGCTATTTAGGGAAATATACTTCTCTTCACATCCTTTAAAATAAATCACTATTTATTTTTAAACAAATTTTCCCATTCCTTTAATAAATTCTATCCGTGAATTTATTCTTTCAAATATCCACTGATATATTGCTTTACTTTTATAAACATAGTTTATAAACTTCATAGTCACATTCTCCTTTAAATTTACAATTTCAAATATTTAAATCAATTTCCAAATTGATTTCCAATTTACTCCATTTGAAATAAATTCCTTTACTTACTCAACTCATTTCAAAATCCATTAATTTGTAGACTTTATTTATTTATTTATTTTTAATTTTAAATCCTTTAACTAAAACATACCAATTTCAAAATTTTCTAATTTCTTCTTTACTCTTTACAATAATTTAAATCTTAAATTTAAAATAAATGCATTATTCTTTTAAATAATATCACTGAAGTTTAAAATTCATTATCTTTCTGTTTATTCAAAATTTCCTTTTCATATACAGAATTTATTTTTTAGAATTTTAAAACCACTAATATTCTTATCCAGTTCATTCTTAATTTATTTAAATTCTCTATAATTATTTCACTTACAAATTCTCTTCTTTTTATTTTCAAAAATCCAATTCTATATATTTTGATAACTCAGTGTACCGAAATATATTCAAGTAAACCAGAGTATTCAATATTCCAATTATCAATAAAATTCATCACAGAATATCCATTCACAATAGAGAATATTAAACAATATAAATAATTTTGAGGAATCCAGTTGGATCCCTCCAACATGTTTCCCTGCATCAACAGATATAGTACAACATAAAATACCAATTCCACTTTGAGGTGGAATATCATGGTATATGGGGTTTATATAATATTATCCGCTATTATGAGGCGCATAGGGTCTCATCCGCTAATAACGAGGGAAAACAATCACTCCAAGATATATTATATACTACTATATATAATATTGCACATCAAACAATTCAATCATTCAATCAATTATTTAAACTTGACTATTTAAATCTAAACAACCCAGATGAGTGAGATCAACTCACCTTTGATTTTGCAGTCCATTTCCTTTACGACTTGTTCTTCACGATCATTGGCCTTGTATAACATTGTATGATTTATTAATATTCGATTAATCAATTTATCCCTATTTATATTTAACTAATGATTTAATTTGTTTATTTAAAACTAAATTTCCTTTAATAAATTATTTCAATAGTTAAAATAATTAATGGGTTAATAAACAAATTAATCATCAAACCTATATTATAAAAAAATAAATTAGCAAATTAAAATATATATATATATATTCATTTTGAGACTACACACACACACACACACACACACATATATATAAATATATACATACTCATAAAAATAGATTTCAAAGATTTGACTTTTATGAAATCGTCTTAAAATTTTTATATCTTCCCAAATTATATTTATACTCTGTTTAAACTACAATAAAATATGCTCAATTTCATATGTGGCAATTCCGCCAAGATCTCTTCGTTAGTTGGGGGAAGAATCGGCACGAATCGGATTTTTTGAGGAACGTATCGAGAGAGAATTGGATTTGGTTAGACAATGTGTGGACAGGCATGTATGTGACGCCCCACCTCTATACCCACGCTAGCCAAGAACACTACGGTGTAGTGCTGTCAACTAGCACGGAGAATAAGGCTGTTGAGGAGCGACCATCAATAGTTAGGCCTTATACTAGTATTGGTTATCTCAATGGGAGTGGTATATAAATATATTTTCTTTCATTTTTCATCTCTGATTTATTTTCTCCCATCGACATACCCCAATTCCAGTATAAAACGAACTACGATGGTTCGTAATAGTTTAGAACAGTAAATATAAAATATCACACAGATAATAAAATGCGGAACACAAATCAAACAGAAAGTCTCATATATACAATAACTGATGTCAGTTACAATACATTTGATACAATACATATGACACGGTACATATGATACAACTACAACAGTCGACTAAGGAAGTTACATATACAAGTACATTAACGTATTTAATATACATGAATACATATCTTCCTATACAATTTTACAGACTACTACAAATGATGACGGCTACTCCAAAAGATATGAAAGAACTTCATAGCTCTAGCAGCAACCCAAAGCAGAATATCTACAACCTGAAATACTCGGTCTGACCCGAGTATTAGATTCAAAAGAAAATAATACTCGGGTCAGTCTAATTCAAACTCAGTTATTAGTGCACAGAAGCAATAATAATTAAATAATGAATAGGCGACAGTAATTAAACCAAATCAGGATGCAATTCAGAATATTGAATTGAAATGAAAAAACAGTTCAAACCATTGAAATATCGATTAAAATATTAAGTCGAGTAGGGCTGCAGTACACGCACGTGTGCACTGCCTCGCCTCTACAGCATATGGAATATGCATAAGATCAATAAATCAAAGCAAGATAGAATAACATAAAAGCCATGTCGTGTGGCTGCAGTTCACGCTTGCGTGCACTGCCTTGCCACTATAGTGATAATGTACCCAAAAACTCAATTCCATGTGGCTGCAGTTCACGCTTGCGTGCACTGCCTTGCCATAACAGTAACAGTGGACACAACCGGGCACAAGGTCAAACCCAAAATAAAAGGACGGGTTCAACACAGGTGAAATTCCAAAATCAATATGAAACTCAGATGCAATAAAAATTGAATAGTGACATGCACAAACATAAGAACATGTAAGAGAAACATGTCGTAACTACAAAGCTAAGTCACTTACGAAATGCAGAGGTCAAGTCAGTGACTCAACACAACTGCGGCAGCAACAACAGTGCAGTAGTGCACAGAGAACTCAACAAGTCCAGTAAGATAACCAATATAACAAGCTAAATGTTCAAGCTACTGCACAATGCAAATGAAGACCAGTCCACAAGTATACCCAGTCACACATATATATGATCATGTGGCTTCACAGTGTACAGACCATATGAAGGAAATGCACATGTTAATTGGATAGCAAGTGCCACCCAATGATGTAAGAAAATGAACAGGCAGGATGGAATTAAATCACTGGAAACCTCACAACCAACTAAGTCAGACTTCGCTAAAACAATGGACCAGTGCATAGTGACAGTAAGGAATGTATGCAACAATATAAACATGGAATGGAATGCAACTACAAGGCATGAAACCATAGTGAAACAGATCAGTTTTGAATACAAGTCAAAACTAGGGACATGTAACAAATGAATGGTCAACTACAAGTAAATGGTCAAAGACCAGTTCACAAGTATGAAGGCATAAACCACACCAACATAGTGTGCATATGCACATGAAGGTCAATGTAAGTTATATCAATGTACACAATCAAAAGAAATAAAACAAGACCACTGATCAAGTGAAGCCTCATCCAAGACACGGTGCAGACAAAATTTAACTCGAAGGAGATCAAGTTCAAATGTCAGTTCACACGAATATGCAAATATGCTACATGGAACAGAGATGAAACCCAAACAACAACATCAAGTGGCAGTTCTAACCAAAGAACAACATAATATGAACAAGGTACATAAAACAGTGAGACAGTGGCTCAATATAAATGTACGAGTAGTCAAGCATCAGCTCAGACCAGAGCAGTGTAACTCACATTGGAGCATATATACGCAACAAAATGAAGGCATGAAAACAACACAGCAATGAACACATTGGAGCTGCAGTAATGCCATTCACACACACATATATACATACATATATGTATGTATATACGTAGTGATAACCAGCAGACATTTCATAAGAAATAATTAGCAAACTACTGCAAATTTAAAAGAAAAACTTTATTCAAATGCCAAGTTTCAAAAATACTCATGTGTACAACCAGACGACAAAATAAAGAGCAAATATAAATTCGAATGTGTAAATACACCAGAAATTCGACAACAAAACAACAAAGGATCAAGCAGAAAGCATTCTTGAAACAAAAATGCTCACTGACTCCACTATCACAAAATACAGCACAACCACCAATATCAATGCAACGATGATGGCCGAAAACACAGCAGTGAAATTTAATAACCAAATCAAATCAAGACCGAAGTCGCCAAAAATTCAGGTTAAATACCAGAGGAGCGACATCGTGGTGACCAATGTAGCAAGGAACGCGATCGGACAGCTCAATATCGAAGCCGTGACAATCACGAAAATCAAACAGTTCAAACTCAATACAAAACAACATAAATCAAACTGTACCAAAGTTGCAGTGAACGAAGTAAAGTGTAACCACGATCAAAGTCAGAAATCTCAAGCAAACAACCGAAGTCGAACAGCGAGCAAAATGAATCGACCAACCCAAACAATGATTCAAACTCTAAACTGAAGCTTTGAATTAGATGTGAGTTACTCACCTTGTCGACGAATTTAGGAGAAGCCAAGCACGAGATCATCGATCGACGCAGCCACGAGCAAGATTTCCACTCGATCGACCAATTAAAGCCAGCGCTTCCCAAGCCCTAGCTTCGAAAAGAACGATAGGAACGGCCGCCATTGTTTTCGTTTATTTTGTACTAGGGTTTTTTTAATTGAGAAATAAATAAAAGGGGAACGGGGTTAAAAAAAAAAGAAAATGAAACGAGAGAGAGGAATGGGTTTGAAAATAATCACGGCCCATAAGCAAATGAAAATGTGGGCCGAGAATTCAAAGCCCAAAAACCCTTTTAAAAATTTATAAAAGAATTTTAATTCAAATTTAAAAACTTCAAATGGAAATTTGCGTCAATAATAATCGTTTAAATTGTCGATTATAATTGATGCAAAATACAGGGTTGTTACAGACTCCCCTCCTTAAAGAAATTGCGTCCTCGCAATCTTAAGGAATAAATAGACAAAATGTAACAACCATAAGAGCATGAAAGAGTAAGCTTGAACGTGTTTGCTCGATGAATTCTCTGGATTCCAAAGTGAAATCCATAGGATTTGTGAACCACTGAGCTTTCACGAGAAAAACATCTTTATTTCGAGGGTGCTGAACCTCCGAAGCAATGATGTGAATAAAAATGTTGCTCAAAAGTCGAACAGGCAAAACTTCTATTTCTTCGACAGTACCGGGCTCAAGAATAAAAATCGGAATCCCTAAGGCATTTCCATAGAAGGAAGACGTGAGAAATGCCATGAATAAAAGAAAATTGATCCAGTACAATGGCGTAGTACAGTATGAACGCCAAAGAAATCTTTTAATTTCATAAAAGAAATTCACAAATTGTCAACAAAATCTAATTATCAATAGATAATTCAGAAATCTCAAATCACAAATATTCGATTATCAAAAACGATAATCAAATCAACAAGTATTCGATTATCAAAAATCGAAAATCAATCTTAAATCACAAACATTTAATTATCACAAACGATAATTAAATCTCAAATATCTAATTATCACAAGCGATAATCAGAAACAATAAATATCTGATTATCAAAAACGATAAATCAGAAATCACAAACATCCGATTATCAAAACGATAATCAGAAATTACCACAACGGTAATCAAATTTCAAATCACAAATATCTAATTATCACAAACGATAATTAAATCTCAAATATCTAATTATCACAAGCGATAATTAAATCTCAAATATCTAATTATCACAAGCGATAATTAAATCTCAAATATCTAATTATCACAAGCGATAATTAAATCTCAAATATCTAATTATCACAAGCGATAATTAGAAACAGCAAATATCTAATTATCACAAACGATAATCAGAAATCACAAATTTTCAATTAACGAGTCCGAAATTAACCGAAATAGCAAACGCACATGACCCATAACCACGAGTTTTACTAAATCGTTTAATTCACTTCATCGTTTCCTTGAAAGTGCAAAACTGTGTATTTTAAATAAATAACATTTTACGTTCTCAAACGGACAAGTCCGGAATTAAGCGAATCAGTAAAAGAAAGGGGTCATAGTCCTCGATTTTTCTGAAACGTTTAAGTCACTTTCTCATTCTTCTGAAAACGCAAACTGTAAAAATTCTGAAAACAATTTCATTTATTTTATAAATAATAATAATAATAATAATTTACATTCTCAAACGAACAAGTCCGGAATTAAGCGCATCAGCAAAAGAAAGGGGTCATAGACCTCGATTTTACTCAAATGTTTAATTCGCTTCCTCATTCTTTTGAAAGCGCAAATCGTAAAAATTTTGAAAACAATTTTGATTTATATTTTAAAACAATTTTCAAAACACGTGATTAAAGTAGCAACATCCGTAGCAACTTCGACATACGTCAAAATTTCATCGAAATAATTGGCATCAAAATATAATACCAATGAATTTTCGTTCATAAAAAAAATGTCACAAGAATCCTCTCAAAGATAGGAAGGGGTATCATACCCTAAACTTGTATTCATAAAAAGTCAATAACACGCGAATTCACCAATGCACAAAAATCGATAAAACTTATCAATAGAAATCACGAAAATTGGTGAAGCACAAATTCTAGAAATCATCACAAGAAATCCAGAAAACACAAATTCTAGAAATCTACACAAGAAATCCAGATATCACAAAATGAGAGTACGGAAACTCAAATGGGAGTATGGAAACTCGAATTGGAGTACGGAAACTCGAATGGGAGTATGACATAGAATAAAAGATATGGCATAACATAAAATATCCATAATGACATACTACTATAAGTATGTAAATAATGATCAACAGGAGATCAACCGATAAGAGGTATGGCATAAATATGAAATATCCATACTGACATACAACTACAAGTATGCAAATAATGATCAACAGGAGATCAACCGATAAGAGATAATCAATATCACAAGAATCTTCTCAAAGATCCAAAGAGGTATCATACCCCAAATTTGTACTCATGACAAATCAATAACATATGAATTCACCAATGCACAAAAATAGGTGAAGCATAAAATTTCCAGAAATCAACATAAGGAATCTAGAAATCACAGAAAAAGGGAAAGAGGCCTATCACATGACGGTCCGAAGACCAAAGGGAGCTACCCCGCATGTGTGAATGGAATCACACAGATTGAGGTCAAGACTAACCAAAAAGCAGAAAGGTATGTGTGAATGGAATCACACAAGTGGTGTCTATTCTGACCATCAGAACGATCATCATGATCAACGAGAAGTGTCAATTACACTAAGCATGTGTGAATGGAATCACACAGATTGAGGTCAAGACTATCCAAAAAGCAAAAAGGTATGCGTGAGTGGAATCACACAAGTGGTGTCTAGTCTAACCTTGCAATGAAAGAGACATCGCGCAATTGCTAGTCTAATTCATAAAGCGATCATCAAGATCAACGAGAAGTGTCAATTACGCTAAGCTAGTGAATATAAAAGTTTAGCTTCATGTCCCATAACCACTAGCTTAACTTAAATATTTACGAACAAATTGTAGATCTTCACTAGAAAAATGTCACAAGTGGTTCAATCGAACAAGTCCAAAAATTAACCGACGAAGTAAACGCAAGCGTTTCATACCACTTGTTTTGCTAAGCCGTTTAATTAGATTTCTCATACGAGTGAAATAAAGGTTTGTATATACTAATAGATTGGAAAACGGTTTAGGAAAAGATTTTGATATTGAAAATAGAGTTGAAAACATTTTGATAAAAGAGTTTTAATATTTACTACTATTATTAAAACCTTTATATTTTTAAAGTGACAAATCACAAAAATGATTGTAGAAACAATCAATCACAAGAATTCACATACGAAGACGTGAATAGAATCCAAAGAAATCGATACCGAATTCATCGAAAGGTATGTTCACAAAAATCCCGAAGAAATGGTCATCAAAGTTGCTAATAAATGATAGCAACAAATCGGGAAATAATCAAAAATCGATTAAATTTGGAAACCAAATCAATTCACTAAAATTCACATTCGAAGACGTGAATAAAATCCAAAGAATTCGATTCTAAATCCATTAAAGTAGGAATATCCAAAAATCCCAGAAATAGAAGTTATCAAAGTCGACAAAGTCGGAAAAGAAGAATCGATTAACAATTGGAAAAACAAAGCAGAACGAGCATAAATGACTTCAACAAAAATGAAAATCAAGTCAATGCTGAAGTCAACAGGTAATGGCCAAGTTCAAACAAAATCAACGTCGGCTAAATCAATTTAAAGCCGAAAACACAAGAACAAAATCCTCATCATCAAAGAATTCAACTTAAGTTCGCAAAGAAAACGGAGGCCGAAGCCAAAATACTTTCACGAAATCAAAAACAAAGGCACATGAATAAGCATTAGGAGTTCATACCTAACTATCAAAGATAATCATATGCAAAGATGAGAGATAAAATATCGACAAATAGTAGTAACACATGTACTATCTAAGTTATGTTTTATATTTGTTCTAAACCCCAGGCTCTGATACCAAGCTGTGACGCCCCACCTCTATACCCACGCTAGCCAAGAACACTACGGTGTAGTGCTGTCAAGAAGCACGGAGAATAAGGCTATTGAGGAGCGACCATCAATAGTTAGGCCTTATACTAGTATTGGTTATCTCAATGGGAGTGGTATATAAATATATTTTCTTTCATTTTTCATCTCTGATTTATTTTCTCCCATCGACATACCCCAATTCCAGTATAAAACGAACTACGATGGTTCGTAATAGTTTAGAACAGTAAATATAAAATATCACATAGATAATATAATGCGGAACACAAATCAAACAGAAAGTCTCATATATACAATAACTGATGTCAGTTACAATACATTTGATACAATACATATGACACGGTACATATGATACAACTACAACAGTCGACTAAGGAAGTTACATATACAAGTACATTAACGTATTTAATATACATGAATACATATCTTCCTATACAATTTTACATACTACTACAAATGATGACGGCTACTCCAAAAGATATGAAAGAACTTCATAGCTCTAGCAGCAACCCAAAGCAGAATATCTACAACCTGAAATACTCGGTCTGACCCGAGTATTAGATTCAAAAGAAAATAATACTCGGGTCAGTCTAATTCAAACTCAGTTATTAGTGCACAGAAGCAATAATAATTAAATAATGAATATGCGACAGTAATTAAACCAAATCAGGATGCAATTCAGAATATTGAATTGAAATGAACAAACAGTTCAAACCATTGAAATATCGATTAAAATATTAAGTCGAGTAGGGCTGCAGTACACGCACGTGTGCACTGCCTCGCCTCTACAGCATATGGAATATGCATAAGATCAATAAATCAAAGCAAGATAGAATAACATAAAAGCCATGTCGTGTGGCTGCAGTTCACGCTTGCGTGCACTGCCTTGCCACTATAGTGATAATGTACCCAAAAACTCAATTCCATGTGGCTGCAGTTCACGCTTGCGTGCACTGCCTTGCCATAACAGTAACAGTGGACACAACCGGGCACAAGGTCAAACCCAAAATAAAAGGACGGGTTCAACACAGGTGAAATTCCAAAATCAATATGAAACTCAGATGCAATAAAAATTGAATAGTGACATGCACAAACATAAGAACATGTAAGAGAAACATGTCGTAACTACAAAGCTAAGTCACTTACGAAATGCAGAGGTCAAGTCAGTGACTCAACACAACTGCGGCAGCAACAACAGTGCAGTAGTGCACAGAGAACTCAACAAGTCCAGTAAGATAACCAATATAACAAGCTAAATGTTCAAGCTACTGCACAATGCAAATGAAGACCAGTCCACAAGTATACCCAGTCACACATATATATGATCATGTGGCTTCACAGTGTACAGACCATATGAAGGAAATGCACATGTTAATTGGATAGCAAGTGCCACCCAATGATGTAAGAAAATGAACAGGCAGGATGGAATTAAATCACTGGAAACCTCACAACCAACTAAGTCAGACTTCGCTAAAACAATGGACCAGTGCATAGTGACAGTAAGGAATGTATGCAACAATATAAACATGGAATGGAATGCAACTACAAGGCATGAAACCATAGTGAAACAGATCAGTTTTGAATACAAGTCAAAACTAGGGACATGTAACAAATGAATGGTCAACTACAAGTAAATGGTCAAAGACCAGTTCACAAGTATGAAGGCATAAACCCACACCAACATAGTGTGCATATGCACATGAAGGTCAATGTAAGTTATATCAATGTACACAATCAAAAGAAATAAAACAAGACCACTGATCAAGTGAAGCCTCATCCAAGACACGGTGCAGACAAAATTTAACTCGAAGGAGATCAAGTTCAAATGTCAGTTCACACGAATATGCAAATATGCTACATGGAACAGAGATGAAACCCAAATAACAACATCAAGTGGCAGTTCTAACCAAAGAACAACATAATATGAACAAGGTACATAAAACAGTGAGACAGTGGCTCAATATAAATGTACGAGCAGTCAAGTATCAGCTCAGACCAGAGCAGTGTAACTCACATTGGAGCATATATACGCAACAAAATGAAGGCATGAAAACAACACAGCAATGAACACATTGGAGCTGCAGTAATGCCATTCACACACACATATATACATACATATATGTATGTATATACGTAGTGATAACCAGCAGACATTTCATAAGAAATAATTAGCAAACTACTGCAAATTTAAAAGAAAAACTTTATTCAAATGCCAAGTTTCAAAAATACTCATGTGTACAACCAGACGACAAAATAAAGAGCAAATATAAATTCGAATGTGTAAATACACCAGAAATTCGACAACAAAACAACAAAGGATCAAGCAGAAAGCATTCTTGAAACAAAAATGCTCACTGACTCCACTATCACAAAATACAGCACAACCACCAATATCAATGCAACGATGATGGCCGAAAACACAGTAGTGAAATTTAATAACCAAATCAAATCAAGACCGAAGTCGCCAAAAATTCAGGTTAAATACCAGAGGAGCGACATCGTGGTGACCAATGTAGCAAGGAACGCGATCGGACAGCTCAATATCGAAGCCGTGACAATCACGAAAATCAAACAGTTCAAACTCAATACAAAACAACATAAATCAAACTGTACCAAAGTTGCAGTGAACGAAGTAAAGTGTAACCACGATCAAAGTCAGAAATCTCAAGCAAACAACCGAAGTCGAACAACGAGCAAAATGAATCGACCAACCCAAACAATGATTCAAACTCTAAACTGAAGCTTTGAATTAGATGTGAGTTACTCACCTTGTCGACGAATTTAGGAGAAGCCGAGCACGAGATCATCGATCGACGCAGCCACGAGCAAGATTTCCACTCGATCGACCAATTAAAGCCAGCGCTTCCCAAGCCCTAGCTTCGAAAAGAACGATAGGAACGGCCGCCATTGTTTTCGTTTATTTTGTACTAGGGTTTTTTTAATTGAGAAATAAATAAAAGGGGAATGGGGTTAAAAAAAAAGAAAATGAAACGAGAGAGAGGAATGGGTTTGAAAATAATCACGGCCCATAAGCAAATGAAAATGTGGGCCGAGAATTCAAAGCCCAAAAACCCTTTTAAAAATTTATAAAAGAATTTTAATTCAAATTTAAAAACTTCAAATGGAAATTTGCGTCAATAATAATCGTTTAAATTGTCGATTATAATTGATGCAAAATACAGTGTTGTTACAATGTATATATATCAACATTGTACACATCTTAGAATTAAACAGCAAGCTAAATAAAAAATTTAATAATTTAATTTTGTTTCTTTTTCTGCAATCAATAATTTATTTTCTGTAAATAAATTTCCTCTTCCTATCAGTATATTTTAGACTAAATATGCATGTGTACTTATATTCCTATGTCTATTAAATCAAAATTAACTGTTAAAAAAACGAATACCTCACCTGGACCATGCCTTACTTGCGAGCACCGTTCACCACTCGAGCCACCTCACTCGTTTTTGTTGTGCCACTTCCATCCTCACACGCGATTTCGCATTCATCTCGCCTGATAAAGAATCCTAACTACACGAGTCGCCCTCCAGGACAACGCCGACGGACCCCCTTAACACGCGCTCGACGAAGCTCGGCCCTCTGTCGCTCATGCTCACCGCCTTCGACTTGAACTGGGCGACTTGCGAAAACATCGCCACCCAATGTCGCGTCTAGATCCATCTTAGACCTGTATCGAACTAGTTCTCGATTCACCCAAAATACCGTGCTTGAATTTACTTTCGAGATGAATTAAAGATAAATTTGCTCGACCATTTAAATTCGAACTTGATTTCGATTTCTGAAAGAATTTATGAGGAAAAGCTCGACCATTATTTTGTTTTGAACGAATGGTTTAGAAAGAAGGCTCGGCATACAAAATAAAAGGAGGAAGATACCTCGCGTGAGAAGCTTTGCCTAGCTACAGTGACGGAAAAGAAAGCAAAAAAATTAGATGTGAAAGAATACGGCTGAAAGTTTGAACTAGTATATACAAATATATGTATATATTAATTCAAATTCAAATTATCTCGAAAAATGCAACTCAAATCTTGACCTCCTATCGAGGCGTGCCACCAGGCGTTTATAATGTTATATCCCTATTACGAACACGATGGAAAACGTATCAAGTCCTAATTCGATCATATGGAGAAGATAGCTTTTTTAACCCAGTTATTATATTAAATTTCGATTTAATTTTCAGTGTGTTTACTTATCGTATGGCCAAACGATCACTCCAAACACTATGAAAATTGAAATCCGATAATAATACAATATTACGAATCCAGTGGAACTAGTTTCGTCGAATTCCGAGACTGTACCTCGGAATGTTATTTTTAAAATATCAATTTAAATGATATATTTTCAAAACTGAACAAAACACTTCCAAATTCAATTTCAACACTTTTACTATCTTCAATATCCTTGCTTTCTATATTATTTTCACTATAATTTACATCAAAACTGATACCAAATACAAGCAAAAATGATACCTAGTTTTTGGATCATAAAATATGACGATTGTTAATTTTAGAAAACTATTTTGAATACCATGTACAAGAAAACCGATAATAAATCAATGCAAAAACTGAGACCCATAAGCTGTTTGATTCGAGTTGATGCCATGTTATTTTTATACTTTTCAATATACATAGCCACTATTAACACATCTGATACTATTTATTATTTAATATTGCTTCACCGACAATAAAAACTTACGATTTCCTATTTTTAATATAGATAATTGACTGGTATATATCTAAATGTGGGCTCACAAAACATAACTATGCATTCACGACCACGATGATAGTAAATAGAACTTTAATATGCAAGCACATAATAATTGCTTCATACATTAAATTATAACTTATTTTTGTATCCAACAGAAAGAAGTAGTTTGTGATCTAAAAGGTGTTAAAAAAAGTTTGAACCTGCCAATGCTTGAATTAATTGTACATGACAAATATGCGGAAGATGTTTATTTTTCTTTTCATTGTATAAACCATTATACCTTGGTCACTTTGACATACCTAACAATGCAATGGTGTCACGTAGATTCTAGACGTCCTACAAGATTAAATGAACAAACCAATCTAGTTTGAAAGAAGCTATGAAATTGGTACGATATTTTTTTAAGAAATTACTTAATATAATTAAAAAAAGCAAATATAACCTAACTTTTTATCATTTTGACTTTAATAGAGAAAACAAATAGAAGAAATGCTTCAAGAAGTCTGGAAGAATAATAATATACAAGATACAGAGGTGAAGCCAGACGAAATGCATCAAATCAAGTGTGCACAGCAAGGAGAGGATACATAAGTTTTTTTTGGTAAAAATGATACTTATTGAGAACAAAATTGACACTAGAATTGAAACTAGTAGTGATACTCAATTGACAGTTGCTCATTATTAAAATATGTTGTCGTTTTGCATTATAATCTTTCATACAAACTACTATACATCTTTATATGCCTTTTAAATTGAATTGAATTTGATTCATACAGAAGATATTATCTTTCAGTTAATAAACATTTGGTTCAGAACTAAACTAATACATATATAAACAAAACTGATATGTGAATACATCAAACTGATACTAAATATGTACACAGAATCAAAACTAAAACAAAACAATTACCAATTTTTTTTAAAATGATGCCTATAGGCACTAACTTATACTAAAACTAATGCTAAGTATGGTAGCAAAACTGTTAAATACTTTAATTCAAAGCATACTATCAGTTTGTACCATTACTCTTAAATACAATGTTTTATATTAGTTACAAACCTGATAATACAAATGGTGCAAACTGATACTAACAATATATTTTGCTTCAAACAAGCTTGACTGTGGAATACATGTAATGATATTCATCATTTCACTCAACAGAAGTAGAGTGCTAATCTAAATAGAAACTGAGCAAATATTGTCAATAAGAATAAGAATTGTGCATGCATACCGATGGACAATGAGCGCTGCTGGAATTTTTCCAAGTACACGTCAAGCCTAGAAGAACAAAAAAAACAAAAGAAGTGAATTCGTTTGCAAAGTCGGAAGTTATGTTTATTTGCCCTAATATACATTTAAGATATTGTGTTAAAAGTAATAGAAATAAGATTTTTTTTTTAATCTGATACAAACACTTCTCGGTATTATGTCAGTTTGCTGTAAAGACTACGTACTTATTTCAGACATTGCAAAAATTAGTTTGTTTAACTTCTCTCACACTTGATGTTCTGTTACGATTATAATATATTTCTATTTACAAATGAAACTGATACCAGCAATGTGCATGAACTGATACTATTTTTTCACGTACATGTATGATTGGAATTAATGCTTGATTATTTAATAAATTATTTATTTCAAATGTTATTTACAATAAAATTGATACCTATGTTCATGCAAAATGATACCCATTAGCTATTACATATAACATGAGCCTCTACGAATTAAATTTACCTTACTGTAATATATTACAAAAGTAATATAAAAAAAATGTAGCCCCCATACTTAGTACCTGTATGATTAAAATTCAAGCTTCATGGTTTTATATTTTTTTTAAATATTATATATAATAAAATTGATACCTATATTTACGAAAAAATGATACCCCACAGTTGTTTGATATACTATGATGCTTTATAAATTTAATTATCTTGTTTACTATCATGCACATCAAAGAGATACCTAAATAGTGCAAACTCAAAGGTATTAGCTATTTGATTAAATTCATGTTTGTTCGTTATATAAATTATTTTCACTGTGATTTATAGCAAAACTAATACCTTTGTATATGAAAAAATGATACCAAGTTGCTGTTTGAAATAATTTGACAACAACAGTATGCCAAACTACACTTTTACACTTCTACATCATATATTGAGTTGTCAACTGTTCACCATAACATACTATACAATATATATTGACATTCAAGCTTATAATTATTTATACAGTTTTGCACTTCACAACCAGCAAACAAATAATTTCGGTCACTTCAAAAGTAGAAAACAATCATCATGTACAAATGATACCAATAGCATGCAAAAAATAATATCATAGTTGTTTATACCCAAAATAGATTAAAAACACATAAAAACTAATACTGTAATTTGTAATATCTAAAACTGATACTAATACCATACAAAAACTGATACCACATATTTCATACCTGAAACTAAAACTAATAAAACCAAAAACTGATACCAAACATCCAATAAAAATAAATAAATTGAACAACATGTAAACATTATAACACATTATTTCCCATGCAACATATATAAGCCAAAAAACACAATAGTAAACTAAAAATATACCATATAACAAAGTTCAACTACAAAGATCAAGTCAATGTCAAATTTAGAATATAATAACCAGTACACTTATATAACAATGTTCAATTACATAAAACTGCCAAAAAAGACATAAAACCAAGAATATCTTCTTAGAAGATCGACAATCAAATTATATCTTCTTAGAAGCTTGACAATTACGCTTGTTGTGACCATATTGCTTGCATACACCACATCTATTTTGTTTGTTTTGAAAATATGCAAATCCTCATTTCCATTTTATAGAAGGTCTACGGGCACCACGTTTCTCCTTTGGTGGCTTAATAACATCTCCAACGCTTGCATCAACAATTGGCTTATCAAAATTAGGAAGATGATTAATAGAATTAGCATAAGAAGAACGATAAGCATCAACGATGAAATAGTACTCAACAAAATCATAAATGGACAACTTTGACTTGTTCAAGCACTTAATAGCATGAGCACAAGAAAATCCTATAACTTTCCATTGATTGCAACTACAACTCCACTCTTTAAGATAAACATGATGAGAGTTTGGCGATTTCACTTCAAAAATAAACTCCAAAGACTTGTACATCACATCCAAATCATTCTTCAATCAATTCACTTAAACGAGATTCAATAGAAGGACAAATATTACTATTCCATAGTCGACATTCCTCTCCCTATTAGCCATTTGTTCCATAACTTTAAGTCGAATTCCATCTAAGCATACCATAATAGGAAGGTCCGTTCATCCAAAATCCAACTATTAAAACTTTTGGCAATATTTGAATTATATTCACTATATCATTTACCTAGAAAAAACAAATCAGCCCACTTATCATAAGGCTTATCATTCAAGAAATTCACAACAGCAACGCCACCAAGTTCACAAAATTTAGAACGTGCTTCTTCAAATTCATATAAATTAGAAGCTCTAGAACACATCTTGAACAAATAAATGAAAGACATATTCGAATTCTTTGCCTTAATTGCTGAAAGTAGATTCTGTTTCATATGAAGATAGCAATAACTATGAAAGGCTGAAGGAAAAACTTCATGAACGCCTAAAATTAAACCTTGATGGCGATCCAACATAAAAAACAAATTACGATCTTCTTGAAGCATTTGTTTTAAATGACTCAAAAATCATTTTTAATTATCCACATTTTCTAGAGAAACTATACTCATAGCTAAAGGAAAAAAATCTGCATATAACGGTTTTAAACAAATATTAAAATAAAATTCAACCAACTCTGAACTTAAAAAATGATACCTAAAAACTACTACCATTAACTAAAAACTGATACCGATAGCTAAAAATCGATACCTAAAAAAAGATAACTAAATTATGATACTATACATTAAAGCGTGTCAAAATAAAAAAACATACTCTGATTGCCTTTTTTGTAGTTGCACCCATCAAAACGCCTGGTCGTCTCCTTAGATGAGTAGCATCTAAAAGTATCATGGGTTGACAAAGCTTGAAACCAAGTAAACAAGCACCAAAACTAATAAATACTCTCTCAGTTTGATTAGTACAAACATTAACTTCCATGTCAACACAACTACCCGGATTATACTTCTTCAATGCTTCTAAATACCAACTCAAATCATTGTATGACATAGCATCGTTACCATGCGATTCCATCAAAGCGAGTTGTTTTCCACAATAAATAAAATAGTAAGGCAGCTTAAGGTTGTATTCTATTTTAGAATCATCTATTATATCTTTAGGTTTTTTACTAGGACAATCACGAATCTCATCAATAATCAATAATTTAACAAATGCACTAGAAAGATGTGGATTATTCTAATTTCTAAGGCCAGCCCCACAAGAATGATCACTAATCAAACTCTAATGAAAACCTATTAAGTTGCCTGAAATCACAAGAAGCATGAACTTTAAATAAACACTCATTCGTAGACGAAGAGCAAATAGCATTAATTCTACTAGAAGAGTTCTTCGAAAACACTAAATTATATCCCTTTTAAATTTGGTATGCCATCAAAAGTTTACTAAAATCATTAGCTCTTCCAAAACAAAAACTAATAAAATCGTAAATGGATAATTTTGAACCTCTCTTCAACGTACCTTTCAAATAAGTTTTACAACGAACAATAAAATTTGAACACAAAGGTCCACTAAAAGATGTATAGCTAAGAAGATTAGATGAAATTGAAGTAGAACCATCATCAATATTTTCTAAATGAGAACCCTTGATATTAACGGTAAAAGGAAAGAATGCGCTCTTCTTATACAATTGTAAACAAAGTACACTCTGAAGTTCAGAATTGGTATCAACCACTATAATTTTATTCTCAAGCACATAAGAAATCTCAATGGATGAAGGAGCTAATTGAGACCAATACCGACAAATGTCATTCTTCAAATCATAAGCAACAATCAATGGACAATCTAGTGCTGAAAGTATTATCATCGAATACAAACAAATAAAGAAGATTATTATCACCACGACAAAAAGAAAAAAAACAGAAGTAAAAAATTCATAAACAAAATAAAACAGTTTTTACAAAACTGATACCTATTGACAATAAAAATGATACCTAAAATCTGAACCTCAAATTAATAGTAAAACTGATATAAAAACATACTTCATAAAATATTTAATTAATAGTAAAATTGATATAAAAACATACTTCATAAAATATTTAATACTAACCAAACACTTACTTAACCCATCTATTATTTGCTACACATCAGCATCTATATGCAAACAAGACATTAAAATGCTTCAAAACTTCATTATTTTGAAAAGGCAAATTCTATTCCAATCCGAGTATTTACTTATTAGCCCCCAAAAATTAAAAAAGTTTGTAAACCCAAAAAATAACTTAGTAGCCCCTACCATTTCTAGAACTACCCATCCCATCACGCAAAACATGAAAAATTAAATTTTTTCTTCACTGATTTAGAAACTTAGCAGTGAAAATTTTAGTTTTTTCTTAGTGAAGTCTGTAAACCCAAACAATAACTTTGTAGTGAAAAGTTGAATTTTTTCTTCACTGATTTAGAAACCCAATTCATATTTTCTTCAGAACCGCAATTAAAAAAGTCTGTAAACCTAAAAAATAACTTAGTGGTAAAAATTGAATTTATCTTCACTGATTTAGAAACTAGGATTTTGAAGAAGCAGTGTTTTAGACAGTAAGAAACTGACGAAAAAAAATAATGGAATTGAGAAGAAAGAAAGTACGCAGCTTTCTAAGGGTATTTTAGTCTTTAAAAATTTATTTATTTTAGAGAGGCTACTAAGTAATTATGTGTGTTGAAATGGAATTTGCCTTTTGACGAATGATACTAAAAAAACCTAAAAATGATACCTAAACATTGAACCACAATGAAATAACTACAACAATAAATTTTCATTCAAATCAATACGAATTCAACATAAACATCAGTGAACAAAAAACAAATAACATCCGATTTAAATAGAATTAAAAAATGATCCTACATATAAAAGAAAAGAAAAGAGAACGAAGTCCAATTTTTTCATAGAATATGAAAGAAGAAAACATAGCAACAAAACTAATTTCAATTATTAAAAAGAAAAATAATGTTAGAAACGACCAAATTAAAACTCTGATAGAAGAAACAGCAAAAGAAAAAAATAGAATCATACCTAAATCTGAGAATTTACAATATCAAATTTAAATAAAGGAGAATCAAAATTGTGATAACAGAAGTGAGTCGCGTACCATTATAAAGAAGAATGAAGAATAAAAATTAAATTTAAACAAAAAAAACGAAGAAGAAATAAAGAGGAAAAAGAAGGAGATCGAAAAAGAGAAAACGCACGCGACAGTTAGGATTGTTTAAAATATTTTAACCCTTTTGTCCTTGGGAATAAAATATTAATACGTACTTGATTAAAATTAACTAAAAATTGTAGTAAACCTATTTAATATGTGCTTAATCAAAATTAACTAAAAATTGTAATAAACCTATTTAGTACGTGCTTAATTAAAATTAACTAAAAATTGTAGTAAATGTTTACTTTTGCAGAAGTATAAACGATCATCATGCATGATCAATGTTGCATCTGGATATCTCTAATAAAATAGAAACAGTCAAACAAGAACTCTAAGTTTCAACATGAGAGGGCCAAAACGAATTCAAATATACAGAACACCCCTTTGTTGACCAACGATCTGTTCATGCTTGATACTGTGAACATGGTAGACATGCTTCAAAAGGACAATCTAATTTATTTATTTTCCATTAAACATTTTATCATTTCACCATATTTTATACCGACCGTACATTCATATCCAAACACGTGTACATTTCTCCTTTCCGTTTCCATATAAAATAATATATAAAATTCACAGCTTCCTGGCCTTTCTACTTTATATATCCATCCCCATCCTCTCTTCTCCATTCGTATACAAAGATTGTTGATTTGTACATCATAATAGTTATAACTGTATACAAAGATGCCGTATTGCAGCCTGAGTAGCACCGGAGCCAAGCTCTTCTACAGAACGTACGGCAATGGCACCACCAAAGTGCTCATGATTATCGGTTAGTTTCTCTGTCCACCGATTCCGTTTTCTGAAAATTTGACGGGTCTTTATTGGGAGTATTGTCGTAATTTGGTTAGGATTGGCTGCGACGCATGAGGCTTGGGGCCCACAGATTAAGGCGTTGACCAACGCCGATGATGATGATGAAAAGTTACTCTCTTCTGTTGATTCAGAATCCGGTGGCGGTGGTGAAGAAAACGATGGGGTTGAGATCTGTTGCTTTGATAATCGTGGGGTTGGGAAGAGCTTCATTCCGAATAAAAAATCTGAATACTCGTAAGTTTTCGATTGTAGCTATATTATATTTTAGCGAATTCAATTGAATTGGGGAATTTTTGAGCTAATATGTTAATGTTATGTTTACAGATTTTCTAGTATTCATTAGCCGCTACTACATTCGTGTGTATTATAATTGCTATAGCTACATTAACTATTTGCGAAACTAACACGTAATTTGCCTTTGGAATCACCAAACTATGGCATATTCTATCCATAATTCAAATTTAACATCCACAAAGAAAATAGTAGAAACTAGTATATACCTAAAATTAATGCTGAAATATGAAAATGTCCGTGGATATATTATGAATGAAAATTATTTTATCTTACATGTTATATTGTTGGCATACTGGTGATTTTCAATACCTATAGCTACCATGAACACTTGATGACACCCTAACTTCGTAAGTATCTTTTTAGTTACACAAAACTCAAAACAGTTTGTGCATATCATACTTGATTCAAAGAAATTGTGCAGGTCGTACAATGTACTACAGCTCAAATTAATCAACATCATAATCATTATGTTTCATAGCTCAAAGGGAAATTAACTTTGGTTTTATCTTATTAAGTACATTACATCAAAAGCAATTAATTTTTCCATAACAACACATTGTAACACAAGCATTTAAGCTTGTTTTTGTCTAGTTCAACATAGTTGTAAGTCCATTATGCAATAACAATCAAGTTGTCTTTTTGTTACATAAGTGGGAAAAGTGGGGAAAATTGGGAGCTGCACTCAATTTAGAAATAACTTATCATGCTACCCAGTGTAATTTGGAAGAAAAAAGTTGACTGATTGGTTATATTCCTTAAATTTCAGAACAACTATAATGGCGAAAGATGCTTTGGTTTTGTTGGATCACTTAGGTTGGACTAAAGCTCATGTTTTTGGTCACTCCATGGGTATGTGCTGGGCCTCTTTCAGAAATATTCCACAATTTAACTTTTAATTTTTAATTGGAAATTGAATTGTGTTGATATAGGAGCAATGATTGCTTGCAAGTTGGCAGCGATTGCACCTAACAGAATACTTTCTCTAGCATTGCTTAATGCGACCGGTGGTGGTTTTGAGTGCCTCCCAAAGGTAAATATATCCACATTGTGTTTATGTAGTGATGTTATAAAATAGGTTCTTCTCATTATTACCTTTACCAATTAATTATAATTTCATATGGTTTCTTTAGTGATTTGAAATGTTTTCTTACTGCAGTTAGATCGACAAATGTTATCTCTAGCATATCGATTTCTAAGAGCAAAGACTCCAGAAGAAAGAGCAGCTGTTGATTTGGACACACATTATACAAAGGTTAGTGTTGATGACATATTCTAAACGAACTTTGATTTTACTTTTTTTTTTAAATTTCTTTTTAGCATTACATGCAAGTTACTCTTGTATAATCATGACTTATAAAATTAACTGGACGAATGCATTCAATCATACTTTCTTTTCTCAACTATGTAGGAATATCTTGATGAACTTGTAGGCACTGATACAAGAAGGAAAATTCTCCATCAAGTAAGAGTCATTAAGTAGAAGAATGTTATTTGTTGCTTTTATTATACATTTATTGTATCGATGGATTTTTTATTTTGATCGTCATCACCATCTTGCTAAAGAGAAACCACTATACTTCAAAGCAATGTTATAGTTATTATAATCAGAAAGAAATGTAAATATTACCTAAAAATTTCGTACTCAGATGCACATGAATTAAAAAAGTCATTTTATCAGGAATATGTTAAAGCCATATCATCATCTGGGATGCAATCTAAATGTGGTTTTGATGGTCAAATAAATGCATGCTGGGCACATAGGCTGACATCAAAGGAACTTGATATCATTCGTTCTGCTGGGTTTTTGATATCAGTTATTCATGGGAGGTATACATCAACAATACACCTATCCATGTGTATAAACTAAATACACCTAGTATGGTAGTATTTTGGCATGGGATCTTTTCTATTAACAATGCTGTATTGTAACAGGTATGACATCATTGCACAGTTGAAACATGCACGTAAGCTAGCTGAGAAGTTGCAACCGGCTGCAAGAATGGTAGAACTCCATGGAGGCCATTTAGTTAGCCACGAAAGACCCGATGAGGTAATTATCTACAAATTTATTAATATATAGTGACACTTAACACAACATAACTCATAGTGCTGAGAAATGAACTTTTGCTTGACATTTCTTTTGTAATTTTATTTTGTAACCTAAGTAACCGTTGATTATTGATGGTCCCTAGATATTAGCAGTTTGCCCATTATTCTGCTATGTACTCACTGGTTTAAACTACTTGTCAGAGAAGTTGAGTATGTATTAAAATATTAAGTATTATGAGCTGAATTCCCATATTTTTTTCTCTTGGATTTGATAATGATACAAGACAATATGCAAGGTAATAAAAGCCTTATGTGTTTTAAGGCTTTACACACCTCCGAATTGTCAAAAACTATTCATAATGTTTAAGCTTAATTAAATTCTATCCAAATTGTCCAGACAAAATGAAAACATGTTACAGAAGCAAGTGTGATCCCAAACTATAGTATGGCATCTTCATAAATAGATTCACCATACTAGCTTTTGAATAAAGCAAGATTTAAAATTCCGTTTTCCATTTCTGTTCTATTCACTGAGAAATTTCAAATTTTCGGCCCCGTTTAGATAATATCGAAAATTCCGCTTTATTACCGTTCTACGAATTCCGTTAGTTTTTTCCATACATATGTAAATTAATAAATTTAAAGAAATAAACTTTATATTACTTTTATACAAATTATTTTATAAACTTTGTATTACTTTTATACGAGCAGTTCACATTTCTTGAAAAAATTAATAGTAGTTCAAAATTTAAGGTCCATCCCAATAAAACAAAAGTCATACTGAAAATCAATTCTTTAAAAATCCAAGTCCAATACAAAATTATACTGTCTTCTCCTAGGTAGGACTGCAGCCTCCCTCATAACCAAAAATTCTAATCGGTCCAAAAAAACAAAAAAATAATAATAATCCTAAATTGAAAAGATAGTCGCCTCCCTCTTCCTTCCCCGCCTCTGTCTTCTCTTCTTCCCTTATTGATGTTGTGCCCCTCTCCTCCCCCCCCCCCCCCTTCCTCCTCCTCCTCCTCCTCCTTTCCCTCCTCCCTCTCTCTCTTCAGTATTTATACAAATAAATCATTTTTTTAAAGCACCACTGGAACCGGATTGTTAAGCAAATTTCAATCGGGTCGCCTACGGATCTGGAACAAAATGGCCGAAATTTCATCGCGCCGTGCGGAATCTCAAACCATGGAATAAAGTATGGATTGATGGTATATGGTTCGTGTGTTAAGTTTTACCACACCTAGAGAAGAAGGAGAAGAATATAATTGGTGAGTTTTACCACTCTTAGAGGAGGAGGAGAGTATAATTGGTGCTAGTAGAGAACCATTTGAGTTACCATAAAACCAATTGGTGATGTGATAAGTAGTGGTTCTCTAAAATGGTACTAAAACGAAGTCTTTTCATGTGTGGTAAGCCTACCAATCACATGTTCTACATCACTCACTCTTCCATGTGATTAACCATAGTTATTAATGGCGTACGACCCAAAAAAAATGCAAAGCCTCCTTGGAGCTTTGGAGCACGACGCGGCAAATGGCATGCACCTTTTACTTTACCATGAATGTTTAAAAAAATTCACAAAAATTAATATATATATATATATATATATATATATGACAATTATTTTAAAAAATTCAATATAATTAATATATCTTTTACTAAAACATATGGAACAAAGACTTTTTTTTTACATTTGCAAATATGAATCTAATTCAACAATTATGTTTTCGAAATCAATATCCGCTTCATCAAATTCATAAGCTTCAACATCTTCGTCATCTTCTCATTCAGATTCGCTTCTTATTCGTGAAGTTGTAAAGGAGCTGAAGCGGATTCTGAAAAATCTCAATGTGGATGTTCTTCTACTTAGATATCTAGCTTTCTCCATACTTCAAGTCAAATCTTCATTATCATCATCAAATACAAACTCATCTTGAGCATCAGATGCATCGTTCATATTTCACGTTAACCATTCAATACAATTATTAATATTTTTCAAGGATATCAAATCAATGATGTTATAGATGTTGCAAGTTCATTTTAGTTCTCGATTGTATATTACAACCAAATTATTTAATTTAGCTTGAGCTAGCACATTCTATCTTTTATGGACTTTGGATTGCGAAAAATGAAAAATAAATAAAAAAGAAGTTAAAAAAGCAATAAATTAATGAAAAGGCGTGCCTTTTTTGTGCCTTGCGCTTTTTGCAACCGTGTGAGAAACTACATACACGTACATACATACACTATAAAAAGAAATATTCAGCTTGCATTGACTTGACCAGAACTAGCCAATGTTAACAATTAATCTTAGAACATACCAAATTTGCGCAAGAAGCTTTGAAACAAATTTATATGGAAAAGTTCTCCAACTATCATGTGACATAATGATCTAGGAATGTTCTTTAAAATTTTAACTTCAGGTAGTGTTTTGTAATGAATTCAAAGTTTACTGATATTCTACAGTAAAATATTGTAACAAGGCAAACTGTTAACAAAAATAATTTTACAAGAGTATATCATGAAAACTTCCTTAATTGACGTGTCAGTGTGTAGACATTTTATTTGACATGGACGCACATCTGGTTATTCCTACATTGAAAACAAATGTTTTATATTATCTTACTCTATAAAAAACATCATTCTCAGTTTATATAGGAAATATTGGATATCTTGCTAACCTTAATACAGACCAATGAACAGTAAGGCTTTTTATGCTAACATCTACTATTAATTTTACGTTCTTTTCCAATTCAATTTGCTAATTGAATTTGAAAATGAGTTTAAAAGAAATAGTAAGTATGTGTAAGTACCCTTGCTAGCAGTAAGGGAAAAGATAATATGAAAAAAGGAATATTTTCCATAGCTAAATTCTACTTCTATGTGCATCTGAGTGTCTGTTTACTTCCATATTTTCGAAAAGGCTACATTTTCTGCGAATCTACTTTATTCTTGGATGCTTGTGTTTATAATATTTTTTTTAATCAATTTCTTGAGTTGTCATGGTACTATTAGATCCACATATGGTGCGCTTCTATCATAATTTAAGCATCACGCATTATGCACTAATGCTTGGTCCCATAAGTCATGTTTGATGTATGTTATGCACATTTTAGAGAAACCATCAATTAATTCCATAATAATTATCTCATATGCATGCACTATGCAGACAGATGGACCCGGTATGATTGTTTTATGGGCATGTACATTACGCTCAAAACATACATGAAAAGAGCACATTTTCATACTCAAATTTTTGTAATCAATTACGTAAATGCAGGTCAATCAAGCTCTAATTGGGTTGATCAAGGCAACAAAATCAAAGCTTAAGCCACAAGAATGGTCAAACTTCATACAAACCAAATCTGGTAAGGATATTTTAGTAAATCCACAATCCAACGTTTAATCAGTGTGAATTGATGTAACCTGGAAAATATTATCCAGGATGGATATTAGAGGATACATCAATGTCGACAAGTAGTAAAAATTACGATGGGGAAAATTATCTTACTACCCTCTATAACTTAGTTGGAAAGTTACAACTGCTCTTCCTTTACTTCATAGGAGTATTTGTAATGGGTTTTGAGCAATTGAGGAAAGTTATCACTGCAGTCAAACCAGTTCGAGTATCTGCCTCTAATTAGCGAGTGGGGTAATTTATTCTTCCTTCCTTTTGATTTCAGTTCTTTATCAATAACAAGAAAAGTATACTCTCAAATTGTGCTTGTTTTCAGCTATATAGTTGAAGTTCTATTTTACTTTAACATGTGGCACGGCACTTGCTATTCATCCCTATATGCCTTGTATGAAAGTGGCTTTGCAATGCTTAAACTAAAATATTCACCGTGTTAAATAATGATGCAGGTGTACAGATAACATGAAGTCCTAGGGAAGATGTGAAATGTGGTTAAATTGGCCTATCCACTTCCTGTATTTTATATGAAAGATTTATCGTCAATAAAAGAATAGAAGATTTAAGGCATCACAAATGAGAGACAATTTGCCTGAGAAGACCAACATTTTTGTTTGTTTCAACTGTAATTGTACAGGAGAGGAAATAAGCAAGTCGTACCAACATCTAATTTCATTGGTATACCCTTGTGTTACTGTGCTGTATAATTTTATAATGGAAGAGAGCAGAAACTATGAGATTTGTAATCTTTCTTGTATGAATTTACAAACATTAAAGTGAAATAGCATAGAGCACATTAATTACATGATGCAAATAGAGAATATATCATTTAGAATATGAAGAAGTACAGTATTCGAGTGTTTTTTGCCGTCGTGATGTAGATGTGAGTTGATTAGTTAAGACATCGACTGCACTTATTGCAATTTAAGCCCAAAAAAATGGACTTGTTGGAGTTCAGATATGAAAATATTAGTCTATTAGTTGATAAGTGCAACAGTTGGTTATCACAGAGTGTTCATTCAGCATTCAAAATGTGAAGTATTCTAGTGTACCATATTTGTTTGTGATATGGATATGAGATCATTGATCAAAGTTTCGCCTACTTTTGAATTAATATGAAGAAAAGCAGTTTGATCGAATAAATTACTTAATCGGAGTTTAAATATGGAGACGGAGTCTGTTATTTATCGAGTATAATTGTCAGTGACTATGGAGAACTGCAACATGCGTTTCAGAATATAAAGCACCTAAGTGTCCTGTATTATCCGTAAAGTAAACACTGCACTGTACGTTCAAACATAAAGCATGTGAGTGTTTAGTGTTATTCATAAAGCATATGTGAGTTCATTATCAGAGTTTCGCTTGATTCCGAGTCCGTATGAAGAAGTCACTGTAGCTTGGGTAATAAAAAATGACTTTTGCGTAGTTGGAGTTTAGATATGAGGATGTAGCATTTTATTTGTTAAGTACAACCATTGTTCATCACGGAGAACTATAACATACATTTAGAATACGAAGTATTGGAGTGTTCTGCGTTGTCCGTAATATACATTCTAGTTCAATGGTCAAAGTTTTGCATGGTTTCGAGTTAATATGAATAAACTACTGCAGTCTGAATGAAAAAATAGCGATATCTGAACAGTCAGATTTTAGACATGGAGATGTAGCATGTTATTTATTAAGTACAACTGCTAGATCTATGGGAATTATCATGTATATTCAATACGAAGTATCAGAATGTTTCGCATTGTTCGTAATGTAATGCGGGTTCATGAGTCAAAATTTAATCTAATTTCGAGTTAGTATGAAGAAATCACTGCAGTTTATACAAAAAAAAAATATCGATTTCTATCTAGTCGGAGTTTGGATACGGCAATATAGCATGTTGTTTACTAAGTACAATTATTAGTTACCCTAGAGAACTACAATGCATGTTCAGATATGAAGTATTCGAGTGTTTTGTATTGTCCTTGACGTAGATGTAAATTCATTAGTCAAAGTTTCATATGATTTTGAATTAGTATGAAGATTTACTGTAGCTTGAACAAAAAAAAAAGGTTTTTAGGCTCAAGAAAAATATTAAAGAAAAAATTAGTTTTAGGAACAAGAAGTTTGCTTTTTAGCTGAATGACATTTTTTAGTGTAAATCATAAAATAATAGTTGTAACTATCAGTTTCAGTTTACACTAAAATATAAACTAAAAACTAAACTTGTTCTCCCTGAGACTAATTTTTTTTGTAACTTCTTTTTGTGCCTATTTACCTGAAAAAAAATACTTATGTTTAGTAGGAGTTTAGATGTGGGATGTACATTGTTATTTGCAAAGTACAAGTTTTAATCACTATTGAGAACTACAATGTATGTTCATGACACGAAGTATTCGAGTGTTTTTTTTTATCGTCCATAACATAGATGTAAGTTCATTGGTTAACGTTTCGCCTGATTCCAAGTCGGTATAAATAAGTTATTATAGTTTGAGCTCTGCCTAGTTAGATTTTAGATATGAGATTCGACTATTTGATGAGTACAACCATCAATCACCACGGAAAACTATAATGTACGTTCAGAATACGAAATATTCGAGTGTACTGTATGGTTCGCAATGTAGATGTGAGTTCATCAGTCAATCCCTTGTTGGATTCTAAATTAGTATGAATATGTTAATACAGTCTGAATGAAAAATTAGCAATTTTTGCCCTATTCGTTTTAGTACAAATTTTCAAAATTTATGCATTCAAATTTAAAAGTATAAAAATTTTAAAATTTTAAAATTCATTTTTTTTTTAATTTTCACTAGTGAATTTATTTTTTAATTAATGTTTGAATTTTTAATTTTTAATAAATGGTTGTCCATCTAAGATTTTTTCGACAAAGGATCGTAAATGTGTATAACCATTTTAATAAATAATCCAAATAGGTTCGTCCAACTTATTTATGAAGCGGTTAATATGTTGGAGCATATTCGTAAGATACACATGCATGTCTGATGGATCAAATATGGAACCCATTTCGGAGATTTTAGGAAAACATATTGTAAACAAAATGGATTGAATTTTCTAGAGACGATGCGTCTTTTTCCATCATGGTGTATGCATTGCTTTAATTTTTGCCAATCAGCCTACGTTTTCTTTATTCATTGAAAACAACCAAACAAACTGAATGTGTTTCGCAATTATTTATTTCTATAAACCGGACGATTCATAAAAGCTCCCACATTCATTTTGGATACTGAAACATAAAGTTGGAACACTTTCAGTTTGTTTATGTCATAGAGCTTGCAAATAATACAAATAAAGTAAAACGTTGCTTCGTACTAATTTTTGCTGGAAATTCTCAATAGATGATACAGACAAATTAAAGTCATCTATAATAAGCTAACCTGAATCATGTCCATGAGTTCAAAAGAAGACGATCTGCATAATTAATGCGTATATCCTTCAAGGGTTTGAAGCAATTAGTAATAATCAACTCCATTTTGCAGAAAATTTTAAGAAGAAAAGAAACGGAAGGAATGAGAATAAGCGATAATATGAAACCGAGACAAGCCCCACTTTGTTACTTTTAGAGTGCACGAAACAGAATTATTCGCCAAATATTCCAGTAATATCCCCTTCCCTTGTAACAAGATGCTTTCATGCCCATTTTGCTCAAAAATTTCAAGAAACAAATTATAAACAACTCAGTGGTCTATGTTACAAAACGTTATACAATATTATTTTGTTTCGTTGTCCGATCCAGTGGATTAGTCCAGCCCACATACTTGATATTGTATAACTTACTATCAACTAGTCATTTGTTACATTAAAACAGTCTAACTTGTATAACCTACCATTCCTTGCTATTATTTTTGTGTACTTCACCTCATTTGATGTTTACCTCTGTCTTGTACCAACATATGCTTTCAAATACGGATAATGTCATACCTACATCCGCGTCCGTGAATACCAACTGATATCAGATGACCATTTTATCCGCTAACAATCAATAAAATCAAGAAACATAAGTATAAAATTTCGGTTTAACACAACCTTTTTCAATCCCACTTGTATATATGGATAATAAATAGTTTCAGTATTTATGCATTAAATGCATATAGTATAAATTATTAATTTAATAAAATAATAACTACATCTCTTTACTTTTATTAAAATACACTCAATATAAACTATTATCATTGCTTAGATGCTCCAAGTATGATTAATAAGCCGACTAAGCATGGCCCTATCCAACCCACATCGAGCGCACATCTAAGCTCGGCATATCCATATCGGCCCAAGATCAATCTGGTCTTAAGTCAACTCATCTACTCAACAACCTTCTAGATCAATTCTCGGTTGGTTCAAATCAAGACGACTTCAACAACCAGCTCAACAACAATGGATTACCTTAAGCATGACCCGACTTCATCACAACTCACCTTCGACCGGTGTCAAGTAACTCGTCTCATTATCCTACAGTCAGCATAACATGTTCTTTCCGACTTGGTCCTGATGAACATTCAGATTTCCTCAGCAAGCTTCAGCAGCCAACGACCGGCCCACACAACCCAGCAGTAGCTATTTGTCTGCCTTGCAACATAGACATGCAAAAGTAAACGAGAAGTCATACAATTGATCGTACTAGGTACTATAACAGATATCTACTCCGATAGCATGCTGCCAGCATTAAATGCACATTAAATGCAAAGTATGTGTCTAATACGAAAGTACACCAGGCTGGATTCTCAGCCACACATGGCCTTCCACCTTTACAGTTGCCTTGTGACGAGCGTCGTACACTTCCGGTACCCAATATATCAATGTGCTGCGCTATGCAGATACCCGCCGATGTAGGACGGTAGCCAAGAATACAAAAGGGAGAAAAATTCAAAACACAGAACTTGTAGAATATCTCACAGCTCATAAATAAAATATAATATAACAACATAGATGTAAAGCAGGCATGACAATAATATAACCAAATGAACCATAAGTAAGAACATCAGAGTGTACTGGTTCACATACTATACAAAAGTTGAAAAAAAGAGTTTATACATCCCAAAATCTCCATAATAAACTCTATATCTGTCTTTAATAATATAAGTACTGATATAGCTCCACAATACTAAACAAAGGACTATAAGCGATAGTAAACTCTAAGTATAGATATAAGAAAGCGTAGCCTCTTGCTCCTACTCGTATATATTAAATAGGGTATAGGGTATGAATAATCATACCTGGCATGTCTATGCATTCAAAGAGTTAACACATAAACACAATATATGCTAAACTACTATCACAAGAGGAAAATATAGGGTATGGGGTATCAAATAGCATACCAATTACACAATAAACATAGCATCCATCATACGGCCTTGCATCTCTCACTCAAGTTTTTGGGATGTATAAACTCTTTGAATTTATATGATAACTCTTTTAGATGCTCAACTCATTGCTCACGCAGATGACAAAAGACTGGATAAACGCAGACATTCAAAATATGGGTACATGTAGACTACCTTAGGTACACGCAGACTACCTTGTTCAACCCACGAGCATTATAACCTCATGTTCTA
Organism: Allium cepa; assembly: GCA_030765085.1. Lineage (NCBI taxonomy): Eukaryota > Viridiplantae > Streptophyta > Magnoliopsida > Asparagales > Amaryllidaceae > Allium > Allium cepa. The sequence continues at coordinate 380,878,994 of CM060937.1, forward strand.
CTCTACGAGCTTTTACGCAGAACCCGTTCTTTTGGTCCACTACAAGATGTCATAGTCACTAGCACATCGAGTCATCGAAGTCGTCATACTTCGCTGATTGCCATCCTAAATTCATCTAGAACCATCCCGAGGTCATCCACCCTTGACTCGAGCAAACTCCCCGTACTACCAAGCAACCCTAAGTCATGTTCTGAAGTCCACGCCTAACGTTGTGCTCCACTCCCATTAATCCATCCTACAACCAAACCAAGGGAGACACAACTACCGAGCTAAGAGCCAACTACCAACGCCGAACCATACCCTGTGCCAAACTGTTAACCATGCTCCCTTGCCAACCATCGACCCACTGCCTGCCAACCAGTTTTCCAGGACCAACCACCGATCCATCCACCTGCCGACCAGGTTTCGAGGACCGTCCACCGACCCACCACCTACCGATCATGTTTCGAGGACCTGCCACTGATCAACCCCATATGTTGATCCTATTTCCATGACCAACTACCGAGCCATCCTCCTGCAGACTTTGTTCCCAAGACCGGTAGTCGACTCATTCACCAACTAACCTGAGACCGTGTAGCACTTCCAGCATTCCAAATCACGCCAATTTCATCGCTACTTTTAATGCTTCAACTCTCATGCATCGCTTATGCAACAATATGGCTCCAAATGCTTTATAGCCAATCTGTCAACCTTGTTTCATTATTCCTAACTCTAAGTCTCCCCGATGAGCATTTTCAACCATACAAGCATGCAAACAAATTACAAACATGTACCAAACAATATTCAAACATGTAAATCACGCAATCAATCATGACAATCATCATACAAGATGCATATAACATATCATAACATCCATCAAAATGTCTATAACATCAAAAATCCATTTATTCACGTTTTAACTACAGGTTCGGTTTTAAAACAGTGTTAAAACTTAATTTTGACTTTAATACTGGATTCAAAACATGTTAAAACCTATATGTGCATATATAATAAGGTGATAGATGATAATTCACTCACCAAAAACCAAAAATCCAAGTTTTGCATGCAAATCGATGGAAATCTAAGAATGGAAAGAAAATATATGAGATTTTATCTTCCAAAAATGTAGATTTAACGACCTCAAATGAATTTGCTTGTTAATCTATCACTAATCTATAATATTGACTTGATTTGGAGGAGAAAAGAGAAGGTTTTAAATGGAGAATGGGTTAATGAAGGCTTAGATCTTAGGAAGAAGATGTAAAAGTGATTTGGGGATGATGGTTTGGCTATATAAGGTCTCCAAACCTGCCCCCAAACTCACTAATTACCCACTAAGCTGCTCCAAAAACTACCAATATTCAAACATCCATGTCTCCTAGCCATGATGTCCAAATCGTATTATGACCACTCTACGAAAAGAGAAACCATCATATCTTTACAGTGAAAGTGGTCTTGGATGCTAATTGAACCTTTATCAAAGGTTAAGGACGATATAAGTTTTTAGGGGTAAACTTGTCCGGAAAAATTCTAAATATAGAAAATGTCACTAATAGGAATTTTCCAAAGTTATAGAGTCATGCGACCTCATTTGTATTTAGAAAAAATATTTTAGATCCTCCGATATGTGAAATACGGGTCATTACACTCTCCACTATTTTAGAAATTTTTCTCCCTAAATTCCCAGCACAACAACGTGCAATCAAATATAGCTACCCCACATGCTTATCATCCATGGCCAGTCATATAAAACATCAAATATGCACACAAAAGCGATAAATGATATCTGCTCCTACCCTAGCATGCAGGATACTAAACTACTCTATGTGATATTGAAAATGAAATTAAATGCGATAAAAAGAAGTCTCACCAAGTAAAGAGCTCTAAATAAGCGGTCCTCGTGCTCTCCTCGGTCTCCCAAGTACAATCTCCTTCGCTTTCACTCCATTGGACCTTCACATGCTCTACCGTCTTCCTCCTAAGCCGCTTCGTATTACGTCAGACGATACAAATAGACTTACGAGGCCTCGATGCTTCTAGTTCGATCTCGATTTCATCAAGTCGATCTGGATGAACTACCACACTTGAGTTGTACAGAAACTTCCATAAGTTAGATACGTGGAGCACATTGTAGACACCTACCATGTTCTGAGGTAAGTCGACTTTGTAAGCCAGGTTCCCAGTACTCTCAAGCATCGAAAAAGGACCAACGAATCTCGGTCCAACTTCCCTTTGGTACCGAATCGAATAACATTCTTTAACAGAGAGATCATGATGAATACCATATCATCGACGGAGAACTCTATATCACGTCTCCTCTTATGAGCATAGCCCTTTTGTATATCCTGAGAAGCTTTCATTCGTTATCGAATGGTCTCGATCTTCTTTGAAGTCTCTCTAACCATGTCTACCCCAAGTATCAGTTTCTCGCCCACTTTCTACCTATATGAAGGAGCATTGCATGACCGACCATATAATGCCTTAAATGTTTCCATATTGATGCTTAACTGATAATCGTTGTTGTATGCGAACTCCAGGAAGTATAGATGATCGTCGTACGAGCCATCGAAATAGAGAATGCAAGCTCGCAAGAGATCCTTAGGAATACGATTCATCCTCTCGGTCTGTCCATTAGATTATAGGTGATAAGCTTACAGTAATCTACATACAACCTCAGAGAGCCATTCGCCTTAGTGGAGAATGCCACTGGTGTGCCCCACTCAAATATGCTCCTACGAATGAACCCTCACCTCAACAAGTCATTCACTTGCACCTCCAACTCATTTTGCTCTCTAGGTGCACTATGCCTCAAAGGCATAAGTATATTTCTAGCATCCTTCACTAAGTATATGCAGAACTCAATATCTCGGTACAGTTCTAATCTGATCACTATGTTTGAATACTCTCTTGCTATAGGCACAGATGACAACTTATCTTATGGAGTCTCAAGGAATATAGAAAGCCAACCATAACTCCATCCTTCAGTAGGACCAATCCCTACCGTCCGCCCCTCCATATCACCAATCGTCACCAACAGTCTCTCATAATCCACTACTACTACATACTTCCTCAACCAATCCATCCCAAGTATAATAAAGAACCCCACAAAACCCAAAACAAACTAATCATAAGAAAACAAGCATCCATGACTCGATAAAGCTATATCTTGACAAACAATGCATACGCTATTTAATCCTTCAATGGGATTTGTGACAATCAATGATCGGTCAACTACTTTGGGTTTCAATCCTAATCTGTCTACCATATCATTAGATGTTAAGGAATGTGAATCCTTGGTATGGAATAAAACTCATACATGTATATCAGAAATGGAAAGCATACCCTGTATAACAATGCTCTTCTCCTTCTTCTTCGCTAATGGAGCACTCGACGAAGATGGAACATCATTCAAAGAATAAGCAAACATAACCTTCTTATTTCTTCTTGCTGTTGTCCCACTTCCTCTTGCCTCCCTGGTTAGTTTGCGGCCTCGGCTCATCTTTAGAGTAACAATCAACTTAGGCTTAGGGCAAAGACTCTCATATCGAAGAGCTTTCTCCTCCAGCCTCTCAAATGGCACATCAATACGCCCTATAAGCTTCTCTCCATGGTAATCATCCAAGGCTGTGTTGAAATTATCATTCTTCTTAAGTGGAGTATCAAAAAAAAAAAAACAGACCATACTTCGACAGTGTGTCGAACTCAGCTACGTACTTCAACATGGGCATACCCCCTGTCTCAAGTCAGCAAACTTTCAGAAGAACACCAACTTCTGAGCGGCTGGTGTATTCTTCTCTTCAAATCTCACTTGAACTGCTCCTAAATAATCTGGTCCTCAGGAGTAATAATCTTGATGGTGTTCCACCACCCCATAGCCCTTCCCTGAAGTTGTCTAGAGGCTAGCTTCCTCTTCATCGCATCTTCTAACTTCATATCCTCAAATTTTGTTTACAAGTTCCAACCAATCTTGCACTTCGACGGCTAATTCTATTCCAAGAAATAGTTTGCCACCTAGAGTAGAGAAATCTCTCAATTTAGCAAAGTCATCCCTCGACACTTACACTGGAGCACCACCACCAACAGTTGCAGCATGAGCAACTTGGGAATTCTGAAACATTTTTCACCATCTCAACGAACATGTTCTGCAAGTCGGGGTTAGCTGCCCCCGATTCGACCCTCCCTCAACTCTAGAGATGGAGTTCCTAGCATCATTCCTTGTTAGCCGACTCATTCTCATAAGTTGTAATAAGAATGATCAATCTATGTAAAAGGAATAATTCGTGTCTATGAATGCAATGTGACTTATACACTATATGTACTACTATATAGTTTTGAAAACCAAAATATAACAAGTACTCTCTATTATATATCGCTTGATCCATTCTAAGGAGATAGGTCCTTTCTTATCTCAAATGGATCCAAGTACCAAATTAGGTCGTCTACATAACCTAAGCTCTGATACCAAACATGACGACCGACATACACCTCAGATACCAATATACCTACGTGATGCATTGTGGAGGTACCCGACCGATGTAGAACGGTAGCCAAGAATACAAAAGGTAGAAAATTTCAAAACATTAAACCTGTAGAACATCTCACGGCGCATAGATAAAAATAATATAACAACATAGATTTAAAATGGGCAAGACAGTAATATAATCAAATGAACCATAAATAAGAACATCATAGTGCATAGGTTCACAGGCTATACAAAAACCAAAATAAAGAGTTTAGACATCCCAAAACCTCCATAATAAACCGTGATGAACCGAAAATCCATATCCTTTGAATCGACAATAATCCACACACATCCGACCCAAAAAGCACAAAGTGACGGAAAGTCAAGAGAAAGAAAAGAATAGAGAAGAAGAGAAGAGAAGAACGAAAAAGATAGAACCAAACAGAACAATACAGAATCTCACATCGCAGCGGAAAATATATAATATCATATCAATGATCTTTACAAAACAGAAACTGTATATATACACACATCAATCAGAGTTCAAAAATCAATCAATATTTATCAGCCTGAACAATTATAATAACATGTCCTCACAATTGCCGATAATATACAACAACAAACAAAGCACGACAGATAATCAAAACAAATACGTGTATACAAAAATGAAGATCTCTAGGTCTCCTGCTGAAGCTCCAAAAGCACCAAATCTGAACCTGCAAATATACTCGGCCTGACACGAGCATTGAAAAGGAAGAACGTCCGGATCAATCTGGTAAATCAGCATGAGAAACACAGTCAACTGAATTTATTAAATTACCAAACTTTTCCTTTATCAAAACAAAAGTATCTCGTAAGACAAGTCCACACATAAATATGGACATGTTTTTACCTTACAATAACTAAAACATCTCATACCAAACTCGTGTGATATTATACTAGTGTCTAGTATACAAATAATATTCAAAATAGCCGAAATTGTTACCATCATTAAATTTCAGCATACTAGGCTCTACAAATAAAATGGCAGGTACGTAGTGGAGTTTGGATTTCCATACAAATGACCAGGTGAAGGGACTATCTTCCGACAGTACATCTCTAGAAGAATGTACCGAGAGCATTTGGATACTGCTATTTTATGATTCTAAATATTCAAAGTTAAATATATAGTTTTGAGTTAGTTTCAAAATAACATTATATTTTAAAGTTTATTAAGTTATATAGTATAAATACTGCTATTTTCTGATTCTAAATACTCTTAGTACATCGCCTATTGTCATTTGCTTTGGCGGAGCCATGCGCGCCTTACTCTCATCAGATTTGAAGTCAATTCCTTAACTAGCCACATTTAGAATTCATTTCTAGTGATCGCTGTCCTTCTGATTTCTTTGTACCATTCTTGAAAGTTACAGTGGATCGTGCTATATGAAATTTTATTATACTAGTGCGGAAATAAACAATAGCAATGAAAAGTAAGTAAAAATAAAACAATCACACCAGGAATTTTTATACTGGTTCGAACTTCCCGTTCTACGTCCAGTCCCAGACTCCTTTCTAGAATTTCACTAACAACAATCCTCACTTAACCTGGAGGAATAGCTTTATACAACCCTTGAACAGCCGAACAAGGGACCTGAGCAGCAGAATAGGATTTCGCCTCAACAGCCGAAGAGAACTTCAACTTATACAGAATGTATGTGACACAATGTGTTTTTAATAACACGAATTTGTCTCTTGATAGTACAAATTTCCTATAATCTTTCTCCTTTATGATATATGTGTAAATGCGTGAAGATTAAGGAAGTAGGAAATAAATTTGAATGATGTTGAAGGTACAAAAATATTAGAATCAAGAATTTCAAGAATAGAATAATAATCAATAGAATTGGTGTTTTTAAAACTTGATTCTAATGTTGTATATAGATAGTAAATAGTTGCAATTGTTCATGAAGAGTTATCATCAAGAGTTATGTTTATCTGTTGGATTAAAGATTGCACCTCTTCATGTATGGAAATGTCTTTTCAAAAAAAATAGCCGTTGTAAATATTCAGACGTCTGAAATTAAAAATTCAAACTTCTGAAATGCAACGAAATCAAAACAGAAAGAAAATGGGCAAAAAATTATTATATTCAGGCGTTTGAAATATAACTTTCAGACGTCTGAATATTGTAGTTTACAATATTTAAACTTCCAGAATCAGACGTCTGGAACGAGGCATTCAGACGTCTGAATGTAACATAAAAAAAATGAGATTTTCTTTTTGAATTAAATAAATGAAAGGATAATGCAATATATATCATATAGGAGAGATTTTAACATATTTTAACTTCTAGACACAGACTCGATACATACTTAAAGATGAAGCTCATTTGAATCTGATCTTTGATTGATTCCTGTAAAAACAAGTTAGTATACAATATAGTTGCTACAGTCAAAATATCATAATTACGAGATATCGTAAATACGAAGTTCCAACATTCTCCCCATTTTTGACGATGACAACTATATACAATATAAGCATATATAACAGAAAATAGAGTTATATTAACTCCCCTTTACTATAAGCTCCCACTCAATATAAACTCCCCATGTATATCTCCCCCTTTGACATCGACAAAAGAAGAAAAGTTTAAAAACATAAACAAGGAGTAAGAAAATCAGAGTAGCATCAGAATCATTTCGAGATACAAGGAGCAAATAGTAGCACATGTTTAAGTTACATACCAAAGGAAATAGTAGCAAATGTTTTTAAGTTACATACCAAAGAAAATAGTAGCAAATGTTTTAAAGTTACATACCAAAATAGACAATAGGAATAAACAAGCAATTCAAAAAGATATGTGATGAAGTATTGAAGTGAAAGATTTATACCACCACCATTTTAGAAAGAAGTACTAGGATGATCATCACTTTCTTCATCATCGACATCATCATCATCGTTAGTACCAGATCTAGATGACCACTGAAATGGTGTGGGATTAAAGACCTCGGTAGAAGTGGAAGATGAGCAACCAATACGTTCCCAAATTTTATTTAGGAAGCCACAAATAGAATTAAACTTCTTGTTGATTTGCTTTTCTAATCTCTCAATCTTGGTATTGAGTTTAGCCTGATTTTGAGAGATTGTAACAAAGGCTTGTTTGGGTGTTGATTCAAGAGAAAGCACTTCTATGTTATCATCAGCATGCTCGGGAGCTTGTGGAGCAATGTAGTGATAAGGTTGATGAGGTTGAGGTATATTTTGATCCCGGTTTGTGATCCATTCTTCAAAAGAAATAAAGTTAAGGTTTTGAGGATGCTTAGGCAAGTTCATCAACCCTAAATTTTTGGATCCTAACTCTTTTATAGGTGAAAATTCTGATTCCGGAAAAGTTACTCCATAATTTCTAAGAATTTTCATTATATATGTACCATAATGAAAAGTTTTATAACGACGGCGACGATTAACATCCATAAACTCCTCAAGAATAACGCGACCCCAATTTATATATTGTTTCGAATATATGGCATATAAAGCTTGGAAGTTTCGTTTGTTGATAACTTCATAACTTTCGGTTCGTAGTAAGGCGGAACGAATCAAGGCTCTATGTAGAATACGGGCTTGTGGCTGGAGATTGACAGATGTAAGCCTATTGATATCATCGGAAAGGAATCTATGGAAGACTTCATCTTTATGTTCCAAAGAGAGTGAAGCTTCAATTTCATCCAAATCTGTTCCGGATGAAGGACATTGCAAAATATCTCCAAGACGAACTAAGGGAAGATAGATTTTAACACCACATACCCAAGTCCAAATACAGTCTTCTCTATTATGGGGATGATGACGGTCTAAGTTCATATTGGCATAGAATAATTTAACTAAAAGATGAGTTATCTTAACATTGTTTGCAGAAAAGGATAAGAGAGACTCTAACCCACTTGAGCGAGCAATTTGTTGAATCCTATAAGGTTCAAATTCGTCAAATTTGACAAAAGCTCCTGGGAAGAAACCAGATCTATCCATTTGAGCAAATCTTTTCTTAGCTTCATCATTCCATAGCCATTGATCTATATTTGTTGTAGATGAAGAACTTGGAGCCCTTGGACGCTTTGTTCTTGGAGGCATTGGGGATTGTTGTTTAAATTTTTGAAGATTAAAGGTTTAAAAATGGAGTTTTGAAAAGTGGAAAAGGTGTTGGTTCGGATGTAGTGGGAGATGAAGTAGAAGATAGAAGTAATTAAGGTGGTTGGTGGTTGGAAAAATTTGAAAAACTCCTTGAATTGTAAATCGTCAGTTGAATTCAGACGTCTGGAATTCCAATTTCAGACATCTGAAATTGTAAAATGTGAAACAGATTAAAAATAGTGCAAGTTGAGGTAGTTTCAGACGTTTGAAATAGAGTGTTCAGACGTCTGAATCTGAGTGAAGGAAAAAAAATTCTTCTACAATATTCAGACGTCTGAAACATCAATTTCAGACGTTTGAAATATGTATTTCAGACATTGTTTCATAAATTAATGATGAAGACATTGATATATATAGATATATATTTGTGATATAGAATAATATTTTTTAAATGATTTACAAAATATAAATATGATTATTTAATAACAAGAAATATAGATGAAAGAAAGAAATCATTTATCCGAAATACTCGGAGTCTTGCATTCTTCCGGTTCTATCTTGGTCATCTCTGTGTACGGTCATATTGGAGACCAATATTGTTGACGTTCCCAAGAATTCGGAGAAACCGGAGGACATTGTGGACTTGGCTCCCATGGATTTGAAGATGAAAGTTGGACTACATCTTTCTTTGGAGATGTACCACAGAATTTTAATGCCACTTGTTCAATAAAACTAAGTCGTTTGGCGTTAAATTTCTGTTCGTAATACATTTTTCGCTGCAAATCCAACTGTTCTTTCTGGAAATGATGAATCTCAGATATTTTTTCTTTGGTTAACGGAGAACCATAGAAAAGAAACCGTCGGGATTTCTTCTTTTCTAGCGTATAACCAGAATGTTCGCGTGAAGGACGAGGTCTATCATGTTCACGTGGTGTTGGAGTTGCCAAAATTTTGATAGAAGATGTAGAATAAGTCGATGGAGTATTGTCCGAGTCGGAGTTGGTGTTGTAAACCATTGAGAGAAGGAGGTAAAAAATTTTGAAATCCATTGCAATAAGAAAACAGAAACTATTTGGTAATAAAAGATACTAAGTTTGTACGTACAAATAGAAGAGCAAAGGTTTATATTTAGAATTTTTTGTTAAGGAATGAGTGGATGAAAGTCATAGTTTAATAACACTCATTCGTTAAAATAGGAAGGAGAATAAAAGGTTAGGAATGAAAAGAATATCAACCAAGTAAAAAAATTTAATTATGAAATCTCGTAATAGTTAATAGTAAAAAAAAATGAAATCAGGACCACATAATTTAAATATGTCATAAAAAAATTATAGATTTCTAGGAGTGAAAATACCAAGCTCTCGTCTTAGTTTGATAAAAATATTTTTCTAAAGTGGTTTTGTAAAAATATCAGCCAACTGATTTTCAGAAGAAACAAAATCTAAATTGATTGTTCCTTTTTCAACATTTTCATGAAGAAAATGATGACGTATGTCAATATGTTTTGTTCGTGAATGATTGATAGGATTTTTAGATAAGTTAATAGCACTAGAGTTGTGACGCAGCTTTGACTAGGCTCGAACAGTTTAGATGCCAAACTGTCACATCCTATCTAGGATCTTCCTCACGAAATGATGATTTCTTGTCAAATAAACCGATAAAACGATAAATGCTCAGTTCCGTTGATCGTGATGATGCCGGTATCTAGCTATCTCCAACCCGTTGATCTCGCAAGATGCCATGTTGAAAGATCCACAATTCGATCATTGATCACTCGTAAGTGATACCGAGAATTGGCTTCAAATTCGTTTATTCGCTTATGAATAACCCGAAGATGGAAAGAAGAAGGAGATCGCACTCAACTTCCAACAACGGTGGCCAAAGCTCACACAAAAATTTATTTTCAAAATCAACCGCCTTTACAAATGACAACACACCCTTATTTATAGGAAATTACAACACACAAATGCGACTCACGATCTAACACATACGAATTACATCATACGAGTTACAACATCATACGACTTAACAACAATGCGATGTAAGAAATCAGTATACGACTTAGCTCAACACATACGACTTAACATCATATGAGTTACAACATCATACGACTTAACAACAATGTGACATAAGAAATCAGCATACGACTTAAGAAGATAGCACAGCTTCAGGAACGACTTAAGCGACATAAGGAAAATGCCATAGTGAACGACGTAAAGACAGCACAACACCATGCGACATAAGAGAACAATGCGGCATAACTGAACGGCTTATAGAAATGCGGCATAAGTGAACGATTTATAGAAATGCGGCTTGATTTCTTGAGTCGTTATCTTTTAAGGTAGGCGACTCATGGCAGGCGACTTAAGGCACGCGACATAAGATGGTTGGCATACGATTGACATAACTCGCTATGTCGAGTTTGTTCCACCCGCTTATCATGATGCACTGCATCATCCTCCCCTGGTTGAAAAGAATTCGACCCCGAATTTACACTTTCCTCTTCTTCGACATACTTATTCTCATAATATGGAATCAAGTGTTTGACGTTGAAAACGTCAGCAGTATGGATATGATCGGGCAATTTTAACTGATAAGCATTCTCATTAATCTTTTTTACGATTTCCAAAGGGCCACTCTTTCTAGCAGCCAGTTCGTTGTAAGTACTAATAGGAAATCAATCCTTAGTCAATACTGCATATACAAAATCTCCTTCTTTGAACTCAACATTTCGTCGTTTAATATCTGCGGATTGCTTATATTTCTCATCTGCCTTAAGCAATCGTTCCTGCACAAGCTTGTGGCACTTTTGCAATTCATTCACAAAATCACTAGCTCGTTTGATCACTCCTTTCTGCTGTGGTACTATAGATAAATCTAATGGCCCCTTAGGGATTGTTGAGTAAACGATCTGAAATGGACTGAACCCAGTGCTACGATTAACTGCATGGTTGTGTGCAAACTCAGCTTGACACAGCTTAGAATCTCAACTCTTCAAATTTTCATTCACGAGGCATCTAAATAGATTACCTAGGGATCTATTCACAACTTCTGTCTGTCCATCCGTCTGTGGATGATAAGCACTACTAAATTTCAGCTTGTTCCGACCATTCTCTATAGACTCATCCAAAAATGACTCAGAAAATGAGTGTCTCTATCCGATAGAATAGATTCAGGCAACCCGTGAAGATGATAGATCTCTCTGAAGTATAACTGTGCCACATTAACTGCATCTGCAGTCTTCTTGCATGCGATAAAATGTACCATTTATGAAAACCGATCAATCACAACGTAGATAGAATCATTGCCATGTTGCGTCCTCGGCAAGCCCAATACAAAGTCCATACTAACATCCACCCATGGTTTAGTACATATAGGCAACGTCATATATAAACCTGCATTTGTTGCAGTCCCTTTTGAAACTTGACAAACATGGCACCTCTGAATGAACTTTTCAACCTCCTTCCTCGTCGACGGCCAAAAATAAGACTTTGAGATCAACTGCATAGTACGGTCACGGCCCACGTGTCCTTCTTTATGTAATTTTTTGATGATTTTCATCCGTAGACTGCAATCTGGAATACACAACTGATTTCCTTTGAATAGAAAACCTTCAACCAGCATATATCCAGCCATGTTACCCTGCTTGACTTTGTCTAGGATTTCGAAAAAATATGAATCTGAAGTAAGAAGATCTGGAAGTAAGTCAAAACCCATCACCTCTATTCGCATGGTTGTTAGTAAATTACTCCTCCGACTCAATGCATCGGCAACGCGACTAATTACTCCAGACTTGTGCTTTATGACGAATGTAAATTGCTGCAAATAAGCTATCCACGATGCGTGCCTAACTACAATTTTATTCTGCCCTTGTAAATGTTTAAATACTTCATGATCTGTATACAAAACAAATTCTTTGTGGAACAAGTAATGTCTCCAATGCTTCATGGACTACACAATAGCATAAAACTCCACATCATAAGTACTGTAACTCATTTTTGCTCCAGAAAGTTTTTCACTGAAATAGGCAATTGGATGTTCCTTCTGACTCAACACTCCTCCGATTCCAACTTTGGACGCATCTGTATGTAACTCAAATAGTGTCTGAAAATCTGGCAACACTAGAATTGGTGCCGAGATTAAAAGTTCCTTGATTTGTTCAAAAGCAGATCCTGCCTCTTTCGTCCATGAAAACTGCTTTCCTTTCATACAATCAGTAATAGGAGCCATTACACTACTAAAGTGCGGTATAAATCTTCGATAAAATGAAGTTAACCCATGGAAACTTCTGATTTCTATTATAGTTTTAGGCTGTGGCCAATTTCTGATTGCGGCTACTTTACTCTGGTCCACTTGTATCCCTTCCTTAGACACGACATAACCCAAAAATAAAAAATTTGGCGTCATGAACACGCATTTCTTTGTCGCTGCATAGAACTGTTCTTGACGAAGAATAGTTAACCCCTTTCGCAAGTGTTGAATGTGCTCCTCTGTGCTAGCACTATATATCAAGATATCATCAAAGTAGACTACAACAAACTTCCCGATGTAAGGTCTGAAAATTTGATTCATCACCCTCATAAATGTGCTTAGTGCATTAGATAGACCAAATGGCATGACCAGCCATTCATATAATCCTTCCCGAGTCTTGATGTCGTCTTCCATTCATCACCTGGTCTTATGTGAATCTGATGATAACCACTCTTAAGGTCGATCTTAGAAAAGATTATAGATCCACTGAGTTGATCCAATAGATCATCAAGTCTTGGCATAGGAAATCTGTATCTGACAGTTATTTTGTTGAGTGCCTTGCTGTCTGTACACATTCTCCATGAACCATCTTTCTTCGGTACCAACAGAGCTGGTACAACACAAGGACTGAGACTCTCTCGAATACGCCCTTGCTTAAGCAACTCCTTAACCTGTCTCCTCAACTCTTCATGCTCTTTCGGACTCATACGATAATGCGACCTATGCGGTAAAACAGCACCTGGCACTAGATCAATTTGATGTTGTATTCCCTTAGTGGCGGTAATTCCTTGGGTAATTCTGTAGGAATGACATCTTTAAATTCATTTAACACCGGACTAACCTCTGCAGGAATTTCAAGATCTTCACTTGTTTCATACCCAATCAACATAAACAATTCAGCACTATCTTTCACTTCTTTAACAAATTCTCTCGTAGATAATAGACTAGTTGATTCCACTTTCTTCTCTGACTTGCTTTCACTTTGTTCACGCTTCTTAGGAACTAAGGTAACTTGGGTACCTTCGAACATGAAACTGTAACTGTTGGTGCGACCATTATGTTGTACAGCTTTATCATATTGCCATGACCTTCCCAATAGTAGATGACACACATCCATATCGACAACATCACACCATATATCATCTTTGTACTTCTTCCCAATAGAAAATGTAACAAATGCTCGTCTTCCCACTGTCACTTCTCCACCTTTCTTTAGCCATGCTAGTTTATAAGGTCTAGGGTGTTTTTCAGTCTTCAACCCTAACTTCTTGACGGCTTCTTCAGAAATAATGTTATCGCACTTCCCGCATCAATAAAAAATCAGCAAACCTTTCCCAAGATAGTACATGTAGACTGAAAGATATTGCTTCTCAGCCAACTAGAATCATTCTCATGCTTTGGCACTAAACAAGACCTCCTTATCATCAAGTTACACCCTTCGTCTCCTGACACAACTTCTTCATCTTCATCAAACTTCGATGGCTGAGAATAACCAATTTCAGCTTGCACATCCTCATACTCACATTCCTCTGCAACTAATGCTCTTTTCTTTGGCTTTGTACATTCATTACTTTTATGGTCAAACTCCTGACAATTATAGCACTTGATACTATTATTGACCTTTGCTTTAGCGGCTACATTGACAATTGGTTTATTGACCGCCATGGAAACATTAGCACTACTACTAGCACCCTTATTCTGGTTGTTAGAACCCGTAAACACACCAATTCCTCGTATCCCTTGTTTCTACCAAGCTAGAGCTTTCTGATGTGCTTCAGCAACAGACATTGGATTAAACATATTAACCATGTCTTGAATTTGCATTCGTAACCCTCCAACATATCTAGCCGTTATCTATTCCTCGGTTTCCATAATATCATTCCTTGCAATCAATTGATAGAATTCATCTGCATAGTCATTCACTGTCTTCGTCCCTTGTCTCAAATTCTGCAAATGTTGATACATAAGAGATTGATAATTGTACGGCAAGAAGGTCGCTTTCATCATCTTTGTCATCTTCTCCCAAGTGACAACTTTTGATTTTTCCATTCTCTCCCGAGTTAATTTAATTTGTTGCCACCAAGCCATAGCTCTTCCCCTTAGTTTTGTAGCAACTAATTGGACTCTGTGATTCTCAGGCACCTCCTTGAATTTCAAAATTTCTTCAACATTCGACAACCAATCAAGAAATTCTTCTGCTTGCATACCACCTTTGAATTCTGGAATTTCCATCCACATATCTGACTCCTATTTATGATCATTTTCTGAATCCAGATATTGATTTCGCACTTAGCCTCGATTTCGATATTGAATACTACCTCCATCACCATCTTTCTCAAAATCAGATGTATTTCGATATCGATCCTGACCATCTACGTCCCTACGACCATGCATGTCCCTTCTACCCTGTCTTTTCGCATCACGATATGGTTCATTTTCGAACCCACGTCGAGTTCTTCCCTCTTCATTTCGGTACCCATGGTGGTCTCGCATCATTGAAACTGATGATTCTCTCCTATCTCGATAAGACTGAGGTAACATCCTCCTTTCTTCCGAAACCGATGGTGAAACCATGTTTCCACCCTGGTTCGAAACTGGTGACGTTCTCCTTTGATTTTGATTCATGCCCTTCATCAATTTCTCCAATTTTTCAATACTCTCATTGAACTTTTCATTGATATGTTGCTCCATCTTCTCAGTTTCTTGTCTTATATACAAATCTTCAACATTATGATAGCGATTAGCACGTCTCGGAGGCATGATCATTAAACAATCTCGTTTCCGTCTCTGATTTGGCTTTGATACCAATTGACGTAGCTTTGACTAGGCTCGAACAGTTTAGATACCAAACTGTCACATCCTATCCAGGATCTTCCTCATGAAATGATGATTTCGTGTCAAATAAACCGATAGAACGATAAATGCTCAGTTCCGTTGATCGTGATGATGCCGAAATCTAGCTATCTCCAACCCGTTGATCTCGCAAGATGCCATGTTGGAAGATCTACAATTCGATCGTTGATCACTCGTAAGTGATACCGAGAATTGGCTTCAAATTCGTTTATTCGCTCACGAATAACCGAAGATGTTAAGAAGAAGGAGATCGCACTCAACTTCAAACAATGGTGGCCAAAGCTCACACACAAATTTATTTTCAAAATCAACCGCATTTACAAATGACAACACACCCCTATTTATAGGAAATTACAACACACACATGCGACTCAACACATGCGACTCACGACCTAACACATACGACTTAACATCATACTAGTTACAACATCATACGTCTTAACAACAATGCAACATAAGAAATCAGTATACGACTTAACTCAACCAATACGACTTAACATCATACGAGTTACAACATCATACGACCTAAAAACAATGTGACATAAGAAATCAACATACGACTTAAGAAGATAGCACAGCTTCAGGAACGACTTAAGCGACATAAGGAAAATGCCATAGTGAACGACGTAAAGACAGCACAACACCATGCGACATAAGAGAACAATGCGACATAACTGAACGACTTATAGAAATGCGACATAAGTGAACGATTTATAGAAATGCGGCTTGATTTCTTGAGTCTTTATCTTCTAAGGTAGGAGACTCATGGCAGGCGACTTAAGGCAGAC
This sequence comes from Allium cepa, assembly GCA_030765085.1. Taxonomy (NCBI): domain Eukaryota; kingdom Viridiplantae; phylum Streptophyta; class Magnoliopsida; order Asparagales; family Amaryllidaceae; genus Allium; species Allium cepa. The sequence continues at coordinate 380,895,434 of CM060937.1, forward strand.
GACTGAAGGCAGGCGACATAAGATGGTTGGCATACGATTGACATAACTCGCTATGTCGAGTTTGTTCCGCCCGCTTATCATGATGCGCTGCATCAAGTTGTCATAATATATAGTTGAATTTGATAAATTTATATTGAAATTTTTAAGTGTTTGTTGCATATAGATTACTTGAGTATAAGCCAAAGCAGCAGAAATATATTCTGTTTCACATGTAGAAAGAGAAACATAGTTTTGTTTCTTACTAAACCAAGATACAAGTGATTTTTCAATAAAATGGCACGTACCACTTGTACTTTTTTGATCTGTTCGAGAGCCACCGAAATCAGCATCACTATATGAAACTAGTTCGAATGGACATTCTTTAGGATAGAATAGACAGAAATCTCTTGTGTTTGTAAGATAACGTAATATACGTTTTACTGCATTTAAATGTGATTCCTTTGGATTGGCTTGGAATTTAGCACACAAACAGACACTCATCATTATGTCAGGACGACTTGCAGTTAAATATAGCAATGATCCAATCATACTTCGGTATAGTTTCTGATCTACACTTTTGCCATTGTCATCTTTTTCAAGATGTGTCGTTGTACTCATTGGAGTTGGTTTGGCAGAAGTATTTTCCATTCCGAAACGTTTGATTAAATTATTACAATATTTTTCTTGATTAATGAATATGCCATTCTGAATTTGTTTAATTTGTAAACCAAGAAAATATGTAAATTCTCCCATGTGAGACATTTCAAATTCCTTGATCATTATGTCGGAGAAGTCCTGACACAACTTGTTATTAGTAGAACCAAAAATGATATCATCAACATAAATTTGAACTATTAAAATATCCTTTTTCGAATGTTTAATAAAAAATATTTGATCAACTTTTCCAATTTGAAATCCTGAGGAAATTAGAAAGTCTTTAATCGATCATACCAAGCACGTGGTGCTTGTTTTAAACCGAAAAGAGCTCTCTTAATTTTATAAACATGATTAGGAAATTTCTCGTGAATAAATAAGGGAGGTTGTTCAACAAACACTTTTTCTTTTATATAGCCATTCAGAAAAGCACTTTTGACGTCCATTTGATATAGTTTGAAATTGTGAAAACATGCATATGCCGTTAAAAGATTCGTATTGCTTCTAGTCTTGCAACCGGAGCAAACGTTTCTTCGTAGTCAATTCCTTCTTCTTGATTATATCCTTGTGCAACTAACCTTACTTTATTTCTAGTGATGTTACCTTGTTCATCCGCTTTGTTCTTGTAGACCCATTTGGTTCCAATAACAGCTTGATCACTTGGTCTAAGAACTAATTCCCAAACTTCATTGCATTCAAACTGGTTTAGTTCTTCTTGCATTGCAATTATCCAGTAGTCGTCTGTGGAAGCTTCTTTGGAATTCTTTGGTTCGATATTAGAAAGGAATGCTACGTGGCCCATTTGATTTAGTTGATTTCTAGTTCGTACATTTGAATTAATTTCTCGAATAATATTTTGAACAGGGTGATCCCGTAATATTTTTGGTGGAGATCTTAATTCATCATTATTATCAACAATGTTTTCATCAATTTCTAAGTTTGTAGATTCCGTATTTGTAATGTTATCCAGAAAATCTCCATCATCTTCTATACTTGGTTTTTGTAGAAAATTTTCATCGAAAGATACGTGTAATGTTTCTTCAACAGTATTAGATCTTTTATTAAATATGCGATAAGCTTTGCTACGATCTGAATATCCTAGAAAGATTCCTTCGTCAGATTTCGCATCGAATTTACCAAGCTGATCTTTTGTATTAGAAACTTGGATTTGGTATAATGTCCTGGACCATAAGATGTAGCTGTATGCCTATTGGTAGTGTTTGGTTGTTGAAAACTCTAGCACTCCTTTCTAACCTAACATGCCAAACCATCACCAAAAGAGTAGCGTCAATGATATCTGAATGGAAGTTATGCTTAGTATAGTTGCGGCAGAGTGATCTAAAACTAATGAAATAATTGTTTGACGTATTGACTGAAGGTCCAAAAATTCTTTATTTTGTATCGTATTGACATTAAATAGTCACTGTTGAAAAATAAATGTTCACACTTCACATGCTTCAACTTCTTTAAAGTTTGCATGTGATGTCTTACGAATTGTTCCATTTACCGATGTCCATGGTTTTTGGTTTGTTTAGAGAGACTAGATAAACACATACTGCCATTTTTGTGTGGGAAAATTTTGTTCCATATATGATGATACAAAGGCAGGGATTATATCTCGTACTAACACAATTCCAGTGGCAATTTCACTATAATTTCACCATGCTTTTCAAGGGACCACCACCAATAATCGCATTGCATATCCGAGTTTATCTTTGTCTACTCTATTTGGTTACATATGCTAAGTGGCAAGTTGGATGTGTTTAGGCACCACTTCTATTTAGAAATGATTGCAAACACCTCCTTATCTACTCCCATGACAATGCATAATGCTTGCCATTCAAATTTGTTAGTCAATGATTTTCCTTGTAGCTAAGGATGAAACCATGAGGAAGTGTCTTTTCCATTATCAATTTTTTTTTTCAATTAGGCCAAATGATAATTGTCTTGCTTTTAACATCACTTTCCAAGTGTTCGATGAATTAGGTCCGTATTTAAAATTCAATTTTTAAAAAAAAATTCAGTACTTATTTTTCATCCATCCCACAAGCGTTTTGTTAAAGATGTTTCCATATGAGTTTTAATGCAAGGGCCTTGTTTAAATCATGCAAGCTTCTTAAACCTAGTCTTCCTCCTCTTTTGGCTTATAAATTAGCCCAACTAATTTGATGAGATTTTCCTTGCCACGAAAGGTTAGAGCATAGACTTTTAATCTGATTTATCACATTGCATAGCATTTGATATATTTGTATACAATTACAATAAAAGACTGTAGACTGTGTATCTGTTTTTATCAGCTCTAACCTGCTAGTTAATGTTAAAAGTCTTCTGCTCCATTCCCTGAGCCTCTTTTTTAACTTTATCAGAAAGCCTGTTAAAATCCTTTTTTGAGATAAGCACCACTCGATGGCATTCCAAGATGTGAGACTGGTAAGCTGCTAGGTTGAATTCCCAGTTTCCCTGCAATGAGTTGTTTCATAGAAATTCCTTTCTTGAAGTAAACTTTGCATTTTTCCTTATTCATTACTAGACTAGTTTGTTGCTCTAAATTATGCATGACTTTTTCAATGGATTTTTCATTCTCTATGCTTGCTTTTGCAAACACCTGGAGATCATCTACATAAAGAAGAAGATTGATGATCAATTCGCTTTTATAAATAGGAGTAAGATTTCAGTTTATGTGCTCTAAATCAAACACAATTGGTAGATGCTCAATGGCTATTGCAAAAAAAGGTATGTGGATAGTGGTTTTCTTTGTTCAAGACCCCTATTACTTGAAATATAACTACATGGAGTACCATCGGTTATTATAGAAAAACTAGAGGTAGCTATGAATTAGTATATTTGAGCAGGAATTTTTAGTGGAAGATGAATGAAGTCCCTGCTTATTTTATCATATGCTTTTTGAAGATCTACTTTTAGATGGGGATTGTAAGGCCCTAGAAACTAATTATTTTATGTTTTTTCCTGTAAAGTAATTATTTCTGTTGTGCGTCCTAGAAATTAATTCCACTTGCTAATGAGGCCTTTGTGCCTAATTTCCACTTTCTAAAATGTGTCTGCCTAGAATATATGCATTTTGATTTGGGTAGACAAGTTCATCAATGTATTTTTTGACTTGTATATTATATTGGATATTGCTTTGTATATCACATTGCAAATTGATATAGGCTTGAAATTTGATATGGAATTTGCCACTTCTTTTTTCGGAACCAAAGTGATGAAAATACGAATGATTTCATTTAGGAAAGTGGCCCGCAGCAAACACCCCTTAAACTGCTATATATAAATTATTTTTAGTAAAATCCCAATGATGCTTAAAGAATTTAGATCCAAAACCATTTCGACTAGGGTTGTTATCTTCGTCTATTTGGAAAGTGGCTGACATAATCTCCTCCAAATCAACCATAGCTTTTGTCTTGCTCTTTATATGTCCAAAAAAAACTTTTTTGCAAACAATGCTAGGAAAATTGAAGTTAATGCAATTAGAATTGTACAAGTTAGTGAAAAAATAATTGCAGTGCTCTATAATTTTGATGTGCTTATGATGGTATTGCCCATTGCATCTAGAAGCTGCCTAATACTCTCATTACTTCTGTTGGTAGACATACATGCATAAAAAACTTAGTGCACAAATCACAGTGATAAAACCATCTAATTTTTTATTTTTGTTGATTCTATATTGCATGATTGTGCATCATTCTCTCTAAAGAAAGAAGGTTATTTTACTATTGTTCAGCGGTAGCCTCATCAGCAGGATTGTCAACTAGTTTCAAGCATAATATATTGCATTTTTCCTTTGTGTCATTTAACACTTTTTTAGACTCACTCTTCCTTTATTCGACTCCTTAAGGCCCTTTTTAATGAATTTTAACTTTCAAAGAAACTAAAAAAGAGCATTTCCAACAATTTCATTATTCCAGGAATTATGAAATATAGGATATCTCGGCAATGCATTATAACATATGTATTGTGTATATAAGGGCTTGGCCAAATATCACAGCCCAATATCATATTTCAGAGTATTTGTAACAATATAAAAGAAAACAGAAGTGTTACAGTTTTGTATCAATAAAATTAATAACAGAAACATTTTCTATCTCTCTGATTCAAGATTTCTTATACGGTATCGAAGCAAGTAAATTGTCAAAGGACAAGGAGTTGGAGATCACCAGAAAGTCTCATCAGAGAACATCATTCAGCCTCATCATCGAACCATCCATAGGTGGTGTCAGAGCAGTCTCATCATCCACCACCATGTTGCTCCCAATTATAAGCATTCTCATCATTTGAGAGTGTAGTATCATCTCCTTCTTGGGATCTCTAATCAAGAACCTTCAAAAGCAGTGCCACACCAAGAATCTTGCTTCAAGATTCACAAGCTCGACTACACCACTATAGTCCTGACATCAAGAATCTCAACATCATTTTCAATTGCTCCACCATGACAGGAAATGATGAAGTCTCATCAACTGCGTCTAGTGAAATCAAGAATCAGGATGGGTCAAGACCAGATAATCAAGAAACACAAACCATTGAAACAAATTCCCGCAACATCATCAAACCAAAGAATAATTTAGTGACCACTGCACTTAATGAGAACAATTTCATATTATGGAAATATCAAGTTGAAACCAACATTAGAGGCTATGGTTTGGAAGATTACCTGTATGGAACCATGGAAATTCCAGCAAGGATGATTACTAACAGCAAAGAGGACAGAGTAATCAATAAAGAATTCATCAATTATAAGAGACAAGATAGCCTGTTAGCAGCATGGCTAATATCATCAGTCAGCCCATCTCTTCTCAGTCAACTTGTTGGTTGCAAGGCATCATTTGAGATATGGACTGCAATACAACAAACATTCAGCACACAATCAGCAGCAAGAATCATGTACTATAAGAGATAATTGCAAAACGTAAGAAAAGATAATATGACAATGCAGGAATATCTGACAAAGATAAAATCATACTGTGATCATCTTGATATTGCAGGACACAAAGTGTCAGAAACAGAACATATTCTCTATGTATTGAATGGTCTAGATACTAAATATGAATCAGTTATTGCAATTATCTCATCACAACAGAATCTACCCAGTTTACAATATGGGCACTCAGTTCTGTTGTCACATGAAGGAAGGGTAGAACAGAGAAAGGAGAAAGAACTGTCAATCAACTTTGCAGCCAGTTCAAAGAACAAGGTGCAGGATCAAAATATCAGACAAAACCCATATAATCAGAGAGGTGGTGGCAGTCAGAGAGGAAGAGGAAGAAATAATAAATGGAATAATAATAGAGCAAAGTGTCAAATCTGTGAAAAGCCTGGTCACGCAGAAAGACAATGCTATTTTAGACTCAACACTGAATACTATCCAAGTCATCAAAGAAATGGTGAATCAAGTGCAAATATGGCACACATCAATCAGAAATCAAACAGTCATTCAGAAGATGCAAGAATGCAAACAGTCAAATTCAGAAAGACTCGCCAAAACAGAGGACATAACAAATGAGGATTGGTATCCAGACTCAGGTGCAACCAACCACCTCACAATTAATCTTCAAAATCTAAATCTTGGCAGCAAAGAATACAAAGGTATGCATAATACATATGGGTAATGGTGAAACTATAAACATCACACATGTTGGAACTAGCAGTATCAAAGGTAAAAGACATCTTTACCTTAATAATCTATTAAGAGTTCCCAAAATTAAGAAAAACTTAATGAGTGTATCTCAGTTTGCTAATGACAATAATGTGTATTTTGAGTTTGACCCAAAATTTTATGTTATTAAAGACTTACTGAATCAAGAAACATTACTGCAGGGTGAACTGGACAAAGATCTATACAAGTTCAACTTTGGAAATACTGGAAATGGAAAAAATAGAAATAAATGGTGCAATAGTTCTGTATCAAGTATTAGGAAAGACAAAGAAACTTTTGATTTGTGGCATTGTAAACTTGGGCATCCTAGTGTAAATGTTGACAAGTACATAGTAATAATAATATTTCTTTTGATGTATCTACACCATATATATGTACCTACTGTCAATTAGGCAAAAGCCACAAACTACCATTTACAGATTCCAATACAACAGTCAGTAAACCACTTGAACTTGTGGCCACAAATCTATGGGGACCTGCACCAGTAAGTTCTGACTATGGGTACAGGTATTACATATCTTTTGTTGACGCATATTCTAGATATACATGGATATATTTTTTGAAGTCAAAAGCAGATACAAGCAAGATTGTTGTACAGTTTATAACACAAGCAGAAAAACAAACAAACAATGAGCTCAAAATAATACAGACTGATGGAGGCAGTGAATTTAAACCACTGAAGGAATACTTTCAACAAAGGGGAATTCTTCAAAGAACAACCTGCCCACATACTTCTGAACAGAACGGGCTTGTTCAAAGAAAACACAGATACATAGTAGAGACAGGGCTAACAATGCTTGCTCAAGTTTCTATGCCAATAAAATTTTACCCAGATGCTTTCAACACTGCAGTATATTTGATTAACAGGCTACCTACCAAAGTACTCAAACATCTAAATCCCACTGAAGTATTATTTAGGGTTAAACCAGACTATCAAAGTCTGAAGACATTTGGATGCTTATGCTTCCCATGTCTTAGACCATATAATAGTCATAAACTAAGTCTAAGATCCACCCCCTGTACATTTCTTAGTTATGGAAATAATCAAAAGGGATACAGTGCTTAAGTAATGATGGTAGGATATTTGTTTCAAGACATGTCGTATTTAATGAAGGAATATTTCCTTTTGCAGACAAAAATATCAGAACCACAAAGAAAGTATATGATAAAGGCAGTGCATTACTACCATCAATACCTATTGTACCTGACCAGAGTATCAGTGCAACTGAAGGAGGCATGCAGAGAAACAATGAATCACAACTCACTGTATCCAGAGAAGACACTGGATCAGGTCATGATCATGAAAGGATCTCCATCCCTCCTCCTAGTAACACACGTCTGAACAATGATATAGAATCAGTGGAAGAGCAATCTCCCTCCAGGTCTCAACATACAGATGATAACATCAGTACACGTGAGCCTCAACCTGCAAGAACAGGACATCATATGACAATAAGGTCCAAAAGTGGCATATATAAGCCAAAAGTGTACAATGTTCAACTAAATTAGACAGAGCCAAGCAATTATAAAGATGTTGTTACAAATATCAACTGGAAACAAGCAATGGACGAAGAATATAAAGCACTCATCAAAAACAAAACTTGGAGTCTCACAACCAGAACTAAAGACAACAATGTAGTTGGCTATAAATGGACATACATGATCAAAAGAAATCCTGATGGAAGCATTAACAAGTATAAAGCAAGACTTGTGGCTAAAGGTTATAATCAGCAATATGGATTTGATTTTTATGAGACATTTTCTCCTGTAGTTAAGCCAACAACAATAAGAATCATATTGACCATTGCTCTATATAAGAAATGGAGAATTAAGCAACTAAATGTAAGCAATGCATTCCTCAATGGAGACCTAAAGGAGGTTTTACTTATGGAACAACCAGAAGGATATGAAAAGGGGAATAACAACAGACTTGTATGTCAGCTACATAAAGCCATCTACGGTCTAAAACAGGCTCCACGTGTATGGAATGAAAAACTCAAGATAACACTGATGAAGCAAGACTTCGTACCAACAAAATCAGATAATTCCCTCTATGTACAATGCAGCTCTGTGATCGTATTATACACGTGATTAATTTTTTGAAAATAGGGCATGTGAAATGTGAATTGAGATTCTAAGGTCCGTACACTACATTTTGATATAAGTCTTAACACTATTTAATTTAAGTTATTTAAGCCTTTGTTTAGTTTTCATATGATTTATTAACCGACATACTTGCTTTCATCATTTTTTTCGCATTTAACAGGAAACAATGAGTGCAAGTGAACTATGTAAGATATCAAACACACGATCCATATGATGCTTCCCAACTGGGAACTATATACTTTGATGTGAGACACCTATATTCATTTGGATCACCTAATAATTTATAATCTCTTCACTTTCAAGCCTTAGGCATGGTTATAGACATATATGAAGTTTCCAATGCAGTCATATTTTGCAGATACAAAAAACCAAAAAACTATGTAATCTTCTTTGCATATTCTTTGATGTTATTTTAAAATGTCTTCCTTTTTCTGTAATTTAGAATTACATGCGATGTTACTCATTTGTGCATTAGAGTTCCTTTCGTTAAGCTAATATAATTTCAAATCCAGTCAATATTGGGCAAGATCATACCATTTTGACGGTGCATTTCAGCAGTATATTTGGAAAATGATAAGTTGGGTAAAAAATGACAAAAAAAAATTCAACTTGCTTACTATGCATTGAAGGAACGAATTTATTTCATTTTTGATAGTTTATATAGCTTATTTTGTCCTGTAATATAGAAGTTACATAATTGCTTAACATGCACAAAATCAAACGTGGTGGAATTCGTATTAATTAAATTTGCCCAATAATCTACAAAGATGTTTAGAATTTCTAAATAATTTGAAATGTGGTGAATATCGGTATTTTGCATGGTATATTTGGATATATTTTTCTTAGGCTACTTCAATTACTAGATACTCCACAGTTCTATGTAATAGGAACAAAACATCATTTGGAACAAAATATAAAACAACACTTCAAAATAAACTTTATTCCAAAGTATGTTAGGTTTAACATTACTCTAAACCAAAATACAAAGCCAAATATTCAACATGTAAAGTAACCAAATAAACCTTAGTTTAGAAGCTTTTGAAATGGCTAATGTACCCTTTTAATTTGTGTTCCATGATAAGGATACTTTTGTAATGCATAATCACCGCTTTCTCAGTAACAAAAAAATTGATCTTACCACGTTTATAATCCCATTCTGTATGCCCACAACAAAAGCTCAAAGTTTAATTAGTTAAAAGCCACTAGAAAAATAATTTGAGAATGCAATAACAATAAAAAGAAAAGTATACACCTTCAATCGATCAATGATTCTTCATATATATGGCTGCAGTAATTAGAGTCTCATCTTCGACTATAAAAAATCCAACAACATCCAAATTTAGCAATCGCCCCAGTGAAATCATACTATGGCATAGGAAACGAACCATTTCAAGGAAACGAAATATTAGTTTTGCAATCACAACAGCGTTTAAGCAAAGGTTCAAGGAGATTCCTTAACAGCTGACATATGATTGTTCATATCACTTTTAGCATAGGGTGATTAACAATACATGTTTATAAGCCAAAGCAATTCAAATCAGTTACTGGATCAAAGTCAAAATAACTGTTATTTGTTTCATCTTGGAAAAACGGAGGTGTTTTTTTTGTCTTCTTAGCATATTTTGATGATGTTAGTATGAGATACAAGACATATGTAAATATATTATTCATGCGTTACTATTTAACAAATATTGTTTCACAAGTAAGCTTGCAAATTATTTTACCTTTCTTTTTTATTTTGTTCCAATTGCTCTTGGTCTCGACCTACTACCAATAATTTTTTTACTTTACTTAGTTGATTTACTATTTTAGCTTTTTAAATATTTCAGTTAACCAATGATACTAACTGATCAATGACTTTCCATTTGTTAAGTGTCAATTGTTTTGCAGGCAACAATTTTTTTTGCAAAATATGAAAAGTTTACTTACCATATAAATCAAGCGCAACCTACAATCACAGTATGAATTTATGGCATTCAAATGAAGTAAGCAGCCACAACATGGAATCATGTTGAGATAAGGAATAAATATGTATTGTTTACATAACCTACTACCTTCAGTTATACATAGTTTATGTAAAACATAATGCAAATTCTTAAATAACAATAACATATTATATACAATTTATACTTAACCATATTACACTTATATGTACCATTAATATTAGGCATTTAAGATATTGTTCATAAAAACAACTATTCAACCAATATGATGTGTTGTTATGCATTATTCTTTTACAGAAATATTGTGTTTTCGATAAAAAAGTATTTGCTCCCACTTGAACAAATTTACTGATAATTGTGATTTTCTTTAAAATTTACATGAGAAAACCACTTATTGCTTATAATTTGGTAGAATTAAACCATCATTGTTGCACGATTGTAACTAGTAAAGAATTATCATGTTTAGACATTCCAGTAAGAAACTTATTGTTGTGCTTAGGAAAAAGCGTTCTTGCATTTTTATTCTTGACAAGGAATATATGAAATGAAGCAGCGTAACTGTAGTTGACAAGGAGTGGGTGAAATGAAGTTCACATGAGTGTAAAACAATATGAATGATTTGATGCCTAACAATTGACAATACACACACCATATATACATATACATATACATATATATACACACATACATATATATATATATATATGTATATGTATATGTATATATATATATATGTATATATATACACACGTACACACACTTACCATATATATATACATCTGTGTGTGCACGTGCGTGCATGCGCAAGTGATGAACTATTTAAAATTTACTTTCTTATTGATCAAAAGACACTCAAATTTCAAGAATGACACCATGACGAAAAATTTATTCTATCAAATTATACACCATAAACAAATTTTAATGAGGGACCACATAGAAAATTATCAAATTGTCCCTGAATTCCTCTAAATAAACTATTTTTCATTTTGAGAGCATTTTATCATTATCACACTAGCTAATCCTACAAATTTTCTTTGGCACACGTGTGAAGCATGTGCCAACATACTGGTAGTAATAATAACTATAGCGATAAATCAAACGTTCTACTATTTAAAGAAATAGTACAATGTAGAAACAAAAATGATATATGTATATATAAATATGTAAATCAACTAGAAATCTAACCGGTTGAAGAAGAAAATTTCGTCTGAGCCTTGTCGTAACAATTTCCTTAAGACTTTATTTAAAGTCTCACAAGTTACAACACACGTACACTGCTCGAGATCGTGATGTGTATGATCCTCTGTGCGATAGGACTGATTATGATTCTAAGAAAATGAAGATAAAGAAAAGATAATTCGGTTTTAAAATTAAGTGAAGAAAGTGATTAGGTTTCCTCCTTATTTGTAGCCGAACTCGCAAATGTTACACCCATTGAGAAAAGTAGCATCCTTTCATTTGCAATGGCCGAAAAGTATTACGATTTGCAATAGTCGCGTCTCTTCGTTTGCAACGGCCAAAAACTGTTGCGGTTTGCAACAGTCACGTCTCTTCGTTTGCAACGGCCAAAACTGTTGCGGTTTGCAACAGTCGCATCTCTTCATCAGTTTGCAACGATCAAAACCGTTGGAAAATCCGTATCTTTTTAAAGACACTTCTGTTTTAAAAGCAGTCCATTTTTTAGGTAGCAAAAATGTATGACACAACCCAATCTTATTGGACCCGCCCTGCCCCAGCCCGATTCGATCGGACGAACAAAGGCGCACGCGTGTGTTAGTCCATGGTCATATAGATCCTCCATCTCGTACAAAATTCCTGACCCTAAGGGCCAATATAGGAATTGAGAGTACTCAATATAAACAAGAAAATAGACTTATTTTTGGCGATGTGGGATATATCTCATTCACTATTTTTGAGAATTCTAACAAAGACTGGAATCTTAAATGATCGGTTCCCAAAGCAAAAATAATTCTACTTTACCCATTAATAGAGTTGTTTAAAAAAGGCCTAATTTGGTTTGAAACTTCTTATGAAAATGTAAATGTCGATGTCATTTAGTTTGTGTCCTAAAATGCCAACAATTAAGGGGTTTACTCTATTTATATGTTCTATCAGGTCATACCATCTTATAAGTGAAGTTCAATCCTCTTATGTTCCAAACAAGGAACGACATTTAATTATTAGATGATGATGTCCCCCATTACTCGAGCTAATTGGGGGCAAGGTTACTCTACTCTTTTTTTTTAATTTTTCTGGACTTTGACTTGACTTGCACACAAAAATTGTTCCTAGTAAGGTTGTCAACGACATTGCTAGTGATAGAGGCCTTGAACTCAAAGGGCTTCTCTTCATTTCTTGTTCTACGAGTTAGTCGAATACTGCTACTATTTTGTTCGCTGTTTTCTAAAATTATACTAATTTTTGATTATTTTGGCTTTCTTCCTCTTTTTGATTGAGATTTATTAATACTCTTTCCTTGCCAGGGATGGGTACTATTAGGCCTAAATGGCACTACTGAAGAGATGTCCTATTCTAGTATGGAACTCACTGTAACTTCGATGAGTGTGTCACATGTGACATTCGCTGCATTGGCAGAGTGGGTTGAGCATTCTCTTTAGAATTGTGAGGGGTAATTTTGGTTAGACAGACAACAGTAGCAGTATTGTTTTCCATGTTCAAATTATAAATGTTAGCATTTATTCCTATAATTTTTTCTAAAGTTTCATCTATTGCAATGTGTTCAGTTGAGTGTTTGTATGATCTTGATGTATTAAACCGGATTGGCCCAAGAACTATGCAATGTCTGTACTTCTGGTGACTTGTCTAATTGTTGTGCAATGGCTACCGTTAGTCTATTTAGCATTCTTGGTTTGATGAGATGAGTTTAGACCGTAGGTCGAACTATTGGAGTTAGTTGTCTCATTCTATTCATTAATGTTCTTGTGTTTGAGTTCATGTTCTATTGTTAGTCAATGTTCATGCCATTGTTTGAGTTTAGGTTTGTATTTTTCTATTTTGTTACCATTCTTCTTGAGAGCTACAAAATTTCTTAGAACGCCCAAAGCATTTGCGGATGATAGATCTCGTTGGTTCCCTTCAGCATAAAACGGGTTGTCAGTAGATGTTATTATGTTTCCAAATCATAACCTTTGCAGCTTGCTCCAATTTAATAAGGATTCCTAGAATTGAGGCAACGCCCAATACATGTCTACTGGTCGTGTGCTAGTCTTGGTAATTTTACCTCAACAGGAATATATTTGAGAAATTCTTTTGAAAATTTCATAACAAAAGTCCACTGTTCCTCAGGATGAGTGTTTTTTCCATAAAAGTATGGGCCATTTGCTAATATTCTGTCATAGTCTTTACATTTGTCACATTTTACCAAACAAAACCCATTGTCTTTGGAGAATATTTGAAACTCTCCCTTCGGTTTCCAAACTCTCTCCATATAAGCTTTAAAATAATGATAGTAGGTTTTTGAACCCATTACATAGAGAGCAATGGAGTTTTCCATTCTTTCTCTAGCAGTTTCAGCAATTTGGGTAGACATTCTACCATGTTTTAGGATATTAAAATCGTAAAAAGGAAATTTTGAATAGGTGAAAAACAAGAAATTTCATGTTTTGTAACTACAACGCTCCATGCCTTAGGAATCTTAGTCCCCACCTTTGAGTTGATGCCAAATTGACTTGCTGTAGTCGCCAACCCATGACGAAGATCGGGGAATTCTGATTCGTTGTTAAAATTGAACACATTCGTGTTACCATTATGAAGCCTACGTGGAACATTAAACCATAAGGAGTCTTGGTTAATAAGTCAATATGTTGCCTTATGGATTTATGGAATGCGTAGATGCAAAACCTTTAGCGTTTGAAGATGGGACATGTGGGTCAAGGTATGGACCAAGGGGTTCAGCTGGGAATTGATGACCCGAAGAAAAAGGAGAGAAATTAAAACCAGCCCTTGTGGCCATTACTCTATGAAAACCCTAGCTTATTCATGAAACTTATTGTTACTCTATAATCAATTTTGTTCACAATAAAGGTGTTTGTTTCATTTTATACACTTTGTTATATTGTTATATAATAAATTTAGTATTTTAAAGTATGTAAATAAGAAAATCTTTAAATAAAATGTTACGTGGTTATAATTGTAAATATTTGTAATCGTGATTAGTTAATCACAATATAAAATAACATTTTATTTTAAATGTTCCTTGTCAACATATTTCAAGAAAGGATATCAATACATGCGTTGAGACCAAAATACATAATGCACTCAGAGTGTTGGGCAATGTATTACCCATGGCTACTGGGAGTCCCATGAGGTTACGTACTTATAGTTATTGAATAACTATAGAGTGACTCATCCTTGAGTTTCTTATTGGTTGATAATAACAAAGCCAAACACGAAATCTCAGTATTACAATGTTACAAGGTCTTGAGCTTGAGAATATTATGGAACTTCTATATTGATACTCTGCTTTTGTTGTAGTTAATTTATGACATGACTATAATCGATAGACCATGGGTGGGTCTGAGTACAAGCATAGGAAGTGAAGCACTATTCAATCAAGAATTCGTCTCCTTGGTTATATGAGGTTAATATCACATTCAACTATAGCGAACTCAGTCAAAATCTTTGGAAGTATAGTGATTGATAATAATTGGTATTATTAATAAAGGACTTTACTTACGGACCGATAGTTGAAGTGAATATTATTGGAGCTTTGACTGATACCAAACTCCATATATTCTAAAGTGATATATGTTGACGAAGTGAACATGTGTAAATCATTATCATTTATGGTTTAATTGATGAATTCGACCAAATTGTCACACCATTAGCAAAGGTGACATGCAAACGTCAGTATTCAAATCTTCAAATATTAATTGCCGACTCAATTCACACCTCCAAGTCACGTATTCTTTAAGATTCCACATGATTTAATTGGTTTATAAAATGTTATAAATTGATTAATAATTATACAATATTAATGTATTTGACATTTATGGTGTTAGTGAATGGGTAGCTCCTATAATTTTTTTAAGTGTTATTATTAATTATTTAGATGTATACACGAAAGTTATATATGCACGTATTGATATATATAATAACGACATATATTCATATAGGCTTTAAACATAATTAATTTCTTTACAGGCTTTGGAAATTTTTGGTCCACTTAGGAGAAAAGGTATGACCATCCAAATAAGGGGGAGAATTGGTTTGGATTTAACCTAGAATTAGGTGGAATTGGTAAAAGAAAATGAGGAAAAAGTGGTAAATTTTTCTCCTTTTTCTCTCAATAAATACCAAGCTATTCACTTCATTTCTATACTTCGTCCTTCTTCTTTTTTGGCTAGCCTCTCCTAGCTTCGCTCCTCTTTGACCGAACTTAATTTCATTTATACAACATCAAATATAATTAAAATAAACCGGACCATTTGATTCTAGCAATATCAAGTAGTGGTACCAACAATCTAGGAGATTGCTCAAAAATTGAGATTTACAAAGAGAAGGATCTATTCAAGTATAATTATATTTTAATTTATTCACTTATGCATGTTCAATCATCTCCCAAATTAATGTATGTAAAATTTTAACTTCCACTGTAACAAACCAGATTTTCGACCCTTGAAAACTGACACTAATGCGTTCACTGTATTTCGTGTCGAGTATTCGAGTGCCAGAAAAACCGATCATTAGGGGTGAAAGAAGAAGATAGAGGTAGAAGAAACAAAACCAGTCATAGAATCTCACGATGCAATGAAATGACATATATTAACTAGCATAAAATTTTACAAAGTCATTTCAAAAATGATACATCAGAGTCATACTGATACAATTCTACCCTTTGACAATTATAATAGTCTGACCCTACCTAATTGATACAGGATACATACAACATATCGGAAATAAGATAATAACTAGCTATCGATGAAGCCACCTACTTCAAAATCTGTTAGTCCTTGAGATGATGGTTTTGATGACAACAACCTTAGAGTAGGTTATAAAATATAAATACTAACATTATAAGTTTAGATAAATATGTATATGCAGGAATTAACCATGCAGGTATCAAGAATGAGGACTGTACAATATAGAGATTCAAGATATCAAGATTGAAGACTCATGAGTATCAAGATTATCAAGAGTTCAAGAATTGAAGTAATTTATTCTTTAATTAGAAATTTTGTTAAAATTCATAGAAAAGCGATGACATCTTAAAATCCAATTTATTCATGTAATGGAATGCACTTCGAGCCTGTTAAAGGGATGGAACCCTAAGTAGGATGGAACCTACGAAAAATCTAGTGGAACATTGTTTGTATCCATTAATTTTAATTCAAATGATTTCACAAAATTATCTTGTTTTCAAAATGATTTCAAAACATTCCTTTTAAAAGATTTAAAACCCTCTATCCTGATTTTAAATAATTTTAGCCTCAAAATTATCTTTTAATTTCATTGTCAAATTACTCCTGATTTTAAACTATCTTTTACTATAATACTTTTAAATATTTATACTTAAGATTTAAATATAAAATTATAGTTAAATTATATATATTATTCTCTATTTTTACTTATGTATTTTAACTATAGTCAAGTATACTAGAAAAGTTTAAAATAGTTTTAATATCAGATAAAAGTTATTTTCAAAGAAAATCAAATCATCAAAAATTGCTTTTGGATGTCGACATGCCTAAGGTGACCATGTCGACATGGTGTCAGTTGAGTTCAAAATTTAAATTTCAAAAGAAGTGTCTATTCGCCATAACTCTTCACGAATGAACATGACTGTTGTTCTTCTATAAATATGGGTTAGTTTCAACGAATTTGATATCAGATTTTCTGGTTTTTCATTCCTCTTCTTTTTCCACATTTCTTAATACATATTCTTACCATTACTCTGCCGAAATCAACATTGAATCGAACTTGATCTTTTCTAGTTTGATTCTCTATCACTATCTCAACTAGGTTCTTAGTGCTATTCAGATTTATAGGCTTCTTTGTAATCTATTAAGTGAGAAAAGACGCGATTGTGGCCTTGAAAATCAATTAAGCGAGATAAGGTGTGATTATAGCCTTGGTAAATCAATTGGGTAAAACTGTGGCCCGAAAATCAAGTATCTCTACCCAGAGGATTGTGATTTTGGAGGGTGTACCTCGTAGCCTTGAAATCGAGGGTGTAATTGTACAATTGCTTTTGAAAGGAAATATGTACTTATGTTGCGGGACTGGATGTAGGGTAACTCCGAACTAGTATAAAATCCGGTGTGTTCTTTCCTTTATTGCTTTTACTTTATTTCTGCATTTGTGTTTGTTTCTGTGATCATATCTATGTCTGTATATTTCACACATCCGTGTTCAATTCAACATAAATTCAAAAAGATTTAGTAATTATTTATAAACACTATTCACCCCTCCTCTAGTGTTAATCCTAGCCTCAAGATCCGTAATCTGCATTTCTTTCAATTGGTATCAGAGCGAGATTTTCAAAGTTTCATAATCTGATTTTTGAAAAGTTTTCAAAATGGCTATCAACACTGGTACTGTTACTAACACTAGTATTCCTGTCACTAGTTTATTTGTGGAAGGTCAGTCTACTGGCAGACCACCACTTTTTAATGGCAGTAAGTATGCATATTGGGCATGTAGTATGAAAAAAATACTTACAATCTATAGGATTAGACACTTGGAATATTACACAAACTAAATATTCTGAACCCACAACTGATTTGCACATTGGACTTCTGAGCAAAAGACTGTTGCACAAAATAATTCTAAGGTAATCAATATTTTATTTTGTGCACTAGATAGAAATGAATTCAATAGAGTGTCAGTTTGTAAGTCTGCATATGAAATCTGGAAAACTTTGCAAGTTACTCACGAAGGAACAAGAAAAGTTAAACATACCAAAATTTCCATGCGCACAAATCAGTTTCAATTATTTAAAATAAATCCTAATGAGCCTATTTCAAATATGTATAGTAGATTTCAGGATATTGTGCGTTCTCTAACATCCTTGGGAAAGGAATTTTCTGAAGAAGATCAAGTCAGAAAGATTTTAAATTCTCTTACTCCAGAATGGGATCACAAGATACTTGCTATCGAAGAGGCAAAAGACATCAGTACTTTAAAGATATAAGAATTAATTGGAAATCTAATGTCGTATAAAGTTCAAATGATCGCGAGAAGAGAAAACAAAGCATCTGAAAAGAAATCAATGGCATTCAATGCATTGACCGATGGATCAGACTCAAACAGTGACAATGATGAAGAGATAGCCTTTATGACCAGAAATTTTAGCAAATTCCTAAAATACAGAAAGATGAATAATCTCAAGAGAAACAACAATAAGAACTTTGGAAATCAGAATGTAGTGCCAAATAATGTCAAATGTTACAACTGTGATGAAACAGGCCATTTCAAAAGAGACTGTCCGTATCTAGGTAGGCAAAATCCTCTTATGAACAATGATCCAGCAAAGAAACGGAAGCATGCATTTATTGCTACTCTAGATGACTCAGACTCGTCCTCAAGTGATGATGATCAGAAGACAGATAACTCGAATTTGTGTTTCACAGCTGTTCACGACTCCGACGAATTCAAAGAAACGGACTCAGAAAAAGGTACACGTTTACAATACAATTGGTTGAAATTGCTTGCTTAGAATTAGTTGCTTGATTGCTTGATTGATTGATTTTGAATTGGTGTGTTGTTTGAATTTTAAAATTTTATTTTTTTATTTTTTATTTTTTATTATTATCTTATTATCATATTATTATTTTTATTATTTTTTAATAGTATAATTTTCTGAAATATACTATAAATATTTCAAATATATATATAGACATTAAGAATAATAAGTGTGTGTATATATATATATATTTTAGAGAACTTAGGAAAAATAAATTATCAAAATTCACTAGCACATGTCGACATGGTCCCTACCATGATGTAGACATGGGTACCAGAATTTGAATTTCAAAATTTGAATTCAAATGTTTAAATTTCCCTCCACCTTTTCACTTCATTCAATTCTCTTCTATCTTTTGATCAGAGAATATTTCCTTTGAGAATCTATTTATTCACTATCTTTTATCATATCTTTTCATTCTCATTTCCAAATTCAAACTCTCTCTTCAAAACTTCAAGCTCTCTACTCTCTACTTTAATGGCTTCTTCGAGCAACCTCTCCACCATGAGAATTTCCAAAAAAATAAAAGAGCAACTATTCAATGATCCGGAGGCAATAAAAGCATACATCAATTATGCTAATTATGCCAAAGTCCATCCCGGAAAGTTTTCTATTTCAAGATTTCTCTTCTTATGAACTTGATTCTCCTTTTACAAACAATGGAGTTCTTAGTCTTATTGATGCTTCTCAAAATGATTTTATTTGCTATCCAAATCTTGTCAAAATTTTCTATGCTAATTTAAACCGTGGATTTTATCATGGAAATGTGGATGAAATTTGAAGTAGTGTCAAAGGCACTAGAATTGTTTTGAATTGTGATCTTTTGGGTACCATTCTCAATTGCAAGTGTATGGGAATGGATCTTTCTAGTTTTAAAATCGATGAAAATGATCGTGAGACATTTCATCACATTTTCGAAGGGAATGTTAATTTTGAATTCAAAAATCGAAATTTTCGGCCAAAGGCAAGAATTGTCAATCTTCTTTTGCAACATACTTTGACCCCAAGATCGGGGAATTTTAACAATCCTACTTCAAAAGTTTGCAAAGCTCCTTTTGCTATTTTTGGAATTTATGACATAAATTGGGCGCAAGTTATTTTGGATGAGCTTCGTCCTAAAAATCTTGATATGGGTGGGAATACTTTATATCATGGAATTTATCTCACTCGGATCTTTAACTATTATGGAGTGGATTTCAAAGGCGAAGAACTTGTTTCTAGAAAAGTTTTCAATCATTCCAACATTTCGCTTATGAAAAGTCTATTTGTTTTTCAACCTTATGAGACCCTTGCCAAAAAGGAAGAGTGTTTGGCTCATGAGGAAATGAAAAAAGAGGAAGAGGAAGACGAAGAAGAAGGGGATGAAATGGAAATTGAAGAAGAAGAAGGTGGAACCTCTTTGGAAAGCATTGACTATCCTCCTAATCCATCCACCAAAACCCTTCTCAAAAAACAAAAGACGATTGTTGAGAATCAACGGATTCTTAAACGATCCGTTAGTAAGAAGTTGGACAAAATTTCATCCAAGATGAACAAGTTCATTTCCAAAGTCAGCAAGAAACTTGGAGTTCCTTCATCATCATCATCCTCTAACTAGTTTTATCTTTTCGTACCTTGTTGTATGTGCTCTAGCTTGTTTTAATTCGAAAGTTCATGTAGTTTCGTATGTTTAATCATTGTATCATCTTAGTTTGCAATGAAATGAAATTTTCTTTCTGTTATCTAGCTTATCTTATCTCCAGAATAAATGTTAGTATATTATGTAAATATATATACACAAACAATTATTCACAATATCTAAATAGTCATTTTTTTCACTAACCCATGTCGACATACCCCATATGACCATGTTGACATGTACTGGTCAGAAATGACAATTCATTTTGAATTTGAAATTTGAATAACAACCATATGTACTATTCATTTCAATCGAATTTCTACACCTATATATACCTATTTATTCCAGAATTCTTCACTGAAAATTATTTCCTATCTTCTAATTCTTCATTTCTTTCACAAATTCAATTATGGCTAATCCAGTTCACAATTTATCCGAAAATCTTGAAGACACTCTTAGTTCGTTCAAGAGTATTCTTTCGTTCATTCTTCGTAACCAGCGACACTTAGAATTGAGTTAAATGCAGATGATCAAGGAGCAAGAAAGGCATTTCGATGCAATACGATGGATGATTTCCTCCCCGCACAGGGATGTTAACGAAGAACATCCTCTAGTCTCTCTCACCAACCGCAATGATAATTGGGATGCTATTAAGGCAGATCCAATCATTGGAAAAGAAGGGTGGGTGGAAGTTCCATTTAACGTTTGATTTTTATTTATTTGCTTTGTTTGAATTGTTTGTTTGAATTAATTTGATTTGGTTTGGAAATATACTCGGTGTGGATTGATTTCTTAATTTGGTTTGATGGTTGCTACATAAAACATGTATATATATACATTGAAATGCATATAATCCTTGATTAATTATCATGTTCATATGGATAAATATTTCTTAATCTATCTATTATATATTCCATTGTATAGTTTATTAATGCAGGTACTCTAATCCAAGAATGAGGGGGAGTTAGTTTTTGTTGATGATAAAGGGGGAGAAATATAAAATATGGTAACTAGGCATAGATTAAGGGGGAGTTATTAGTTTTAGGGGGAGTTATTAAGATAGAAATAAATATTTTATAAACAAAGGTTGTCATCATAAAAAATGGGGGATTATTAGTCTGTGAGATGATGGTTTTGATGACAACAACCTCAGAATAGATTATAAAATATAAATACTAACATTATAAGTTTAGATAAATATGTATATGCAGGATTTAACCATGCATGTATCAAGAATGAAGACTGTACAGTATAGAGATTCAAGATATCAAGATTGAAGACTCATGAGTATCAAGATTATCAAGAGTTCAAGAAATGAAGTAATTTATTCTTTAATTAGAAATTTTGTTAAAACTCATAGAAAAGCACTGGCATCTTAAAATCCAATTTATTCGTGGAATGGAATCCACTTCGAGCCTGTTAAAGGGATGGAACCCTAAGTAGGATGGAACCTACAAAAAATCTAGTGGAACATTGTTTTGTATCCACTAATTTTAATTCAAATGATTTTACAAAATTATCTTGTTTTCAAAATGATTTCAAAACTTTCCTTTTAAAAGATTCAAAACCCTCTATCCCGATTTTAAATAATTTTAGCCTCAAAATTATCTTTAATTTCAAAGTCAAATTACTCCTGATTTTAAACTATCTTTTAATATAATATATTTAACTTTTAAATATTTATACTTAAGATTTAAATATAAAACTGTAGTTAAATTTTATATATATTATCCTCTATATTTACTTATGTATTTTAACCATAGTTAAGTATATTAGAAAAGTTTAAAATAGTTTTAATATAAGATAAAGGTTATTTTTAAAGAAAATCAAATCATCAAAAATTCCTTTTGGATGTCGACATGCCTATGGTGACCATGTCGACATGGCGTCAGTTGAGTTTAAAATTTAAATTTCAAAAGAAGTGTCTATTCGCCATAACTCTTCACGAATGGACATGGTTGTTGTTCTTTTATAAAAAGGGGTTAGTTTCAACGAATTTGATATTAGATTTTCTGGCTTTTCACTCCTCTTCTTCTTCTTCCACATTTCTTAATACATATTCTTACCATTACTCTGCCGAAATCAACATTGAATCGAACTCGATCTTTTCTAGTTTGATTCTCTATCACTATCTCAACAAGGTTCTCAGTGCTATTCAGAGTTATAGGCTTCTTTGTAATCTATTAAGTGAGAAAAGGTGTGGTTGTGGCCTTGAAAATCAATCAAGCGAGATAAGGTATGATTGTAGCCTTGGTAAATCAATTGGGTACACTTGTGGCCCAGAAATCAAGTATCCGTTCCCAGAGGATTGTGATTCTGGAGGGTGTACCTCGTAGCCTTCAAATCGAGGGTGTAATTGTACAATTGCTTTTGAAAGGAAATCCATACTTGTGTTGCGGGACTGGATGTAGGGTAACTCCGAACCAGTATAAAATCCGGTGTGTTCTTTCCTTTATTGCTTTTACTTTATTTTTACATTTGTGTTTGTTTCTGTGATCATATATGTGTCTGTATATTGCGTACATCCGTGTTCAATTCAACACAAATTCAAAAAGATTTAGTAATTCTTTATAAACACTATTCACCCCCCTCTAGTGTTAGTCCTAGCCTTAAGAACCGTAATCCGCATTTCTTTCAAAATCCTTCAAAATACATCCATGGTAAAACCTGAATCAGTTGGCTGCCCATAAAAATTTAAGCACCCAATAGTTTTATGGAAAGAAAATAAAACCCCGGGTCGGACATGCGTCGGGTGTGAGTAAACTCAAACAACTGCATTATTATGTTTAAAAGCCTTTTAAAATCAAATGTATCTCATAAGACCACACTACACATAAATACGGATGAGATTTTACCTTATAATAACTAAAACACTTTTTATAGAAAATCTGGTGATAATATAATAATGTACAGAGGTTAAAGTAAAATATGAAAATAGCTGAAATGCTTGTATCTTACATTTCAACATAGTTGGACATAATCAAAACCGTACAGCGTTTATTGAAGAATGGATTCCAAACTATGACAAGGCACCGGGGAACTACCTGTCATGGTACACGTCTATAAAATGTACCGAGGACCTCACGAAGATCTCGTACCATCACCAAGATCCCGTTTGATGAGGCTTGAGGTTATATTTTACTTTTTTGAATAGCAAACCTACTTAGAATGCTAACACTGCCCTCCAAGCAGCAATGCAGTGTCAGCATTCATCCATACGAGTTGTCTAGGATAAGGACAAATCGAAGGCACTACTTCAACTACATCTGTTTTGGATAATCCTCAAGATTAATAGCAAGTAGTCCATGCACTTCAATGGCACCGACTTTGGTTCCATATTCTTCAAGATGTCTTCTTTTCGAAATGCTGGAGTTAGATTGAAGTGGTTTTCGGATAACATATCTGGTCCTGGTCTCTTCGAAACAATTTTCGGTAGTTTTCAGTAAACTCAACCTTGGTTTTTTAGGAAATAGAAAGACAAAAGATGACAGTGGAGTTCACCTCCTAACCGGTTGTGGACAGATTTCCTTATCATCTTCCTAGAAGAACGAAATGAGATTCATACACATAGTACAACATCATTGAGAATTATTGTGCTATATAATTCACATGTTTCTCCTAGATATTTCCAAAGATACGTTTAATTCCAGATTTTGATAATCTATTATTTAATTATCATATAAACAATCATTCAACATTGATTCAATTCCATACAAGATTCACTACCCTTTATTAATTAATCTTTCATTAATAAAATCACTTTATAAAACTTGATCAAAAGATCTTTACACAACACTATTTCTAAAGTCCTTACTACTCCTTTTTACTTTGAAAAAATTTATGCTTATCTTAGGAGTATAAATATATCATCAAAACGTTTGGAAAATTCCTCCTTTCAAATTCCTTTTTTTTTGAAAATATTACTTACTATAAACTGATCCATTTATCCTTTGTAAAAAGTTTATTTTAAAAGCTTACTTCACATTTAAATACATTTATAAATTTCCAAGTTCAATTTATAAAACACTTTTATAAGTCTACAAGTCAATTACAAAGCCTCTTTAAAAACCTCTAAAGTCGTTTATAAAACATGTTCCCATCTAAAATTCCCTCGATAAATCTTCTTTAGGAAAAATCCTTTACAAAATATCTTTTGCAACTCATCCTTTTAAATCACTTTAAATAAACCTTTTTACTTGGTAAAACCCCTTTTTATAAACAAATTATTATGTATAAATACCTTTATAAAATAATAATATCTTAAAAATCATTTATAAACTTTAAACTCATATTGATTGAAGAATTAAAGTTAATTCAAAACCATACTTTATAAATTCAAAAAGAGCTTAGCAATCCCATTGATACCTATTTAAGTTACCACATAGTTTCAATTTAGTTCCAAGTCACTTGTTAATTATTTACATAGGCCAACATACATGTAAATCAAATCCATTATCAAATCAATGAAGAACATATTAATACAACTCAACCAACATATACATGTCCAAACAACATAATAGTAGGATGATGATTTGTCCCGCTAAATAGTTGTCCAAAACAATTCAATCAATTCATAACAGAACGAGAAATTATTTCGCTAAAACACACGTCCACACAAACAACAATTACATTATAGGAGAACGGTGATTTATTCTGCTATCACATGTCCACACAATCGTACTATTTACATCATAACTGATTCACAGTTATATGGTTCCTTAATGGTATCGACACTTGAATCCCTTGTATTCAAAATCATCTTTGAAAGAAGTTCCTTTCAACGACTTTTATTCTTGGAAAATATAGGATTTAAGACTTTAGACCTTTTTTAAAATAATTAATTACAAGTAAACTCTTATGTAAATCTTAATTAATCTTAATTAAATTAATATAAATTAATAATTAAACTTTAATTAAATAACATTTATCTATCATTAACTTTAATTAAGTAATAATTAAGGAAATAATTAACTTTTATATAAATTAAATAATTAACCCTAATTAAATAATAATTCAAATAATTAAACTTGATTAAATAAAGATAATTACCCTTTTAACTTAATTAATCATTAATTAAAACTTCTTAATTAATTAATCATTAACTTACTTAATTATTACTAATTACTTACTACTTACTTAATTTAATTACTAATCAATAAATAAATAATTCTCCTTAATTAATTAATTAATTATCAGACATACTTAATTAAGTAATAATAAACTTTTATACTTACCAATTAAGTTTGAATATGGTTTTTCAAAATCATTAAAAGAATCACTTTTGCATCCACAGCGACTATCTCTATGGATGCAATTACCTATAATTACTTTTCTAAGTTATCATCCAAAAATTCATTTTTCACCTTTTACTTCCCTTTAACAAAGAAAGAAAGGATTTTGAAATCTTGAATCAAAGTTAGAAACTAAAATGGAAACATTTCATAAACCAAACTAGTAAACTGTTTGATTTTTGAAAATGGATCTCAAACCCTTTTAACATCTCTAGTTCCCTTATTCTAAACTATTCGACCAAAATTCAAGAATATATGTGTATACTGAATCACAACGTTACCATATCACATCAAAGGTCACAACTTTATAGCCAAACATATTGCTTAAACCATTATTTCAAATCTAATGCCAAACTATATATTAGCAACATGCATATCATCCAAACTATACCATAATCCAACCAACAACGTTATACATATATAACCATATAACCAATATATATAAAATAATATTCTTTTCCAAGAAGTTAATAATTTACTAGCCATTTAGCTTTCTAAATCTTTTCTAAAACTTGGAATACTTTAGACTTGTAGAGCTTGGAAAACCGAAAAACAACTTGAAAATAGGACATCTTTCCCTCGACTTTTCGCCATGTTCCTCTTGTAATTTTGGAAAGTGGTCAAAAGAAAAGTTCTTGAAAATTTTTCTCTCTACAATTTAAAAAAAGAATCACTCAATTTTGTTTTTTTTGAGGAAGATATGGTCAAAAGAAGGAGTGCTATTTTCAGACTAGAAAATCTTAGTCCAAAAAATAGTCTGAAAGAAATGCATTTTTGCCATAGATAAGTTCAAAATTTGAAAATGTAACACCAATATAAGTTGTATCCACTGAAATTTCATGGTTTCCCATTTGGATAGGATATGAGAAAAATATGATAGGAGGAATATGAAGAAAAATGGAAGGAGGAAAGGGTTATTTATAAGCAAGAAATTTGTTTACCTAAACACCCCTTGTCCTTTACCCTCCACCATCTTGTGCTACCTCACCAAGATTGTCCCTCTCCTAAAACATCATGTTGCAACATATTAAAACATGTTTGTACTCAATTGTGCTTATGTCGTGAAAGACATCTTTATGTTATATAATATATTAACTGTTTATAATAAAATCTTATCTTATTTTATACACACATACATACTTAAGTGTATATACATGTACACATATGCATTTCTATGTCAAAATATTTGTAAATGCATGCATGTGTGTATACCAAAGTGTTATAACATTTTTGATAACTTTTAGACGATGGAAAATCGAAAATTCGAAAAACGAATTCCAGTCACATTTTCTATTTTTCATCGAACTATATATTTCTGTAAATAAATTTTGAATACTATTCCATAATTATTATTTATCATTTAAAAGGGTTTTATTTCCATTATAGAATCAATTATTTGAATATTCAAAATTAATGAAATATTCACAAATCAAAGCAGCAAAATTCTGGGTCGTCACATTCTTCCTCCCTTAGAAGAATTTCGTCCTCAAAATTACATCTCAACCTAACCCAAAAAATACTTAACACCATACATCTATTCGAATGATGTACGTAGATCATTCTTATACAAAAATATGATTTGATAACTGTGATGCCATACCTCTATACTCACGCTAGCCAAGGACACTACGGAGTAATGCCATCAACTACTGTTGAGGAGCGACCATCCGTGTAATTGCTTTGTGCGAGCACCGATATGTCAGATAGTATAACATGCATCAAGAACTCCGACATGCCGATACAAACTCAAAGCTATTACATAGCGGCTATATGGTCTTCAGAAACAAATATTGAAATAAACATAACATAAACCAGTCACAGATATCCATATCACAAAGGCGAAAATAGATATGAATATATCACATAGAAGTGTACATCAGAGTAGTGGTCAAATAAGATCCACAATATCGCAAAAGAATAGATACAAGTGCTACACCAAAGAGTATGTATACATCAAGGAGTCTCTATCTCGAATGTATAACAACAAAAACTACCAATCTAATATAGTTAGACAAAAGTCAGATATGATGATCCCAGATAAGGATTCAAGCAGAAGCACCTGTAACATTTCGATCTGACCCGAGTATTATTTAATATGAAAATAATAAACGGATCAGTCTAGCTATAAATACCAGATAAAAATGAGATAGAATAAGAGATATAGCAAAAACGTATTAATAATAATAATGCCATACTGTGATAAGTATGCATTTGAAAATCAACCAGAGATTATTCAATATCACAAGAGTCTTCTCATAGATCAAAAAAAGAAAACCATACTCTTTATTTTTATTCACCAAGTCAGAAATATTGGCAAACATCTCAATGCCAATCATAAAAGTTGTTGAAACACAATTTCACCAATGCACAAATATTGATAAACTCATCAATGTAAATCACTAAAATTAGTGAGACACAAATTCTAAAAACTATCAATTAGAAATCCAGAAATCACAAGAAGGGGAGACCTATCACAAAACGAAAACATGAAAACTCGCCAACATGTGTATCAAAAAACGGAACGCTATTCCATGGTTGCTAACCATTAATTTTGAGCCGAGGCTCCACAAACTGTCCGAAGACCATGGGTCGCTACCCCACCAATTTTGAGCCGAAGCTCCACAGAAACGGGGTTTAGTCTCCATCGCAGACAAAGAGACAACGCACATTGCTAGTCTAAACCACAAAATGATCATCAACGATCATCAAGAAGTGTCAATTACACTAACCTAGTAAATAAGTGAATTTAACTTCATGTCCCATAACCACTGGCTTAACTTAAATATTTACGAACAAATTGTAGATTCCCACTCATAAATTGTCAGAAGAGTTTCAATCGAATAAGTCCAAAAATTAACCGACGAAGTAAACGCAAGCGTTTCATACCACTTGTTTTACTAAGCCGTTTAATTAGATTTATCAAACGAATGAAGTAAAGGTTTTTATATACTAATAGATTGAAAAATGGTCTTAAAAGTGAACTTTGTATCAAAAATAGAGTTGAAATCATCTTTGTGAAAGGATTTGAATATTTACTACTAGTATTGAAACCTTTGCATTTTAAAGTGACAAGCCACAGAAAAGATTGTATAAACAATCAATCACCAAAAATTCACATACGAAGACGTAAATTAAACCCAATGAAATCGATACCAAACCCATCAAAATGGATATTCCAAAAAATCCAAAGAAAGAACTCATCAAAGTCGATAATAGTGATAACAACTAGTCGGATCGACCAAAAATCGATTAACATTGGAGTTTTACTCAAAATTAGGCAAATAGGAAGATATGCACAGATCCAGACGCCTGGTTTTGGTTTCTGGAAATATTCCAAAAAACCAATCAAACGTCTGAAATCTCAAATCAGACGTCTGACCTCCTTTCAGACGTCTCAAACGATAATTCAGACGTCTGAAATTAGTCACTGCCCTTTTTTATTTTTCTACCGTGTATAATTTCCTCCAGGAGGCAAAACTAGACATCTGGCATTGGTACCAGACATCTGAACTCATGGTTAGGGCAACAATTTGCCTAGGCCATGATGGCCAAAACAATTTCGGGAGCGATCGAGCGAGCAACGGTGACTAAGGATTTATGCCAAGTGACAACCCGGTCTTGTAGGCTCTTCAATGCATCCCAAACAACATATTCAAACATCCTTAGTAGGATTTTCACAAAATTGGACTTCAAATCCAAAAATTAGTAAATCACCAAATCAATTCAAATAAAAAGTAAATGATCATGAATAGATGTTAGAAATTCATACCTAACCACGAAGATAGATATAGGCATAGATGTGAGATAAAAATCTCACATTTTACATAAAAACAAGGAAGAAGAAGCTTGAAAACAAAGGAGGATCAACCAATTATCAATCTCAACTCTAAAAGCTCCAATCTAAGATAATAAACAATATTTCCCAAATTAGGTTGTAGGAAATTTCTAAAATTGGAGAGAGATTTAGATGAAGAAGAAGAAGGAGAAGCTTACCTTAGCTTCTGTTTGAATTTGGAACTAAAACTTGGATTTTCTAAAGAAACTAGGGCTTAGGATTTTAATTTTCAATCTCTTCCACCATATTTGCTAAAGCTTGAGTTGTAGGAAATATTATGAAGGAATGAAGAGGAGTGGAGTTGGGTTGATATGTTAGGTTAATGGGCTGAAACCCAAGCCCAAAACCCTAAGTGAAAAGGTCGAAATTTTAGCTAGCTCCAAACATATCGATGTTTATACTCAAAAAGGTCGCAAATGCCATTTTGGACTCAATGGAAGTGGTCTTGAGTCCTAATTTGATAGTTTGCACAAAATAGCATTTCAGACTATAATCCGACTAACGATGCTATATTTAAATATACAATCGTAAAATATGTGGGTTGTTACAGACTCCTCTCCTTAAAGAAATTGCATCCTCATAATATTTAAGAAAATGATAAAAAGTAACAACCATAAAAGCATATCAACACAAAAGCAATTTGAAATAAGAAGTTCACCTTAAAGAGCACGAGAAAGTAAGTCCATATGTGTTCGCTCGATGAATTCTCTTGATTCCCAAGGGCAATCCTTAGGATTTGAGGACCATTGAACTTTCACAAGAGGGACATCTTTATTTCGAAGGCGTTTTACTTCCGAAGCAATAATACGAATATGATGTTGCTCATAAGTCAAATTAGGCGAAACTTCAATTTCTTCCACAACACCGGGCTCAAGAATAGAATCGGAATCTCGAAGGCATTTCCATAATTAGAGACGTGGAATACGTCATGAATAGTAGAAAACTGAGCTGGAAATAAAAGGCGATAAGCCATGGAACCAATATGTTCGATGATAGGAAATGGACCAATATATCGAGATGCTAATTTTCCCGGTCGAATGAAACCACAACACCCTTCATAGGGGAAACACGAATAAACACAAAATCTCCCACGGAAAATTCTAATTTCCTCCTTCGGTTATCGGCATAGGTTTTTTCCTACTTTGAGCTTCTTTCATCCTATGACGAATAAGGTCAATCTTTTCTGTGGAATCACGAATAAATCTGGACCTAAAACCAGCTTCTCACCGGCCTCAAGCCAACAAGAAGGAGATCGACATGACCTTCCATAGATTGCCTTGAAAGATGCCATACCAATACTAGATTGGAAGCTATTATTATAGGAAAACTCAACAAGAGAGATATTATCTTCCCAACTTCCACCAAAATCAATAACACATGCACGAAGAAGATCTTCAAGAGTTTGATTCACACGCTCGGTTTGTCCATCAGACCGAGGATGATAAGCGGTGCTAAAATTAAGCTTCGTTCCCAAAGCTTTTTGAAGACTCTTCCAAAATCCACTAGTAAACAATGGATCACGATCGCTAACAGTAGAAGTAGGAACTCCATGTAATTTAACAATTTCTTTAATAAAGAGTTTGGCCAAAAGAGGTGTGGTCCGCTTGGACCGAACGGGAATAAAATGGACGGATTTTGTAAGTCTATCAACTATCATCCATAGGCTATCATGGCTCGAACAAGAACGGGGAAGTCCGTCAATAAATTCCATGAAGACTTGATCCCACTTCCAAATTGGAATGTCCAAAGTTTGCAATAACCCACCGGGCCTTTGATGCTCGGCCTTAACGAGTTGGCAAGCCATGCAACGCTTAATGAAGTTAGCAATATCAGATTTCATTCCATTCCAATAATAAAGTCGCTTCATATCCGCGTACATTTTACTACTACCAGGATGAATGGTAAATTTAGATCGATGAAAATCTTCTAAAATGTCTTTATGAAGATCACTAATATTTGGTACGACAAGTCTACCAAACTTTCGAATACCGCCACGAGGATCAATATCAAAGTCTTTCAAACCTTCAATATCAATTTTATCACTAAAATTTTGGCTAAGAAGAGCCGATTCAGGATCTAGCTTTTAAGCTTCAAGGATGCGGTCTAAAAGAGAGGGATGAGCCTCAAGGCTACATAAAATGAGAGATGCACATAAATTGGATTCACGATCTCGAATCTCACAAGTGGATAAAGTCTCAAGATCATTCCATTCGGATATCATCATAGAAACAACCGCTTGTTGCTTACGACTAAGGGCATCGGCAACATGATTTCCCTTTCCGAGAGTATAAAGAATATCAAGATCATAAGATGCGAGGAACTCGAGTCACCGTTGTTGATGTAGATTAAGTTCCTTTTGAGAAAATAAATACTTCAAAGATTTATGATCGGTGTAGAGAAAATTTTTTCTCCCAAAAGATAATGACGCCAAATTCTAAGGGCGAAGACAATAGCCGCGGGCTCTAAATCATGAGTGGCATATAGAGTCTCGGCAGGCTTTAATTGCCTAGAAGCATAAGCAACAACTCATTCCCTTTGCATGAGAACGGCACCCAAACCAACACGACTAGAATCAATATAAACAACAAAATCTTAGTTCCCTTCGGGAATCATAAGAATATGAGCATCGGAAGGGAGTTCTTTTAATTTTTGAAAAGAAGCTTCATATTTTTCCGACCAAATGTATTTAACTTCTTTCTTTGTCAAGCTAGTAAGAGGCATGACAATTTTAGAAAAATCTTTTATGAATCGATGGTAATAACCCACCAATCCAAGAAAACTATGGATTTCCGTCACACTCTTCGGTCTCTTTCAATCTTGAATCGCTTCAATCTTTGAAGGATCCATGGAAATTTCGGATTCAGAAATGATATGACCAAGAAATTTCACATGAGATTGCCAAAAGGGGCACTTAGAAAATTTTGCTTTCAATTGATTGCTCCTAAGAGTTTCCTACACAATCCGAAGATGTTTTTCATGCTGATCCTCGGTTTTAGAATAGACAAGAATATCATCTATAAAGATGAGAACAAATCAATCGAGGAAGTCTTTGAAAAATCAATTTATAAGGTCAATGAAATAAGATGGAGCATTCTTTAAACCAATTGGCATAACAAGCCATTCATAAGATCCATAACATGTATGGAATGATGCCAAAGTAATGTTATCCTCTGCATATGAAGCTGATGAAAACCGGTTGCTAAGTCCAACTGTGAAAAGACTCTAGCACCGCTAAGTTGATCGAATAAATCATCAATCCAAGGTAAAGGATGTTTATTCTTGATATTAAGATCATTAAGCTTGCGGTAGTCAATGCAAAGCCTAAGTGTACCATCAGATTTATTCATAAAAATAGCAAAAGCTCCCCAAGAAGAGGAACTAGAACGAATAAATTGCTTCTCTTCCAATTCGGATAATTTTTTGCGCATCTCCTCATTTTCTTTATTGGACATACGATAAGGATGACGAGTAATAGGTAAAACTCCATGAATTAGATTAATTCTAAACTCCATTGCTTGCCTTGGTGGTAATCCTAAAACGGGCTTAAATATGTCGGAAAATTCACGAACAATGTGAATAAGAGAAATGACATCTTCCTCATCATCATTATCGTCATCATGGGGATTTAAAGAATATAAAGATGCTGTCAAGTTGGAATCTGAATCTTTAAGAACAATAGAAATCTGCTTAACAGATTGAGGGTGTCGTACATAGGATATAGGCTTCATATCAGTTAAGCCAATCCATTCCCAAAATCATTCCGAAGCCTAAGTAACGCCTGACATTCAATTCGGCTCGGAAGAAAAATCACACAAAATAATCTCGACATCTTTACAAAGCAAACAGAGTGTTGCGGATCCACCAACCGGATTCGCAATTCTTAAAGAAGTCATTAAATCCATAACACTCAAAGAAAAAGTATCAACAAGTTCTTTTCGTATAAAAGAATGGGATGCACCCGTATCAAAAAGAACTCGAATAGGTTGGTCATGAAACATAATAATGCCATCAAGGAAAGAATGAGAAATACCTTGACCACGAGAAGTTTTACTAGGGGCTTGCATAACATTTAGCTTTCTCTCCTTCTTGCTTTGAAGTTTGGGACATACAGATATATAATGACCCGAACTTTTGCAATAGCGACAAGCAAGAGGCTTTGAACACTTATTTGCATAATGGTCTTTAGAACCGCAATTGTAGCATTGCCCTCCACTAATGGTAGGAGTCTTTGCTATTGGAGTTGCTTGCTTCCCTTTCTTGTAGGGATAAGGACCTTTGAACTTATTAGGCCTCTTCTTGTTGTTGTTGAAGTTCGGTTTGGCACTCCCAACTTCAACATCACTCTCTTTATTCGCCTCTTCAAGTCGAAGAGCGATACCAACAAGTTGATCAAAATAAACTTCCAGCTTCATAAGTAAAGGCTTTTTAAGATTCTTATTCAAGCCATAGACAAACTTCTGATTTTTCTTCAATGGGGTATTTATATATTCAACCCCGTATTTAGAAAGAGATTCGAAAGATGCGACGTAGTCCGTCATAGAAGATTCATCTTGAACAAGGTCTACGAAACGCCGGGCCAAAGTTACCTTTTCAGCTTCCGACACAAATTTAGATTCAAATCTTTCTAGAAATTGCTCCCAAGTAAGATCCGCTTCAATAATTTCAGAAATAAGAAGCTCATACCAATCTAATGCTCTTTCTTGGAGCATGCTAGAAGCCACTTGGACTTGATGAAGATCAATAAGATTCATGCGAGAAAAGATGCGATCGCATGTTCTAGGCCAAGCTTGGACTTCGATAACGCCATCGGAACCCCTGATTGGTTTTCCACACAAATTTGTATAATCAATGCACAGGCATGCAAATCCGGATTTTGCGTGAGTAGGCTCTGGATTAGGTCCGAAAGCTTGAGCATTCTTTACCGGATCAAGAAGCTATTGGACGGACATAAATACTCCATCCTCAGAGTAGCACTGTATTGATCGATGCTGGGATAGCCTGGTCTAACCACTTCTCTTCTTTAAGAAAGAAAGAAACAAGAAGAAAAAGGTTAATCTGAGAACGAATATCAAACAATCATGATTGATAAAAAAAGACAACACAAAGAAAATAGGATAGAACAGGTCCAATGACTCGAATAAAATCCTAGGGCACGACTCCTAAGAAGAACTTAGGACGATGATCCTTGCTAGAATATTCTACATTGTTTCGAAGTTTGGCTCTGATACCATGCTGTGACGCCCCACCTCTATACTCACACTAGCGAAGGACACTACGAAGTAATGCCGTCAACTAGCACAAAGAATAAGGCTGTTAAGGAGCGACCATCTGTGTAATTGCTTTGTGCGAGCACTGATATGCCAGATAGTATATCATGCATCAAGAACTCTGACTTGCCGATACAAACTCAAAGCTACTACACAGTGGCTATGTGGTGTTCAGAAATAAATATAGAAATAAACATAATATAAATCAGTCGCAGATATCCATATCACAAAGGCGGAAATAGATATGAATATAACACATAGAAGTGTACATCAGAGTAGTGGTCAAATGAGATCCACAATATCATAAAAGAATAGATACAAGTGCTACACCAAAGAGTATGTATACATCAAGGAGTCTTTATCTCAAATATATAACAAAAAAAACAACCAATCTAATGTAGTTAGACAAAAGTCAGATAATGATGATCCCAGATAAGGAGTCAAGCAGAAGCACCTGTAACATCTTGGCCTGACCCAAGTATTATTTAATAAGAAAATAACAAACGGATCAGTCTAGCTATAAATATCAGATAAAAATGAGATAGAATAAGAAATATGAAAAAAAGTACGATAACAATAATGCCATATTGTGATAAGTATGCATTTGAAAATCAACCAGAGGTTATTCAATATCACAAGAATCTTCTCATAGATCAAAAAAAGAAAACCATATTCTTTATTTTTATTCACCAAGTCACAAATATTGGCAAACATCTCAATGCCAATCGTAAAAGTTGTTGAAACACAAATTCACCAATGCACAAGTATCGATAAACTCATCAATGTAAATCACTAAAATGGGTGAGAAACAAATTCTAGAAATCATCAATTAGAAAACTAGAAATCACAAGAGGAGGAGGCCTATCACAAAATGAGAGCATGAAAACTCGCCAACACGTGTATCACAAAACGGAACGCTATTCCATGGTTGCTAACAATTAATTTTGAGCCGAAGATCCATAAACGGCCCAAGACCATGGGTCGCTACCCCACCAATTTTGAGCCGAAGCTCCACAGGAACGGGGTTTAGTCTCCCTCGCAGACAAAAAGACATCGCACATAGCTAGTCTAAACCACAAAATGATCATCATCGATCATCAAGAAGTGTCAATTACACTAAGCTAGTAAATAAATGAGTTTAGCTTCATGTCCCATGACCAATGGCTTAATTTTAATATTTACGAACAAATTGTAGATTCTCACTCATAAATTGTCACAAGAGTTTCAATTGAACAAGTCCAAAAATTAATCGACGAAGTAAACGCAAGGGTTTCATACCACTTGTTTTACTAAGCCGTTAATTAATTTCTCAAACGAATGAAGTAACGGCTTTATATACTAATAGATTGGAAAAAGGTCTTAAAAGCGAACTTTGTATCAAAAATAGAGTTGAAATCATCTTTGTGAAAGGATTTGAATATTTACTACTAGTATTGGAACCTTTGCATTTTAAAGTGACAAGCCACAGAAATGATTGTGTAAACAATCAATCACCAAAAATTTACATACGAAGACGTGAATTAAACCCAATGAAATCAATACCAAACCCATCAAAATGGATATTTCTAAAAATCCAAAGAAAGAAGTCATCAAAGTCGATAATAGTGATAACAACTAGTCGGATCGACCAAAAATCGATTAACATTGGAGTTTTACTCAAAATTAGGCAAATAGGCAGATATGCACAGATCCAGACGTCTGAGGGGTTGATCCAGACGTTGGATTTTGGTTTCTGGAAATATTCCAGAAAACCAATCAGACATCTAAAATCTCAAATCAGACGTCTAAAATCTCAAATCAAACGTCTAACCTCCTTTCGGACGTCTGAAACGATAATTAGACGTCTTAAATTAGTCACTGCCCTTTTTTATTTTTCCACCGTGTATAATTTTCTCCAGGAGGCAAAACCAGACGTCTGGCAATGGTATCCAGACGTCTGAACTCCTGGTAAGGGCAACAATTTGCCTAGGCCATGATGGCCAAAAGGATTTCGGGAGCGATCGAGTGAGCAACGACAATTAAGGATTTACGCCAAGCGATAACCCGGCCTTATAGGCTCTTCGATGCATCCTAAACAACATATCCAACCATCCTTAGTAGGATTTTCGCAAAATTGGACTTCAAATCCAAAAATTAGTAAATCACCAAATCAGTTCAAATCAAACACAAATGATCATGAATAGATGTTAGGCATTCATATCTAACCACAAAGAAAGATATAGGCATAGATGTGAGATAAAAATCTCACCTTTTACACAAAAACAAGGAAGAAAAAGCTTGAAAACAAAGGAGGATCAATCACTCTTCAATCTCAACTCTAAAAGCTCCAATCTAAGATAATAAGTAATATTTTCCAAATTACGTTATAGGAAAATTTTGAAATTGGAGAGAGATTGAGATGGAGAAGAAGAAGGAGATGCTTACCTAAGCTTCTCTTTGAATTGGAGCTAAAACTTGGATCTGCTAAAGAAACTAGGGCTTAGGATTTTAATTTCCAATCTCCTCCACCATTTTTGCTAAAGCTTGAGTTGTAGGAAATATTATGAAGGAATGAAGAGGAGTGGAGTGGAGTTGGGTTGATATGTTAGGTTAATGGGCTGAAACCCAAACCCCTAAGTGAAAAGGTCAAAATTTTAGCTAGCTCCAAACATATCGATGCTTATACTCAAAATGGTCGCAAATGCCATTTGAACTCAATGGAAGTGGTCTCGAGTCCTAATTTGACAGTTTGCAAAAAGTAGCATTTCGGACTATAATCTGACTAATGATGTTATATTTAGATAAAATATTTAAATATACAATCGTAAAATATGCAGGTTGTTACAATTACTACTCGAATACATAACGTCACTTCTGAACTAGTATCATTCACTCAATTTTTTAGTGCGGACTCTGATCAGGCTTCTTGGTTAGGGACCTCTGTTCTCCTTACATGGTTATAATTATGATAGAAAACATTTATCCCATATCAAAAACCCTAATCAAGTGCTCGTCGTCAAGAATTGAGTAATAGATTCTTATTTAGAAAGATGTGAAACATCTCAAAGTCATGTACTCGAATTTTAGATCAAACTATATAAAAAAAGAAATGATATATATCTAACTTACGCACTTATTTAATTGGTTCTCCCTAATACCAATTCTATTTTCACTAATTTACTTATGAAAAAATTTCATAGAACTAAACTTAGGTTCAAGTGGTGTAATGCTTTACTACATCGTGAGAGTATATACCCCTATCTAATTCACTATTGCATTTTTCATTTATCTCCCTAAGAAAATTCAAGTTCCAAATAAACGGTCTTATTTCAAAAACTTTTTGAATTGAAACAATATATTTTAATTATATGTATATATATAGCCCGAGTAACTCCAAAATGATACTAAGAAACTGAGTACTACCAGACAGTATCATACACTCCCTTACTAAAAAGGGTAATACTCAAGAAAAGTGTTTACCGTCTGAACACATCTCTTCTCCAAATTTAAGTTATTTTTGAGCCACTCGAACTAGTTGACTTAACAATATTACTTTTGTTTCAAAATCTCATTTTTGAAACAATACTTTACGTTTCTCCAAAAAAACATTTACCACCCACTTGCTTTGGGTTCATTTGGATTTGAATTTGTTTCGAATGTACAATGATAAAGAGAATAGTTTACTAAACGCACTACAACGTTCGTCTAGGAAAACATTCAACCATCACTTAGAAGATTTTTCCGATCATCACAAAACAACCGAGACCTCATTCCCCCTACCCAATCCAAAGAAAATACATCTTAATTAACATTTTCATTCCTAAATTTTTTTCTTCACCCAAGAATAAATACTTTCAAGTAATACTATTATTATTTTCCAAAATCTTGAAAACATTTACCAAAAGCCCTAGGATTTAAGTTCTCGAATTTTCAACTTAAATTAATTTAATTAAAAGACACCTTCTTGCAAATTCATTTTATAATTCAAATTATCAAACCATTTTACAAATATATATTTCAAAATATTCTGATTTTTTCACAAACATCTTCTATTAAGTGAAATTTTTATCATAATATTAACATCAAACGCCTTATAGTCAAATTGTGAAACTAAATTCACAAGGCGCTCGCTTCAATATTTTTCCTATTTCTACTTACCCAACCCAAATCTTAAAAAGGAAAGCTACCTATCCACACTAACAATAGTTAGTGCTCAAACTAGACAAACATGACTAAACAAACCTTAAATGATAATACTTGAATATCATTATCTCCTAACAACAATACCTCAAAATGCTATGATATTTTTGAAATCATTATATATATAAAATATATTTCTCGGTAAAATCATTTTATTTACCTAATTTCAAAACAATATTGCGCCAGTTTGACTTGTTCAAGTGTTTGGGAACCCCTATTAACACCGTGGCGTTCGACGTCACGACCAGAGTTTCTTAGGCCACTCAACAGGTAAATCAACACAACATAAAACATTTCATATCACTAACAAATACACGTTCTTATATAATATATGCACTCATACTCATTCTAGGGTCTCACTTACCCAATCTCAAATGAGTTTATCCCATTAGGGCCAAGTTCTCGCTTAACCTTGCGTTGATACCACAATGCAACAACCTAGATTTTCGACCCTCAAAAATCGACACTTGGTCTCATTTGATCTTCTACCTAGGGGAGACACTAATCTATACTTAGATATTATGGAGAGTTCATCTCTTAGTCTCACTTGATTG
The DNA here is from genome assembly GCA_030765085.1 of Allium cepa. Taxonomy (NCBI): domain Eukaryota; kingdom Viridiplantae; phylum Streptophyta; class Magnoliopsida; order Asparagales; family Amaryllidaceae; genus Allium; species Allium cepa. Next base: position 380,935,232 of record CM060937.1, read on the forward strand.
TTGATAAATACCATTGTCTATGCTCGATATGTGGACTCCTTAATCAATTCTCTAGGTTGCTTACCTTGTCTATTATCGAGTTTAACTTGTCCAATCAATCTGGATATAGCCGGGTCAAAAGTCTTGGTAACACTTGCCCCCAAAAGTATGTCTTATTTCAAATATAACATGCTTTGAATCGAAGCAAGTTGGAGTTACCAGAAAGGATTCCGTTCGGTTTCCTGAACAATCATCATCCTTCCATCTTCCAAAGAGTTGTATCTCTTTCTTTTTGCTGTGACACTTGGTCAACATTAATCAGTATAAATCCAGGACGTAACCTTCAGTCTCTGTCAACACTTGGTTCCATTAAACTTGTTGATTGAGTTAGTCGGCCTCAATTATTTGAACTATTCTTTTCTCTTAGGAGTTCTTAGGCAATAATTCAATTTCTAACTATTTAAGAAATTGAATGTTGGGTATGCACATGTGCATGTACATCCATGTATATATTTTAATCGTCGTTGGTTCTCGAATACGTTCATATGTCAACGGGTTGTTGCCAAGAAATTGAATTAGCTTTCAATCGCTCATTTAATTAAGTGAACTAGGGACCGGTAGTGCGAGTAAAGGATCCTAAACACAAGGGATCGGCTGTTGGACCAATTTTTTTTGATATTCTATCCAAACAAGTAATAAATAATGTATCTATATGCAGACAGCACTTAGGGGATCGGTGAAGGAATGGAATTGAAAAGAACACGTAGCGGGGGATAGGATGGATGATGATCCCATAGGTGGATCTCCAACATAAGACGAACTGATATGTACAACCGAAACAAGCTCTCTGCCTTGCGAACTCGAACTCGTATTTGGGCTTGCTTGTTTAGACATGAACTTTAGTTTTTCTTTTTCTGTGTGAACTTGCCTTATATTCTTGCATATATGAACACTTTTTGCCTAGATGAATACTTGCTTTGTGACCTTGGGTTTGAACGCATGCACCTATATACCCGTTTGGACTTGAACTTAACACTTGTTTGTTTGAATGTGAATTCAGATGTATGCATATGCCCTAAACATTAATGATATGCGTCGATAGCCGATCCCTTGAATTTGAACGTAACTGTTGCGCATAACCATCGATGTGAAATCCAGTAGGGACGGTAAGCGATGATGGTCACTCCGATCGAATGCTCGAGTTTCGCCATAAATATCATATAATATTGAACTGCATTGCACTGCATAACATTACACTAAACTGCATTTAGCACAGGGGAATAGATTAATTTATCTAACAACGAATATCTGTTGAGTTTTATAGTTATGGATTCTAAGCACTTTAAGTGATTATCTGCAATGGTTGGACTCAAGCTCATAGGCACGCTGAATTAAATGCGGAGTAGAGTTTAGCCTTGTGTTGCATAAAGCTGCATAGCTAGTTTTGCTTTGAGTTCGAATCTACTTATGTATTCAGTAACGTGCTTTCCGTTCAATGTACTCGCTATCTGTTGCTCGTCATTCAGGTTGAAATGATAGTCGGTTGCTCATGAGCCTGAGCATCGATTTGATGATTCTCTCTCCAGGCATCCTTTTGGTCATAGCCTCGAGTCGTTTAAACATTGTACATGAGTCACAGTATCGAGTTGTCATAGTCAGTTCTTGGATGATCACACTTCTGCCCGTAGTCTCAAGTTGATAGATGTACTGCAGGTACGGTCGAGCCTTGTCCTAGTTGTGTCTATACTCAGGTCTAAGTTCCAAAGACTCAGAGTTGATTGATGAATGGTCGAGTCATATTCATTTTGATTCTATCTTATGCTCCCCAAGTTAGGGGCAAATGTCGATAAGTGGACGAGCAAGTCATGTTCCTTTAAGTTTTCTACTCTTTCTATCAAATCCGAGGTCAGAGTAAGTTGATGATACGCTAAGTCATGCCTATTCTAAATTGTATTTTGGTTTTTTTCATTCTCGGGGAAGCCTTGGATGCTTCGTCGGATTTCAGGTATGAGATGAGTACCGGACGGTCAATCATGACCACTTTTAGTGTAGATGTCACCATATTCTGGGTAGAAACTAAAGAATGGTTAGTTAAGTCACGTCCATTTTGTGATTCATGCTTCCCTTGTCACATCAAGTAAACAAACTAAGTGATGGATGGCCTGGTCACATCCATTTGTAGTTGGTGTGGATGACATTAACCGTAGATCCGACGCCACGATATAGAAGCTTTGTATTGATATTTTCCGTTGATACGGTGGAACGATAAAGTCGGTCGACGTTGTTCTGATTGGTTTTGTGTTAAGGCCTCCTAGCGATCATTGCTTTACGTCGTAAGAACACCAAGCCGGATCTATAGTCAGCCGTCATATTCAATTTTTAACAGTTTGTACTCCTGCTGCCAGTCTGGGGTTAGCAGAGTTATTTTGTGCACGGTCGAGTCATGTCCTTTTGATTTTGTACTCTTCATGTTGGGTTTGGGCCAGAGATGGAGAATGAATGGTCGATTCACATCCATTTGTTTTTTATACTCCTATCCGTGCTTTGGTGACCAGAGTTTGTTGATGTATGGTCGGTCGCACCCATTTGGTGTTTATACTCCTGCTCGCGTTCTGGGAACTAGAGTTATCGATGGGCGATCAAACCACATCCATTTCTTTATATAGGCTCCTTCTGTCAAACTCAGAACAAGAGGCGATGAGTGGAAGGTCAAACCACGTCCACATGGTGAGTTTATACTCCATCTGTTAAGGCAGGTTGGAATTAGCGAATAAACGGTCGAGTCATGTTCATTCGTGGTTGGATGGGCAGTCACATCCATTTAGAATTGGATGGTTAGTCACATCCATTTTATGAATCTGGCTCTTCCTGTCGGTCGAGGAAGAAATTTAGTACTGTATTTTCGGAGCACATCTGAATAAATTTGCTATGGGTCCCGTGCCAACGACAAGAGTTGATGCACGGACAGTAGTGTCACGTCTATTTTATACCGAATGGTCTGGTCATATCTAGTTTTTTCTCTTATACTGGTTCATACATAGGGAATATAGTTTGTTGATGGGTAGTCGAACAACGACTATTTGGAGTTTATTTCTAATCCACACCGAGGGACCAGAGTTAATTGATGGACTGTTGAACCATGCCCATATTATAGTGTTTATACTCCTCCCATCAGATTCCGGTCAAAGGTGATGAATGAATGGTCAAATCACACTAATTTGTTTGTATTTATACTCTAGCCCACACTCTAGAAACTATAGTTATTCGATGGACGACCGAACTGCATCCATGTTGTGTTTGTACTCCAGTTCGCACTGGGTGACCAAATTTGGTGACAGATAGTCAAACCGCATCTGATTTTGGGTTTGGATTTTGGGCTTACTGATGTCCGGGAAAGCGTTGAATAGTTCGCAGTACATCATGCGCAAGCAAAGTCATGTATGGGCAGATCACATCCTCCTTGGATTGGACGGTCGAATCACATCCAATTGAGCTATCAAACTGCCTCTACGTCCAAGGAAGGATTCGACACACGAACGGTCGTACCGCATACACTTTCATTGGATCCTATTTCTACGTAGCTTTGGGAGTAAGATGAAGGTTCTGGCGAACTTCGATCTTGAGAAGGGGAGCAAATGGTCAGATGCATCTACTTTGAGTCATGTATTTTCCTCTAAGTCAGAAGCAAGAGTTGGAGAGCGGACAGTCGAGCCATGCCCACTTTATGATTTGTGCTCTTCTGGTCGGGTAGAGGAAGAGAGTTGAAATGAAGGCTCTTAATTGTTAGTGAGCAGGCGGTCAGTCCAAGCCCCTTTTAAATCGGACTCCAGCCTTAATGAGTTATGGTCAAGGAATGATTGTTTCTCCAAACTCTAGACTCGAGCTAGGGTGTGGATTGTCAGATCATATCCACTTTAAGTCTTTTTTTGGCCTTCTGGGTCAAACACGGAGGTTAATAAGTGGACGGTTAGTCGCCTCTGTTCTGCAGTGGAGTTTGATCTTGCTGGGCTCAGGGAAAGGTAGGGGCATTTTGTTGGAATTGAAGCACATAATAGGAAGTGGATGGTCGAGTCACACCCAAGTCCGCGTCAAGTTCTTACCCCGAGTCAAGGAAGCTAACGAGCTATTGAATCACAATCATCTTGATGATACCGCAAAGGTCCGATCATAATTTGTGGAGATTGATTGGTGCCTACCTCTGGCCACCTTGCTCCAACCCCTTCTCTGTTGGAAGTCGACCATCGGCAGTCCTGTCGATAACCAAAGGTCTTTATTGATAAGGATCGGATGTTCCCTGCTCGCAATCCTATAGGGCTTACACATACTATTGAAGCTTTCCTTTTCATGTCAACTCTTCGATCACATCTTGGAGGTGTCTGCAACTGCCACCGTTATAGCCGTACGTCTAATGAAATATGTAATATTTCCAGGATTTCTTCTGGGTTTCGCTGGACTCTCTCTGGGCTGGCTTCCTTTATTGCTTTGAGTCGTGAGTCTCCTAGTGGATATTTCGCTCAAATCATTCAATGGAGTGTGTGAGTCAAATTTTAGAACTCCGGATCGTCTCCTAAAACCCAAGTCCTCTTCCCTCCGTTTTGAATTCCTTCAGCCAATGGGCCTGAATTGTTCTTTTCCCTAGTCTGCTACACCTACTGCTAAACACCAGTTTTCCTTGTAGTAAAAACGATCCGAGTAGTAGGAGGATTTCCAGCTAACCAGCCACAAAATCTATCTCGAGGTCGATTCCATTTATCAGTGCCATTGGTATGGTATTCTCGTTGGGATACTTCGATTATGGTGACGTCGAACCTTTCCAATGTAAGAATGTAGGACCATGCAATATGGATATAATAATGCAGAGTATAGCGATGTAATAAATAGTACGAAATATAAAAGCAGTAATATAATAAAAATAACACCAGAGATTTTTATACTGGTTCGGAGCACCGTCCTACGTCCAGTTTCAGACTCCTTCTGGAATTTCACTAAAAAAACAATCCTAACTTAACCCTAAGGAACGGGTATACATAATCTGGGCAGCAGAACAGACACCTGAGCAACAGAACAGGATTTTCGCCTCAGTAGCAAAAGAGGACTTCACTAATACAAAAGAATATCTAACACTGTGTTCTTGATAACATTAATTTGTCTCTGATAGTACAAACCTCTTATAATCAAATCCTCAATATGAAATGTATGTGAAGATATGAAGAGAAGGTAATGCTAAGAATCGAAGATTATGAAAGTTTATTTGAAGATTCAAAGCAGTAAAAATGTTTGTTCGCTGTTTGAATGCAAATATTAAAGCACAAGAAGAATATTATAGAGTTAGATTGAAAATCAGTGAATGTGTTGTGTTTGGGAACATGTATATATAATAGTCGAAGAGCTACTTCCATTGGTGAAGGGTTCTGACCAAAAGGAGCATCCATTTTTGTTCAGAGAAGGATTGCTTCCTTTTGCAGAAGAGGATGTCTATTCAAAATAATGACAGTTGGTCTCAGGTCAGTCGACCGGCCGTTCTTGGTCAGTGGACTGACTATGCAACATGATTTTAAAATATAAGCAGCGCATATCGTATATGTACACCAGTCAGTCGACTGGTTGATTATAGCCAGTCGACTGGCTGTGATGTTTTTATACAATATGCTCTATTTTGATTAATAATGAGAAATATGAAATGCGGACTACTTGAGGATGGATTTTAACAAATTTCTAAGACTCAATCATAAGTAATAGATGGTGAAAACATAGATTAAAAGTCTTGATAAAGCAATAGTCCTTTGATTATCTCTTTTTCTTCTAACTTGCTTTGTCATGAATCAAAACTAGTGATTCAACATTCTCCTCCTTTTTGATTGATGACAAACCTGTATATAAAAGATCCTAGAGAACAAATTTAAAAACTCCCCCTGAATATATGACACTTCTTGTACCTGCATAAAAATGATTAGGACAATTCTTCTCTCCCTTTGTCATCAACAAAAAGGAGATATAGCAAAATAGTTTCAATTAAAGTGCGGAAATAAATATCAAAGTGAGACTAATTAGTACAAGTTCCAAAGATAAACAATTAGCAAACAAACATCCAAATGTTTAAACCGACAATAAAGTTTCAAATATGCAAATAGTTCATACCATACTCACCCACCAAAAAACCTATCCCAATTATACTCTCCTTCCGGTGCAGGCTTTTTTCCTGGTCTAGAGTGCCTTGAGCACCACTGCCTGCTCCACTAGTGTCGCTATTAGTATGATGTAGACCATTTAAATCAAGGTGTTGGATGCTTTCCTTGGGCGACAGATGTTGCAGCAGTGGAAGAAGAACATGATAATGCATCCTATATAATAGAGAAGAAGCCTTTGATCTTATCAAGTTTCTTATTCATTTTCTTGAGCCTTGAATCCAATATAAGTTGATTTCGAGAAAGAAATTCAATGGATTCACGGGTGCTAGAGGAAGTAGCTAAGCTAATATCGCCTTCTTCTTGTTGTGCTTCCGGTTCTCTAATTAATGGACCACCAGATTATTATTGAGCTTGTTGATGCTTCCAATCTTCATATGCAATAATAGATGGAGGTCATGTTGGTAGCTTCATAAGATTGATGGTCCTTATATTTATCATTCCGACAGTAGAGAATTCGAAATCTGGTTGACGAACACAAGCATCTAGAAGAAGTCTCATAATATATTCTCCAAAGTAGATAACATGCTTATTCCCATGTGGGAAGGTGAGAAATTCATCCATAATACGACGTAACCAATTTACGATATATTTTCCCATATGGCATAGAGAGATTTGAAATTTTCCGGATATATTAACTCATATGAGCTGGTTCAAGGGAGAATAGATCGCATAAGCGTCTTGTGCAAGATTCTTGCTTTGGGCGGAAGAAGCTTAGAACGCAATTCAGTCATGTCATCACTCATGAACATATGACTAATTCTATCTCTTTTTCTTGGATTGCATTCGACATTATTTAAATCTATACCTTCATTTGGAGATTGAAGGATATGTGCCATTCTATCCAGAGGAAAGAAAACTTGTTTTCAACGAACCAAACTCCAGACACAATTATTTGGATTAGATGGTTGTTGGTGGCCAGGATTAAGATTTGCAAAGAAAAGTTTTACCATAAGATGATTAATGTTGGGGCGATTTGAATTATAGTCGAGGAGTGACCCTAATCCACATCTCCGCATTAATTTTTGAAGAGAGTAAGCTCCAAAATCAAAATAAACCATGAACAAGCCTTCAAAGATTCTAGAATTTTTCATCTTCTCCCATCGTTCGATTGCAGTTGCATCATATAGCCAATGAGCAACATGAGTATCAACAAAAGATGAAGAAACTTGTTTTGAACGTTTTGATCTTGGAGGAGCCATTAATTTGATGGTATTGAGAATAATTTGAAAGAAAAATGAGGGCTAGGGTTCTGGAGGAAGTAAAAAAATGAAGAAGGTAAAGTGAACAGATGGATAAAAAGGGGTTAAAAGGAAAAGACAACAGTTTTTTTTTGCACAGCCAGTCGACTGATTGGGGTAGGTCAGTCGACTGGGTGCTAACCCGAGATTTTTTACCCTGTAAATAGTCAACTGACCTATATGACTAAGTCGATTGGTCGACAACCCGAGAGTTTTTTTACCCTATAAATAGTCGACTGACCATATTTTTCAATCGACTGGCTGATAAGAAATTTTTTTATTCAAAGATTATTAAAACAAACATATACATACAAGAAATAAAAGTAAATGTAGAACAATAGAACACAAGAAGACTGATTATTTAGGAGTCTTAGGAGAACATTCATCTGGTTCAACCTTGGTGATCTTAACATGAGGTCGTAGAGGAGACCAATAGTTTTGACGTTCCCAAGAGTTTGGAGATGCCTGAGGTTGTTGTGGAGTTTGCTCCCATCGATTCCAGCTAGATGAATTTGGTTGACGAGATGTTAAGGGTTCAACAACGTCATGCTTTGGTGATTTGCCAAAGAATTTGAGGGCAATCGACTCTATAAGGCTAAGACGTCTGGAATTCATTCATTGTTCAAAATACATCTCTCTTTGTAAATTGATTTTCTCCTTTTGATAATGATGATGTCATCAAATTTTTCTTTAGTTTTTAGAGAAACAAACAGTGATCTCTGTGACTTCTTGCTTTTTGGAGAATATCCAGTGTGATATTGAGCTGGTTCATATCTAGGGGTAGGAGTCGGCAAGGATGGAGTGGAGGTACTTGAAGAATGATAGCTACTAGAAGATGTTGGTGTAGCAAAATATAACTTAGAGTTAGAGGAGTCATAAGAATCGTGAGAGGCCATTCAAAAATATTGAGGAGCTTTGAAGTTTAATGTTTGAAAGTAAGTAATTGTAAGGATGATTGAAAAATGAAAAGAATGCAGATTTATAAAGGAGATTGATCTGAGTTTGTGTGGTCAGATACGGCAATAAACTAATAACCAGAGAAAAAACATATAAAGGAATGGATGAGAAATGTTTTAAAGATGAATGGTTATGAGTTGATGAAGTATAAGAATCAGCAAGAAATATCATATAGCATAACTGGTAAAGCATGGAGTTACCAGTCATGAGACCAAAGATTGAACTCAAGCAACTACATTAATTTTTGTTGAACGAAATTTTCAAGAATAAGTAGAATCGATCTTCTAGTTGAAACAAGAAACATATATAGCTCATATGGCAATAAGAAATTATAATTCTATAACCAAGAGGTCATGAGTTCAAGTCTCTCTAGTGTCATAGAAAATTTTTATTTTGTCAAAAATGAATGAAAGTTTTTTTATATTTATATTTTATCAAATTGTGTTACGAAAACTACATAAACACAAATAGTGTGTATATATATATAAATTTATAAATCTTTAAAAGATACGATTCCAAGTTCTCGTCTTAAATTGATGAAAGTATTTTCATTTCAAGGTTTTGTAAAAATATCTGCCAATTGTTTATCACAGGAAACAAATTCTAGATTTATCAAATCCTTTTCAATATTATCATGAAGAAAATGATGACAAATGTCAATTGTTTTGTTTGTGAGTGATTGACATGATTTTTAGATAAATTTATAGCACTAGAATTATCATAGTAAATAGTTGACTTAGATAAATTAAAACCAAAATTTTGTAGTGTCTGTTGCATATAGATAACTTGAGCACATGCCAGGGCTACAGAAATATATTCTGCTTCACATGTCGATAATGAAACACGGATTTGTTTCTTACTAAACCAAGATACAAGAGACCGTCCAACGAAGTGACAAGTCCCACTTGTACTTTTTCTATCTGTCCGGCTTCCTCCAAAATCAGCATCACTATAAGACACTAATTCAAAAGGACACTCCTTTGGATAGAATAGTCCAAAATCCTTGGTTTTATTAAGATACCGCAGTAGTTTCACTGCTCGTAAATGTGATTCTTTGGGATCTGCTTGAAATCATGCACACAAAGAGACACTCATCATTATGTCAGGTCTACTAGCTGTTAAATATAATAACGATCCAATCATACTTCGATATAATTTTTGGCCAATACTTTTTCCACTTACATCTTTATCTAGATGTATAGTTGTACTCATAGGAGTTGGTTTGTAGAAGTATTTTCCATACCAAAGCATTGAATTAGATTGTTACAATATTTTTCTTGATTAATAAAAATGCCATTTTCTAATTGTTTTATTTGTAAGCCAAGAAAATAATTTAATTCACCCATTTGTGACATTTCAAATTCATTGGTCATTATTTTAGCAAATTCTTGACATAGTCTTCCATTTGTAGATATAATAATAATATCATCAACATATATTTGAACAATTAAAATATCTTGCTTGTTTCTTCTAATAAAAAGAGTTTGATCAACCTTCCTAATTTCAAATCCAGAATTTATTAAGTATTTTTTAAGATGATCATACCAAGCATGGGGTGCTTGTTTCAGGTCGTATAAGGCCTTTTTAAGTTTATAGACATGGTCAGGAAATTGTTCGTGTATGAATAAGGGAGGTTGTTCAACATAAACTTTTTCTTTTATAAAACCATTTGAGAAAGCACTTTTAACATCCATTTGATATAATTTAAAGTTATGAAAACATGCATAAACCAGTAAGATTTGTATTGCTTCTAGCCTAGCGACTGAAGCAAACGTTTCTTCATAGTCAATCCCTTCTTCTTGATTATATCCTTGAGCAACTAATCTAACTTTATTTCTAGTAGTATTTCCTTGTTCATCTGCTTTATTTTTGAAGACCCATTTTGTACCAATAATTGATTGATCACTAGGCCGTGGAACTAAATCCCAAACGTCATTTCTTTCGAATTGGTTTACCTCTTCTTGCATAGCAATTAATCAATTTTCATCGGTAGATGCTTCTTTAATATTTTTAGCTTCAATATGAGAAAGGAAAGCTACATGACCCATTTGATTTAATCGACTTCTTGTTCTAACAGATGAATTGAGTTCTCCAATAACATTAATAGAAGGATGATCTCTTAATAATCTAGGTGGAGATCTTAATTCATTGCTATTGTGAACAATGTTTTCATTATTTTCAAGATTTGAAATTTCTGTGTTTGTGATATTATCAGGGAATTCTTCATCATCTCTTATACTTGGGATTTGTTTAAAATTTTCATCGAAGGATACATGAAGTGTTTCTTCGATGATATTTGTTCTTTTATTAAAAATTTGATAAGCTTTGCTTCGATCTGAATATCCAAAAAGATTCCTTCATCGGATTTTCGATCGAATTTGCCAAGCTAATCTTTTGTGTTTAAAACAAAACATTTTGAACCGAAAACTTTAAAATAAGAAATATTTGGTTTTCGTCCATTAAGAAGTTCATAAAGAGTATTCTTAGTTAGTGGTCGAACAGAAACATGATTCAAAACATAACAAGCTGTTGCAACTGCTTCAGCCCAGAAATGTTTTGGTAACGTACTTCCATTTAACAAAGTCCTTGCACATTCTTGTAAGGTTCTATTTTTACGTTCTACAACTCCATTTTGTTGTGGAGTTCTAGGAAACGAAAAATTACGGAATATTCCCATTTTCTTACAGAAATGTTCAATGGCTTCATTTTCGAATTCACCTTCATGATCACTTCTTATGTTTTTGATTTTCAAACCTATAAAATTTTGAATTCTTTTGACAAACGTTTTGAAATTGTCAAAGGTATCACTTTTATTTTTCATAAAAATAGTCCAAGTACATCTAGAAAAATCATCAACAACTACAAACACATATCTACTATGATTAATGGATTGTACTTGTGTTGGTCCAAATAAATACATATGTAGTAATTCAAGTGGTTGTAAAGTTGAAATAACCTTTTTAGATTTAAAAGATGACTTAGTTAATTTTCCTAACTGACATGCATCACAAATATGATCAATTTAAAAATTCATTTTTGGTAGACCTTTTACTAAATCATTTTTAGAAAGCTTGTTTATAGATTTGAAGTTAATATGACAGAATCATTTGCGCCATAACCAAGGATCATTTTCTTTGGCCATTAAACACGTATCTGAATTATGATTTATTTTCATATTCAGAACATAGATATTTCTGTCTCTATTTCCTTCAAAGATAAAATTTTGATTTTGATCAAAAATACTGCATTTGTTCAGAAAAAGTGATTCTGAATCCTTTGTCACACAATTGGATGATACTAAGTAAATTATGTTTTAAATTTTTGACAAGTAAAACATTTGAAATAAGAGGTAAATTTGAGGTACCGTTATTTCTCACATCGCCTTTGCCGATGATATAGCCTTTGGAGTTGTCTCCAAAAGTGACGGAGCCTCCATCTGAATAAGTAATATTTGATAGCATATCTTTGTCTTCTGTCATATGTTTTGAGCAACCACTGTCGAGTATCCATTTTCCTCTTTTCTTGAGTGAGACCTACAAAAAATATGAATTAATATTGGTACCCATCTTTTTAATAGGGTCCTAAGAGTTAAACCTTAGGAAACCAAACCCAAGAGGGCTCGGTATCCCATATAAAAATTTAATATTTATTCTTATGAACAGTTTCTGAAAAAGTGTTTATATATTTCTTCCTAATCAAACTGTTGTTTGTTTTAGGAACCCAGACTTTTATACTTTTTGGGTAAGAATTCCTTTTTGTCTGTACTGTAGTAGAATTAATATTTCTCCTAATTTTCTTTATAGGTGAAGCTGTTGTTTTCTTAACATATCCTAATCCTTTTCTACTTGAAACAGATTGAGAGCTATTAATAATTTTAGACAAAGTTTCTCTTCCTTTATTAAAGTTTGAAACATTTTTGGTGATGCTTTCTAATTTAGTTTTGAGACTAGTATTATCCAATTCTATCAATTTTCCTTAGTTTTTAGTTCACCATTTTCAGAAATAAGAGCGTCATTCTTCTTTTTTTGAGTTTCAATTTCTTGACTCAAAAGAGTGAGTTGAGAATTGATATTAGAGAATGATTCTTGTAATTTTTCAAGTTCTTCCTCTAATATTTTCTTCTCATCTTTAAGCATATCTCTTTCGAATTCTGCTTTGTTCTAATGTTCACAGGTCTCCTTATATTTTCTTTTGAGATTTTTCAGAGTATCAACTAGCTATGAATTTATCTCTATCATATCATCAAAAGTAAAATCACTAACCTCGTTTTCAGTAGCCATGAAACAGACATTTGCTTGCTCGTTTTCACTGTCACTACTGTTATCTGATAAAGAAGTATCTGAATCATCTCATGTTACGGAGAATGCTTTTTTTTCTTATCTTTTCTGCCCTTGTTGAAGTATTTTTTTCTTTAGTTCTGGACATTCTTTCTGAATATGACCTTTCTTATGGCAATTAAAACATTCTAGAACTGAAGATGATGGTTTGTTCAGAAAGTTCCTTTTTCCATTATGTCTTTTGTTTTTCTGGAATTTCAAGAACCTTTTGAAACTTTTGGCAATAAATGCTAGAACTACTTCATCTGAATCTTCATCTTTTTCTTCTTCAGCGTGGAAAACTATGTTCTTTTTGTCTTATGCTTGTACTCGTTTTGCCTGCAAATTCACTTCATAGGACATTAGATTTCCTATTAACTCTTCAGGTTCTATGGTAGAGAGGTCATTAGCTTCTTCTATAACCAAGACTTTTCTTTTCCATTCATCCGTTAAAGAGTTTCAGATTTTTGATACAGTATCAAAATCTGTGTACTTTTATCCTAATCCTAATAGTGAATGATAGATATCTTGAAATCTAGAGTACATGTCATTGATGGATTCATCTTGTTTCATTCTAAAGTTTTGAAACTGATTTTTGAGCATGGAAATTTTTCTTTGTTTGACTTTGTTAGTTCCTTCATGAGTGATTTTAAGCGTTCTCCATATTTCATAAGCAGTTTGACACATGCTAACACGATTAAATTCATTTCTATCTAATGCACAAAATAACATATTCATAGCTTTAGCATTGGGCATCTAATTTTTGTGTGTTTGACCATGTGGAGTATTCTCCTATAGGAAGAGTGAATTCATTCTGTGTGATATTTCATGATTCAAAACTATTTGATTGCATATAGATTCTCATACGAGTAGACCAATAATTATAGTTCAAACCATTGAAAAATGGAGGTCGTGCAATGTATTGACCTTCAATAAAACTAATGGTAGTGACAATGTTAGTGGTAGTGTTGGTGTTGTTTTCCATATTAGCAAGATGTTAGATAACCGTGTAACGGTTATCTGATGCCTTGCTCTGATACCAAATGTAAGAATGTAAGACCGTGCAATATGGATATAATAATGCAGAGTATATCGATGTAGTAAATAGTACGAAATATAAAAGCAGTAATATAATAAAAATAACACCAGAGATTTTTATACTGGTTCGGAGCACCGTCCTATGTCCAGTCCCAAACTCCTGTTGGAATTTCACTAAAACAACAATCCTCACTTAACCTGGAGGAACAGATATACACAGTTTGAGCAGTAGAACGGACACCTGAGCAGCATAACAGGATTTTCGCCTCAGCAGCAGAAGAGGACTTCACTAATACAAAAGAATATCTGACACTATGTGTTCTTGATAACGTTGATTTGTCTCTGATAGTACAAACTTTCTATAATCAAATCCTCAAGTATATGAAGTATATGTGAAGATATGAAGAGAAAGTAATGCTAAGAATCGAGGATTATGAAAGTTTCTTTGAAGATTCAAAGCAGTAAAACTGTTTGTTCACTATTTGAATGCAAATATTAAAGCACAAGAAGAATATTAGAGAGTTAGAATGAAAATCGGTGAATGTGTTGTATTTGGGAACATGTATATATAATAGTTGAAGAGTTACTGCCATTGGTGAATGGTTCTGACCAAAAGGAGCATCCATTTCCATTCAGAGAAGGATTACTTCCTTTCATAGAAGAAGTAGTCTATTCAAAAAAATGACAGTTGGTCTCAGGTCAGTCGACTGGTCGTTCTTGGTCAGTCGACTGACTATGCAACAGGTTTTTAAAAAATAAGCAGTGCATACCATATATGTACACCAGTCAGTTGACTAGTTTATTATATCCAGTCGACTGGCTGTGATGTTTTTATACAATATGCTCTGTCTTGATTAATAATGAGAAATATGAAATGCGGACTACTTGAGGATATATTTTAATAAATTTCTAAGACTCAATCATAAGTAATAGACAGCGAAAACATATATTAAAAGTCTTGATAAAGCCATAGTCCTTTGATTGTCTCATTTTCTTCTAACTTGCTTTGTCATGAATCAAAACTAGTGATTCAACATTCAAGAAGTCTTTGATTGACTCCCCAGTATCTAGAACAGCTTTGATAGTGACATCACATGCTTGGGGCGAGTCGCTTGAATTCGAAATTGCTCAACAAACTTCTGCTCTAGCTGGTCGAACGAAGAGATGGACCTGGGCGGTAGTCCTGTAAACACATAGTCGATGTTCCTTCAAGAAAGATAGGAAAGCATCTGCATTTGATTGCGTCCATCGCTCTGGTTGAATCCATGTGCCATTCATAATTCATGAGATGTAGTCTAGGGTCGATTTACCTTGAGCATGCCCGTATGGTTGGCATGTTGAATTTGTGAGGATACTTTGTACACTGAATGGTTTCATTAAAATGGTTATGGCTCTGGGACTCTCCCCAGTTGCCATCAGTTTGTTTTTGATATCTCATGAGCTATGGTGACATAGCCACCAAGTCAGGTGTTTAAAAGTTGGTTAGTTAGGAGTAGTTGTCATCCACCCTAGAACCTTGGCTTGGTTATTCATCCTAGTTTGTTCTATATCATATTGGTTCTGCAGCTTTTGGGAGTGTCGTTTGAGTAATAATTCCATCTTCGTTCCTTGGTACCAGTATAGAAGTTGCCGCTTGGTTCCTGGTGCCCTGGTCAGTCAAGGGGAGTACGGAGAATGCACCATCTTCAAGTTAGTTTTGAATCTAGAATGTAGGAGCTGCAATTCATCGCAACGGAGGAGCGGCACATCCCCAATTGGAGGGATTGGGTACCTATCCCCAATCTTTGTCCCAAATAAGGTGAGATCGATATAGAGTGACAAGGAAGACCCTATAAAGCTACATTTCAAATTTTAACTCTTTTAGAGTTGGTATGCTCAGGTTATGAGCAAAAGATATGTTAATGGATTGGTGGTAATTTATTTGGAGTCTGATCTGATAATATTTGTTATTTTCTTGGAGTCAGCACACAGTTAGCTTAGAATCACAAAATTTTCAAGTGCTCGGTCGATGATGAAAGATGCTTGGAGTCATTTACATGTTTGCTTGGGGTTACGTACCGAACCCTGGGTACGTTTGATGTTGAATGCTACTTGGAGTCAAATTGGGCTTTGCTTGGGTAAAATCTTGGTTTTACCCGAGTTCAACTTCGGGCTATAATTTTCAAAGTTTGCTTCGAGTCAAATGGGTGATTACTTTTGGTCTTACTTCGGGTCAATCCTAAAGTGATTTTTTTGTGACTATTTGACGATTCAATTAGACGATGACCACTCGTTGCTCGAAGATGGGAGTTCCAAAACGGGAAGTACGTCTTTGATGAAGAATAACTATACTTCGAGAGGCAGAGTTGGTGACGGCGATTCAGATCGAGGGGACTATTTGAGGCGGGTTATGAGGACCCTGTTCCCTTGGATTTATTTCTACGATTCTACATGAGTCTCATGGAACTCTCTCCTTAATCTCTATATATCAGCATTAGTGATCACATCAGAAGGGCCTTGCATGCAGGGACTCCCTGTTGTTCTCCATTATCTAATAAAGTGATCTCCATACTCTCTACTACTTCGTTGGCAGGTCGTGAGGAGGAAGTAATGACCTTTTCCTTTCTAGGAGGCATTGTAGATAGCTTCCTTCTAGATCTTCTTCAAATCTAAGTAGAAATGGAAACTTATCGCCAAAAATCTAGATCTATCCTACGGATATGGGAATCCACAAGCTGATGATGAGATCCAATCAAGCTAAGAATTCTTTCTCGATGAAAGCATCAAAATATCAGCACCAAAATCCGTCACAAAGACCTAAAGAGTTCTAGTAGAGATTAAATGAAGAACAAAATTAAAAAAGAGCGGAAATAGTATATCAGAACAAATTTTTATAGTGGCTCGGCAATCTTTGGCTACATCCACTTGATTCTTTTATTGATCTTGCACCGATTGTTTGATACAAGTGATTGGGATCAGCTGGGATCAACTTGTCCAAGAATAGAGAATAGTAAATGTAGAGCCTTGACCCGCCGAAAGAAGGATCCCACTTATGGAGAATGGTCGCTGTATTTAGGGGAAGATGATTGAATATCTTACTGAAATTTCATAGGTAGAATCTCACGATGTAGGCAAGGTCGCCCAGAAATTTTCATAGCCCAACTTTTAAGGATAGGGGTTCGGTGTTGATCGGTCCATATGACTTTGTGGGCCCATGCGATCACTCTTGTGGGTTTGTCTTGATGCTGGCTTCATGTTTTCAAATTTGTTAGCACAGTCGCATTCATGATTTTGGAGATACCTATCAATTTCTATTGAGTTGAACAACTGGGCTGATATGATCTGATCCCTATCTAGGGGAAGTAATACAATCTGATCCCCTGCCTAGGGGGAAGTGATATGATCTGATCCCCTGCCTATGGGAAGTAATATGATCCAATCCCTTGCCTGGGGGAAGGGATATGTACCGATCCTCTTTCCAAGGTAGGCACTAATCCAAACTTAGAATATTTCAGATAGTCCATCTCTTGATCTCACTTGATTGTTGCTTCATACTATTGTCTGTGCTTGATCTATGGACTCCATGATCAATTCTCTAGGCCGCTTGTCTTGTCTATCATCGAGTCTAATTTGTCAAATCAGTTTGGATATAGTTCGGTCAAAAGGCCAAATAACAGACATATTTGATGTCAATGGATCATATCCCTTCAGATAGAACTATCAAAATCATATTTTGGTAATGTACTTGGAATCTATTTTGGATTTGCGCATTATACCAAATCATAGAGTCAATACTTAATGCTTTTGATAGCAAAAATGGATAGCATGTTGGTACTAGTAGTTGTTACTAGTTATTACCTAAGTAAGCATTATGGCACGCGCTTCAGGTGTGATGAAGACACATGAATTATTTTTTACAAATTTTATTTGTTTAATATGTTTAAAAGAAAATGTTTTCCACAAATATTTAGTCATATTTTTGTTTTGAATCATACATTGTTAATTTGAATTTTTATTTATAATTTGCAATATCTAATTTTTTGTTAGTTTAAATTTTTATTTATATTATTAATTTATAAAAAACAAATTTGTAAAGTGGTTTATTTGTTAGATCCTATTTTTAAGTAATATGGAGCCTTTTAAATATTTATAGAGGAAATTTTGAATCTGTAAAGAAAGTTTAATTGTCAGATCCTATTTTTGAGTTACACTAAATCTTGATAATATCTATAGAGATACGTTTTTGGTATTTCACGCTGATGTCAAAAGAGTGTGACATCAAATGTATTACAACCTTTAATTAAAAAATACATACAAGGACAATTTTGAAAGTTCGCGGTTGGACCAAATGTTTGCGCTTGCAAGCCAACTGTTATTACTAAATTTTTTGGCATGTGCTATGCATATGCATATAAAAAAAATCCTTACATAACGATATAAAATCGTTAAATTTTAATTTTTTATAACTTTGATAAGTAAAGTTCAAAATTATGAATAAAAATATTGTGCATATTACGTTGAGATTAGAATTAGAACTTCTGACATAATTTATGTATGAAAATTTTCATTTGAAAATAAATGTTGTTTTGCGTAGTATTCGAACTTTGATTAAATTTTAATTTTTTCACATAGCTTTGATAAGTAAAAGTTCAAAATTATAAAGAAAAACATTATAAAAATTACGTTGAGATTAGAATATGAACTTGTGATATATTTTATGTGTTAAATTTTTTATTCGAAAACAGATGACATTTTTATTTTGAGCGGGATTTGAATTTCTGATTTGTTAATTGTATGTAAGAGGGTTTTTGAAACTCCGTAATCGGATCAAAAAATTATTGTTTTATTCCAACTATCTTTATTAATAGTTGGTTTGGAAGCGCAAACTTTTAGTCCGACCGCAAACTTCCAAAATTTCCCTTATTGTATTTAACACTGTATAAAAAAAATTGTTGAATAACAATCATTAAAAATAGAAAATACTTTGACAGATATTACAAATGTACGGTGATAGAAACAATGACATATTCAACATAGGATCTAGCTGCATTAACAATCGTTGAAAATAAAAAATACTTTGACGGGTTACAAGTGTACGGTGATAGACAAAATGACATATTCAACATTGGATCTAGCTGCAATGAAATATTCAACAGTGGAACCTAGATGCAATGACGTATTCAACAATTATTCCAATCCCATGCAAAATAGGACTTATAATCAAGCATAAATACTGTATGACCTAGATGCAATGACATATTCATACTTTATCGTAGGAATATAGAATTCTAGAGTATCCTATAATCCCTATAAATATCATGTCAACTTTTTATCAGCTCTTCACTTTGTCATTCACAATTCATCCATCTTTCATCACCCATCCATCACTTCCACTCCACTGTTCTCCCCTGTTTACCATTCAATATTGTAATTGGTTCGAGGAAGACAATTTGCTTGGTTCAGGTAAAACATGAAATATTTTCGTACAAAATTTTATACCGATAATATATCTTTACCGCTATATGATAGGCACATAAAGTACATATAGCCACTGCCTCCAACTATTTTACTTTCTTAGGTTTATACAGTCAAATGTCTTTTTTCTTTGCACAGTATAGTCACTGTAGAAATATATCTATATGAATTCAACTGTATTTGGTTCCAGGTATAAAAGTTTCATATATATAAATTTAGAAAGTACGAAGTTTTGTACATATTTCAGATTGCAAAAGTACAGGGTTGCAGGTTTAAAGAAAAAAAAATCACATGTCCATCAAATTATGACGGTGTCTCCTCTTTATTAACTTTATATCTGCGTTGCCATGTCTGTACTTAATAGTTATTACTCTATAAAAGATATTACAAAAGTATGGTGCTAGAAACATATCTAATCTAGCTATGCAGCCATGCTATAAAAGGGAACACAAAATAAGACCTAGGTGCAATGAAATATTCAACAATAAGACCTAGGCTGCCCCATCAAATTTGCATGTTAGGCATGGTTTGATAAACTATTCTGCTATGTAGGTAAACACTTATCTCACAGTAGACTATTACTGTTTGTGATGTAGTTAATTTTGTCCATCTTTATGACTTATTTTACAGTTTTTTGCTGATTGTCATTGTATCTTTCATGATAGTTTTATGACTTATTTTGACCATCTTCTTAGGTAAATTCTACATTATCGAATTCCAAAATGACTTCAACTGAATTCATGCGATTCTGATTTTCGAATCCTAACAGATTCATTCAAATTTGATTTTTGAGTATGTTCAAATTTGATTTTCTTTTTCCTTCTGATTCAAATCGAAAAAGTTTAATTTTTTTTGAATGCTTGAAATGTTTGCTTTTTAGCTCTTCAGTTGTCTGCTGGATTCATATATATATATATATATCAATTTTTGGGCTTTGTTTTACATTATATATGTACATACGATTTTGCTGATGAATTTGTACTTTTTACATGAAGTTTATATTATAATATATATGCTGCATGTAAGCATTAATCATGAGGCTTGTGTATTATAGCCATGTAGGTGTTCATATATGTATGTTGCAGGTATGAATGAAAGTTATACAGCGGATGTAATTATACATCATACATGAAGATATGTATGATTGATCCTAAGCTTCACTATGGTTCATTGTTGATTTATTTGTATATGTGTACTAATTGATCCTAAGCTACAATATGGTTCAATTTTGATGAGAGTTATTTGTATATACGTATGCAAAGCTTAGGTGTATATTGTAAGGGTAAAATCACCTAGGTTAGATGACCAATGTTGGGTTTAGTCATAATTGAAGCCACCTTAATTGTATTACTATTTTATTTAACAATAGTCTCAAGTTACATGACATAACTTTCTGTTGATATACTTTTTGAAATAAAATTTAACACTGTGTCAGGGTTGATGGATGTGGGATTAGATAAGGTTGCGGTGAGGTTTATAGTTATGTACAAGTATACATGATTTGTTTAGTAGAATGCCATCAACATATTCAACAATTAAATTACATGTTTGTTCCAATAGTCCATGTAGATTATTTGTTGGACAAAAAAAGTGTACAGGATAGAATAGTGTAATACTAAAAGTAATTAGACTCCTCTAGATGTGACAGTAAGGGGCATACATGAGATGGTTCAACGGATAACATGTGCTTCAATATTGTCGATTAATTTGTAAAATAAGTAAAAAGTCTTATCGATTAAGGAAAATTTATCATATGAGGTTTATTTGACGATATATATTATGTTAATTCAACACAATTATGCATGTACTAAATGTGCCATGTCTGTCATATGAGGTATATTTGACGATGTTTATTATGTTAATTCAACACAATTTATTAGTCAAAAGATGGATGCTACACACTGTGATAAACAAAGATCAAGTCCAAACGATAATACTTCTTCAAAAGCAACTTCAACAAAGGATAGTGCACATGTCGAACAACCAACAAATGCTGATAAAAAGTCTCCCTCCACAGATGATTTTTGGAATCATAAATTTATTTCTGAAGTGGTAAGTGATATATCGATCAAGAAATTTGAAAAAATAATATAATTAAATTTTATTACCTTATCGGTTTTCTTTTCATGTTTTTGCGGATAAAATTAATGGATGAAAATGGATGGTGATAATTATGCAATAAATTTGAATCAAAAATTGCTATTTAGGATAAAAAAAATAACATTTGTTAGTAGTACTTTTTAGATGTTGCAGCCCTTATTATTAATAAGGAAATCACTTTATACTCTCTACTTTTATGTTTTGAAATAAAATTCTGATTTGTATTAATGTTTGCAAATAGTATAATTATCTTATCTTTTATGTGGTGTTTGAATTCAGTTTCATTCTAACAATTTTACTATTGTAGTTAAATGATATGTAAATGAAAGTATTTGAGATTAAAAAAATAAGAACCTAACCATATTTGCTTTCCAGCCAATTGTATATCAAAGATGCATAGCCAACGAAGACAAAATAGAAGAACAAATATTTTAAGTGATGAACAAAGAGAAATGCGCCGTATGAGAGATAGAGAACGAAGGAGAGCTTTGTGTAGGAACAAAGGGAAAATTATCTGGCTGGCGTCGTGAAATGTATCGACAAAGAAGATAAATATCCCAAAATAAAAATTTAGGAAGAAATATAAATCCTACAAGCAATGAATCTCATATTTACTAGCAAGACAGAAATCCAAGAATACAAATTGATCAAACAGAAACAACATCTATTGAGGAAAGAGAATATATAGTACATGACATGTTACAATCAACCCAAGAGCAGAGACAATCATCACAAAAAAATAATCAACTGCAAAGACGTCAAACTGTGCAAAGAAATGTTAGAACTCATAGTGTTGCAAAAAAAATTCAAAGATCATACTGGATTTTGAAAGCATTTATTGAAACAACCAACGTTTTGTCAACATTGTTTGGAAAAATTATTTCAATACGAGAGTGCATAATTGTGTTGTTCAAATGGGAGAACCATACTCTCCCCCGTGCATTAACCAAATGAGCTCTTGGAGCTCTACAAGGATACAGGTTCTGATGGTTTACATTTCAAAAGAAATATTCGATCATATAATCATGTGTTTTCCTTCACTTCAATAGGAGTGCATGTCGATGAAAATCTAAAAAATGGAAGAGATGGAATTTACACTTTCCATGCTCAAGGATTTATATATCACAATATTGGAAGCCTACTTCCTAAAGAAGGAGATATACTTAGATTTCTACAACTATATATATGTAACATCCCCGGATTTTAGCCCAGTCTAATTTGATAATTGAATTAATTTTTGAAATTAATTTGTGGATTTAATAGAGTTTTTCAAAATAGATATTAGTTGTTTATAAAATATTAGTTGTTTATAAAATATTAGTTGTTTATAAATGTTAATTTTAAATATAATTTGAAAATGTGAATTTGAAATTCAAATGTTAATATATTGAAAATTTAATTGGACTTAAACAAATTTATATTTGAAACAAAAAATATAGTAAGTATGATTACTTAAGTTTAAGATGAAAATTTTAAGATAAGTATTTGTTAATAAGTTTAATATCTTAAGTTTAAAAATATAATATGTATTAAGGTATAATTTGTTTTAAAAACCATTTCCTTTAAATTGATAGAAATGCAAAATTGGTTAGTAAATTTATAAAATGAGATTTTAAATAAATATAATTAATTGATTTGAAATCCGATGGATTATAAATAGAATTATAAAGTTTTAAGATCAATAAAAGATATGTTCTGTTATTTATTTATATTTATAAATTTAGTTTAAATTAAATCCTGAAACTGAAATTCAAAATAAAAAAATCTTATAAGTATATTGGGTTTGAAAACATTATATTTTAAATTAATAAATATTTGTTTTTCAAATTATATTAAATAGATATTTTGAATGAGAACATATAAACAAGAATAAAACATTAATTATAAATATTTATCAGTAATGTATAATTTAATTTCAAACCACGTTTTCTCTTTAATTTGTATAAGTATTAAATAATTGTTTTTAACATTTAAACCCATAATTAGTATAAATTGGAATTAAACCATTTTAAAATAGGATTCCTAATATAAGTTTTTAAATTAAAAATAAGATAGGATTTAAAAACATAAACATGATTTGCAAATAAAAATAATATATAAATGTATGAGTGAAAAATAAATATGAATATATTTGTGTACTAAACTAAATTTAAGTTTAAATATAAAATGTATTACATAAACATTTGTAAATATAAAGATTTAAATAATTTTAAAGGCTTGAACTATAAATTTCAAATTAAATTGAATATAGGGGTTTAAACAAAATATATAAATTAATTTGAAGTAAGGGTTTAAAACTAAATTTTAAAAGTTAATTGAATTAAAGGACTAAACATAAAAAATAAAAAATAATAATTGCATGTTAACAAATGTGAAGAGAATAAACTCAAATTTGAACAAGTGTAAAATTTTTAAGCTATGTGTTTACAAGTGTTAATACAAAACAACAAGTGGCATTTAAATTCATTTTTCTTTTAAATTAAAATGTAAATAACATGCAAAAGAGTAAATATTAAAATTCTTCTTTCATATTCAAATCTGAAAACAGAAACAAAGCTTCAAACTAGAAAACAAAACCTGAAAAGAAAATTCAAAAGAAATTCAAAACAGTTTCAAATCCAAAGAAAGTTGAGAATCTGGGAAACAAAGCACAAAAAAAAGGAAATCTGGAAAAATTTCAACATCTGAAAACAAATGAGAAAAATAGGAATTAGGATCAAACAATTTTCAAGCTTTCAACCTGGTTGTAGATTAGAGACCACATACAACCTGTAACAAATAACAAATTGGATTCAAGTCTAAATTCAAGTTCAGGAAACCTGAAAACAAAAGTGAAGTCTCTGTTCAAAAACAATGGGAAAGAAATCAGAGGCCTGGAAATCAAAAACCTGGAAAATTAGAGCAGTAGAAAACACAAGTGCAAGATCAATCGAAAGCTGCAGTTTTGACAGTGCAGATTCTATCAAACAATTAAAGATTTAATCTTCAAAAGAAATTAAAAGAAAAGGGTACAAGCTTGCTTCTCCTCTGTCTTTATTTATCAGATGAGCAACTTTCCCTTTAAAACCTTATTTGGTTGATACATTGTGATGTTATGCTAATTGTTGATTGTGTGATGATAATTGTTTTGCATGTATGTGAATAAGTAAGCCTCTGCATATATATGTAGTGTACATATCTGTAGATTTTTATCACCCCTGTTATTATCCAAAGAGTATGGTTTTGATATAAAAATTCAAAATCTTTACACCAGATCTCTGTTAGACTATGTTATTCAAACATGATAAATTAGTTAAAACCCAATCTATGTTTTAAAAACATATTCAAGTATAATGGATTAAGAATTTGTTAGAATCAAGAATATACAGTAGACAAGTTGAAATCATGATTATATCAAATCTTGTAAATGTTTAATTTAAGTTTATAGCAAGAATCAAGTCTGTAAAATATGATTTTTAAGACAAAAATCTTGATGTTTAGTTATGATTTGAGAGAGCATTTTTGAGTTGATCAATTTTGGATTTTTGGGCATTTTCTGTCGACTGGAAAATGATGGATGCTCGTGGTTGCTGTTGGAGGTTGTTTGTAGGTTGCCGAAGCTTGGAAAAATAACGTTTGAATTTATAAATCGCCATGGCAACAGGAATTGATTGGGGTAGGGTTTAACAACCCAGTTTTGCCAATGAAGTAGATGGAGGTGCTTTGTTGTGGTCGGGGCAATTCAGGTCATCGGACCGAGGGGGTTAGTGGCATCACATTACGTCGGAGTCATGAATGAGGTGGTGATGACTCAGGTGGCCGAAGGTGGTTCCACGGGGTAGGTTTTGGTGTTGAGTTTGGGTTCCAGGGGAAATGGAAATGCTTGATTTCGATTTGTGGGAAATTTTGAATTTCTGGGTTGCTGTTTGGGATGAGGAGATCGTAGTCGACTTGATGGCAACCTCGATGATGATCGGAGGTGAGATGATCATCGGTGCATGGATACGCGTGTTGTTGTGCCTGTTGGTTACAGGAATTGGGAAGGGGAGAAGAAGAATAGTGGAAGAAGAAGACGTCTCGTGTTCAAGCATGAGGGAACAGGCATTTGACTCAAAGTCGAACTCGAAGTAGGATTTTGATGTTAAGCAAAATACTTAGAAAAATTTTAAAATGTAAAATTCTGGGTCACTCGGGTCAATTTCTGGAAAAACTCGTAGGAGGGCTCCGGGATTTCAGTGTCTAGCTCGGGTTTGTCTGGGATTCTCATGTTCTAGTTTTTAAAAACTTAAATAACCTAGTTAAAATAAATTTCTAAAGTTATTTCTTCTATAAATAATGATTTATTTATTAAGTAGGAAGTATAAATTAAAAGTTTTAAGATAAAAGATTTTTAAAAACAACTAAGTTTTAAACTTATATTTTAACAAGTTATTTTTCTGAAAATTTAATAAGTGATAATTTTTAATTTAAAGGTAAGTTAATCTTTATCGTTATTGATAATCAAGTGATTAATAATTTGTAATTAAGATTAATTCATTAATAATTAAAGAAATGATTGTTAATATATTATTTATAAAAGGTAATTAATTATTTAAAAATAATTACTTAATTAAAATAATTGATTTATGATTAAATCAAGTAATTAAAAGAATAATTACTCGGTGTAATTAATTTATGATATAAGTGATTAAGGATAATCACTTAGTTTAATATTAATTAATTTAATGATAATTGACTAAGGGTAAGTTAATTAATGTAATTAAGGATAAATTAATTACGATAATTAATTGAGAAATGATTTAATTAATGATGGTGATTAAAACTTAATCAATAGAAATTAGTAATAATTAATTTATTGATTAAGATAATTAATTAAAGGTTAATTAAATTATGAAAGTGATTAAGAAGTAATTATTAATTAAGAACTGATTATTTTAAATAATTAAGAATAATTAATTAGAGGATTAATTATAAATTAAAATTTAGTTAATAAATGATTAAAGAGTAATAAATCAAGTTGATTTATAATTAATTAATATTAATTAACAAAGATAAAAAAAAATTATTCATAAGTAACTGCCCTGATTTAATTTAATTGGGATAATTTAATTTACTTTTACTTATGAATGTTTGGATTCTATTGGATATTTGGAGGGTTGATATTCCTCAATATGTGATGCTTTATGATGTGAGTTGCTGTGTATTGATCTGTGATGCTTGTGATATGTTTCTATATAAATACCCCTTGGCCCGTAAAACAACATTTGAATTTCGATGCGATAGGTAGTCGGATTCCAGTTGGTTATCCGAAACCCACATTGAATTGTAATGATGAATCTTTGTGATTGATAAATTTATTTTATCTGTGATCTGTGAATGAGGATAAGCGTTATGAGTTATACCGCTTATTGATATTGTTATATCTGTGATGATCGATGCTGTGCACTATTAGGTAAAACCCCTGGACCACACCTATACACACATAAATATGGATTTCACGAGGAAATCGGTTAAGTCACAAATATTTGAATTTAATTCCAAATAGTTTTAAAAATTGAATTTTGGATCTAAACGGTTTTAGAAATGAAATTGGGTTAAAAAAGTGAAAAGCCTTTGAAAAGGAATTTTAGAAATAAAAGTTATTTTTGAATAACTTGATTTAGTTTTAAAATTTGATTTAAATTTGAATTCAAAATTTGAAATTGAATTCTATGTTGACAATTCATGATTTAAAGAGGTTATACAAACTATAAAAATATTTATATGGGTTTTCTTAAAATATTTTAGAAGTATGGTTTTGAATTTAACCCAAGTTTATATTTGAAAGGCCTTAACTCGTGCAAATTATAATCGGGTTTTCCGAAACGGAAACAAGTAGTTTCAAATAATAATAGCCTTTATATAAGGAAAGAATTTTCCAAATTATGATGAAAAGATTTCAAGTTTGAAATGGAATGATTTTGAAAGCTAAAATTGAATCTTTGTGAAAGATAGTTGAACCCTATTTTGAAATTGAAGAGGATTTTAAAATGATGTATCTTTTATATATAAAAGATTGAAACGAGGATTGTTTTGGAAAGCTATGAATGAATCCTTGTAGAAGATTAGTGAACCTTGTTTTAAATTGAAAAGGAGTCTTAAAAAGAATCTTTTGTTTAAAAGATTTAAATGTGGAAATTGTTTAAACCATTGAAGGTTTTTGAAATGAATCTTTTTGTTTAAAAGATTGGAAATGGTAATTTGTTTTAACCATTTGAATGATAGGTTTTGGGCTTTAAGATGTGACTTAACTGAGATCCCATTATCCATATGTTTTTAAAATATTGCGCTCATTATTTGGTTTAGCCGGGGGAGGACCTTGTGTCATATAACCCATTTCGAATAATGATACGTCGTTATGGATAACATTTGAAGACCGGTGGTGAAGACCGGGTATTTGAGAGAACGATAGGATGATCTATCGATTGTCTCTGCACCGAGTAGCTACGGTATAGAGATTCCCTAAGTGATGGAAAGTTCGATCGGGATTGAGGATTCCTGGATTGCAAGGGCTTCTTCGGAAGTGCCTTCGGTTCTGTTCGTACCCGGAACAGACTTGTATGGATGTGTGTCTGACATTACACTCTGAGATGTAAAACCGGTTTCTATCAAATACATTTCTGTTTGGTGGCGAAGATTTATTCCCTTAGCTTAACACCCTTCTCTGAGACGTACAAGCTCAGAGGTTATGTAGTTGATGGTTACTAGTGATACATTATCAATTTGGTAATGTGGCATGCGAAGTCCTGTTGATCATTTGATGATCAAAGCATGGCTTTTGTTTAAAGCGTAGCTTTGTGGATGAAACTTCGTCGAACTTCACAACCCGGAATGGTCGAAACAGGAAGAATGCGGCAAGGTTATTTGGAGGTAGCGCCCCCTGAGCGTATGCTCATTTCCGTCTGGATAGAGGTGGTATTATGGTATGGAGCCCGGATGCTTAACCTATGTGGTTGCTGCAAATTTATTACTTTGTAGCTGTTGGCGAATCCTGGGATAAAGGTTGGTTACGACCGAAGGATAGCATAATATCTACCTAGTTACAGAGGTAACCTGGCCTTGTGTTGGCAGAGATCCGGTTAGTTTCTCGGGGCGTCCCTCCAGAGGCGTACCCATGCGGAAATGGGAAGTTCCTTGGCCTGACCATTTGTTAGAAAGCCAATTACCAATACGCACCTTGTACGGTTTTATTTGTAGAACCTGCCATCTAACATGGTAGCTATAGTAGGCATACTATAATGGTATGTATGCTGGCTAAGATTAATATTTTACTTTCGAAATGTTTTCCACTATGCACTAATAATTATATCAAATGGTTTTCGCGTATCAAGCATGTTTGACTATCATAAGGAGAAATCTCCCCCATATGTACGATTGCATTGAGTGTGCGCCGGGAGGCCTTATGGTAGTTTCATTTTCTAAAAAGCATTGCAGATTTATTTTAAATCTCTTGTTGTTTGTTTTAAAGACAAACCGTTTTTGTTTGCTCATACCAGTCCCACGACTGACCCGGAGTTTATTGTTCCCGTCCTAAACTCTGGAGGCCCACAATTTACCACACGGGCAGTCTAGAGTTAGGTTTTTTTCAGATAGTAGATATAGATATCGATCCAGTAGCTTTCAGCTTTCTCTTGGTAATTCTTTGGAGATCCTGGATATTGGAGTCTTTGGATTCATGGATGAGACTTGCTGATATTAGTGCAACGTGATGGTGATTCGAGCTTGTGGTTTGGGAGTTTTAACTTTGGAGCATTGGATTGGAGTTATCTCTTTTTCTATTTGTTATTTCGCTGTAGCATTGTTATCATGTATCTCTGATGTTGATTCATATTGTATCATTGGATATTGTATTCATTGGAATTGTATATGATATTCATTTCTTTTTCTTCCGCTGTGTTGTTATACTTAATTGTGTTATAAGCTCCGGCACGATTCGAATTTCAACGATTGAATCTACGGCATTCAAGTACAAGTGGAGTACGGATGTCGATTTTTCGAACGCTGGAATTTGGAGTGTGATAATTTATATGATACTGATCATGAAATTGAAAATCGAATGACTAAAAATGAAGACTTGAATAGAGGAATACTGGAAAGGATACAACATAAATTGGATGAGAATAATGATTTTTATCAATACTATCGTCGAGTGTCACAATTTCCCAACATCCATAATTATAAATTTATAATTAAAGAAAAACCATTGCACCAACAACATGTGTTGCCTACATGTAGAGGGGATCTTACCACCATATGATTATATGCAGGTAATACGTCAATGAATATCTACATGCTCAAACCACAGCCAATACGGGAGGTTATGTGAATTCCAGAAACATCATCGGTTGTTACGACCCTTCTACAATATCCTCTCCTACTACCTTATGGAAGTTATGGTTGGGATCTTAATAGCCATAAAATAAATGGAATTCCTCTTAGATGCTGTGAGTACTATGCTTATATTTTGCAGGTACCAAGTAATTTTTTACATTCAAAAAATAACAAATTTACAACTAGCATCATCATATTATAAAAATAAATTAATTATTAGGCATAAATTTAAACATAGTTGATGATATAATGGATTTCATTCTTTTGATTCACACCAGCACTTAAACATAAATATAATAGGTATCAAGATCTAGTAGTTTTAATCAACTTAACTACTTATTATATAGATATAATATATATTCGATTTTCTATTTCTAATCAAATTAAACCTTAGATTCGAAGTGAAGATACTTCTCTCTTCTTACAAGGAGGACGTTTATTACAACAATATGTCGTGGATAATTATGTGAAAATTGAAAGTGGTTGAATGAGATGGTTTCATCAGCAACAAAATCACATTAGATCGGAATTTTATGTGGGACTTCAAGATGCATTGAATGCTGGAAAAAATAATGCAAGTATGACACTTTTCCCTTTTCTTTGGTCTGTTTATACCACACACACATATAATTTTACATCAAATTAATTTTTTTGACATAGGTAACATAGGCGAAAAAGTAATATTACCCTCTTCGTTCAATGGAAGTCCACGTAATATGTACAAATGATATCAAGATGCTATGGCTTTAGTACAAAAGTTTGGAAAGCCAGATTTGTTTATTACGATGACATGCAATCATACGTGGGAATAAATCACATCAGAACTTTCATATGGACAAACTTCGCAAGATCGCCCAGATCTTACTACTAGAATTTTTTGTGTCAAATATGAAGAATTAAAGCATGATATTTACAGCAAAAAGGTTCTTGGATTGGTTGCAGCACATGTTCATGTCATATGCTTATTATTCTAGACAGCGAAGAAAAATTACATAGCCCAGATGATTATAATGTTGTTGTAAGAGCTGAAATCCTAAATCGTGAAGAAGAACCAGAATTGTACAATGGTGTCATTAAATGGATGCTTCATGGGCCATGTGGAAGACAACAACCAAATGCTCCATGCATGAAAGATGGAAATTGCAAAAAACAATATCCCAAGCAATTTTCATCATGTACTATTTAAGGTAATGATTCATACCCAATTTATCGAAGGCGGAATAATGGTATAAACATCGCACTAGACAATAATGGTGATATTATAATGGATAATCATTGGGTTGTTCCATATAACCCATGGCTACTGAAAAAGTATGATTGTCATATAAATGTTGAAGTTTGTAGTAGTATCAAATCTGTCAAATATTTATACAAATATGTATACAAAGATCCAAATCGTGTGACAGTGGAAATTCATCCAACATCTGAAAATGATGAGATTCAAAATTTTTAGATGCAAGATGGATATGTCTCCAAGAGGCATTTTGGAGAATTTTTG
Source organism: Allium cepa (assembly GCA_030765085.1). NCBI lineage: Eukaryota > Viridiplantae > Streptophyta > Magnoliopsida > Asparagales > Amaryllidaceae > Allium > Allium cepa. The sequence continues at coordinate 380,966,349 of CM060937.1, forward strand.
AATTCTCCTTGCATACAATATATCCATCAGTCCAACATGTACAGATACACCTTCCAAGCAGGCAACAAGTGACTTATCATGCTAATCAAACTGTATCTAATGTTTTATTGGATGATAACCTCTCTACATTAATGTTAATTGAATTCTTCAACTCAAATTCACAAGATTCAAAAGCAAAGCATTTTTTATACCGTGAATTCCCAGAAAAATACACCTAGATATCAAATATTAAAAAGTGGCGACGAAGAACATCACATAAAAAGGTCATAGGACGAATTTATAATGTTTATCCATCAGAAGGAGAACGTTACTTCTTGCGAATTCTTTTAAATCGTGTAAAAGGACCATCATTGTTTAACTATCTTCTGACCATCAATGGTATCAGATACCCAACATTTCGGCAAGCAGCGGAAAAGATGGGATTACTTGAAGAAGATCAAACTATAAGGGCATGTTTGATTGAAGCATCAAACACACAAATGCCTTCGTCTTTAAGAAGATTATTTGTAACAATCTTAATTTATTTTGCACCAACGGGGGTAAGAAAATTATGGGAATAATTTTTCTGTAATATGGTTGAATATTATCCAAATTCAAGTGCAATGGCTCGGCCTATACTTGAAAATCATCTAATGCATGATCTTAATGATCTATTAATGAATCACTATAAACTGATATCCGATTTTGATCTTTTAAGTATTAGAAATGATATAGATGCTAATTCTCTTGCTTCCAAATTAATAGAGGAACAATATTCTATTGTAACGCCTAAAGAGGGCTTTACACTTGATGAAAAGTTGAATGAATGTCAAAAATATGCATATACTGCAATTACTAATGCTGTTTACCATAAAAAGAGCAAAATCTATTTCATAGATGGCCCTGGTGGAGCGTGAAAAACCTTTTTGTATCAAGCAAGACTTGCAAAACGTAGGCAAGATGGATTAATTGCACTAGCAACAGCTACATCGGGATAGCCGCAACAATCTTACTAGGTGGTCGAACAGCACATTTGCGATTTAAAATTCCAATCAATCTTACTTCAACATCAATGTGTACGATACCTAAATAGTCTGAAGTGGCTGAACTTATGAGATTAGCAGCCATTTTTATTTGGGATGAAGCAACAATGACCCATAGATATGCTTTTGAAGCACTAGATAGAATTTTAAAAGACGTACTAGGAAATGACATGCCATTTGGAGGTAAAATTATAATCATCGAAGGGGATTCTACACAATTTTTACCGGTTGTACAAAATGGTACAATATCAGAAATTATTGATGTGTGCATTGTTAAATCATCCTTATGGAAACATGAAGAAGTATCTCTCTCAACAACAACAACGGAGGAGGAGGAAAAGAGAGAGATATCTCTCTCAACAACAACAACGGAGGAGGAGGAAAAGAGAGAGATATGTGAGAACATGATAAGACTCCGGATGAAATATTTATACCACGGGAAAATGAAAAATCAATAACTACTTTAATAAATTCAACTTTTCCAAACTTATACGTCAATGCATTCAATACAAAATATATGATTACAAGGGCTTTGATCACCCCACTTAATGAAAATGTGGATATGTTAAACGATCAAGTTATAAATCTTTTTCCTGGTGATCATCATGTCTACTACTCTTTCGATTCTGTGGAAGATTATATAAGAAATCTATACCAGCTTGAATATTTGAATTCACTAAATTTGAGTGGTTTACCCCCACATAAATTTGTCTTGAAAAAAGGTGCTCCAATTATGCTACTAAGGAACCTCGATCCAAAAAATGGATTATGTAATGGTACACGACTTATATGCCGTGAACTTTACAGAAACATCATAGATGCAGAGATTGCTATTGGTCACTTTACTGGAACTCTTGTTTTCTTACCAAGAATACCTATGAAGCCTTCTGAAGATATCCGTATACGATTTACTTTATTACGTAAATAGTTCCCTATAAGGCTAAGTTTTGCTTTAACTATTAACAAAGCTCAAGGGAAAACAATTTCAAATGTTGGAATTTACTTATTCCAAGATGTATTCAGCCATGATCAACTTTATGTTGCATTATCAAGAGGAGTTTCAATGAAAAACACTAAAGTTTTAGTAAAAAATGGTGAAGTTCAAGGGCAATCCGGAACCTATGCAAGAAATGTTGTGTACAAGGATGTGCTAATATCTTCAAATGAAAAATTTTGATATCTTTTTTTTTAATTATTTCTTTTTGTAATGTTTGACACATAATTCGAAAATTTTATATATAGTTCTTTTTTATAGTAATACAAGCTTATAGAATAATAATCATCAGTGATGAAATAAATCTACATTTTATTAATTATTTTATATATACAAGTACGCTTTCGTGTATGCCATTCATATGTCACTTTATATTTGCAAATCAGGTATTTTTCTATTATGTGTATATATGTGTGTGTGTGTGTATGTATGTATATTCTTGCATTTCTAAAACATATGTCGTTTGTACTTTTTAAAAGCACTCGCCGCACCAGTATGACTTAAATATAATAGCTTTGATGTAATACACATTTTTTTACCAGCATGAACTTCCTCAAACGTTTCCCTATAGATATTACCAAATGTCAATATCACTTAAAATAGAAACTCTTAATATATTTTTTTAATTTCAAAATGCTCTCTTACATACATTATCAAATTTAATATCACTTAAAAACATGATCCAAAAATTAAACTTTCTATACATTTTCGCTCTTTGTAAATTGATAACAGAAAAAAATTTCAACCGAACAAAAAAAATTAAATGTTCCAACTTAGAAATAAAAATGTACTCATGATTTCAATGCAAAAACATACTTAAATATTTATGAGAATCACTTAAATATGTTAAATATATATATAATTTGTAAAAAATTCAATTTATCCGCGCGAAGTGTGTACTATTGTCACGCATGAAGCGCGTGCCGTAACACTCGTTAAAGGTAAAGACAGTAGTAGTTATTATTTAGGAAAATAGTACGTTAAAAACGCTATTTCGTAGTATTTGATTGAAATTTCACGTTCCCTCCGATGCAAAGCCCTGGCTAAACACTTCCCCACCCAAAATTTGCAAGCTTAAATTTTCTCCCAACAAGACAAAAAAATCTGCTTGCTACCAAATTCTATTCCAAATCTAAATCTCTTCCTCGCCCTTTGTCCTTGTCGCCGTATGCACGACTACATAGTAGATGCCCTCGTCAAATAAAGCCGTTTCACTAGCTGGCAAGCTTTTATCGTCAAGAATTTCAACGATGGTACTTGCGTTTGCTGGCCTGAAAGCAATTCGAGTAGAGGTTCAAAACTGGGAAGACTAAATGGTTTTTCACAAAGTTGATGTTTTGAATCTTCATTCTATAATTATTTTGAGATCTTTTGTAGGGTCGATTTTTTGTTAATACAGTGATTTAATGCGAGGTTGCAACTTCATTTTTATGATATTATGTATTCTAGGTACACAGTTCAGAATGGAAAAGATGGATAGATGGCGACAAGTTCATCGTTGAATCAATGCAAGGGGTGGGTAAGATAGCTTTCAATGGTAAAAGTACATTATTTTACAAGAGATGCTATGATTTGGCTTAACTTATGAATCATTTTTTTTATCTTTGATGGTAATTGTATTTATTTACTTTCATTTGAAATAAGATCTTTATATCTCCTTGAATTCCAACAAATATGCCAAATTCTCGTCGATTTCAAACTAGTAAGCCTTGTTCCTACATTTCATCATGTGTATATATTTCAAACTATTGAATGCAGGACTAATATAGAGAATCAATTATTATTAGTTTAGCTTATTCTTGAAGTTGTGTTTCTGCTATATTCTAGAACCGCGTTTCAAGTTGAACTGCCTGCTGATTTAAACTTAAAGATATCGGAGGAGGCTAGAAGTGTGGGTGCTGCATCTACATTTACAGGCAGTGGCGGAGCTATCATGGCACTTAATCTTGAAAGTACGGACTCAAATGAACGCCTTTTAAGATGCTTGCTGTATGTTTGGTTTAATGTCGTAGCCTGCCATTGTTCATTTTATTAGATAGGCTTTGTACATTTTATTTTCATCGAAAACACATATGTTGCCTAGATGGTTTAGTGCAGCTCATGGTATATTATACTAAATATGAGTATTGATAAACAATGTTGGTATTGATAAACAAGACCGATAAACAATGCTAGTATCTCTGTTTCACTTGTTACACTACAAAAGAAGTACTGTTTAGCGACGGCTAATAGCTGTAGGCGGCCATTGCTAGCCGTCGCTAAAATTCATTGCAAAATATCTCGTTACAACTAAAGAAAGCGACGACCTTAGAGACGGCTCCGTTGTTCTTTTTGCAACGGCTTGCAACGGCTAAGTGTCCATGTGGAAGCAACCATTGGGGTTGTTGGTTTCTCGGTTTGTTGATGCAAACCGTTGCAAAGCGTTGCAATATTGCCGTTGCGAGTCGTTGCTATATTTGACCACATGGCCGTCGCTAGCCGTTGCTAGCCATTGCAAAATTGGAATATATTTGCTGCCACGTTGCAGCACCTTCAACCCTCAATCCAAATAATATAATTCCATCATTCCACACATATAATACCATTTCATCATACCCTATAATCAATATCAACACAACCAAATCATCAAATTGCACATTCCAACATATATTCACAAAATCATATAAGAAAATCAACATAACCAAATATGAAAATCCACCAAACCAAACCACATAACTAAATTAAACGACCAGTACATATGAAGTGCCAAAGTATCAATCACAACAACCAAAATACCAAATTCACCAAAACACCAAGTATCAATCACAACATCCAAAGTACCAAATGTCAAACCCATCATTATATGTACATACATACATACATACATACATACATACATACATACATACATACATACATACATACATACATACATATATATAAAGCGTACCCATCAAAACAAACCAACTAAGCGTCATCATCATCATCATCTACACCTCCTTCGCCGGGCATTGACCCACGCTCCTGATAGAAAGCAGCAATACGCTTATCTATCTGCGTCGCAACTGACTCTTCCTCCAATCATTGAGCTCATCCAATTGTGTTTGCATCCGAGCAATCTCTTCCTCATCCATGGATCTCCTATATGCCCTTTGGAAATTAAGAGACTGTGAAATAATTCAAGTGAATAAGAAGTTCATGGTATACAATAACAATAAGAAAACTCAAGTTATTTGTAATAAACTCAAGCGAATAAGAAGTTCATGACATACAGGTTTCTACTGTGTAAACGTTGAGTACATACCATATTGCCGAAACTGCAACGCCTGTTTTGACTTGCCGGTTCAATGATTGAATCCCATATCCGATTAGACTCATCAACTGTAAGCGACTCCCGTCCACTCACTTGTATCGCTCATGTATGCTCTGCTTTATATCTTTCCTACAATTACAAACAGATATTTGACACAATTGCTATACAATTTACTTATTTACGGTGAAATAAACAAATATGAAATATTTTCATTACAGAAATAAACATATTTACCATTACATAAGCAGCCTTTCGTCCAACCAATCATATGAAACATTCCCATCCTCTTCTGTATGCTCCACTGCATGTGTGACTCTAAAAACCTCAGCCGTTGTAGGCTCCCTATCATACTTTGCCCACTAAATATATACAAGAATAGATTATATTGATAATTTGCATGAGTATATACAAGAACAAATTATATAAAAGAATAGAATATATGGTAAAGAGATACTAGTAAATATATACATCAATAACATAAATATTGGTTAATTTATTTACCAATTCCCTCCTATGTTGTTGGAAGGATTTCGAGCCACCACGATGTAAAGCGGGGTTTTTGTTCCTATTAGCCTTGTTTATTGCCGATAAAAGTACAATAATTCAACGCATTTAAATGTAAAAATATAGTGACAATATAATTTAATGCTTCAGATTCCCAATATTGTTGGAATCCAGCCCAAATATCATCCCCCATCCAACTTAGCTTTTTCCCTGAACTCTTAGCCCTTGACAGAGTCTCTCTGTTATTTTTCCGCATCTTTTCATTCCAATGATTTATAAAAACATCCATATCCTGCGGATCCACATGTACAGCTGCCTGCATATTGAATTATCATACATGTTATGTAAAAGAGATTATATAATTAAAAAACAATCAACAGAACAGAATACGTAAAACTGATATCATAAGGCATGATGGCATATTGTTTTTGGTTTCATATAAGGCATAATTATATATTACAAAGTTGTACTTACCATAAGATTGCATTTTTTATAGTATTGGGAAGTTATCCCACTGAGGCCAACACCCGGACATCCAACTCTTGTATGCTTCCTTCGATACTTGTAAAATGAACTCGGACGGCTCCACCTTGAACCCTCTGTAAAAATGCTGATGTATATATTCAATATATTTCATATAATATAATTCAAATAAGTTTGATACATACCCATCACTTTGCGGAACTATCTTCGCAACTCGATGGAGATCTGGCTCAGAGCTACTTGGACCTTTTCCAAGTGAAGGTGACTGAGATGTACTACGTTGATTACATCGCCTATCAGACATATCTGGCACAAACATAAATATAATATCATACACTGCTTAGAAAAGAGTACTGATAAAATAAGCATCGCAGAATCATCAATCAATATCACATAATCATTAATCATCGCATAATCATCGCATAATTATTAATCAAGTGATAATCATCACATAAGCATACTCTGTACATAATCATCAAAAAAAGCGTACATGAAAAGAATAATGCATAACTCAGACTGATACAGATCATATATAGTCATCATTATTATTACATAGCTCAGAATATTACAGAACATAGTCATTATTGTTAATACATAACTCAGAATTGTACAACAAGCGATGCCATATATGATCAGTCTTCGTCATGTTCTGATTCAGACTCGGTCTCATACTCTATATTATTTTCTTTGGTACTTACAAATGCATCTGTTAAAACATTAGATTCATCAATCAACGACCCTACATCAATGTCATCGGTTATCACTATTTTAGTATTTGGCTTGAGATGTACTTGATACGCTGCTTCATCTGAAATATTGTTTCCATCAAATGTATGCCTTGCCTTCGTTTTAAAAACAGCCCACCAGTCCGCTCTATCTTTTTTTAAGGACGGATATGGAGCAAAATAAACTTGTAAAGCTTACTTAGCTAATACAAAAGGATCATACTTATAGTAATGCGACGTATGCCTTATTTCAATTAGCTTATAATCTTTGTGCACGTTAATTCCAGAGCCAGCTTCATTGCTAAACGAGTTGCATTTGAATAAAAAAAACTTTCTATGCAGGTTGTATATAATATGTCGACTCTAAAACTTGTGTTAAGGCATCTTAAAAATCTTTTATATGCTCCTCTGGATCATCACTTCCTTTGATAAATACACCACTGTTATATGTTAATTATTCAGCCTCGTAATCTTTTGTGTTGAATTTAAATCCAATGACGAAGAATATTGGATGAGTCTTGACATTTCGTTTTGGTCCGATAGCAAGATGTCATAATCCTTCGTCAGCAACACAGTTTTCTGTATCATGAACGTAGTTTGAAAACCATCCAGCAAATTGTTTACTGAGATCGCCAGATGGATGTTGTGATTCGTATATGCTGCAAACATGTATTATATTCCTTAATAATTAATATATACATGTATAATTGAATTATATATGAATTCATAATTACCTGACAAATGGTGTAACTTCAGCACAATTTAGAAGAACATATGTGTGTGCCACATGGTAATCTCTATCATCTAACCATATTTCCATACATTTTCAAGCAGGTCTTCCATGTTGTCTAAAATAGATAACATTGTTTGAGAAGAATCCTGCTCAATAGTTTCTTCATTAAAGGGAACACTTACGAACGATAAGTTCACATTGTTACTAAAGTAATGTGAGAAAAAAACGAAGCTTCTTCTTTAAGGTACGATTTGCAAATCGAACCTTCTACTCATTCTTTTTGTCTAATTTTTCTCTTCAAATGATTCATGTATCTATAACAAAATTAATTAAATTTTTATGGTGGTACAAAAACTGAAATTAATTACATTACCTCTCAAATGGATACATCCATCCATATTGCAAAGGACCACAAGGAGTGCTTCAGATGGAAGATGAACAGGTAGATGCTCCATTACATTAAAAAAACAAGGCGGAAATATTTTCTCCAGTTTGTATAGAAGTACAGGGATTTCTGCTTCAAGTTTACGTATACGATCTATCTTTAACGTCGCAGAACAGAGCTGTTTATAAAACATACTTAATTCTATTATAACACTTCATATTTTTGCTGGTAGCAGTTCTTTGAAAATCACGGGAAAAAAATACTCCATCATAATGTGGCAATCGTGACTTTTCATCTCACTCAGTTTGCTGCTTTTAAAGTCAACACGTCTACGGAGGTTAGAAGAAATCCCATCAGGACATCTAAGTTCTTCCACCCACTTTAGAATGGGTTTTACTTGCTTATTGTCTAGCTCATAGCATGCTTTGGGTTTCTTATTATCATCGTATAATTGAAGTTCGGGCCGCTTACAGAAGTGTAATATATCACGTCTTGAATTCGCATCGTCCTTGGTTTTCCCCTTCACATTCAAAATTGTATTAAACACGTTGTCAAACACGTTTTTTTTCGTTGTGCATGACGTCAATGTTATGTCGGAGTAGGAGATTTTTCTAGTATGGTAACTCCCATAATATACTTTGCTTGCACCAGTTATGAATGTCCGATTTACCTGGAATTTCAACCTGTACCCCAGTTTCATGTATCTTTGGGTAGTCTTTTACAATTTCATATACCTCTTCAATTGTCCAAACTTTATGGGGTAGCATACTCTCTACTCTGTTAGCTTTAAAGTTCTTTTTATCTGTTCTAAATTTATGATTGATATGTAGAAAACACCGATGACAGTCAAACCAAGAAATTTTCTTTCCATACTTTAATGAAAATGCTCATGTTTCATCCATATAATAAGGACAAGCTAGACTCCAGATGTACTCCAACCTGAAAGCATGCCATACGCGGGAAAATCACTAATAGTCCGTAATAAAGAAGCAAACATATGAAAATTCATTTTTCTCGAAATGTCGTACGTTTCAACTCCTTCATGCCAAAGTGTTTTCAACTCATTGATTAATGGTTGTAGATAAACATCAATTCCTTGTGTCGGATCATCGGGACCGGGGACGACAATCGTTAGAAATATGTATGGAGTTTTCATACACATCCATGAAGGTAAATTATAAGGAGCAATAATAATAGGCCATGATGAATATTTACTACCAAACTGAGAAAATGGCGAAAACTCATCCGTACATAAGCCAAGCCTAACAATACGGCTCTCTGCCGCAAATTCAGGATAAGTCTTATCGAAATGTTTCCATGCTTGTCCATCAGATGGATGTATCAAAGTTCCTTTTACTAATGTTCTCACACTGTGCATCGCATATGACATGCTGTAGCCGAAGATGCATATAACCGTTGAAGTCTGGGAGTGATGGGTAAATAATGCATCCTCTTATATGGAACTGCTTTTCCTTTCTTTTTTCTTGCTTTGTATCCTTTTGCATTTAGTAAGATGAGCGTCTTCTTTCCAATACAGCATGGAACCTTTTACACATGCTATCTTCTGGTACGGCAATCCAAAAGAAGACATAAGTTTTTTTTACTTTATAGTGACTATCACACATCAAATATTAGGTGGCATGTGTCGTTTTGCAGTTTGTACAACTGCTATAAATGCAGCTTCTGTAAGATTAAATTTCGATTTCATAGTGATGTATTCGGCGGTCATAGATAATTCGGTTTCGTTTGTACATCCATCCCACAATGGCCTCTTAGCAGAATCCAATAAATCATAATTTTTTTATCTTTTGCGGTCGGCTCTTTGTCAACATTTTCGTTTCCATCATCACCTTGGTCAAAGGTAGGAAACATTGATCGTGCAGCATCTCGCACCATGTTTTCTATAGGATTGGTCATAGTATTATCGTCCTCTAACACTACAGGATTGGGTGTAGGTTGAACAAGTACTCCATGACGATCCCAAAAGTAATAATTCGGCACAAAACCAAATTTGTACAAATGTACTTCTACTACATCTGGTTTCCAATGCTTCAGATGTTTGCACTTAGTACACGGACAACGAATGTCTACGTTATTTCAATTATTAGATTGAGAAAATCTAATAAATATGTGTACACTATTACAGAAACATTTTTTTATTGATCCTTTGATACCATTTCGAGGTTCATACATCCAACTACGATCAAGAAAATAATCGAACATATTTCTTGATTTGTAAAATGTAGGTTAGAAGATTGAATAACGTACTTCATATTAAAGTCTTGTAAAAATTCATATATAACCCTTTACTATTTTAACAAATTCAAATAAATACTGCATCCAAATTTTCAATTCTTAAGTTTATTGTTTTTTTACTTTGACGACGGGTTATCCTACTTTCCATTACACACACAATAACGTAGTCATATTTGTAACATTTCAGGTTAAACGATCTAAAAAATTTCGGCAGCACTTCCCTTTATTCCCTGTATCGTACACAAATGCATGTACACAGGGAAAAAAGGAAGTGCCATCAAAGTTTTATGAACCGTTTAAGCTGAAATGATTTATAAAATATGATTACTTTATTATGTTTTTAACTTGTCCAAATACTAGGACAAATCCAACAAATGTTGTATCAGATGAATATAGATGTCCGTTCTGTGGAAAAACGAACATCCATATAACGATCATATACAACACTTGTCAGACGGGGCTAAAAATTCTCTAAGGGGTTCACATAAATAAAGTACAAATTAAAAAATATTAGTATTGAAGTATTAGTGATCTATAGTGAAATAATGATCCTAATTTTTTTAGTAATGTAGCTAAATAGAATTCGTTTAATTATGAATCAAAATCCATGGAAACTATCAGTAACTCGGAAAATATGTCTCATCTCACAAATGGGAACTATGAGTTAATATTTTAACAACTACAAAAACTATTTTATAATTCATTTAACTATTTAAATATTTATTAATTAAATCTGAAATTTTAAACGTATTTTAACTTTTTTTTAACTACATAAATTTTAATTAACGATTTTGCGAACTAAAAAAGTAGTTAGCACTTACAACAGTATAACAAACATTCTCATAAACTTATCAATAAACATATTATTCAATAATCATGAACTTTTTTTGTATTTTAAATTAGCCATAATTTTTAACAACATAGTAAACAATAAATTCACTATTCAATACCACCAAATCCACACTAATTATCATCACCTACTATGCAATAATCACCATTTCAAATACATAATTAACTAATTTTCTAAATTAGGTTTACCATTATATACCCAGTTTAAATAATAAACTATATATCATAAACTAATAACATATATTCATCAATTCCAAATCCCTAAATCATCAACTAATTTAATTTAAACCTAAATTAAATGAAGGTAATGGAAAATACAAGATACCGGCAAGTTTGGAGAGGTTGAAATTAGCGACGGAAGGTTGCGACGGCTCCTGGTGGTGGAGGGCGGCGGATCTGAGTGGATTTGGGAAGAAAGAAAATGAATTTTTTTGTCTCGGGTAGCAGGTTTGTATAACGCGATAAGCGACGGCTAGTAATGGCCGCTTTTTTTAGCCGTTGCTAACCATTGCTAGGCTATGTCGCTTTCTGAAGCCTTTCTAGTAGTGTTACTGTTGATTTTGGTTAGGTTACGTTAACTTGGATGCTTTCTTATCTGAATTTCTAAACTTATTTATGAAGTAATTTGTACTATAAGTATATCCTCAGCTATACGTAGATATGTTCAATCCAATCTTTTACAAATTTCAGTAAAAAAATGATAATAAACAATGGTAATTAAATATATCATATCAAAACTAAATGATCTGATTTTTATATGTGTAAAGTCTTGTTCTCATCAACATTTTCGATGCTATACATGGTCATGATCTCTTGAAAAATAGTATATGTTAGAAACTCATCAAACAGTATGAGTTGATTGTATGGCGACATTGCCTTCTGTTGTTGTTTGAGGATGTTGGATTACAATAAACGATGGTCTTGTGTGACCTTTGTAGCATGAAGAAAGAAATGTTGTTGGTTGCCTAAAAACGTATGCAAATATTAACAAAAGCGTGTAGTGGTAATTACAAAAATTTCATAGGTATCTAATTAATTCAAATAACTAATTTGCTAATCCAATCACTCTACATGTGCATCTTTACATATTTTATGTAGTGTTATCGGTCTTGAATTCTTTTCATAATGTTGTTCTTCACATATCTAATTTGGTGAGACTAGGTTTGATAAAATAATTTGCTTTTCTATAGTATACTACACGATCAACCCTTTTTGATAGAAACAAAACTAGTTTTTCAAGTCTTATATTGCAGGTGACTTTTGAAATCTCTTTACTATACCCTCGGGTTTTTAAAATATCTGACAGTATATACATCTCATATTTTTTTTTCCGTATACTTGTCTAATTTTTTTATTATGTGTTGTTACTTCTCATGAATAATTGAAGTTGATGCCCACATATGCAATATACTCCCTTAGATTTTATATTTTTAAATTTCGCACACACAATTAAAATACTGAAATCAAGAGTAGGGCCTACTTAGCTATACAAAAAGTAACAATCCTAAACGTTAATGACTGCCTTTGATCATATCAAGGGGAAAACTCCTCATAATCTCCGTCATCTTTCCAATTCCAATCCTCATTCACAACCAAACCCAAGGCTATTAGACCAATAGTGGATGAAGATGGTTTTCAATTAGTGAGCAGTCGTAGAAATCGACAGCAAGAAAATTTCTCAAATAAGCCAAGGACTCTACCATTTCATTTCAAGAAAACATTCACTCCAAGAACCAGATCTCAAAATGCAACGCTGATATCAGGAAATATAGCTAATAGAAGATCTGGGTTTTGGAATGGTAAACTGGGAATGGCCGCTTCCGCTTCAAGATTTGAGGTTACGACTAAGACAAAACCATCTTCATGGGCTAAAATATTGAAAAATGGCAATATCTCTATAGAATCAGATCTTGACTTTGTTGCTCAAATTATCATTAATGGTAGAAAAGTTATAGCTATGAAGGAGGAGGTCAGTAGGAGGAAAGAAACTAAATGGAACGGTTCAGTAATCGCCAATCGTATCATTGTTTCAAAGCATTCGTGATCAGAACATAGAATCCTTTAGGTAATTTCAATATCAATGATATAAGTAGTGGGTTCTTCATTATAAAATTTGCAAATCATGAGGAATCTCTCAAAGCCATAAATGTTGGCCTTTCTTTTCTTTTTGGAAAACTTTTGATTCTGAAAAAATGGACAAAGAAAGTGAATCAGATCTATTGTCGATTGTAACGACCCGGAAATTTCGAACCCGAAAATTCCAGATTGTTATAAAAAGAATAAAGAGATAGAAAAGAAGAAGGAGAAGAATCATCAACAACTCACATTCGCAGCGGATAAAATATAAAAATAAATAATAACACTTTACAAAAGAATACTGTATATATCGATTACATTTTAATACATCAGGGTTACACACTTACACAGACAGTGGATATACACAATTACCATGTCATAGATATACAATAATATAATATAGCAGAAGCACTTCATACGTTCTTGTTATCCAGCTCGCCTCCTGAGCTCTAGAACGTTCCTACCTGAAAATCTGTAATACTCGGTCTGACCCGAGCATTACATCAAAGTAACACCCGGGTCAGGCTGGAAACCAGCGTGAGTAAACCCATCTAACATGGAATACCAAAAGCATACAACTATTATAAGCCCGGGGTAACTTATATCAATTTACAACTTCACAAGTTGTTATAGACATCACTATTTACACATCAATTTCTAAGTGCCAAACTTGGATTAAATGGTCCAATTTACTTAAAATCATTCCATTCCATCTTATTGATTTCACAAATCAATCTATAAAGAATTGAAGTGGTTTCAGATATTTACTAATACCCGACTCCGGTCTATTCAAATTCAATACCATCTTAACCTAAGTTATTCAAGTAAAATACAATTCAGCTTTTAAATAAAAATGTCACTTTTACACATCAGTTTATCATCAATAGACAACCACATCATCATTGTCTATCCAAAACATATCATACACAAAACATTTCATATCAGGGATATCAATCAATTTATTTAATCATCATTCAATCATTCATAAGCAAGATGGATCATTTCCAAAATCTATTTAATTTATCTCAAATTAAATTAGTTACAAATCTTTAATGACTTAGATTACCTTTTCTTAAACAATTAATTAATTTCCAGATCAATTAACTAATCATCTTTTAATTATCCATCTTAATTAATCATCCTTGATTAATTATTCTCAATTACGTAAAGTAATTATCCTTAATTAATTACACAAAATTAATTATGCTCAAAACAACTTCAGTAATTAACCATCCGGTAATTACTTATCTTAATTAATTAACCCCTTAATTAATTATATTAATCCTTTAATTAATCACACCAAGTAATTAATCTTTAATTACTTCTCCTAAGTAATTAACATTTAATTACTTCCCATTAAGTAATTTCCCTTTTACTTACATCCAGTAATTATCCTTAATTAATAATTAATTAATCTCATTGTTCTTTAATTATCAATTAACTACTTATTGATTAATTTCCAATTATCAATTAATTCATTTAAGTTACATTATTTATCATCAATATCTTCTTTAATTATCATTTAAAATCTTATCTTATAAACCTTGGAATTAAATTATCATTAATCCATCGATTAACTTAAAGCTTTAAGTTCAATTAATTAATTAAAATCACTTTATCTTAATTAAGTAGCTACTTAGTTACATGATTAATTAAGTTTTAAAACAACATAATCAACTTAATTAATTAAATTTAAAACAAATTTATCAACTTTAATTAACAACATTAAAAAAATTTAAACTTGATAACATTCAAATATTAGCTCGATACAAGCCAAGACTTTCTCGAATCAAAATCCGAGCATCTCTTACCTTTCCCAGTTTATACAAAGTTACTACTAATCTCAATCTTATATCAAAGGTAAGCAACTGTATACACTCACAGAGGAATAAATTCCACAGGCTACTAAAGTACATTCTAAATTTTATTTCACAAAAACAGTAGCAACCCTTTTTTTTATATACCGGAACTTGTACTCAACTTACACAGGTACAATTTGTTATTTCTGCTTCAGGCTACTAAATTAAGAGACTTCTACTTCAGGCTACTGAATTGCTTCTACTCAAGCTACAGAATTATGAAACTTCTACTTCAGGCTACTAAATTGAGAAAGAAAAAAAAACAACCCAGCAACCAATTCATGTCACAGAGCCATAAGTGTTTTCCTGCACCTGCTACTGTAAATGCATTTACAATATTTATCTAGACCCATTTTGATTAGCAGCATTTCTTTTTCATTGTGCTATGACCCAATTACTCAGCATCTAAATTCATATCTTAGGTTATTGATATATTTTTTCTACTTGTATTTCACCCTTTTCAACATGCACAGATTGTCAGGTTATGTTTAGATGTCTTCTTATTATTTGCTTCTCAAACCAAACCAGTTACAAAGCATGCACAGCAAGAAATTATATATGGAAGACATTCGATTCAGAACCTTATCTAGTCAGAACAGGTTTCAGGCTTATCAAATTCACATCTTATTTAGTTACAGAGTTTACATCTTAAATTGCAGACAATAATAAGGAGTTATGTTTTGAATTGATCGGCATTCAGAAATAAATACAGCATATACTAACGTGTAAACATAGAAACCAAAACAAATTCAAGGCAATCCAAACTCTACTTCAGGGTCTAGATCCATATACATAGTTACTAAATTATGATTTCAGGTAATCTGCATTTTTAATTTACTCCAAGCGCAACGTGAAAGCACAAACAACACACACAAAGGTAAGCAACTAAGCTTTTGAAATCATTGATTAAAATTTATTGGTAGTAAGCAATATGAGCATCTTGCTTCCAGTAATAGTTTCTCATTATACTGTAGTAAATATTTTAATTTAAAAAAATATATACCCAGCACACGCATATCTTAACAGAGACTTCTTTATACCTCTAAATAACCAAGCTACACTGAGTTCCATCATTTCCAACAACACAAAGCAAGTTAAATCGAATTTATCCTTACAGGTTTGCTTACTATTGTTAAGTTAATAATGCGGTGAAGAAAAAAAACAAGGGACTACAGCGAGTTCGAATTGTAACAAAACGCTTTTATTTAACTGTACAGTGGAAACTCACTGTACTTTACTTCGGAGCTTATCATTTGGAGCTTATTTAGTTAAATCAACGTATTTTATTTTCCAAATAAGCTCAAGAACATAATACAATAAATAGGGTTGAATCTATCGAATTACAATCATATATCAGAAGCACAGATAAATCTACCCGTAAAAATATAAGTTCATCAAATTACTCACCTTATTGCAGAACAGCGGCCTATTTCTGGAATTCGATAGTCGATTGAAGCTTGATTTTTCAATTGTAACACTATACGTGATTTGAATCTGCTGTCAGTTGAATCTGAATTCGCACTATGTTTTAGATGATCTTAAATTGCTTCAGTTGTTAGCCTGATAATTATTATTTTTATTTGTTGTTTAGATTTTTTTGTTTGGTTTTAAGGGAAGATGAAGGAAATCGAGATTGAAAAGGAGAATATGGAAAGCTCAGGATTTGTTTACAGCTTTGATTCTCAAGTCATTTTATTATTTATTTATTTTCAACTTAAAGAAACTTTGCCACTTGTAATTTCCAAGGCTTATACAACTACACATGTAATATGCATGTGTAAATAAATTTTAAATGTTTTATAAAACTTTTATATTTAAAGTTTCTATAAATATATTTCTTAATTTATATAAATAAAATATAAAACAAATCTTATTCATATATTTTAAATCCAAAATATTTAAAATAATTATCTTTTAGATTTCAAATTTAAATTCAAATTCAAACTTCACTTTCAAATTAAGAATCCAATTTGAAATCAATTCAAATATATGTATATATCTAAGCAACACAAATTAAATTTATAAATAATAGTTTTATTTTAAAATTTATATTTCATCTTTAAAAACATCACAGATGTTCTTCATTATATTTTCAATTTTTTATTATTATGAGAATTATCTATTTACCATACAAATCAATATTTTGATAATTTTAATCCTATTAATTATCAATTAACAGATGTCCAAAAATTCGGGTTATCACATTCCTCCCCCCTATGAATCTTTTCGTCCTCGAAAAGGAACGAAACCAGAATTTTTATTCAAATACTATTTATCAGTAAAATTATTATTTGATTTTTTTATAAACACTTTTAAAATTTACATAATGATTTTATAAAAAAAAGTTTTTTTATGAAAATACTTTTTATAACTCGATGTTTCAACAAGTCCATCCTTGTTTTCATAGAGATTCGGTCATACGTTGATCAGGCGTAGGATTGAGAATCTATAAGTACTTGGTAAACCCGTTTTCAACACCTAGTTAAAATACTTAGAAAATAATTTTATTGAAAATATGGAAAACATTTTTGAAAACGAGGAAATATCTTCGGTGAGAATGCTCTGGAAATCATCACCCCCATCCATGGTCACAGTTACATTCCCTGGTTACGTTGTCATCGCAGCAAAAGTCCATGTAACTGCAGGCTCTCCGCGGCTTCTCGATTACGCCATGGAACCCACACAACAGATCACAGTTACATCCAGGGTTACGTTGCCATCGCAGCAAAAGTCCATGTAACTGCAGGCTCTCAGCAGCCTCTGATTTTCGCTGTCGAAATGAAACTTCTCCACTCCTACATAGGTCGCAGTCTACGATATAAAATCAAACGTAGACTGTTGGCTCTCAGCGGCACACACGACTTTCGCTATGTTATACCATCGGTCGCAGTCTACCGACAGACTTTTGGCTCTCAGCGACACACACGACTTTCGCTATGTTATACCATAGTTCGCAGTCTACCGATATAAAATTAAACGCAGACTGTTGGCTCTCAGCGACACACACGACTTTCGCTATGGTATACTCTACTCATAATCCCTAGGAACTAGTTTTGTCCGGACTCCTCAAAGGATCAAATTTAGAAACCCCCTTGGGCTCAAGGCAGCACCACCCAGTGGTACTCCTGAGAAGTTCATTTCAAGGGAGCGCCTTTTTCCCCAGAGTCATCATCAAAACATTTTATACTATATATATATATAGTATCTTTAAATCATACACCTAGTATGATCTCATACAAAGCTCCTTTACACAAAATCGATTATCCCAAAATCGATAATTCTCAAACTAGACTTTTCAAATTCAATATTGATTTTACCCAAAAATCAAAAGCCTTTCCAAATCCATAGGTTCCCAAAACCTTTTCCCAAAATCCTCATAAGATCCTTTATATATATACAGATATATATAATATTTAAAACCTTGGATCATTTCAAACTTGTATAAAACACCTTTTATACTTCAAAACACCTTCAAAATCCTTTTCTTCTGGCAAAAGATTCAACAAGGGGAGTTTTATTTTATAAAACAAAGATATTTAACTTTGTTTACTCAAAATCAAATATTCAAATTTGATTACTCCTTTCAATATCATTTTCATTCAAATCCGTACGATTTACACATATCATTCGTACGTTATATCAATCTGATCGCTCACTCGATCACACAATTTCACTTCCGAACTAGTATTGTCCACCCGACTTCCTAGTGCGAACACAGATCTGGTTTCTTGATCAGAAACCGTCATTCTCCTTGCATAGTCATAACTATGATAGAGAATATGCAGAACCAATCAACAACCCATACCCAGGTTCGCCGTCGAAAATCGAGTGAAAAATCTCAACTCGAATCGACAAACTATCTCGAAATTCTGTGTTCGAATCTGGATCAAATCACTATGCGAATTGAATAACACATGTAAACCCTACGTATTTATCTTTATTGGTTATTAGCCAAATCAATTTCATTTCTATTCACATCCACTTTGATTTTCATTCACTTACTCACATTTGCTTCAATCTATTTGGATTATCACCTCTATTCTTATCTCGATTGGGTATTTAACCATTAACAGTTTGAACTCCGACCAGTTTATTTAGAAAATAGATTGAAAATTTTAAAAATAGATAAGTAGTTGGAAAATAATTACTAGTTTGTAAAATAAGTGTAAAATAGGTAGAAAATAGTTAAAATAATTATAGAATTTTAGATAATTGTAAAATAATAGTAAGATAGTAATTTGTTTTGTAAAATAGTTGGAATATAGTAACTAGTTTATAAAACAGTTGGAAATTGCTAAACAGTTTCAAAAATAATTGTAAACAAATATAAGGTAGTTTGGCATTTAAAAGAAAGGTTGTTTATATAATGAATAGCTTGGAAAAGTTGGTTTATATTAAAACAATTTATATTAAAAATAGTCCAAAATCAAACTGCTCACTTCCCAATCTCCATTCTCCTCGATTCAATTTAAATTTCCTCTTTCATTTAAATTGACCCAATTCTACTTTAAATAACTTCAATTTCCATTGAAATTGATCCAATCCCAATTCAAGTTGAATTAACCTCAGTTTCTTTCCAAATTTAACTTTATCAACTTCTACTAATTCAAAAAAATTTCAATTGAACTAGTTCCAATTTCAATTTATTTCAACTCCCGTTTGAATTAATCCCATTCTCAAATTCCATTTCCACATCAAGTTGAATTATTCTTGACTTCCTCCCAAATCCAATTCAAATTCCATTTGAATTTAAAGCTATTCAACATTAATTACAATTCCAAATTATTCAAATCAATTCGGACTAATTTCAAATTGAACCCTCTTCAATATCAAATCGTTTCAAATTAATCCAATTCAAATTTTCCATTTGAATTTTATACTTATATATCTTTAATCACAATTTCAATTAATTCAAATCAAATTCAATTTTAACTAATTTCAAATTTTAAATTAAAAATTTAAACCATCTCGAATTATATATATTTGAGTTAAATTCACTAAGATTGGTTTAACCCTTTAAACCAAGTTAACCTTTAATAAAAGCTTTTAAACAATTTATTTTCAAATTAAAGTTATATTTTCTTTTATCTCAATAATGGATATATCACCACACTTCACTTCTCATTCATTTTAACAAGTCCAATTTCACAATTAAAATATTTCCAATAACAATGGGATGGTATTATTCAAATTATTTTAAAACATCCATCCATTTCCAATTCCAGGTCTCAAACCCATTTTGAGATCACACAAACTCCAATTCAAATTAACCATTTAACTTTCCAAGTTAAATTCCAATTCCACCTTAAAATTTCCAATTCAAGTTGTTCATTTAAACCTTTTTAACTTCTCCCAAGTTTAATTCGATTTACTTAATCCAATCAGCCTCATTCAATTCTTAATCTTCACAATAATAAACTACCCACTTAAAACTTATCACTTTGGGTATCATATCTCATTCCAAATTGAAAACTCAATATTTAGAGTTTATTTCAAATTATCCTTGATATCATGTATATCCATACATATATACATATTTATTTCTTTTACATACCAAGTTATACTTTAAATATTTTAAACCACCTTTGGTTTTTAATTCAAAACAAATTTCTTTTAAATTTTCAAACAACTCTTGTTTGAAATAGGACCATTTCATTCAAATGCATTAAATAATATTATTAATTATTTCTTTAAATTAATTACTCATTAACTAATTCCAATTAATCACATTTGGTAATTAACTTATTTCTTAATTACCTTCATTAAGTAATTGTCCCTTAAATTACTTGCCTCTAGTTACTTCATTAAGTAACTCCCTCTTTATTTATCATTTCCAATTATTATCCATTAATTAAGCTCATTAAATAAAGTTCAATTAATTACATAAATTAATTGGTTATCCTTATCCTGAAAGCTTTTTCGAATTCAAGATTTAATTTCAGTTTGGTTGTATTTCTATTACTTCTTAATTTAATTCAATAATTTAATAACCAATTCCCTTACTATTTGTTAGAAAGGTATATTACTTTATATATCAAAATATAATCTTATATAAAACCATTTAAAACCTTTATATAAGAAAATAACAAGTACGCTCTCTCATATATATATACACACACATCAACTCATTCTAGGGTACCACTTACCCCATCCTTAATGAGTAATCCCACCAGAGCCAAGGTTCTCGCTTAACCTTCAGCTCTGATACCAAATTGTGACGACCCGAAAATTTCAAACCCGAAAATTCCAAATAGTTATAAAAAGAATAAAGAGATAGAAAAGAAGAAGAAGAATCATCAACAACTCACATTCGCAGCGGATAAAATATAATAATAAATAATAACAGTTTATAAAAGAATACCGTATATATCGATTACATTTTAATACATCTGGGTTACACACTTACACAGACACTGGATATACACAATTACCATGTCATAGATATACAATAATACAATATAGCGGAAGCACTTCATACGTTCTTGTCATCCAGCTCGCCTCCTGAGCTCCAGAACGTCCCTACTTGAAAATCTGTAATACTCGGTCTGACCCGAGCATTACATCAAAGTAACACCCGGGTCAGGCTGGAAACCAGCGTGAGTAAACCCATCTAACATGGAATACCAAAAGCATACAACTAATATAAGCCCGGGGTAACTTATATCAATTTACAACTTCGCAAGTTGTTATAGACATCACTATTTACACATCAATTTCTAAGTGCCAAACTTGGATTAAATGGTCCAATTTACTTAAAATCATTCCATTCCATCTTATTGATTTCACATATCAATCTATAAAGAATTGAAGTGGTTTCGGGTGTTTACTAATACCCGACTTCGGTCTCTTCAAATTCAATACCATCTTAACCAAAGTTATTCAAGTAAAATACAATTCAGCTTTTAAATAAAAATGTCACTTTTACGCATCAGTTTATCATCAATAGACAACCACATCATCATTGTCTATCCAAAACATATCATATCAGAAAACATTTCATATCAGGGATATCAATCAATTTATTTAATCATCATTCAATCATTCATAAGCAAGATGGATCATTTCCAAAATCTATTTAATTTATCTCAAATTAAATTAATTACAAATCTTTAATCACTTAGATTACCTTTTCTTAAACAACTAATTAATTTTCAGATCAATTAACTAATCATCTTTTAATTATCCATCTTAATTAATCATCCTTGATTAATTATTCTCAATTACGTAAAGTAATTATCCTTTAATTAATTACACAAAATTAATTATCCTCAAACAACTTCAGTAATTAACCATCCGGTAATTACTTATCTTAATTAATTAACCCTTTAATTAATTATATTAATCCTTTAATTAATCACACCAAGTAATTAATCATTAATTACTTCTCCTAAGTAATTAACCTTTAATTACTTCCTATTAAGTAATTTCCCTTTTACTTACATCCAGTAATTATCCTTAATTAATAATTAATTAATCTCATTGTTCTTTAATTATCAATTAACTACTTATTGATTAATTTCCAATTATCAACTAATTCATTAAAGTTACATTATTTATCATCAATATCTTCTTTAATTATCATTTAAAATCTAATTTTATAAACCTTGGAATTAAATTATCATTAATCTATCGATTAACTTAAAGCTTTAAGTTCAATTAATTAATTAAAATCACTTTATCTTAATTAAGTAGCTACTTAGTTACATGATTAATTAAGTTTTAAAACAACATAAGGATCAACTTAATTAATTATACTTAAAACAAATTTCTCAACTTTAATTAACAACATTAAAAAAATTTAAACTTGATAACATTCAAATATTAGCTCAATACAAGCCAAGACTTTCTCGAATCAAAATCCGAGCATCTCTTACCTTTGCCAGTTTATACAAAGTTACTACTAATCTCAATCTTATATCAAAGGTAAGCAACTGTATACACTCACAGAGGAATAAATTCCACAGGCTACTAAAGTACATTCTAAATTTTATTTCACAAAAACAGTAGCAACCCTTTTTTTTATACCGAAACTTGTACTCAACTTACATAGGTACAATTTGTTATTTCTGCTTCAGGCTACTAAACTAAGAGACTTCTACTTCAGGCTACTGAATTGCTTCTACTCAAGCTACAGAATTATGAAACTTCTACTTCAGGCTAATAAATTAAGAAAGAAAAAAAACAACCCAGCAATCAATTCATGTCACAGAGCCATTAGTGTTTTCCTGCACCTGCTACTGCAAATGCGTTTATAATATTTATCTAGACCCATTTTGATTAGCAGCATTTCTTTTTCATTGTGCTATGACCTAATTACTCAGCATCTAAATTCATATTTCAGGTTATTGATACTTTTTTTCTACTTGTATTTCACCCTTTTCAACATGCACAGAATGTCAGGTTATGTTTAGATGTCTTCTTATTATTTGCTTCTCAAATCAAACCAGTTACAAAGCATGCATAGCAAGAAATTATATATGGAAGACATTCGATTCAGAACCTTATCTAGTCAGAACATGTTTCAGGTTTATCAAATTCACATCTTATTTAGTTACAGAGTTTACATCTTAAATTGCAGACAATAATAAGGAGTTATGTTTTGAATTGATCGGCATTCAGAAATAAATACAGCATATACTAACGTGTAAACATAGCAACCAAAACATATTCAAGGCAATCCAAACTCTACTTCAGGGTCTAGATCCATATACATAGTTACTAAATTATGATTTCAGGTAATCTGCATTTTTAATTTACTCCAAGCGCAACGTGAAAGCACAAACAACACACACAAAGGTAAGCAACTAAGCTTCTGAAATCATTGATTAAAATTTATTGGTAGTAAGCAATATGAGCATCTTGCTTCCAGTAATAGTTTCTCATTAGACTGCAGTAAATATTTTTATTTTAAAAAAATATACCTAGCACACGCATATCTTGACAGAGACTTCTTTAAACCTCTAAATAACCAAGCTACACTAAGTTCCATCATTTCCAACAACACAAAGCAAGTTAAATCGAATTTATCCTTACAGGTTTGCTGATGAAGATCTAACCTTATACCGGAGCACCCCCAAATCGCCTTGCCGACCCAACTCGCCTTGCCGACCCAACTCCAGCCGACCCAACAAACCCAAATCCACCGAGCTAAATTTCCTCCGACCTAATCCCCTCAACCCCACCGAGATACGAGATAAACCTCCTCAACTTCACCAAGACACGACCTCCGACCTAATCCCCTCAATTCCACCTCGTCCACGACCTAACTCCTCCATCCTGAGTCGCGACCGACTCATCTATTTCTCCCCGACCCAAAACCCTAATTCATGATTCAACGTTGAGTCGCGAACGACTTAATCTTCCCCTCCGCCTCTTCATAAGTCGCGCGCGCCTTATTTCCCTCCCCAGTAGATCGTTCGTGAAGGAAGAGACGAATTTAAGTCGCGGCCGATCCATTGTTAAGTCGCGAGAGTTTCATTTCCATGTTTCTATCGAGTCTTTAAGTCGCTGATGAATTTCATAAGTCGCGAGCGACTTATTACTGAGTCCTTAAGTCGTTTTAGCTGAGTCGGAGCCGAGTCAATGTATTTTTGCTTATTTTCTTAAGTCGTGTAATGTTTGTGTTGAAATTTTAAGTCATGTTGTAAGCCTATAAATAGGCTAGTTGTGTCATTGTAACAGGTTGTTGATTTTTGAATAAAATTCTCTTTGATTGCTTTGTGCTTTCTTTAATTGGTAGTTGAGTGTGATCTCCTATCTCCTCGTTCGGATAATCGAGTGCGCTCGATTCAACGTTCGTAGAAGCCGATTCACGGAATCTAGTGCGCTAGATCAACGTCCGAAGAATCGTAGATCTTTGTTTCTCGGTATCGTGCGCGATCAACGAGACGAAGATAGCTAGAATCCAGTATCTTTGGATCAACGGATTTGGGCCATTCAGTATTCATCAATTCACCAATTGCTACATTCACCGATTGAAGTTTGTTTTCGAATTATCCGCTGCGTCAGTTTGGTATCAGAGCTAGATTGCAAGGAGTTTGCATCATTTGGAGACTTGGGTTTCGAGAAATTGAAGTTTGAAGATCGGATTTGCCATTGTTGAAGAATTTGGTGTTCATCGTGTTCATCGTGAAATTACGACAAGTTGGAAGTTTCGATCTATTTTACTTTGGATCAGAGTTCGAAAGGTGTTTGAAAATTTATTTTTTGAAGTTTGTTTGAAGTTTAATCATGCCTCCGAGACGAGCTCAACGACATCGCAATATTAATGCCTTGTATGGAAGAGAAGAGGCTGACGAAATGGAGCAACGAATTAACGAGAGTTTCACTGAAAAGTTGAATGATGGAATTGGTCGATTAGAGAGAATGATGCTTGAAATGAATCAAAATCGAAGAAGAGTTTCGCCAGAATCAGACCATGGGGGAAGTAGAGCTTCGATCCATTCAGATCGAGAGAGAAGAGAAGAGCAAGATCATCGAAGTGTTGACAACCGTAATAGAAATGTTGAACGACGGAATGGTAGTAGAGATGTTGGAGGACGAGATCGACAACGTTATACATCAGACTTTGATGAGGAGTTTGATGGTGAAAGAGGAAGTGTTCATTTCAGAGATAGAGATCAGGGACAACGTCAATATCGGGTTATTGATGATGATCGACGATGGGAATCGGGAATGAAGATGGAGATTCCAGAATTTAAAGGCGGAATGGTTGCAGAAGAATTCTTGGATTGGTTATCTAATGTTGAAGAAATCTTTGATTTCAAGGAAGTGCCGGAGAATCGTCGAGTAAAGTTGGTTGCTACTAGGTTGAGAGGGAGAGCTTTGGCGTGGTGGCAGCAAACCAAACTTACACGAGAACGGATGGGGAAGTCAAAGATTGAGTCTTGGGAGAAGATGAAGAAATTGATGAGAGCTACATTTTTACCATACAACTATCAATCTCTTATGTACCAAAGGTTGCAGAATCTACGGCAGGGGACGAAATCAGTAAATGACTATGCCGATGAATTCTATCAACTGATTGCTCGAAATGACATTATGGAGACAGATGAACAGTTGACTGCTAGGTTTGTTGGAGGATTGCGAATGCAGATCCAGGATATGGTTAATATGTTTGATCCGAGATCTGTGGCTGAAGCGCACCAGAAAGCGTTGGCTTGGGAGAAGCAGGGAAGACGAGGAGGTGGTGTGTTTACAAATTCCAATATTCAAAGCAGAGGTGTTAATGGGAGTTCCAGTGTTTCTAAAGCTGTCAGTAAACCAGTTGTGAAGGAGAATGAAAAGGCGAAGGTCAACAGCAGTTTCAAATGTTACAATTGCCAGGAAGTGGGCCACAAGAGCAACGAATGTCCAAAACCAAAGAAGCGAACTATGATTGCTGAGATTGAAGATGAGGATGTGGGTGAAGATGATTCTAGTCCAGTTGAGGAGAATGAACAGGATATCGCATCGGGAGACGAAGGCTGTAATCTAATGATGAGGAGGTCTTGTTTAACACCAAAGCAAGAGGATGAAGCTAGTTGGTTGAGAAGTAACATTTTTCAGTCGACATGCACTATATTGGGGAAAGTATGTAAGTTTGTGATAGATGCAGGAAGCTGTGACAATATTATTTCAACTGAAGCAGTGAGGAAACTGAAATTGAAGACGGAGAGACACCCTAATCCTTATAAATTAGCGTGGCTGAGAAAAGGAGGAGAAGTGAAGGTTGATAAACGAGTTCGAGTACCCTTTTCTATTGGGAAGAAATATAAAGACGAGATTTGGTGTGATGTAGTTGAGATGGATGTTTGTCATTTGCTTTTGGGTAGACCGTGGCAGTATGATCGAGCAGTGCAGCATGACGGTCGGACCAATAGTTACAGTTTTATGTTCGAAGGTGTTAAAATCATTTTAGTGCCAAAGAAGAGACAGCACGGAGAAAACAAATCTGAGGAGATTGAGGAGTTGAAAACGTTATTGACATTGAAAGAATTCGTTGACGAAGTAGAAGAGAGTCCTGAAGTGTTTTTGTTAATTGGACATGAAACTACTGAATCCGTGGAAATTCCAGAAGAAGTGAAGCCGTTATTGGAAGAATTCAGTGATGTGTTTCCTGAAGAGCTACCGAAGGAATTGCCACCGTTGAGAGACATACAACATCAAATTGATCTAGTGCCAGGTGCTGTTTTACCGCATAGGCCACATTATCGTATGAGTCCGAAAGAACACGAGGAGTTGAGAAGGCAAGTGGAAGAGTTGTTAGAGCAAGGACGTGTACAGGAAAGTTTAAGTCCATGTGCTGTGCCAGCATTGTTAGTACCAAAGAAGGACGGGACGTGGAGGATGTGCACTGATAGTCGAGCCTTGAAAAAGATTACTGTAAGATATAGATTTCCTATGCCAAGGTTTGATGATTTGATTGACCAGTTGAGCGGAGCTGTTGTGTTTTCCAAGATTGACCTGAAGAGTGGATACCATCAGATTCGTATTAGACCGGGTGATGAGTGGAAAACTACTTTTAAAACCAGGGAAGGTTTATACGAATGGTTGGTTATGCCGTTTGGCTTGTCAAACGCTCCTAGTACGTTTATGAGAGTGATGAACCAGATTTTTAGACCATTTGTTGGGAAGTTCGTGGTTGTTTATTTTGATGATATTCTGATTTATAGTGGGAATATGGAAGAGCACATCCAGCATTTGCGAGAAGTGTTGATAATTCTACGACGAGAGCAGTTTTATGCAGCAACAAAGAAGTGTGTGTTTATGACGAGCAGTGTTTTGTTCTTGGGGTATGTTCTGTCAAAGGAAGGTATTCAAGTGGATGAGAATAAAATAGAAGCTGTCAGAAGTTGGCCACAACCGAAGATAATTACTGAAGTTCGAAGTTTTCATGGATTGGTTTCGTTTTATCGAAGATTCATTCCACATTTTAGCAGTGTTATGGCACCAGTAACCGATTGTATGAAAGGAAAGAAGTTTATATGGTCAGAGGAAGCAGGAGTTGCTTTTGAGAAGATTAAGACACTCTTGACGACAGCACCGATTCTAGTACTGCCGAATTTTCAGTTGTTATTTGAATTGCATACTGATGCTTCGAAAGTGGGAATTGGTGGAGTATTGAGCCAGAGTGGGAGACCAGTCGCTTATTTCAGTGAGAAGTTATCAGGAGCAAAGTTGAGATACAGTACATATGACGTTGAATTCTATGCTGTTGTACAAGCTGTTAAACATTGGAGACACTATCTATTTCAGAAAGAATTTGTTCTATACACTGATCATGAGGCGTTGAAGCATTTACAAGGACAAGACAAGATTTCAACGAGACATGCATCTTGGATTGCTTATTTACAGCAGTTTACTTTTGTTGTCAAACATAAGTCAGGGGTGACGAATCGGGTAGCTGATGCTTTGAGTAGGAGGAGTCACTTATTGACGACTATGAAGGTTGAAGTGACAGGGTTTGAATTATTACCAGAACTGATTGAAGAAGATCCTTACTTTAAGAAATTTGTTGAACAAGTTAAGGAAGGGAGTGCTGATGAATTCATGTTGATAGATGGTTTTCTGTTTAAGGGAAATCGTTTATGTATTCCAGATTGTAGTCTGAGGTTGAAGATTATTAAAGAGTTGCACGAGGAAGGTCATGTGGGCCGTGATCGTACTTTGCAGTTGATTTCACATTCTTACTTTTGGCCGTCAATGAGGAAAGAGGTCGAGAGATTTGTGGAGAGATGTCATACTTGTCAAGTTTCGAAAGGAACAGCGACCAATGCGGGGTTGTATATGCCATTACCTGTACCGACTAAGCCTTGGGTTGATTTGAGTATGGATTTTGTTTTGGGGTTACCTAGAACTCAAAGGGGAAACGATTCCATTTATGTAGTGGTTGATCGATTTTCAAAAATGGCACACTTTATAGCCTGTAAGAAGACAGCGGATGCAGTTCGAGTTGCTCAGTTATTTTTCAAAGAAATCTATCGACTTCATGGGTTACCAGAGTCTATTGTGTCGGATAGAGATACTCGATTTCTGAGTCACTTTTGGCTGAGTCTGTGGAAAATGGTCGGAACGAAGCTGAATTTTAGTAGCGCGTACCACCCGCAGTCAGATGGACAGACGGAAGTGGTTAACCGATCATTGGGAAACTTACTGAGATGTCTTGTGAAAGATAATCTGAAGAGTTGGGATATGAAGTTGAGCCAAGCTGAATTTGCTCACAACCATGCAAATAACCGAAGTACAGGGTTCAGTCCATTCCAGATTGCATATTCAAGTTTACCAAAGGGACCGTTGGACTTGGTAGTAGTACCATGTCAGAAAGGAGTTATTAAACGGGCTGTTGATTTTGTCGATGGGTTGACAGAATGCCATAGAATCGTTCAGGAACGATTGAAGAAGTCAAATGAAAGGTATAAACATATGGCGGATAAGAAACGGAGAAATGTTGTTTTCAAAGAAGGTGATTTTGTTTATGCAGTGTTGACGAAAGATCGTTTTCCAGTGGGAACTTACAACAAGTTGAAAGCACGAAAAATTGGTCCAGTAGAAATTTTGAAAAGGATCAATGATAATGCGTATCGATTAAGATTACCGGAAAATATTCATACTTCTGATGTTTTCAATATCAAACACTTAGTTCCGTATTATGGAGGGGAACTTGATGAAGTTGACGAGAGTGTGAATTCGAGGTCGAATTCCTTCCAACAAGGGGAGGATGATGAAGATCTAACCTTATACCGGAGCACCCCCAAATCGCCTTGCCGACCCAACTCGCCTTGCCGACCCAACTCCAGCCGACCCAACAAACCCAAATCCACCGAGCTAAATTTCCTCCGACCTAATCCCCTCAACCCCACCGAGATACGAGATAAACCTCCTCAACTTCACCGAGACACGACCTCCGACCTAATCCCCTCAATTCCACCTCGTCCACGACCTAACTCCTCCATCCTGAGTCGCGACCGACTCATCTATTTCTCCCCGACCCAAAACCCTAATTCACGATTCAACGTTGAGTCGCGAACGACTTAATCTTCCCCTCCGCCTCTTCATAAGTCGCGCGCGCCTTATTTCCCTCCCCAGTAGATCGTTCGTGAAGGAAGAGACGAATTTAAGTCGCGGCCGATCCATTGTTAAGTCGCGAGAGTTTCATTTCCATGTTTCTGTCGAGTCTTTAAGTCGCTGATGAATTTCATAAGTCGCGAGCGACTTATTACTGAGTCCTTAAGTCGTTTTAGCTGAGTCGGAGCCGAGTCAATGTATTTTTGCTTATTTTCTTAAGTCGTGTAATGTTTGTGTTGAAATTTTAAGTCATGTTGTAAGCCTATAAATAGGCTAGTTGTGTCATTGTAACAGGTTGTTGATTTTTGAATAAAATTCTCTTTGATTGCTTTGTGCTTTCTTTAATTGGTAGTTGAGTGTGATCTCCTATCTCCTCGTTCGGATAATCGAGTGCGCTCGATTCAACGTTCGTAGAAGCCGATTCACGGAATCTAGTGCGCTAGATCAACGTCCGAAGAATCGTAGATCTTTGTTTCTCGGTATCGTGCGCGATCAACGAGACGAAGATAGCTAGAATCCAGTATCTTTGGATCAACGGTTTTGGGCCATTCAGTATTCATCAATTCACCAATTGCTACATTCACCGATTGAAGTTTGTTTTCGAATTATCCGCTGCGTCATTTGCTTACTATTGTTAAGTTAATAATGCGGTGAAGGAAAAAAACAAGGGACTACAGCAAGTTCGAATTGTAACAAAACGCTTTTATTTAACTGTACAGTGGAAACTCACTGTACTTTACTTCGGAGCTTATCATTTGGAGCTTATTTAGTTAAATCAACGTATTTTATTTTCCAAATAAGCTCTAGAACATAATACAATAAATAGGGTTGAATCTATCGAATTACAACCATATATCAGAAGCACAGATAAATCTACCCGTAAAAATATAAGTTCATCAAATTACTCACCTTATTGCAGACCAGCGGCCTATTTCTGGAATTCGACAGTCGATTGAAGCTTGATTTTTCAATTAACCCTATACGTTGATTTGAATCTGCTGTCAGTTGAATCTGAATTCGCACTATGTTTCAGATGATATTGAATTGCTTCAGTTGTTAGCCTGGTAATTATTATTTTTATTCGTTGTTTAGGTTTTTTTTTCTTTGGGTTTAAGGGAAGATGAAGGAATTTGAGATTGAAAAAGAGAATATGGAAAGCTCAGGATTTGTTTACAGCTTTGATTCTCAAGTCATTTTGTTATTTATTTATTTTCAACTTAAAGAAACATATCGCCACTTGTAATTTCCAAGGCTTATACAACTACACATGTAATATGCATGTGTAAATAAATTTTAAATGTTTTATAAAACTTTTATATTTAAAGTTTCTATAAATATATTTCTTAATTTATATAAATAAAATATAAAACAAATCTTATTCATGTATTTTAAATCCAAAATATTTAAAATAATTATCTTTTAGATTTCAAATTTAAATTCAAATTCAAACTTCACTTTCAAATTAAGAATCCAATTGGAAATCAATTCAAATATATGTATATATCTAAGCAACACAATTTAATTTTGTAAATAATAATTCTATTTTAAAATTTATATCCATCTTTAAAAACATCACAGATGTTCTTCATTATATTTTCAATTTTTTATTATTATCAGAATTATCTATTTACCATACAAATCAATATTTTGATAATTTTAATCCTATTAATTATCAATTAACAGATGTCCAAAAATTCGGGTCATCACATCGATACTATTCATATGGATCAGGCTTCCTGATTTAAACCTGAGACTATGGGAAAAGGAAGCATTTAGCACAATTGCTAGTGCAACAGACATTCCAATGAAATTGGATGAGCAAACTAATAAGAAAACTCGGTTTACCTATGCAAGAATTCTTGTTGAGATAAAAGCGGATGCTAAACTTGCAAAAGAAGTATACATAACTATGCATGATGGTGAAAATCTGGTGCAAAGAATATAGTACGAATGGATTCCCTCGAAATGGAACGCATGTATATGCATTGGACATGATCAAGAAGATTGTAATTTTGTAGAAGTATGGAAAGAAAAATCGTGCATGGAAAATGTATTGCATGATGAAGACAGTAAAGAAAGCAAGGCAAGTGATGTTGACGCTGAAAATTCTCTTGAAGTGAATAAAGAAAACATGCAATTTGCAAAAAAAGTTGAAAATGAAAACCTGATAAATGATGTTGGTTTTGGAATACCTACTACAGTCGAAAAGGGAGTAAATTCCAAAGACAATGCAAAGTTGGAAACCACCAAAGTACAAGTAATTGGAAAAGATACTTTTGAAAATTTAGTAATGGTAGTTGAAACAAATTCGAAAATAAATAACTTGAAAACAGCAGTTGATGGTCCAGTAATAACAACCGAGACAATAGCAGTCTCAGAAGAGATTATTGAATGCATGCCAGTACTTTCGCACCACTACAAGTGAACACTTGTAGTAGTCCATAAGTCTCGCAAGCAGCAGAAGATCAAGCAACTGTAGATGGGGATAATAACATATAGGTCATTGACTCTCCCCCGGGCAACTCAAGTTTATACATTGAAGTAGAGAAAATTAATACAACAAATGCAAATAAAAAAGTAAAGAAAACGCAGTAGATCAGAGAAGCAACGGCGAAGTAACTTCTGCACTCCTTAATGTAGCAACCTTAATTCTGCAATAAAATAGAGTAACAATGATGGGTTGTTGGCTAGTGAAGAAATTGCAATTGATCAGATAGAAAATACTGATGAAACTACTCCATTCTCAAATATGGAAATCTCTACCATGAATGGGCTGTTGGAAGAGTCTATATCCCTTGAAAATAAAAGCAAAAAGAAAAAAACGTAGAACAAAAAACATAAGTGAAATATTTTAGCAAATGATGGAGGCAGTAAAGAAAAGGAAGAATTAAAAAAAAAATACATATTGAGAAACCTAAATGGTAAGAGTAGATCAAAGCCCAAAAAAACAACATTCAAAAAAAGAGGCAGAAATTCTATAAATGATGGAGCTTAGAATATCCTTTAATGTATCCTTGATTAATATCTGTTTAATTTTTATGGCAACTACAACTATATCTTGGAATATATGATGATAAGGATGCTAGCTTTAAACACATTATTAACTATAAGCCTGGTTTAATGGGCATTTTGGAGCATAAATTCGAAGATAGAATAATTGATGAATATGCAGTTAGAGTACTAAATAGCTGAAGTATTATAGATAATAATAAAATGGAAGGTAATGGCAAAATTTTGATATTATGAGATCCAAATGTATGGCAATTAAACAAAATTTCATTAACTTACAATATATACATTGTAAATACATGAATAGAGTGGGGATACTTATAGAAATCACTTTTATTTACGCTTATAATTGGGAAAACGAAAGAAACATGCTTTGGAAACGTCTTGAATTACTAAATGATAATATGAAAAATTCATGGATATTATTACGGGATTTTAACACTGTAATGCACGCTTAAGAAAAAAGAGGGGGGATTCCTATTCTGTATAGAAAGTTGGAGAAAATTAATAATTTTTTTCTATTGAAAACAGGTTTAGCTGAGCCTGTTATATTTCGAAACAAATATACATGGAAATTGGAAATATTTAGAAACATACACTGTCAATTAGACTGAATTTTAATAAATTAAGAATGCATAAAAGAATTTCAAAGTTTCAACTGTAATACTTATCCTCAAAAAACTAGTGATCATACTCCAATACAAATTTCTATTGCAAATAATAATTCAAATAAAATGAATGTTTCATTCAGATTTGTAAATAGATGGACATCCGAAAATTCATATAAAGTGGTTAAAAGTAGGCTTACTATGTCTATTCAGGGCACTGCCAAGTATAGATTTAGTAAAATACTACAAAAAACCAAATAGAATTAAAAAAAATTGGAACAAGAATAAACCAAAATTAGAATTCAAACAAATCAGAGAGGAATTTGAGAGTTTGCAGAATTTAATTGATAATGATAGCTCAAATAATTCTTAAATAAATAGAATTTTCCAAATTTGAAATAAGCCGGTTAATGTACTTCATATACAAGCCATGAATATGAGGAAGAAAACTAAAGTTAACTAGCTAACTAATAGGGATGAGGCTAACAATTTTTTTTATGCGAAAATGTCCAATAGAAAGCATCAAAATAACACTGGAAAATTGTTAAATAGTGATGGTAATATAATAAATGATGACTCTAAAATTAAAAGTGAAGTTATTAAGTATTATACCACCATATATAACGCTGATAACTATTTAACAAGCTTCTCGAATATAAGTACAAGATTTTTATTACATTCAGAAAATACAGCTAACTTCGGTATGCATGAAGGAGATTAAGAAAATTATTTTTAATGCAAACAATGATAAAAGTCCAGACTTCGATGGTTTTGAAGCAAAATTTTATATAGTGCATTGGGAGGATATTAAAAAACAATTTTCTGAAGCAGTTAATGAGTTTATGGTTAATAGGAAACTTTTGAAAAGTACAAATCACATGCATATCACTTTAATTCCAAAAGTTAAACTTCCTAATAACCTTGGAGATTATAGACCAATATATTGTTGTAATTTTATATACAAAATAATAGCGATTATTCTTTGTAATATATTAAAATTATTTTTGAAATATATAATAACCAAAAATCAATCTGCATTTATATTAGGAAGACTAATTTTAGAGAATACTTCATTAGCACGCGAAATGATATGAAATTTTAATCAAGGAAATAAGAATAAAATGTGTATAAAAGTGGATTTGTAGAAGGCATTTAATAAAGTAAATAGACATTTTATATAAATATGATGAAATAACTAGGGTTTAATGAAATATTTTGTTATTTGGTACAAGAATGCATTAGTAACGTTACTTACTCTATTCTGATAAATGGTTCCCTGAATGGTTGTATACATGGTAATAGATGAATAAGGCAAGATGATCGTCTTTTGCCTTACTTATTCACAATTGCCATGGAGTTTTTTCTATACAAATGGAAATGGAGCTAATTAAAGGAAATTTAAAAGCTATTATAGAAAACTAGGTATAATTCATTTACTGTATGCAGATGATTTACTGTTGTTTTTAAATACAGATGCAGAAAGTGCTAACACTTTGATGAGGATATTCAAAAAAATGAACAAGTATGCAAGTCTACAGACTAATAAATGCAAGAGCAAAGTATTTTTCAACAAAGCATACTCAAGAAGATCTGAAGCTTTGAATATTTTAAAATTTCAAGAGGGGGAGTTATTAGTCAAGTACTTAGGTCTACCCACTTACTATGAACCAAATAAATAGCAGGGATTGTGCTAGGCTACAAGATTTAATACAAGGAAAAAGAGGGATGTTCTAGCAAACTTCTCTCATTGGCTAGCAGATTAGAATTAACCCATATAGTCATCACTGCTATTATCATGTATTGGCTACGAACTCACAGCATCCCAATGAAACCAATCCAAAAAATAGAGAAAATGTTTGCAAACTCTATATGGAAAGGAAAATACCACAAATTAAACTGGAATACTATGCAAATAAATGAAATCAGGAGGCATGGGTTTGAGAAACTTTAGTGATTTAAGTACTGCATGCAATCTCAAGCTTTTCTAGAAATTTTCAGAAGGAAAATCTTTTTGGGAAAAATGGATGAAAGGGAAATATCTCAAAAACAAGAATTTTTGGATAATGCCAGTAGAAAACCATTATTCCTAGAAAGAATATTTTAAATTGCAGGAAAATATGAATCAAACTTCTTAAAAGACAATTTAAGGCTGAAATACAAACTAGTTTTTGGTTTGATCCATGGATGAATGGAAAATCTCTTGTAAATCCGTTGGGATGGCTAAATATATTTCAGTTTGGAGATGTGAATGCTAAAGTAGACTGCATCATTCAGAACCATAAATGGAGTGCAAATTCAAAAGCAGCAACATCAATATTCATAACAGCCATAGAAAGTATACCAATCAATCACGGGATTTCAAAAGCCAAATGACATCGGAATTTAAGTTCAAATGGAAAATTCTCATTTAAAAGCACGTGGGAAAGCATAAAAGGTATTGAAATTGAAGTGGATCGACAATTTGGAACAGAAAAAACTATCCAAAATGGCAACTTGCGCCTATTTTGGAATTTTTAACAGACTGCCTACCAGAGGTAGATGAAAAAATGGAACAAAAAAGGGGATGTTAAATGCTTGCTCTGTAAAGTGGACCTTGAAAACAACGAGCATTTGCTTTTTGAATGTGAATACTCTCTGCATATTTGGTCTATTGCAAAAGAAAAGCTCAAAATCAATCAAAACCAGGCAATACAACATATAAGGAGCAACATCCAACATATTTAGGAAAAATGCAAGTTCAAAAATAAGGAATTCAACCGGGCAAGTATTATCCTTCCAACTACTGCTTACCACATATGGAAAGAAAAAGACGTTAGACTGCACAACAAAAAAGAAAAGAGCAGTTTGCAACTTTTGAAAGAAATTGAGCTAGATAGTCAAATTATATATCAAAAATCAAACAAACAACAATTATATGAAAGCAATTAGTCACAACAGATATATGATTCAGATAACTATGAGGAGAAATTGGAGATGTACTAACAAGGCGGGAAATATAACTTTGATATTTCCCGTAGTACAGTATGCAAGGAAGATAGCAGGGTTGCGCTAAGAGGTGGCCAATTCCAAAGTAATATTTGCAATGGAAATATAATTATAAAGACAGATTATGAAAGCATAAATAAAGATGAATCAATCTCTTCACCATATATGATTGGAATCTACCACTCACACAAAGCACAACCAACTGCGAATCATCCTTGGCCTAAGATCAAAGCTCAGAGGATACCAGATATCATTCCAAACTCAAATGGCAATTCCTATCGAAGCAGGCTCAATAAAAGAAATCTATCACTTATCTGTTTGGAGAAAAGGAGAGAGCAGTTGCCAAAATGAAGCAACAACTGCGGGATGGATATAGGAATTCGAAACGCTAACAATCTCACAAGCATTGTTACCTAAGGCGATCGATCTCATGCTCAAATCAACTGCAAGGGAAGTAAACATGAATTTAACAACTATAGTTTGAATAATAGCATAAACAAAAGTTTTAAGCTACCTCTTCTATTACCAGATCTGAGTATGTACTACAGCACCCACAGTGGCAGGCTTGATGAAGTTCATCTCTTACAATAAGGAAAACTTTTGCAGCCACTCATCCGTAAACAGAGTTCAAGTGATGGTCTTTGCAGAAATAACCATAGCAATCGAAACTTTCACTTATCTGTATAGGACAGAGATGAAAGCACAAAGCTCCAAATTCAAGCAAAGACAACTTTAGGAGAGCATAAATTATCGAGTTTCAAAACAGCTCTTTAAATCTGTAACGTTTCGGATTTTGCCCGCTCGAAAATCGACATCCATACTTCATATCGTATTTGAATGTCATAGATTCGACCGTTCAAATCCGATTCGCCGGAGCTTATAACAATCATTAAGTAAACAACACAGCGGAAATAAAAGAATAATACATTGATATACAGCTTTGATACAATATCTGATACAACAGATGATCCAATAGATATCAATATACATCAGAGATATGATACAATAAAATAGCAGCGGAAAAGAAAAATAGATAACATCTAACAGCGGAACAAATAACTCTAAAATAGTCTTCAAGGAAGAACTCCAAAAATAACTGCAACTCCATTTCCAAGAATCAATCCAGCAATAGCTCGAACTCCCAATAACGATGCACCAAGACGAGCAAGACTGGTGCGATCCAAAGACTGAACTAACTCCAGATAATCTACTAAACCTGACTATCTGAAAAACCCAACTCTAGACTGCTCGTGTAGAAAATAATGAGCACCCAGAGTTTAGGAAAGAAACAATAAACTCTGGATCAGTCGTGGGACTGGTGTGAGCAACAAAAACAGTTTATCTTTTAAAACATTCAACAAAAGATTTTCAAAGTCAATTCGCAATGCTTTTTAAAAATGAGACTACCATAAGGCCTCCCGCACACACACACAATGCAAACGAAGAATCGGAGGAGATTTCTCCTTATGATAGTCAAAGATGCTTGATACGCATTAAAAGAAACATTTGATATTATTACTAGTGCATAGTGTAGGAAAAATTCATTTCGAAAGTAGAATATAAAACTTAGCCAACATACGACCATTATCGTATGCCTACTATAGCTACCATCTAAACAGTGGTGACCACCATAAGTAAATGGCAGGTTCTACAACTAAAACCGTACAGGGTTTCGTATTGGGAATTGGATTTTCAACAAATGGTCAGGCCAAGGAACTTCCCATTGCCACATGAGAACGCCTCTGGAAGGACGTCCCCGAGAACCAAACCGGATCTCTGCCAACACAAGGCCGGGTTACCCCTAACTGAGTAACAACTGACCGAATATGCCATCCCCCGGTCCTTTGGGACCTTTATCCGAGCGCTCATAATCAATTCACACAATCATAAAGTGTTTTCAACATGAGTAAGTATCTGGGCTCCATACCATGATACCACCCTTTTCCAGAAGGAAATGCACATACCCTAAAGGGCGCTACCCCTCATAACCTTGCCGCATCTTTCCTGTTTTGACCATTCCGGGGTGTGAGGCTCGACGAGGTCACGTCCACAAAAACACGCTTTATACAAAAGCTGTGCTTTGGGTCAACAAATGATCATAGAAATGATCACCAAGATAGACGATCAAATAAATGATCCTATCACAAATAATCAACACAATGATCATTTCA
This sequence comes from Allium cepa, assembly GCA_030765085.1. Taxonomy (NCBI): domain Eukaryota; kingdom Viridiplantae; phylum Streptophyta; class Magnoliopsida; order Asparagales; family Amaryllidaceae; genus Allium; species Allium cepa. Next base: position 381,005,345 of record CM060937.1, read on the forward strand.
CAGCAACACTCAGCATGTCACATTACCAAGTTGGGAATATATCGTTGATAACCATCAACTATATAACCTCTGAGCTCGTACGTCTCAGAGAAGGGTGTTAAGCTAAGAGAATAAATTCTCCGCCACCAACAGAAATATATTTGAAAGGAATCAGCTTTATATCTCAACTTGTAATGTCAGACATACTATCCATACTAGTCTGTTCTGGGTTCGAACAGAACCGAAGGCACTTACAAAGAAGTCCTTGCAATCCGGGTATTCACAATCCCGATCGGATTTCCCATCACTTAGGGAGTTTCTATACCGGCGCGACTCGGTGCAGAAACAATCGATATGTCATCCTATCGCTTTCGCAAATACCCGGTCTTCATCACCGGTCTTCAAATGCTATCCATAACGACGTATCACATATTCGGAATGGGTTATACGACACAAAGGTCCTTTCCCGGCTAAACCGAATAGTGAGCACGATATTTCAAAAACAAATGGATAATGGGATTTCAATTAAGTCACAACTTATTACCCAAAACCTTTCTTCAAATGGCTTAACAAATTACCATTTTCAATCTTTAAACAAAAAGATTCATTTTCACAACCTTTAACGGTTTAAACAATTTTCACATTTTAATCTTTTAAACAAAAGATTCATTCACAGATTTTCCAAATCAATTTTCATTTCAATTTGATTAACTCGTTAAATCTTTAAATCAAAGATTTAACTTATAGCCTTCAAAACAATTTCATTTCAATTTGATTTAAACAAATCATCAATTTAAATCTGTTAAAAATAAACAGATTTAATTCATAGCTTTCAAAAAGAATTCATTCATAACTTACGAAAATCATTTCTCTATTCAATCTTGAAATTCCCCTAATTAACTGGAATCTCAGTTCTTATCTAAAAGTGTTTATCATTTGAAAACAACAGTTTTCATTTTGGCAATCTGATTCATTTATACGAGTTGAAATCCTTGGGTTAAATTCAAATTCCCAAAACCATACCTTTAAAATGGTTTAAATTCATACAACATGTTTATAATATATTTAACCAAAATTTCCAATCATCAAATTCAATTCCAAATATCGAATTCAAATTCAAATTGAATTATTTAAATTGGAGATTTTACCGAGTTATTCAAAATAGCTTTTATCTGTGAAAACCTTTTTCAAAAGCTTTACCGTTTAACCCAAATCCATTTTCAAAATCAATTTGAAATTAAAACTTTAATTTCAAAAACATTAAATTTAAATTACATGTGACTTAACCGATTTCCTCGTGAAATCCATATTTGTGTGTGTATGGTGTAGTCCAGGGATTATACACGGTAGTGCAACATCATACAATTTATCACAGATCAGAATACATGAATATAATTGATAAGCGATATAAACTATAACGCTTATCTATTATATACAGATCACAAATATATATGCCACGGCTAGTAAATTACATCACAGATAATTTATCACAGATCACAACATAAATCAGGATATATACAAAGCATCATAAATTAGGGATATCAACAATCAAGTCATCCAATAGAATCCAAATATTCCTAAGTAAGATCAGTTAAATATCTGATTAATTTAAATCAAATTAATTTCTTATGAATTATAAATCCTGGTTAATCAACATTTAATTTACAAATCATTTTGATTAATTATTCTTTAATCTTTTACTAATTATCCATTAATAATAAATTAATTAACCTTTAATTATAATTCATCAACCTTTAATTATTAAATAATTAACCTTTAATTATTTAGTTCACCATTTAATTAATTATCTTTAATTAATAATTTAACCCTTAATTGATTAATTACCATTTACTTAATAAAATTCCAATACGTGATCATCCCTAACCACTCACATTAATTAATTAATCTTTGATTTATTATCTTCAATTAATTGCTTTAATTAATTAACCTTTAATTAATATTTAATCAATCATTAATTAAGTAATTATTCTTTAAGTAATTATCCTTTAGTTACTTATATTAATTAATAAATCATTAATAACTTAAGATCTTAATTAACTAAAAGATAAACCATTTTATCTTTATTAATCACTTTAATTATCATTTTTTTTTTGAAAACACTTTGGGATAAAATTTCTGAAGTCACAACAAATTTGAACTTCAAACTTTTAAATTAACATGTTAAACAAAAAAAAACTTTACTGGGAATTTTGTTAACACTTTGTTTAAAATTCTTGTTTAACATAACCTAAATAAAACTTTTGCTTTTGTCTTTAAGTTTATAACTTATTTTAATTATTTTGGTTTCCAAAATCAGGTCTTATTCTTTCTTTAGTTTTAAACTTTAGCATGATATTCATAACTTAAAACCTGGTACAGATTTGATTTTCAAAATTATAAAGATCTGTAATATTTTTCAATTCAACAGGCTCGAGCTATATTACTTCGAGTCAAACGCGAGTTTCTCCCCGAGACCTTCCTCGTGTAAAATCTCAAAACCCCCGAGTTCTTCCCCTCTACTCTTTCTTCTTCTTCTACTAATCCTCTTCTTCTTCTTTTCAATTCTATAAAATTTAAAAACTGCAGTGATAAAAACACTCATGCGCATCGGGTTCGACACGATTCGTTTCCCAAAAATACTCGAGCAACATCACGCGACAGCCACGATAACATCCCAGGCCATCCAAACACCACTGTGATGTGCACATGCACGGCCAAACGCGAGGGCTCCGATCATCGCCATGATCTTCGTCAAGTCGACTATCTTCCATGTAACTCATCACGATTATCAGATCGTGTTCAAAATATCGAAATCAAATTCGAGGCCATCATTCCAAAACCTGGAACAACGTAAAAACTGGGAACACCCTCACCTGTCAACGCTTCGTTCTCCTCATCACGACCACCGGAGACTCTGCAACTTCGACCAACCCTTCGTCAACGACCAAGATACCCTCACTCAAGACCCTATTTCACTCGATCAACCAGAGAAACCGTGGTGATCGAATTATCAAACCTAGTCAAAACTAGGGTTACAAACCAAAAATCGAATATCGCTACTGCCACAATGATCGAATCAGCTTCCTACTAATTTTCCCTAAGTCTCTGATCATCGTACTATCATCACTGAAGAATACAACATCCCAAACCACTGAGATCACCAGAGATTACCCAATTCCCCATTTTTGTTCAACCCAGAGCTGCACGCTTATTTCAAAACTAAAAATTATAATTTTAGTTTTAAAAATCATGTTTAAGTAAATAGATTCAATTTATATGCCTGGTTTCTTAAATTAAGAAATTTGTTTTTAAACTTATTTAAAGTTGTATTCATCTTTCCTGATTGCCAGAGACAATTACATGTTGTTTCAACTTTAATAAATTTTTAACACCTAGCTTAAAAACAAACAAACAACATTTGTTTACATCCTAAGTTCAAGTAGTTACTAGATCAAGTGATGAAGGCTTGTTTGCTCATCTGTCTAAAAAGAAAACAACAGGAACAGAGTTTCAAAAGTTACAGGCATACACAAATTTTCACAATCACATATATACACATTTTCTAGATCTACATAAGCAACTAATTCAGGGACCTAAGATTTTTTTTATTTATTAAAAGTTACTCACTTGATTTCCAGGAAATGAACAGAGACTTAAATTTGAACAGGCTCTTGAATTTGAAATCTGAAATACTTTGCTTTTAAGTTGATTTGTAGCTTCAAGATTTGGACTTGAACTTCCAGGCTTGATGTTGAGAAACAGATCTTACTTTCTGAGATGATTCTTGGTATGGATATATAGACAGAGGTGTACAGGTGATGTATATTGTTGTTTGTACAACCAGAGTAAGGCTGAAAATGCTTGCATTAATTGCTTTAGTCCTTCTGTTTCATATTATATTTTATTTTCTTTTCTAGCCTACTCTTGAATATTATTGTTGTCTTGTTTATTATTTGTTTCTCGGCCTATATGCCTATTCATATTTGCTTGTATAATCACATATTGGTCTGGTTCCTTGTTTATTTTGTATGTACTTACTTTATTTATATTTGTTTTATAAGCTTGTACAGTTTGTTTATGTTTTACAAACTCTATAGGCTGCATATGATAATGTTAGAGTGGCTGCAGCTTTGTCTTGACAAAATGCTTTGTACTTATATTTTTATTTGTTACTTTGTTTTAAATTATGTATGTAGTTAGTTTGTGGGTATTTTGCTTTGTTTATGTTCTTGCCTACTTTTCTTTAGCTCGGCTGATATGTCTTTGTTTGTTATTGCTTGCCTTACTTACCTGGTATTTTGTTTAAGCTTTTTGAGATGAGATTTACTTTAGATTTCCTTAGCTTTGCATCTCAAAATTTTACAGGCAACTTATAATATTTATTTGCCTAGCATACTTTATTTTGTTTACTGAAATGAAGCTATCATCTCTGCTGATATGTTGTATATACTTAGAGATGTTTTATTTGTACTTTCTTTTACAAGCTTTTGCTTTGGTTTTGTTTTAAGTGTACATATTTAGGTTATTCTATTATGTATGTACAGTTTATATATGTGTTTGTTTGAGTTGAGATGAAAGCTTTAATTGTTTATGTACTTTATGTTTTATTCTTATCTCTTTTACTTATTCTTTTTACTTCTATTTTTAGTTTAAATATTTATCATAAATTTTACTTTAAAAATTATTGTTTTACATTTCTCTATATACACATATATTTTATATAACTCAAATTATCATCATTTATATATTTTTAAATCAATTTATTTATTTATTTATTTTTATACTTGTGTCCAAAGTATATTATTTATTTTTCAAAATCATTTATTTAAGAATTTATTTAAAATCCAATATATACATATATATTCACATATATACAAATTTTCAAATCCATATGACTCTACATATTTTCTATTTGAATCGAGGAAACTCGCTTCCATTTATAATTAATTCAACAAATTTTTATTCAAAATTTCATTTAATTATTAATTTAAATTTAAAAATTATATAAATTATCAATTTAAATTTATATAAAATTCGGGGTCGTTACAAACTTCCCCCCTTAAAAGAATTTCGTCCTCGAAATTCGCAGGCACGAAAACAACAAAGATAGATGAAAGATAGAGAAATATCTTTTCAGATCAAACTGGATATCAGTTCTGCATTTGGCTCACCAAATCAGAATATCAACAATAGATACAAGAAATTATAATAGAATTTCAAATTTAGTTTTAAACAAAATCGTTTTATCGATACTATTCAAATTTATCCTTCATCTTCTATTAATAAATTTTAACTCAATTTAAAATTTCTAATTCATTTAAAATTTCCAATTTATATTCATTAAGGTTTAAATCGAAAAGCTGATAAGAAACCGATAAAGATACGAAGTAAAAATTTCTTACAACGATTCATAGAGCATCACCGCACCGAAACTTCTTTCTGGAGCTGTCATGAAGTAATCAAAAGAATTTTGGAAACGAATCAAAAGAGATTGAGGAGAAAGTTGTTTCCACTGTTGTTACAGAGTATTGACCAATTATAGTCGTATTTCCCTGTCCCTTATCTCGTTCTCTTCTTGCACTCATACTTACTATCGGTGAATAGCAAGAAAATTTACTGAGGCTTTCAAACGAATATCTTAGGGATTACTCATTCTAGGATTTACTTCATCCTATCTCTAATGAGTTACTTAACGTGTTATACTCCTGAGCTAAAGTTCAACCCTTAGCTCTGATACCAAATGTAACGTTTCAGATTTTGCCCGCTCGAAAATCGACATCCATACTTCATATCGTATTCGAATGTCATAGATTCGACCGTTCAAATCCGATTCGCCGGAGCTTATAACAATCATTAAGTAAACAACACAGCGGAAATAAAAGAATAATACATTGATATACAGCTTTGATACAATATCTGATACAACAGATGATCCAATAGATATCAATATACATCAGAGATATGATACAATAAAATAGCAGCGGAAAAGAAAAATAGATAACATCTAGCAGCGGAACAAATAACTCTAAAATAGTCTTCAAGGAAGAACTCCAAAAATAACTGCAACTCCATTTCCAAGAATCAATCCAGCAATAGCTCGAACTCCCAATAACGATGCACCAAGACGAGCAAGACTGGTGCGATCCAAAGACTGAACTAACTCCAGATAATCTACTAAACCTGACTATCTGAAAAACCCAACTCTAGACTGCTCGTGTAGAAAATAATGAGCACCCAGAGTTTAGGAAAGAAACAATAAACTCCGGATCAGTCGTGGGACTGGTGTGAGCAACAAAAACAGTTTATCTTTTAAAACATTCAACAAAAGATTTTCAAAGTCAATTCGCAATGCTTTTTAAAAATGAGACTACCATAAGGCCTCCCGCACACACACACAATGCAAACGCAGAATCGGAGGAGATTTCTCCTTATGATAGTCAAAGATGCTTGATACGCATTAAAAGAAACATTTGATATTATTACTAGTGCATAGTGTAGGAAAAATTCATTTCGAAAGTAGAATATAAATCTTAGCCAACATACGACCATTATCGTATGCCTACTATAGCTACCATCTAAACAGTGGTGACCACCATAAGTAAATGGCAGGTTCTACAACTAAAACCGTACAGGGTTTCGTATTGGGAATTGGATTTCCAACAAATGGTCAGGCCAAGGAACTTCCCATTGCCACATGAGAACGCCTCTGGAAGGACATCCCCGAGAACCAAACCGGATCTCTGCCAACACAAGGCCGGGTTACCCCTAACTGAGTAACAACTGACCGAATATGCCATCCCCCGGTCCTTTGGGACCTTTATCCGAGCGCTCGTAATCAGTTCACACAATCATAAAGTGTTTTCAACATGAGTAAGTATCTGGGCTCCATACCATGATACCACCCTTTTCCAGAAGGAAATGCACATACCCTAAAGGGCGCTACCCCTCATAACCTTGCCGCATCTTTCCTGTTTTGACCATTCCGGGGTGTGAGGCTCGACTAGGTCACGTCCATAAAAACACGCTTTATACAAAAGCTGTGCTTTGGGTCAACAAATGATCATAGAAATGATCACCAAGATAGACGATCAAATAAATGATCCTATCACAAATAATCAACACAATGATCATTTCACAGCAACACTCAGCATGTCACATTACCAAATTGGGAATATATCATTGATACCCATCAACTATATAACCACTGAGCTCGTACGTCTCAGAGAAGGGTGTTAAGCTAAGAGAATAAATTCTCCGCCACCAACAGAAATATATTTGAAAGGAATCAGCTTTATATCTCAACTTGTAATGTCAGACATACTATCCATACTAGTCTGTTCTGGGTTCGAACAGAACCGAAGGCACTTACAAAGAAGTCCTTGCAATCCGAGTATTCACAATCCCGATCGGATTTCCCATCACTTAGGGAGTTTCTATACCGGCGCGACTCGGTGCAGAAACAATCGATAGGTCATCCTATCGCTTTCGCAAATACTCGGTCTTCATCACCGGTCTTCAAATGCTATCCATAACGAGTATCACATATTCGGAATGGGTTATACGACACAAAGGTCCTTTCCCGGCTAAACCGAATAGTGAGCACGATATTTCAAAAACAAATGGATAATGGGATTTCAATTAAGTCACAACTTATTACCCAAAACCTTTCTTCAAATGGCTTAACAAATTACCATTTTCAATCTTTAAACAAAAAGATTCATTTTCACAACCTTTAACGGTTTAAACAATTTTCACATTTTAATCTTTTAAACAAAAGATTCATTCACAGATTTTCCAAATCAATTTTCATTTCAATTTGATTAACTCGTTAAATCTTTAAATCAAAGATTTAACTTATAGCCTTCAAAACAATTTCATTTCAATTTGATTTAAACAAATCATCATTTTAAATCTGCTAAAAATAAACAGATTTAATTCATAGCTTTCAAAAAGAATTCATTCATAACTTAGGAAAATATTTTCTCTATTCAATCTTGAAATTCCCCTAATTAACTGGAATCTCAGTTCTTATCTAAAAGTGTTTATCATTTGAAAACAACAGTTTTCATTTTGGAAATCCGATTCATTTATACGAGTTGAAATCCTTGGGTTAAATTCAAATTCCCAAAACCATACCTTTAAAATGGTTTAAATTCATACAAAATGTTTATAATATATTTAACCAAAATTTCCAATCATCAAATTCAATTCCAAATATCGAATTCAAATTCAAATTGAATTATTTAAATTGGAGATTTTACCGAGTTATTCAAAATAGCTTTTATCTGTGAAAACCTTTTTCAAAAGCTTTACCGTTTAACCCAAATCCATTTTCAAAATCAATTTGAAATTAAAACTTTAATTTCAAAAACATTAAATTTAAATTACATGTGACTTAACCGATTTCCTCGTGAAATCCATATTTGTGTGTGTATGGTGTAGTCCAGGGATTATACACGGTAGTGCAACATCATACAATTTATCACAGATCAGAATACATGAATATAATTGATAAGCGATATAAACTATAACGCTTATCTGTTATATACAGATCACAAATATATATGCCACGGCTAGTAAATTACATCACAGATAATTTATCACAGATCACAACATAAATCAGGATATATACAAAGCATCATAAATTAGGGATATCAACAATCAAGTCATCCAATAGAATCCAAATATTCGTAAGTAAGATCAGTTAAATATCTGATTAATTTAAATCACATTAATTTTTTATGAATTATAAATCCTGGTTAATCAACATTTAATTTACAAATCATTTTGATTAATTATTCTTTAATCTTTTACTAATTATCCATTAATAATAAATTAATTAACCTTTAATTATAATTCATCAACCTTTAATTATTAAATAATTAACCTTTAATTATTTAGTTCACCATTTAATTAATTATCTTTAATTAATAATTTAACCCTTAATTGATTAACTACCATTTACTTAATAAAATTCCAATAAGTGATCATCCCTAACCACTCACATTAATTAATTAATCTTTGATTTATTATCTTCAATTAATTGCTTTAATTAATTAACCTTTAATTAATCTTTAACCAATCATTAATTAAGTAATTATTCTTTAAGTAATTATCCTTTAGTTACTTATATTAATTAATAAATCATTAATAACTTAAGATCTTAATTAACTAAAAGATAAACCATTTTATCTTTATTAATCACTTTAATTATCATTTTTTTTTTTGAAAACACTTTGGGATAAAATTTCTGAAGTCACAACAAATTTGAACTTCAAACTTTTAAATTAACATGTTAAACAAAAAAAAAACTTTACTGGGAATTTTGTTAACACTTTGTTTAAAATTCTTGTTTAACATAACCTAAATAAAACTTTTGCTTTTGTCTTTAAGTTTATAACTTATTTTAATTATTTTGGTTTCCAAAATCAGGTCTTATTCTTTCTTTAGTTTTAAACTTTAGCATGATATTCATAACTTAAAACCTGGTACAGATTTGATTTTCAAAATTTTAAAGATCTGTAACATTTTTCAATTCAACAGGCTCGAGCTATATTACTTCGAGTCAAACGCGAGTTTCTCCCCGAGACCTTCCTCGTGTAAAATCTCAAAACCCCGAGTTCTTCCCCTCTACTCTTTCTTCTTCTTCTACTAATCCTCTTCTTCTTCTTTTCAATTTTATAAAATTTAAAAACTGCAGTGATAAAAACACTCATGCGCATCGGGTTCGACACGATTCGTTTCCCAAAAATACTCGAGCAACATCACGCGACAGCCACGATAACATCCCAGGCCATCCAAACACCACTGTGATGTGCACATGCACGGCCAAACGCGAGGGCTCCGATCATCGCCATGATCTTCGTCAAGTCGACTATCTTCCATGTAACTCATCACGATTATCAGATCGTGTTCAAAATATCGAAATCAAATTCGAGGCCATCATTCCAAAACCTGGAACAACGTAAAAACTGGGAACACCCTCACCTGTCAACGCTTCGTTCTCCTCATCACGACCACCGGAGACTCTGCAACTTCGACCAACCCTTCGTCAACGACCAAGATACCCTCACTCAAGACCCTATTTCACTCGATCAACCAGAGAAACCGTGGTGATCGAATTATCAAACCTAGTCAAAACTAGGGTTACAAACCAAAAATCGAATATCGCTACTGCCACAATGATCTAATCAGCTTCCTACCAATTTTCCCTAAGTCTCTGATCATCGTACTATCATCACTGAAGAATACAACATCCCAAACCACTGAGATCACCAGAGATTACCCAATTCCCCATTTTTGTTCAACCCAGAGCTGCACGCTTATTTCAAAACTAAAAATTATAATTTTAGTTTTAAAAATCATGTTTAAGTAAATAGATTCAATTTATATGCCTGGTTTCTTAAATTAAGAAATTTGTTTTTAAACTTATTTAAAGTTGTATTCATCTTTCCTGATTGCCAGAGACAATTACATGTTGTTTCAACTTTAATAAATTTTTAACACCTAGCTTAAAAACAAACAAACAACATTTGTTTACATCCTAAGTTCAAGTAGTTACTAGATCAAGTGATGAAGGCTTGTTTGCTCATCTGTCTAAAAAGAAAACAACAGGAACAGAGTTTCAAAAGTTACAGGCATACACAAATTTTCACAATCACATATATACACATTTTCTAGATCTACATAAGCAACTAATTCAGGGACCTAAGATTTTTTTTATTTATTAAAAGTTACTCACTTGATTTCCAGGAAATGAACAGAGACTTAAATTTGAACAGGCTCTTGAATTTGAAATCTGAAATACTTTGCTTTTAAGTTGATTTGTAGCTTCAAGATTTGGACTTGAACTTCCAGGCTTGATGTTGAGAAACAGATCTTACTTTCTGAGATGATTCTTGGTATGGATATATAGACAGAGGTGTACAGGTGATGTATATTGTTGTTTGTACAACCAGAGTAAGGCTGAAAATGCTTGCATTAATTGCTTTAGTCCTTCTGTTTCATATTATATTTTATTTTCTTTTCTAGCCTACTCTTGAATATTATTGTTGTCTTGTTTATTATTTGTTTCTCGGCCTATATGCCTATTCATATTTGCTTGTATAATCACATATTGGTCTGGTTCCTTGTTTATTTTGTATGTACTTACTTTATTTATATTTGTTTTATAAGCTTGTACAGTTTGTTTATGTTTTACAAACTCTATAGGCTGCATATGATAATGTCAGAGTGGCTGCAGCTTTGTCTTGACAAAATTCTTTGTACTTATATTTTTATTTGTTACTTTGTTTTAAATTATGTATGTAGTTAGTTTGTGGGTATTTTGCTTTGTTTATGTTCTTTCCTACTTTTCTTTAGCTCGGCTGATATGTCTTTGTTTGTTATTGCTTGCCTTACTTACCTGGCATTTTGTTTAAGCTTTTTGAGATGAGATTTACTTTAGATTTCCTTAGCTTTGCATCTCAAAATTTTACAGGCAACTTATAATATTTATTTGCCTAGCATACTTTATTTTGTTTACTGAAATGAAGCTATCATCTCTGCTGATATGTTGTATATACTTAGAGATGCTTTTTTTGCACTTTCTTTTACAAGCTTTTGCTTTGGTTTTGTTTTAAGTGTACATATTTAGGTTATTCTATTATGTATGTACAGTTTATATATGTGTTTGTTTGAGTTGAGATGAAAGCTTTAATTGTTTATGTACTTTATGTTTTATTCTTATCTCTTTTACTTATTCTTTTTTACTTCTATTTTTAGTTTAAATATTTATCATAAATTTTACTTTAAAAATTATTGTTTTACATTTCTCTATATACACATATATTTTATATAACTCAAATTATCATCATTTATATATTTTTAAATCAATTTATTTATTTATTTATTTTTATACTTGTGTCCAAAGTATATTATTTATTTTTCAAAATCATTTATTTAAGAATTTATTTAAAATCCAATATATACATATATATTCACATATATACAAATTTTCAAATCCATATGACTCTACATATTTTCTATTTGAATCGAGGAAACTCGCTTCCATTTATAATTAATTCAACAAATTTTTATTCAAAATTTCATTTAATTATTAGTTTAAATTTAAAAATTATATAAATTATCAATTTAAATTTATATAAAATTCGGGGTCGTTACAAAATCTTCAAATAGAGATCGAAAGTAGCAAGCTGGGAGATTTAGCGATACTGAACACAGATGAACATGAGCTATCCTCGAAAAGCTCATCAGATCTACAAATTGGAAGAAATAGATACAGCAAGGAGAGGTCTTGGACCGTGAACAAAGCTCAAGATGAAATTCGACAAATCAATTGAATCGTCGTTGATTTGGGAAACCCTAATTTTCTCTTAGGGTTCTTTTCATTTTATGAAAGATGTAGGAATGAGATAAAAGCGTTTAGGGTTTGTTGAATAGACAGCTGCTATATACGGATATATACCTGGTTGTGTTATTTGGGCTTTGGGCCTTTTTTGCTAACTTTCAAAATAAAACAAAATTACATGCGCACGCACACACACTCACACACGTGTATTATACTTACATATTACTTCTTTTTAAGAATGGAAAATTACATTACTACCCAAAATGAGCTTTCTAACCTAAGGTAACGATATAATAGAAAAAATACTAACAAGGGATAGATCAAAGAAAATAAAATGAAAAATATTTCATGATCTACGTACCAAAGGATCTCAACATGCGAGAAATGCCCTACACAAGTCGAACTTTGAACCGATTCAGCATAACTTTATGGAAAACACTCCTACTCATTCTTGCACTTTGCAGCTTGTTAGTGACAACAAGCTCAAATGACACTCCCTTCCCTCGGCTTATCGATGATATTGTTAATAGTTTTGAGATCTCACTCTCGATTAAGTTTCTAATCTTTACTATAGTTACACATTAGAGAGCCATATTCGAAGTTTAAGGCATCTTAAATCTTTTGGAAAATCTTGCCTTTGGATCTCTCATATATTGAATGAATATAGTAAAGCCTTCGATCTCTCCATCATAATCGTTATCAATCACCTAGAGAGGGCTAGGGACTACAAATGTTCCAACAACCACGAGAGGTTGATTCACGGAAGGCCGATCTTGTGGAGGATCTTGACTTGATAAGAAGATAATGCTGGTAAGATGGATAAGCATCATTTTCAGGCAACACATAGAATACCGTTAATCAAAATTTCCTGAAGCTAATGGAGTAACAACATGAATAAAGTATAAAGATAGCTACTGCGACAATGGTGTCTGTGCCTGAGGGGATGCAGATAGGACTAAGCATCGGGATTAATAGCATTATAAGCATGATCATCTGCATGGGAAGCTTGAACTAGACTTAGAGCAAGAGCATTTTAATGAGAGGCAGTGCGTGGTACTTGTGAGAGGATAGTTTAAGACAGCTTGTGCACATGCATCATATTGCGCCCCCGTGTTAATAATATGAAAAGAAGGAGCATTCTGCATTTAATGTAATGCAAAACCAACAACAGCTTTTGGGTGAGCAGAAGTGTGCACAGAGGATCGTGCATAAGAATCAGAGGCACATACAGGTGCATTTGGCAACGTAGCATGATCTCTAGGGAAAGCATGAGAAATTATGGTGGCTACTTGGGGATGAACTTTAGCAAGCTACAACGAATGAGCATTTAGGGCATCAAACAACGGATGAATTTATGGTTTGTTGTCCCAGTGACATGTTGTATCTAAGTACCATAATTTGATCATTAGCCAGCGCTTGAATTTCTAGCTGCACTTAACATGTCTCAGCATAGAATTCATGATGCTCATTCAAATGAGCAGTATCAGAATAAGTCGCTAAGGCAATTTCAGATGGATGAGTATCAAATTCAGACAAAGCACTTATAGTAGGATGTTCATCGAAAACATGCACATTAGAACTTCCTATAAATAGAAAAGTAGCAACATGACATGAATGTGCAGACTGTGTATGTGTGCTCTAAGCAGGGAAAGGAGCAAACACATGCCTGGTAATAGAATATCGCTAGCACAACATGAAGAAGGGCATTATTATGTGACACTCAGTTGCTGCACGTGGGTAGACAAATTATACACACTCATGCGCTGTATATACATACATAAATACATGTGTGTGTATGCAATATTTGTGTGTGCGCGCGCAATTATAATATCGTGATACGCTTACTAAAGCATAGCATGTGAACATATTATAGAATTATATGTATGAATTTGTATGAATTAATACATAATATATAATAAATAAGTATAAAAATAAATAAAAATTACACACACACATAACTCATATAAACTATAGATTAGCAGCAATAGAAAACAGCGATGGTGCAAAGTTATTTTTCTTAAAATTTAAAAATGGGACAGTTTGACTAAAATCCTTATTAAGTTTCAAAATACACCAAACATCTTTGCCAAAAATAGTATGTAAATTAGGTTTCTAAAATTAAGTTATTGATGCAATTATTCAGTGAATAATCGCATACGTTTATGCAATTGTATCCAAAAATTATGGACATTTCTGCAATTATATACTGCGAAATTGCGAAAATTTCCGCAATTATTACCAAAAAATTGCGTATGTTTTCATATTTTTTTGAAAAAAATGCGCAAATTTCCGCAATTATTCACAAAAAAATTACGGAAATTTACCAGTTATTCACTAAATATTTGCACACATTTTTGCATTTTTTGGATATAATTGCATTAATTTCTGCAATTATTCATCGAATGATTGTATAAACATATGAAATTACAGTAACTTAATTCTAGTGACCTAATTTACAATCATTTTTGGGAAGGAGTTTTCGTGTATTAAGTTTGATTTTAAGGACCTGATCCTAATATTCACAAAGTAAATATTTAATAAACAAACTAAAATATGTTTGCGTTGGCAAGGTGGATTGCAAGAAAAGGTATTAAATATGACCTAGTGACCTTTATGTTTGATGTGACAGGTTATTTAAAAGTATGAATGAACAACAAAAGAATATGTAACAACCCTGGTTTGAGGTATACCTAAAATAAAATAAAAATTAAGTCAATTTAAAAATAATAAATTATTAAAATGAAAATACGGAGAATTTTTATTTTTAATTCTTTTCAATAATAAAAGTGGGTTTAAATTAATTTGCCAACGAAATTTACCCAAGGTTTTTCGAGAGAAAAAACACTTGGAAAATTTATAAAAGTAACATGTGCATTCAATGGTTTTCTTTTATTAAATAACAAAAGAAATAAGTTTTTGTAATAAATAAAATAAATAAGAGAAAATGGAGAAAACTTACAAATAGAACCAAACAAGGATGTAAATTTTGTGAACCATTTATATTGTATAATTTATGTTTCATACCTTAACTTATCTTGTAATCAAACTATTGCCACTATTAAATTTGGACTTTGTAAAGGCAAATTGGTAACAAAAACTATTTTTTGCTATTAACTAAAAATAATAAGAATAGAATCATTTGGTTAATTTTAAATTTCAAAATACATGTAACCATACTTCGTAATTAATGAAAGTTAGCAAAATAAATTGATTTACATTTGGGTGTATTATTGAATAACTAGTATTACTTCTTTTGTTAACAATAAGCGTAGAACCAAAGCTTAATTGCTTAAAAATAAATAATAGCCTTTATTAAGCCATAATTAAGTAAATTGATAATAAGCTAACTTAGGCCTAACCCATTTTAGAGAGAAATATAATAACTTAGAGAAATGAACTCAACGTTCATTCTCTAGTTCCCACTTCAGAAAAGAAACTGTTGTTCCTCTTTCTTTTGCAAACCTTAGAATTAAATCTCTGATTTCTCCAAAAAATTGGGAAGTAAATTGCTAAATTCTAGAACTAATCAGTTCAGGTAATCTTTCTCAAACCAGGATTCTCACTTTTAGTTTGGTTTATCTATGAGTTAATTAAATCTTTATGTGGCTATTCTTCTTTGCATGAACTATTAGAGCTGAAAGCTGGGAAGAACAAGCTCTAACCTTTCTCCAACTAGCAGTAAATCAATGTAATTCAAGTGAGTTAATCTCACAATCTCGTGCTATGTTTGATTTCAGTTGCTTAATGATTCCTAGTTTCACATTTTGGTGGTTATATGGCAAAAATTGCTAGAATTGAAAAATGCTACACAATGCTAATAGAAATGCTTGCTGCCCTTGAATGAAATCCTCTTTAATCACTAAAGTTTGCTTCCATATGATTGTTTTTGGTATTGCATGCAAATATTTAGCTGTTATCTATCATACTTTATTGTCGGAATCGAGTAACTTGCCGGATATCCCACCCGCAGTCATTGGAAACGAGACCTAGAGCTATACAGCTATAGAAACTCGCAACCAGTCGACCGAACTGGTAGTTCAGTCGACTGGCCGAATCAATCTGGAGCGTACAACTTTAGGTAGTTGTTCAATCAACTGAACCAGGTTGGTTTGGCCCGTTGAATGAAACGCTAGTTCAATCAACTGGATATAGACTTGGGGCATGCTCCAAGTGCTTGTTGCTTTCCCACTTGCTCACGACATATTGCTTCTTTTGCTCTACCTTGCTGCATTCTTTTGATGATTTTTAGAGCTTCTAAATTCTTTTTGGTTTTAATATTTTGATTCTCTGATTTGAGTTTTTGTTGGAAATGTAATTCATTGTTTCGCAATACTTATTTCTATTTGCATATACATCTGTATAATTATTTACAATGGTTTCATAAACTATAGTTTTAAAATCTCTATTTTAAAATCCTATTTCCAAACTAATTTTGTTTCAAAATATAATATCAAGAAGAGGTTTCAAATGATATTTATTTATGAATATTATACTAACAATGTTTCCTAATATCAATTCTTATTCAAAACAAATATTTGAAAAGGATTTCTAAAATCTAGTTTTCAACAATAAAACTTATTATTTCGTCCGGATGAGAAATTTAATTAAATGGTTTAGTAAAACAAATGGCATGGAACGCTTCCGTTTACTTTACTGGTTAATTATGGATTCTTTCGAGTGATTATTTCTATAATATATATTTATATCTTGTCTATTCTTCAGTGGAGTTTACTATCTATTAGTAAACAGAATTTGGTCGGGCGGTACGGGACGCTTTGGTAGCATTCACTTGGTTACTAATTGAGAATAAGTGACACTTTTGAGGATGGCGTAGCTCTCGAGCTTGTCTTTGGGAAGGCGATCCTTTGTGGTTTGGGGAGGCATCCTTCGTGGTTGTCAGGTGGAGTTTTCTAGCTCGTCATTAGGGAAGGCGATCCTTTGTGATCGTTAGACGTAGCTTTCAGGCTCGTCTTTGGGGATACGATCGATCGTTGGGTATAGCCTTATGCTTGCCTATTTGTGTGGCGCCTTTTTGTTTACTATTTTTTTTTGAAATTTGATCTTTAGTTGCAGATTTGAGACTTCACCATATTCTTTGATTTCCACCTATGATAAGCAATTTTTGGCTTATTTGGTTTGGTGATTTCGATTTAAGAAAGCTATTCCCTACTATTATGGGAATTTGTTGATTTGGGCATTGTCTTATTAGATAACAATTTGAGTTATATGATCCTTATACATGTATGCCATCTAGTTCATGTTAAACTCTATTTCATGTATTACACCATCTCACTATTTTGAATCAGCACAAGACTGACCCGTTTATTCTTTTTTAATAATACTCAGGTCGGACCGAGTTGTTTCAGGTACCACTCACTGATTCTAGAGCTTTCCTAGCTTGGTGTCTATTACTTATGCTTATGTCAATCCTTCCGTTGTATCATTTTTCTAGACTATGATATTGCACCTTATATGTAACGATAGAGACCTAATTTTTGTATATTCTTTTATGTTGGGTTATATCCATTGTATATGTTATATATTGTATCTATATCTCCATCTCTAGTAGATAACTACTTGTATATATGTATTCAGTCGACCTTATCAGCTGTATGATATATTTAGTTTGTTGGGTATTCTATGTACTGAGATATCTTTTATTGTTTTGAGTAATTAATTATTATAGCCACCGTAATATTATTTTGAGCCTGGATTGTATACGTCGATTCCTCTATGAAAAAATACATATTTTAGCACTCAATTCGACGTGTTAATACTCGCTTCAAGCAATGTTCATGGATGGTCGCTTCTATCCGGCCTTATTCTCTGCACTAGTAGATGGTGTTATTTAGTAATATCCTTTGTTAGCATCGGCCTTAAGGTGGGGCATTATAGCTTATTAAAGCAAAGCTTGGAACAAAATACGATATTGAAGACAAGAGTCCAAGTCTAAGCAAGTCGTGGAGACCGTCCCTTAGGTTTCTATTAGATCCTTTAGATTCCTTCTTAGAAATCAGAAATATCTCGGGGAATTATGGGAACTTATTCTTTTGGTTGTTATCTATGTGTAACTTCTATCATTGTACAATATAATCTTTGAACGATCTTTAATCCAACTTTATCCAATTCAAAAGTGAGATGACTAGCAGAAGTGCAACACATTTCGATGTTGGCAATCTAACGAGCCTTACTAGGATGAAGTATTTATGTCTGTTCGACAAATCATGGATCTAGTTAAGAATGATCAATCTTTCGATCCTTCCGTTGATCCTCCTTCCTATAAATCGAGCTTTGCACGTATGTGCCGTGATTTCGACCATTTGGGAGGCAAGCCTTTCAAGGGCTCAGAAGGTGTTATTAAGGTCCAAGCATGGCTTAGGACATGCGAGCGCATCTTTTCTCGGATGGGCCTTTTTTATCTTCATTGTGTTTAGGTGGCATCAAATCAGCTCCAGGAGCGAGCACTAGACTGCTATGAGTTATTGATGGTCGAGGTAGAGGAGGCGGAGCTTGCTTAGGAGCAATTCTGAGAACGCTTCGAGTTCAATTTGTGCCGGAGCCTGAGAAAGCTTCTTTGACTTTGGTATTTATTGATCTCAAGCAGGGCAAGTTGTCTGTTTCTGAATGTCTGCGACTTTCGAAGCCTTATCCAAATATGGGGTAGATCTCATCAACACCCTATTGAAGAAGAATCAAAAGTTCGTTGAGGGACTTAAGAAGTATCTCAAGAGAACTTTGCTTCTAAAGTTGGATGTTTCATTCAGATGTTAATTAATACCACGCTTAGATCGGAAAAGACAGAAAAGGAGAGAGATAGTAGTAATAAGACTTCTGGTGAGAAAATGGTTGTTCCCAAGAAGAAGTAGTTCCACAACAAATCCAAATCATCTTTTCCCAACAAAAGGCAAAGAAGCAAGGAGGAGATTCTTAGAATTCTTGGCCTAGTTCAGAGGGATGTTTCAATTGTTGAGGTAAGGGGCATTTTGCAAAAGAGTGTCCCAACCCAGAGGTTTTTCACTATTGTCAGAAGCCATGACGCTTCCTCGATTCTTGTTCCAGTCTGGCTCAGAAGCAGAAGGCGGGGAAGCTGAATGTGGTTGGGTCTTCTAGTTGTTCTAAGCGGGGCAAAGGTATTTCTCCATCAGTTTCTGAAAGCACTATCTTATTCATAAATCTTCATGTTTGAGTTCTTGTCGATACAGGTGCTTCTCGCTCATTCGTATCAAAAAAAGCCCGTCGATACATTATCATTGGATGTCATATGCTTGGTTACATTACTAAAGATTACAAACCCTATTGGAGGGTCTGCAGCTCTTAATATGACAGTATAAATACTGAACTTGTCCTTTATGGTTATTCTTTTCTTACTAATTTGCATGTGATCCACTATCTTTGTTTATTATGATATTGGGAATTGATTGGCTCAATAAATATGAAGCTCATTTACTTTATTCTAAAAAAATTATCTACCTTAAGCATCCAATTTATGAAGAGCGTATTTATGTAGCTCTTTAAGATATTAATTCTAGTTCTGAAGCTTCTTTATTTGTTATTGAGTCCCAAGAAGGAGATTATATATCTCGCATTCTTGTTCGTTATGATTTCTCATATATCTTTGAATCCATTTCGAGGTTACCACCCAAGTCGGCCCTTGATTTTCGAATTGAATTAGTCCATAGTGCTCGTCGCTAAGTCATCCTCCCACGAGGATCGACAAAGGAAAATAAGGAGTTGAGAAAGTAGTTGTGCGAATTAGAAGTCAAATAGTTCATTCAGTCTAGTTCGTCTCTTTGGGGTGCAGCGGTGGTGTTTGTTAAGAAGGTGGATGGTATACTCAGGCTTTGTATTGATTATAGCTTAATGAACTTGCAATAACAAATAAATATGTGTTGGCTCGGATCGTTGATATGTACGATCAACTCTATAGCGCAAAAGTCTTTTCTCAACTAGACTCAACTATCGGATTTCATCAGCTTTTTGTGGCAGATGATAGTATTCCTCTAATAGCTTTCGTACTCATTATCGTTCTTATGAGTGGCTCGTGATGCCCTTCGGGCTAATGAATGCCCCAGCTTTCTTTTTCGACCTCATGAATCGAGTGTTCTAGGAATTTCTTGATAAATTCGTTTTAGTTTTTGTTGATGATAACCTAGTTTATTCCAAGTCTGAGGAGGAGTATGTGGATCATCTCAGAAATGTTCTGAGGACACTTCAGGGGAAACAATTGAAGGATTCTCTAGGTGTCATTTTTGGTAGAAGAAAGTCAAGTTTTTGGGGCATATGGTTTCTGAAGTAGGAATTTCTATCAATCCATCTAAGATTGAAGCCATCTAAAGCTGGAAGAGACCGAAGAATGTATCTGAGATTCGGAGTTTTCAAGTATTGGAAAGATATTACCGTTGATTCATAATATTTCTCCAAGATAGTTTTGCCTCTCACTAGTTTGACAAGAAAGGGAGTTAAGTATATTGGTTGGATAAGTGCGAAGCAGCATTCTAGAATTTGAAGGAGGTTCTTACTCATGCTCTCATTCTAGTGGTTCCAGTAGGAAATCAGGACCTTGTAGTCTATACAAGTGCTAATAGGTTGGGTTTTGGCATTGCATTAATGTAGAGAGACAAAGTGGTCGCATACGCATCAATACAATTAAAACCAAACGAGGTTACATATGCTACGCACGACCTTGAACTTGCAGCCATCGTCTTTTCTCTTGAGATTTGGTGTCATTATCCTTTTGGAAAAAATTTTGTTCTCTATACCAACCATAAATCTTAGAAGTATTCGTTTATCCAGAAGGAGCTCAATATGCGCTATCAAAGGTGGCTCGAATTCCTCGCTTCCTATAATTTTGATATTCAGTAGACTTCGAGAAAGAAGAATCGAGTGGTAACGACCCGTAAATTTCGACAATTTAATTTGTTAATTTAATAGGATCTTGTAATTAAATTTTTAGTAGAAATAATAAAGGTGATAAATTAATATTGGAATGAACGCTGAAATGGTAATTAAAACCTATTTATAGTAATTTGCATAAATTCAAATGAATTGAATAGTGAAAAGATTTTTTACCTGGATATAAATTGAATATGAGAAATTTAAGGAAAGTATTAGATTGATTTAATGTAATAAAGGATTGTTGACAGTAATTGGAACAAATTATGGAATTATGTTAATGCAAGTTAATAATTTATAAACTTGAATGAACATCTCAATTTAATAAATAAATTCAAATGTAGGACTTAGTTATAAGTGTAAATTTATGGGTATGATAACAAATTTGCATAAAATACCAAATTAATAGGTCAAATAATTTATTAGAAATCAAAATCATTTAAATGGTAAGTAATTATAATGTGTTATTGATGTAAACGTTACTAATTATTAATATAGTAACGGAAGTGTAAATGAAATGCAATTGTAGAAAATTAAGCAAAGTATTAGCAATTGAAATGTAATGTCGATTAAATGGAGTACTATAAATTGTCATACTAAGCTAAGAATTGAATATAAGGAAACAAAGGCAAATAGTAAATCAATCAATGAATTTATATAGATTGTAAAGTTATAATAATAAATAGTAATTGGATGCCATGTACGAAGTTATAATATTGTGTGAATTATTAATAAAGAATAACTAGAATGGGATTCAAATTTGTATAATAATGGAAAGTGTTAATTGTTGCTTTTGAGCATAAAAATTAAAAAAAATATTTAAAATAAACATTTAGTTAACCAATGCAATAAGATTTTCTAATAGTAACTGAGTAAATTAAGGTAGTGTAAATGGCAGTTGATGGATAACCAAATTCAATACAATCCAATTGATTGAAATGACTGTTAGGTTATAATTGAATATAAATTAAAATAGAAACGTAAACTTAATACAAGATAGAAATTTGGGAAATAAAAAGTATGAAACCAAGAAATAAGTTATAGAGAATATTTAATTGAAATTAATGTATCTATTTGGCAAATATAATAAGTACAGTACTATCCAAATTAATGTAAGCAAATTGTGAAGTTCTAATTTATTGGAATTGGTAGATTTGGGAATGGATTAAAGGTTATATAAATTGATGTAATAATGCGTAACAAATTATAGATGACAGGTACATGAAAGGAATTTAATTTAAATGTTATAAAGTGGATTTATTTGGGAAATATTAAATGTGCCTAGATATAGACTTTGCTAATTTAAGTCAATAATTAATAAATTAAATGACAGTCCAATTTATGAATTATAGAATTTGAAATTTTAATAGTGGGTTAATTTATTTAATTTATAATAATTGGATTTATTGCAAATGAATGAAATCAAATATTTAACTATTACGTTAATTTAAAAATTAAGTTGAATTTTTGGAAATATTTATGTGATAATTTTAAATCCTATGGTAAACCCTTCTATTTGAAATTTTGAATGGAATAATTATGTGTTAATTCAATTTAATGGAAATTTATCTATAATTTTGAATTTTATGAAATTGAAAATTTATATTGATTAATCTTTAACAAATCGACTTTTAAAAATTGTTAAATCACCGTAAATGTTTGAAAATTATAAAGTGATAAAGATTGCAAATTTCAGAATTTTAACGCGAAATTTGATTTAATTAATTTATTTTAAATGTATTTAATTAATGGAAAAATAACCATTTTGGCCACTGACTCAGATTTCGACGAAACTAGTTTCATCGGATCCGTATCGGTGAATGATTGTAGTGTTTCAAGTTTCGTAGCGATTGGACTTGTCGTTTGATCGTACGAACACGAAACGCCTTAAAATCGATTTAATTGAAATCAATTAAAATCAATTTGGAAAAATTGAATTTAGCATAACTTCTCCATATGATGGAATTTGGATGTGAAACCTTTTCCATTGCGTTTAAAATATTTTAAAACACCTATTTTGAAATATGAGTTTACCTAATTTCGTTCCGGAGTCAGAACGGGCTTTTTGGGCCAATTATCATTTAGCACGTTTTTATTTCGGATCCATATGTCTATTCCAACTTTATCTGTAAATACCCTGCTAAACCCTAGCCTCCGCCTATTCTCATTTGTCTGTGCGTAAAATTTCATCAGTTTCTCCTCTTCTTCCAATGTCTGCAAACCCTGGATCCAATTCCAAATTTCAAAAATCAAATCCAAAGCCTAAAATTCAAAGTCCTTAGAAAAATCTAAAAAAAATATATGCGATTCTCTCGACGAGCGTAATTCAATGGTGTAATTCGTTTTTCGCTTCGGATTGTCCTTTCACCGGTAATAATCAAAGAATTTTCGACCGTTCTTTAGAAGTTGTCGTTTTCAACGGCGGATCTGCGACAAGGAGACGATCAGGGAGCATGGCTGTGTAGAGGGGGCTCGGAGGAGCAGATCCATGCGGCTACTTGGGTTCACTGGAGTTTGGATGCATGCGAAATCGAAGGGGAACAGACCATTGTCGTTCTCGGCCTATGGGGTTTTGGAGGCAGCGGAACCCGGGGGTTGAAGGCGAAGGTGCGACTCGGCGAGGGGAACGCGGAGGCGTGGTCTGATCGAGGTGATGATGATTGTGGTTGGCGCGGCAATTGCCTGTAGGTGGCGGCCGAGTTTTCTGCAGGGTTTCGAACGAGAAGGTCGCGTGCGTGTTGGGTACAGGGATGATGACGTGGTTAATTACAGTTGGTAATGTTTTATTTTATTTTAATTATTCTGTTTAAATTCGTTTAACTTCTAATACGAATAACTTTCGCTTGCGAAGTCATATTCATGCGCGATTTTTTGCGTTAGGATCGTATTTGAATTCGAGATTTTGACACCAGTTTGGACAGATTCTGAGGCTGTTGAATTTTTGGGTTTAAATTGGATTTGAATTCAGTTTAAATTCAAAAGGTGAGTGTTTAACCCACTCACAATTTCTAAAATATCTTATGTTTGTTAAATTTATTTATGATGTGTTTAGAAATTTATTTATAGCTGTTTGGCATATATTTCATCATTATCTCAGTTAATTTGCATCCATATAACTTACTTGTTATTTAATTCATTTTTGCATATAAATTGCCAGTTAAAATTTTAGTTAAATTTATTATTGCATATAAACTGCTAGTTAAATTTTTTTGTTATTGCATATAAACTACAGTTAAACAGTTATTTAATTCATTATTGGGAAATTAACTATCAGTAATTAACTATTATTTATTGATGT
The DNA here is from genome assembly GCA_030765085.1 of Allium cepa. NCBI lineage: Eukaryota > Viridiplantae > Streptophyta > Magnoliopsida > Asparagales > Amaryllidaceae > Allium > Allium cepa. The sequence continues at coordinate 381,029,863 of CM060937.1, forward strand.
GATTGTTGAATTGGATGATAAATTGATAAATGTTTGATGATTGATATGATGGATGAATGGATGCTGTATTTATACTGTATAAACTGCAAATTATTATGCATTCTCATTTCATTCGAGATTGCGGTTTGAAATGCATACAACCGCATTTTTTTCATTTTTTAATTGCGGATTGAAATGATAAATATTTGTATCACTTGACCATAGGACAGAAAATTATATGCAGGCACCGCGGTATATGTATAAAATTATTTTTGAAATGATTTTCTATAATTTTGGAATGAATACGATTTAATAAATATTAAATTTTGATATATATAGTAAAATTTCTTGAATTTAGCTATGTATAAATTTATTTCGACTTTTAAAATAATCTAAATAATGAAGTTGATTTCGGTTATATAATATGGTTAAGAATATATTTGAAATTCTATTGTATATAGAGTTTATAATAACTCAAATAAAAGTAAGGTTGAAGATAAATGTGAATATGATTTGAATTAAAGTATTTAAGAATTTTCCTCGAAAAATTTGTTTTGAAGTGTAAATAAATTAAGATTTAAAAGGTATGATCTTATAACTTGATTTTTGTTTTGAGGATTTAAACGAATATCAAATTAATTTAAAGGATATTATCAAGTTAATTTAATTAAAGGAATATCCTGTTATTGAAGTTTAAGTGTTTTACCTGAATAATATTTGTTTAGTAAGTAAATATTTCAAATTTAGATAATAAGAATTGGATTTGATATATATTAAATTATCAAATAATCCATTTTGAAATAGTGGAATATTTAAAGATTTAAATATATGAACTATAAAGTTTTGAAATATAGAGTATTTATGCTTTGAAATATATGGGAATTAAAATGGTTTATTTGGAGGTTCAAATTGATATTGGGAATTTATTGTGAAATTTAAAGAAGCTGTTTATTTTATAAAGTAATATAGTATTTCAACCATTAAGTATTAAAGTAATGTTTCAAAGCTATGGTTTCAAGGTATATAGATTTGAAAAGGCTATGATTTTTGAAAAAGATATATTTGATATCATATGGATTTGGGTCTTTAAAATATAAATGATATCGTATTTATGTAGTTTTGAAATGAATATTTTATTCTGGTTTTTAAAGGTATAAATTATTTTGAAATAACCGCGGTGTTATAATAACGTTTGGTTGTTGAAGAGACCGGGATCGGGAGTTTTCATACTCTCTGCCAACCCCGAAAACCACTTTAACAACCGTGTACGCGGTGGAGATTCCGGAATGAAGTAGGATGGTGGCGACGTTTCCTTTGAGGTAAATACGTGGATCTAACTCCCGTAAGTTGGCGTAAGGTGGCTAAAACTGGAGCGATTGACGAGCCAAGTGGGTTAGCGCCCTTTATCGGATACTCCTCTTCATTACTATACTCTGACTTTAGATTGATTCGGTGGCCACTTTTGATTTTTGATTTTAGGGAGGAGTTTATCCGAGGTGGGCGTTAGCTGTGGCTACGCGTTACCACCAGCCCGGAAGCATAATTGGTATATCTACCCTGGCATTGCCTAGTTGTGCCGTGTCACCTACCCTATCGCGCCTTGTACGAGTTTGGTTGTCTCCCGTAGCCCATGGAATATTTAGGGTAGTCTTTCGATCTGGAGATGCGCTGATATTGGATGGACTACTGGGACTATTACGTGTTAAGGGCTATATGGGTAACCCCTTAATGCTAAGAAAAAAGTAAGTTTATTTTACAATTAGACATTATTATAATAGCGAAAATACTACATAGTAAATAGTTTAACGGATCCATAAGAGATGTGAATCCCGAGCATCTTTTGAGTTACTGCACTCATGTTTATTTCTGTTGATTTAACTTACATAAGATCTTTTAGTTCTGACTCGAGTGTTTTTGTCTTTTCAAATTCGCTCGGGTCAGTCCGAGCGTTTCAGGATTTCGAAGACCTTAGCTCTGGAGGACGAAGACGGAGATTTATATTATTATTATTATGTTTAGTCCACCATACTCATACTGTTCCGCTGCATTGTTGTTGGTATGTGTAGCTCTGATAAATGTTGTAAGTATAATCGAATATTTTGTAAAACAGCTTTATATACTGTATATTTGATTATTATATTTTATCCTTCCGCTATGAGATTCTATTTTTTTACCTCTATTTTCTTAATTACCCTATAACACTCTGCCCTTCCGTATGCTTTGAATTGGCACGCGTCTCGATTTAAAGTGTGCGAAAAGGCGGGACGTTACAATATGGTATCAGAGCTTTGGTTTAGCGATAAACCTTAGCTTAGTGAGGTTTGACTCTTTGTTAATATGGTAGTAATACCCTATGGGAGTCGCCGAGTGCATATATATGAGAGAGCGTATTTGTTAGTGTTATAAAAATATTTTATTATTGTGTTAATCTGTTCCGTTTTGTATTTATAAATTCTGGTTGGTGCATGGGACGCTGTGACATCAATAGGGATTTCTAAACACTTAATCGAACAGACCGACACAATATTTGTTTTAAGATAGGTGAATGAAATAATTTTGCCTATTATATTTTCTATATGCAAAATAATTTTTTAAATGATATATATATATATATATATATATTTGGTTGCAATATATGGGTTGTTTGGTAATAACTTCATAATTAATAGTCGAAGTAAGATTGAAAATAAAATACATGAAAATTGGAAATTTAGAACTTAATTCCGGGGTTTTGAAACTTTCTTTCGAATAATTTTGGAATACAGTAATAATATTGTTAGAAGTATTTTCTGATATAAATATTTGATATAAATTTGAAAGAAATGTTTTTAAAAGAAATTTTGGAAAGAAATAAGTTCTATACTCCCCTGTTTGTCGCTGGAAAATAATTTTGGTGATGAGTGCATGCATCATCGACATTCATTTTCGAGTTTCGAAGTGGGAAGGCCACTGTAGTAGTTTAACTACAGGAATTTTGATAAACAAATATAAATTTTGAGTTGTTAAATATACTTGGATATAGATAAGTTGTGAGTATATTTATCTATTATTTAAAACGATTTGAAATTAAACCCGGTATTTAATTCTTAAGTTTCCATTTATTAATAGTTTAACTAATGTAGTGAAACAGAATTTAACTAATAATTGAAACCCTAAATAAAATAAGAGATTTAATGCTAGGTTATTAATGGTATTAAAGGAAACTTGAAATTTGCAACATATGAAACAAAGAGTAATATTATTGAATAATAAATTTAATTAAAGGATGAGATAAAACTTGTATAAGTTCATTTGCATTTTCTTTAACGTATATAACTTACCAAATATGAAAAGTTGAAATGTTTAATAAGAAATGTAATGGAAAATGTACAAGTAAAAGTATGTAATGAAGTATTTCTAAAATTTAATATAATAGAAATGTAAGCGCTGAATAAGTAAATGAAATTTGAGAAATGAATGTAATGCAATGAATAGAAATAGAGCAAATAAATAAATAAATAAATAAATAAATGAAACTATAAGAAATAGATGAATATAATTGATAAATGCATAAATGGAATGCAATAAAGGATACTTATATGACCTGAATAAATGAAAATGAATAGAATTAATAAGAATAAACTAATCGTTGTTGTTGTTTTGGTTTATGGTTGTTGAGTAAGGATACTTTAAAATTGTTTGGATGAATGAATAATCTATTTAGTTTCACCAAAGACTGTTGAGTGAAGGGTACACTTAGTAGTTATTCTTCATTCCGTACAATTTAAAGTTTGAACCCGAACAACTATTTGTTTTATTTGATGAATGAATGATTGATTTGTGTTGTTTCATTGTGATGGTTGTATACCTGGTTGCAAGTGATTGTTATAGGTACTGGTTGTTTTTTGGTACTTGAAAACAACGCTAAATATTTCATTTTATATAATTATTAACCCTTTTAGATTATATAAGTGAAATACAGGTGATGGAAGCAATTGCTACTACTTTTGGTTCTATAAAATAAGCGTTAATTGCCCAACAAATAGGTACGTTTTCGGATTACGGTTTATAGCGCTATTATATTCTTTTCCTGTAATGGGATATATATTATTTTGAAAAATATATGTTATATATTGTTATTTTTGATATTATATTTTCTCTCGAGCCTCTCCTATAAAGGAGACTTTGCTAAAATTTTCCGAAAATTTTGGACTTAGAAATTTTTTTGAAAATGTTTTCCAAACTTCAATAATTTAAGTATGAAAAGATATAATGATTGTAAATTTATATATTCTAATTAAAGTAACAAATGTTGTAAATTTAATTGTTTATAAAGTTAATGTTTTGAATAAGATATATAGATTTCTTAATTCTTCTTTCCCCTTCTTTTTCCTTTTCGGGGACGAAATTTTTTGAGTGGGGAGAGTGTAACGACCCGTAAATTTCGACAATTTAATTTGTTAATTTAATAGGATTTTGTAATTAAATTTTTAGTAGAAATAATAAAGGTGATAAATTAATATTGGAATGAGCGCTAAAATGGTAATTAAAACCTATTTATAATAATTTGCATAAATTCAAATGAATCGAGTAGTGAAAATATTATTTACCTGGATATAAATTGAATACGAGAAATTTAAGGAAAATATTAGAATGATTTAATGTAATAAAGGATTGTTGACAGTAATTGGAACAAATTAGGGAATTATGTTAATGCAAGTTAATAATTTATAAACTTGAATGAACATCTCAATTTAATAAATAAATTCAAATGTAGGACTTAGTTACAAGTGTAAATTTATGGGTATGATAACAAATTTGTATAAATTACCTAATTAATTGGTCAATTAATTTATTAGAAATCAAATTCATTTAAATGGTAAGTAATTATAATGTGTAATTGATGTAAACATTACTAATTATTAATATAGTAACAGAAGTGTAAATGAAATGCAACCGTAGAAATTTAAGCTAAGTATTAACAACTGAAATGAAATGTCGATTAAATGGAGTACTGTAAATTGTCATACTTAGCTAAGAATTGAATATAAGGAAACAAAGGCAAGTAGTAAATCAATCAATGAATTTATATAGATTGTAAAGTTATAATAATAAATAGCAATTGGATGTCATGTACGAAGTTATAATATTGTGTGAATTATTAATAAAGAATAACTAGAATGGGATTCAAATTTGTATAATAATGGAAAGTGTTAATTGTTGCTCTTGAGCATAAAATTTAAAAAAAAGTAATTTTAAAATAAACATTTAGTTAACCAATGCAATAAGATTTTCTAATAGTAACTGAGTAAACTAAGGTAGTAGTGTAAATGGCAGTTGATGGATAACCAAATCCAATATAATCCAATTGATTGAAACGACTGTTAGGTTATAATTGAATATAAATTAAAATAGAAACGTAAACTTAATACAAGATAGAAATTTGGGAAATAAAAAGTATGAAACCAAGAAATAAGTTACAGAGAATATTTAATTGAAATTAATGTATCTATTTGGCAAATATAATAAGTGTAGTACAATCCAAATTAATGTAAGCAAATTGTGAAGTTCTAATTTATTTGAATTGGTAGATTTGGGAATGGATTAAAGGTTATATAAATTGATGTAATAATACGTAATGAATTATAGATGACAGGTACATGAAAGGAATTTAATTTAAATGTTATAAAGTGGATTTATTTGGGAAATATTAAATGTGCCTAGATATAGACTTTGCTAATTTAAGTCAATAATTAATAAATTGAATGAAAGGCCAATTTATGAGTTATAGAATTTGAAATTTTTATAGTGGGTTAATTTATTTAATTTATAATAATTGGATTTATTGCAAATGAATGAAATCAAATATTTAACTATTACGTTAATTCAAAAATTAAGTTGAATTTTTGGAAATATTTATGTGATAATTTTAAATCCTATGGTAAACCCTTCTATTTGAAATTTTGAATGGAATAATTATGGGTTAATTCAGTTTAATGGAAATTTTGGAAATTTATCTATAATTTTGTATTTTATGAAATTGAAGATTTATATTGATTAGTCTTTAATAAATTGACTTTAAAAATGGTTAAATCATTGTAAATGTTTGAAAATTATGAAGTGATAAAGATTGCAAATTTCAGAATTTTAACTCGAAATTTGATTTAATTAATTTATTTTAAATTTATTTAATTAATGGAAAAATAGCCATTTTGGCCGCTGACTCGGATTTCGACTAAACTAGTTTCATCGGATCCTATCGGTGAATTATTGTAGGGTTTCAAGTTTCGTAGCGATCGGACTTGTCGTTTGATCGTACGAACGCGAAACGCCTTAAAATCGATTTAATTAAAATCAATTAAAATCAATTTGGAAAAATTGAATTTAGCGTAACTTCTCCATACGATGGAATTTGGACGTGAAACCTTTTCCATTGCGTTTAAAATATTTTAAAACACCTATTTTGATATATGAGTTTACCCAATTTCGTTCCGGAGTCAGAACGGGCTTTTTGGGCCAATCATCGTTTAGCACGTTTTTATTTCGGATCCATATGTCTATTCCAACTATATATATAAATATGCTGCTAAACCCTAGCCTCCGCCTATTCTCATTTGTATGCACGTAAAATTTCATCAGTTTCTTCTCTTCTTCCAATGTCTGCAAACCCTAGATCCAATTTCGAATTTCAAAAATCAAATTCAAAGCCTAAAATTCAAAGTCCTCAGAAAAATCTAAAAAAAAAATATGTTGATGCTCTCGATGAGCGTAATTCAATGGTGTAATTCGTTTTTCGTTTCGTATTGTCGTTTCACCGGTAATAATCAAAGAGTTTTCAGCCATTTTTAGAAGTTGTCATTTTCAACGGCGGATCTGCGACAAGGCGACGATCAGGGAGCACGGCTGTGTAGAGGAGGCTCGGAGGAGCAGATCCATATGGCTACTTGGGTTCACTGGAGTTTGGATGCATGCAAAATCGAAGGGGAACATGCCGTCGTCGTTCTCAGCCTATGGGGTTTTGGAGGCGGCGGAACCCAGGGGGTTGAAGGCGAAGGTGCGGCTCGGCGAGGGGAACGCGGAGGCGTGGTCTGATCGAGGTGATGATGGTTGTGGTTGGCGCGGCAATTGCCTGTAGGTGGCGGCCGAGTTTTCTGTAGGTTTTCAAACGAGAAGGTCGCATGTGTGTTGAGTACAGGGATGATGACGTGGTTAATTACCGTTGGTAATGTTTTATTTTAATTATTCTAGTTTAAATTCATTTAACTCCTAATACGAATAACTTTCGCTTGGGAAGTCATATTCACACCCGGTTTTTTGCGTTAGGATCGTATTTGAATTCCGAAGATTTTGACACCAGTTTGGACAGATTCTGAGGCTGTTGAATTTTTGGGTTTAAATTGGATTTGAATTCAATTTAAATTCAAAAGGTGAGTGTTTTAACCCACTCACAATTTCTAAAATTTCTTATGTTTGTTAAATTGATTTATGATGTGTTTAGAAATTTATTTATAGCTGTTTGGCATATGTTTCATCATTATCTCAGTTAATTTGCATCCATATAATTTACTTGTTATTTAATTCATTTTTGCATATAAACTGCCAGTTAAAATTTTATTTAAATTTATTATTTACTATTGCATATAAACTGCTAGTTATATTTATTTATTATTGCTTATAAACTACAGTTAAACAGTTATTTAATTCATTATTGGGAAATTAACTGATAGTAATTAACTATTATTTATTGATGTGATTGTTGAATTGGATGATAAATTGACAAATGTTTGATGATTGATATGATGGATGAATGGATGCTGTATTTATATTGTATAAACTACAAGTTATTATGCATTTTCATTTCATTTGGGATTACGGTTTAAAATGATATACAACCGCATTTTTTTATTTTTAAATTGCGGGTTGAAATGATAAATATCCGTATCACTTGACCATAGGATAGAAAATTATATACAGGCACCGCGGTATATATATAAAATTATTTTTGAAATGATTTTCTATGGTTTTGGAAAGAATACGATTTAATAAATATTGAATTTTGATATATATATATATATATATATATAGTAAAATTTCTTGAATTTAGCTATGTATAATTTTTTTTCGAATTTTAAAATAAGCAAAATAATGAAGTTGATTTCGTTTATATAATATGGTTAAGAATATATTTTAAATTTTGTTGTATATAGTTATAATAACTCAAATAAAAGTAAGGTTGAAGATAAATGTGAATACGATTTGAATTAAAGTATTTAAGAATTTTCCTCGAAAAATTTGTTTTGAAGTGTAAATAAATTAAGATTTAAAAGGTATGATCTTATAACTTGATTTTTGATTTAAGGATTTAAACTAATATCAAATTCTTTTAAAGGATATTATCAAGTTAATTTAATTAAAAGAATATCCTGTTATTGAAGTTTATGAGTTTTACCTGAATAATATTTGTTTAGTAAGTAAATATTTCAAATTTAGATAATAGGAATTGGATTTGATATATATTAAATTATCAAAGGATCCATTTTGAAATAGTGGAATATTTAAAGATTTAAATATATGAACTATAAAGTTTTGAAATATGGAATATTTAAGCTTTGAAATATATGAGAACTAAAATTGTTTATTTGGAGGTTCAAATTGATATTGGGAATTTATTGTGAAATTTAAAGAAACTGTTTATTTTATGAAGTAATATAGTATTTGAACCATTAAGTATTAAAGTAATGTCTCAAAGCTATGGTTTCAAGGTATATAGATTTGAAAAGGCTAAGATTTTTGAAAAAGATATATTTGATACCATATGGATTTGGGTCCTTAAAATATAAATGATATCGTATTTATGTAGTTTTGAAATGAATATTTTATTCTGGCTTTTAAAGCTATAAATTATTTTGAAATAACCGCGGTGTTATAATAACGTTTGGTTGTTGAAGAGACCGGGATCGGGAGTTGTCATACTCTCTGCCAACCCCGAAAACCACTTTAACAACCGTGTACGCGGTGGAGATTCCAGAATGAAGAGGATGGTGGCGACGTTTCCTTTGAGATAAATACGTGGACCAAACTCCCGTGAGTTGGCATAAGGTGGCTAAAACAGGAGCGATTGACGGGCCAAAGGGATTAGCGCCCTTTATCGGATACTCCTCTTCGTTACTATACTACGACTTTGGATTGATTCGGTGGCCACTTTTGATTTTTGATTTTAGAGGGAAGTTTGTCCGAGGTGGGCGGTAGCTGCGGCTACGCGTTACCACCAGCCCGGAAGCGTAATTGGTATATCTACCCTGGCATTGCCTAGTTATGCCATGTCACCTACCCTATTGCGCTTTGTACGAGTTTGGTTTTCTCCCGTAACCCATGGAATATTTAGAGTAGTCTCCCGATCTGGATATGCGCTGATATTGGATGGACTACTGGGACTATTACGTGTTAAGGGCTATATGGGTAACCCCTTAATGCTAAGAAAAAAGTAAGTTTATTTTACAATTAGACATCATTATAATAGCGAAATATACTACACAGTAAATAGTTTAACGGATCCTTAAGAGATGTGAATCCCGAGCATCTTTTGAGTTATTGCACTCATGTTTATTTCTGTTGATTTAACTTACATAAGATCTTTTAGTTCTGGCTCGAGTGTTTTTGTCTTTTCAAATTCGCTCAGGTCAGTCTGAGCGTTTCAGGACTTCGAAGACCTTAGCTTGGGAGGACGAAGATGGAGATTTATATTATTATTATTTTTAGTCCATCATACTCATATTGTTCCGCTGCATTGTTATTGGTATGTGTAACTCTGATAAATGTTGTAAGTTAATCGAATATTTTGTAAAACAGCTTTATAAACTGTATATTTGATTATTATATTTTATCCTTCCGCTGTGAGATTCTGTTTTGTTTTTTTCCTCTGTTTTCTTAATTACCCCATAACACTCCGCCCTTCCGTATGCTTTGAATTGGCACGTGTGTCGATTTAAAGTGTGCGAAAAGGCGGGACGTTACACGAGTTGCTGATGCACTGAGTCGGAAGCATCAGGTGGTAGTTTATATGATGGTGGCTGAGAGTAAAGACCTTGAAATTTTATCTTCTTGTGAGATTTGAAATCGTACCCTAAATTCTAGTTCATTCATGTTGTTAGCAAGCTTGGAGGCCCATCCATCCTTATTGGACCAAATAGCTAAAGCTTAAAAAAAGGATCCAGGCCTTGTTTATCTTATGCAAAATTGTTGTGATGGGTCCAAAAAGGATGAATTAAAGGATTTTGAAGGTGGTGTTCGTGGTTGTGTTCGGAGATGTAGGAGACTTATGGTACTAAATGTCGTGGATCTCTGAAATGATATCCTAGAAGAATTTCGTCGCTCTAGGTACACTATCCACCTTGATAGTAGTATGATGTATGTGGATATGAAACGTCTCTACTACTGGGAAGGGGTGAAGCATGATGTTGCAAGCTATGTAAAGAGTTGTATGACTCGTCGGCTTATAAAGAAAGAGCATCAGAAACCCAACGGTCTTTTACAACCATTAAATGTTCCTGTTTGGAAGTGGGATAGGATTTCTATGGATTTTTTCGATAGGCTTCCCAGTTCTAGATCCAGTCATGATAGTGTATGGCTGATTGTCAATAGACTAACGAAATTAGCCTATTTTATTCGTATTAAGTCTAACCGGACAGCTCCTCAGCTAGCCAAGCTTTATATTAAGGAGATTTTTAGGTAGCATAGCATTCCCACTGCTATGGCGACCAGGATCCACTCTTTACAAGTGGGTTTTGGAAGAGTCTTTAAAAGGCATTAGGTACAAAACTTAATCTCAAAATTACCTATCATCCTCAATCTGATGGGTAGACAGATCAAGCGAACAAAGTTTTAGAAGATCTTCTTCATGCTTGTATTTTTGATTTCGATGGTAGTTGGTAAGATGATATCCCTCTTATCAAATTTTCTTACAACAATAGCTTCTAGTCCAATACTGGAATGATTCCTTTTGAAGCTCTATATAGAAGGTCATGCCGATCACCTTTTTGTTGGCTTGAGTCTGGAGAGAAGTTAGTTTTAGGCCCTGATTCTGTTTCCGAGGCTTTTGAGAAAATTGATCTTATTCGGCGAAGAACGAAGGAAGCCCAGAGCAGTTAGAAATCTTATGCAGATGATAATAGGAAAATTTTGGAATTCTCTGTTGGAGACTTGTCTTCATTCATGCATCTCCTTTAAAGGGTGTCACATATTTCAGTCGATCTGGGAAGTTTGCTCCGTGATATATTAGACCATACCCAATTACTGGACACATTTGCAATGTTTCTTAACGTGTCTCTCTTCCAGCTCAGTTTTTTGGTATTCATGTTGTCTTCCACATATCCCAAATTTGAAAATGCCATAGAGCTGATACTATCCTTCGGCCTAAAATCTTTATAGAGCTTGAGATCTCATCAAGTTTAATTTATGTACGGAATCATGTTTGCATCATTGCTTCGGAAATCAAGCATCTTTGTAATAAGGACATTCCGCTCATGAAAGTTCAATAGTCCAAAAATCACAAAGACTGTTCTTGGAAAACAAGAGAATTGATCGAGCGAACATATCCTAAATTACTTGTGCAACCCATTTACTGGTGAGATTCCTGTTTTTTTATACACGTGCCTTTTTTATAGATTTGAATTCATGCTTTTTCTTGTTTTATACTCTCCTCTATGGATAATTGCGGAGATGCAATTTTCATAAGAAGGGGAGTCTATAACAGCCCTGGTTTGAGGTATACCTGAAGTAAAATAAAAAATAATTCAATTTAAAAATAATAAACAATTAAAATGGAAATACAGAGAAATTTCATTTTTAATTCTTTTAAAAAATAAAAGGGGGTTTAAATTAATTTTCCAAGGAAATTTATCCAAGAGTTTTTCGAGAGAATAAACACTTGGAAAATTTATAAAAATAATATGGGCAATCCATGGTTTATTGCTTTTATTAGATAACAAAAGAAAGAAGTTTCTGTAATAAAAAAAGAGAAAATAGAGAAAACTTACAAATAAAACCTTATAATAAAACCAAATAAGGATGTAAATTTTATGAACCATTTATATTGTATAATTTGTGTTTCATAACTTAACTTATATTGTAATCAAACTTTCGTCATTATTAAGTTTGGACTTTGTAAAGGCCAATTGGTAATAAAAGCTATTTGTTGCTATTAATTAAAAATAATAAGAATATAATCTTTTGGTTAAATTCAAATTTCAAAATACATATAACCATTCTTAGTAATTAATGAAAGTTGGCAAAATAAATTGATTTGCATTTGGGTGTATTAGTGAATAACTAGTATTGCTTCTTTTCTTGACAATAAGTGTAGAACCAAGGCTCTATTGCTTAAAATAAATAAGAACCTTTATTAAGCCATAATTAAATAAATTGATAATATGCTAACTTGGGCCTAACCCATTTTAAAGGGAAATAATAGCTTAGAGAAATGAATTGTATGTTCATTCTCTAGTTTTCCCACTTCAGAAAAGAAACGGTTGTTCCTCTTTCTTTTGTAAACCCTAGAATCAAATCTCCAATTTCTCCAAGAATTTGAAAAGTAAATTGCTAAATTATGTATATAACCACTTCAGGTAACCTTTCTCAAACCATGAATCTCAATTTCAGTTTGGTTTATCTATGATTTTAGTTTGTTAAATCTCTATGTGGTTGCTCTTCTTCGCATGAACTATTAGAGCTGAAAGCTGGGAAGAACAAGCTCTAATTTTTCTCCAACCAATAGTAAATCAATGTAATTCAAGTGAGTTAATCTCACAATCTTGTGCTATGTTCGATTTCAGTTGCTTGATGATTTCTAGTTTCAGATTTTGATGGTTATACGATAATAATTGCAAGAATTGATACTGCTACTCAACGTTAATAGAAATGCTTGCTGCTTCTGAATGAAATCCTTTCTAGTTGCTATAAATAGCTCATATATGTTTGTTTTTGGTATTGCATGCAAGTACTTAGCTATTATCTGTCATATTTTGTTGTCAGAGTCAAGTAAACTCGCTGGATATCCCACCTGCAGTCACTGGAAATGAGTCTTAGAGTTGTACGGATCCAGGAACTCGCGACAAGTCGACCGAACTGTAGTTCATTCGATTGGCCGAAACCAAGTGGAGTGTACAGCTTCAGGTAGTGGTTCAATCGACTGAATCAACTTGTTCAGCCGATTGGACGTAGGCCTGGAGCCTACTCCAAGTGGTTGTTGCTTTCCCACTTGCTCACGACTTGTTGCATCCTTTGCTCTATTTTGTTGCATTGTTTTGATGATTTTTTGGAGCTTATAAATGGTCTCCGATTTTGATATTTCGATTCTATAATTTGAACTTTTGTTGGACATGTTTCATGGTTTCACAATACTTGTTCCTATATGCATATACATATATTTAATTGTTTACAATGGTTTCATAAAACATTGTTTTAACACCTCTATTTTTAAACAAATTTGATTTCAAAACATAATACCAAAAGGTTTCGAATGATATTTATTTATAAATACTTATAGTAATAGTGTTTCCAAATATCAATTTTTTTTCCAAACAAATATTTGAAAAGGATTTCAAAAATCTAGTTTTCAACAATAAAACTTATTATTTCGTTCGTAAGAGAAATTTAATTAAACGGTTTAATAAAACAAGTGGTATGAAACATTTACGTTTACTTTACCTGTTAATTAGCGGACTCAACCGAGTGAATATTTTATTAATATATATTTATATTTATATCTTAACTTTGCTTCATTAGAGTTTGTTGTCTATTAGTAAACTTTCGAATTTACCGGGTGGTATGGGGCACTTTGGAAAAATTTCATGGTTACTAATGAGAGTAAGTGACGCTTTTGAGGATGATGTGGCTCTCAAGCTCGCCTTTGGAAAGGCGATCCTTCACGGTCGTCAGGCATAGCTTTCTAGCTTGTCTTTGGGAAGGCGATCTTTCGTGGTCGTCGAGCATAGCTTCTAGCTCGTTCTGGGGAGGTAATCTTTCATGGTCGTCAGGTGGAGTTTTCTAGCTTGGTTTTGGAGAAGGCGATCCTTTATGATCGTCAGACGTAGCTTTCAAGCTCGTCTTTAGAGATACGATCGATTGATTGTTAGGTATGACATTGTGCTTTCCTTTTTGTGCGGCGCCTTTCTATTTACTATTTTTTTAAACTTTAGTTGCAGATTTGAGGTTTCACCATATTCTTCGATTTTCGTCTATGGTAGGCGATTTTCGGGTTATTGGGTTTGGTGATTTCCATTTGAAGAAGCTATTCTCTGCTACTATGGGAATTTGTTAATTTGGGCATTATCTTACAAGCTAACAAATTGAATTATATGATCATTATACATATATGCCATCTAGTTCATGTCAAACTCTATTTCATGTATTACAATGTCTTACTACTTTGAATTAGCACGAGACTAGCCTGTTTATTATTTTTCAATAAGACTCGGGTTAGACCGAGTTGTTTCAGGTACCACTGGCTTGATCCTAGAGCTTTCCTAGCTTGGTGACTATTACTTGTGCTTATGCTTATCCTTCTATTGTATCATTTTGCTAGACAATGATGTTGTACCTTGTATTTTGTCGAGATAGAGACCTAGTTTGTGTATATTCTTTTACGTTGGGTTGTATCCATTGTATATGTCATATTGTATCTTTGTCCCCATCTCTAGTAGATAACTCCTTGTATGTATGTATTTAGTCGATCATTTTAGTTGTATGATATATTTAGTCTACGTGTACTCTGTGATTCTGTGTACTGAGATATCTTGTGCTGCTCTAAGCAATTAATTATTATAGCCACCGTAATACTGTTTTAAACCTAGATTGTATACGTCGATTCCTCTTGTGGAAAAAAATATATATTTTAGCACTCAGTTCGACGTGTCAATACTCGTTTAAAGCAATATTCACCGATGGTCATTCCTAGTACTAGCAGACGGTATGACTTAGTAATATCCTTCGTTAGCATGGGCCTCAAGGTGGCAAGTTGCAGAACTACTATTTAGAATTTGAACCAAACATTTTTGTTGCAAGAACCACTTCTCCATATGTGTCCTCCATATGTGTCCACAACATGAATGCCAGTTCTTGCGGCAACTTTGTATTCAACTATTAGTGGAGTAGTTATATAAAGTTGGTTTGTGTAGAGATCTGTAACCAATGATGAAGTTATAGTATTATATCAAATAAAATATAAATCGTTGGGTATGTTTGTTTGAAGAAATTGATTAAAATTTCAAAACGTATTTGTTCCACATTCAACAATTACAGTTTCATTCACTACTTTCAGTGTGACAGCTATTTCATTCATACAAAAGAATTGGTCCCACTAATATGCAATAGATTGCTTTTCCTTTGAAGTCCAGCAACATCATATCTATAGTTAAATAAAAATGAGAGCTAGTTAAGCTTTTCTTTGTTATATAGTATCAATGTTTCCATGACCAAAGTATGGATTACAAGGCTGCTTATTTGGCTTTACAAGCAATAGTCACAACCACTATTTTTGATAGCAACATTTCCATCAGACACGGGTCAAATACAATGCAGAAATGTTGCTTTCCCAAATATATTAATTGTATGCATATCCTATATTGTGAGTTGGGAGGCATCGGTTATCATCATACAAATGTATTTAATATGTAGAGTATATATGCATTGATCTTTATGTTTAACCATCTCGGGCAGATTTGAATAATGACAAACATTGATGGGAGTCTCTGTGCACTGCCTATGAAAGCAACAAATTAGGACTGTAACAGATCTAGTCCATTCCGCTATTTTGTGTAGTTAATATTTCTTGCTTTTTTTTTCTCTTTTCCTTTTCCCCCATATCACTTGGTCTGGAATTATAATTCAGTGAGATGCTGATGGAAAATTAAATGTTTTTGGTTAACTATGAAATTTTTTGATTGTAGAGTTTAACAAGAATTAATCTTTAAGTTTTTTTTCCCTACGTTTGTAGTTTAGTAAATTGACTACCTCAGGCACATGGTTTCACACATCTGCAGCAGCAACAGCCCACAGCAGCCTCACAAGGCAACATACATATCTCTTTTACCAACAAGCAGATCCAATTACCAAATAATTTGGAGGAACAGCAGAGAGCATCTGAGATTTAACATATAACAACCAAAGGCAATCTCAGCATACACAGCAAGGTGACGCAAATCTCAGCACGGCCATGGATTATCAGATTCGCTTCTCTGGCCTTTTAATGTTATCGAAACAAACACCCGAGCAACACCTTTAACACATCGATAGAGCAGATTGAACCAAGCTTCTACTACTTGACTAGCATGGTAGATAACCATTATGCTCTCCAATTTCCAATTCTTTATTGCCAACTGATGGGAAGACTAATTAGTTTATACATGTTAACAATAGTATAATGGCAAATTAATTTTTTTTATTGCGAGTTTCATATCATACTTGAGGTTTTAGTGCGTTTTTATTGCTTCCTAAGAATAAGAGTCACTTGGTAAAATATCTAATAAGCTGATATCTATTAGAATCACCAGATTCAGTTGTTAACATGGCACCCATGTTGATTAGACCTTGCCTGTATAGTTTTCTTCATCTGCTTCAATTGTACATTCTGTATGTCCATCCACAGGGAACACTTGCTCAGTTCTTAGTTCATGCTCACCATCTCACAGCGCTTTCCGGATTAATTGAGCATCATCTGCCATCAGCAACATTACACTCATAATTATACATCTATGAACTTTACTTGCAAATTTGTTGATCATTTTATTCGTGTTTGTATAAGTAACATATCTGCTGTTTATACTAGGCATGATATCTGGATGCCAACTTATGCTGCAATGGCTTTAGTAATATTTCTGCGGAGATTTATCTAGGTATGCCCTTAACTCTTTTGTTATCAGACCATAACCAACAACGTGGCTTGTTCATTTCACTCTCTCATGCTTTTGGACTGACCGAACGAGCTACGCAATCAGGTAAGTACAACTAGCCACGGACCAGTTTATAAATTTATAACGACGAAGACTTCGCATTTATAAATTTATAACGGCGAAGTCTTTGCCGTTATATTTAACAGCCTCTGTTCGCTTAACTAGTCACGAGTTTTAAACTAGCCATGGAGAAGTGAAGATGCCACACCTGCTTGCTACATGGCTTGTTTAACAACTGAACAAGGCATACCTGGTTGCTTCATGACTTGTTTAACAACTGAACAAATATTGTTGATTGTGCTCTCATGTTTATGAAAATATATGATATAAATCTGAACTTGTTATCATGCTAACAACTTATGGACTATATTTTGTTATACATAACATGAATCCTGTCTTGTTTTGGTCATGAAATATATATTAAATTGAGGTGTGGAGGAAAATACTAACCGTGCAAAGAGGTGCTATCGGAATTTTATGAAATCCGATAAGTTCATAAAAATTAATCAAGTTTCATAGAAATTTAATTAAGTCGAATTTTTATAAAACTTAACTAAACCTATAAAATAAACTAATTTTTACAAGAAATAACTACGGTAAGCAAGTTTTATTAAAATTAAACACTTATAAAAAAGTACGCGCCTATAGAAAATAACTAAGTTTACAAATTATTAACTAAGTTAACTAAATTTTATAAAGAAATAGCTAAGTTTATAAAAAAAAGAATTAATTTTTACACAAATTTAACTAAATTGACTAAAAGTTTATAAAGTTAACTAAGTTTACCAAGTATATAAAAAAAAATTAACCAAGTTTTATAAAACTTAAATAGATTTATAAAAATCAACTAAGTTGTATAAAAATTTGACTAATTAAGAAAGTTTTATAGAAATTAAGTAATTTTCTAAATATTAACAAAATTCAATAAAATTTAAAAAAATTAAAAAAAGTAACTAAGTTTTATTAAAAATTTAACCTAGTTTAGTAAGTTTTATAAAATTTAACTATATTTATAAAAAAAAACCTAATTTATAAAAATTAACTAAGTTTCATAAATGTTAACCAAGTTTTATAAAAAGTAAACAAGTTAATAAAAAACTAAGTTTATAAATAAGTTAACCATGTTTTATAAAATTAAACAAGTTTACAAAAATAACTAAGTGTATAAACATAAATTAAGTTACATAAAAATAACTAAGTTTGTAAAAATAACTAAGTTAATAAAATTTGACTAATTTTTATAAAAGTTAACCAAGTTTTATAAACATTAAATTAATTAATTTGTAAAATTTAACCAGGTTTTAAAAAAATGAGTCGAATCCTATAACAATTAAATAAAAAACGGTGAAACCCAGTGCACGATGCTCCTGCACGATAGTGGGCTTTGAGAAATTTGATAATGTATACAGCTTTTTCTTCGCATTGCGAATAGGCTGTTTCCAGACTCAAATCTGAACGTTCAGATCACCATGGGGGTGACCTAACCGTTGCGCCAAGGCTCCACCTTCCTATAACAATTAAATAAATTATAAAAATTTACTATGTTTAATAAATATTTAACTAAATTAATTAAGTTTCTAAAGAATTCATTAAAGTTTATAAATATTTAGCTAATTAAACTAAGTTTTTAAAAATTGATCAGGTTTTATAAATTAAACTAAGTATTATAAAAATTAAATAAGTTCAAATAAATTAATAGTATTAGTAATGTTACAAATACTAATAGCCATTACAAGAAAATGGTATAACTATTGTTAAAACAAATACAACATTTGAATAACATACGTAAGTAAGAACAAAGTTCTTAAACTTATCTTATTCCAGAAAGTTTAGTTTGCATAATGTTATCCCATTTTTGGTCAAAACTGGAATATCAATGTTGTGTGCATTTCCACCACGACCGAACCAAGAAGAAGCAACCAGCAAGCGTATATAAGTCTGGGATTTCACTCAAGGTTCAAATATAAAAGTTCATTCGGTGAAACAATGCGAGAGTCCATTCGGCACTCCAACACTCAAGCCCATTCGGCAGTATGAAACGAGATCTCATTCGGCATTCGAAATATCATGGCTCATCCGGCATTCCCAATGCCGAGATTCATCCGGCATTCCCAATGCCGAAGTCCATTCGGCATTCCCAACTCCACTACCGAGCCAAACCTCAGCCTCCACCGAACCACCACCTCTCCACGCCAATGCCGAACCAACCTTCCCCCCAAACCATACCGAACCACCTCTCCACTTCCATATCGAACCAACCCACCACCGGTCCAAAACCCACCATCACCGAACCACTTCCCTACCGAACCAAACTCCAACCACTCCAAACGCTACTGAACCAGGACGCCGCCAGGCAAGAATTGCTTCAGCCCAGGCCCGCCAGCAGCTATATACATCCAGGACCCCTGCCCCCAGCCTCACTCTATAAATAGAGGGGCATGGGTACAACAATGGCGGACAAGTTTGAGAGCTCAAGCACGGATAGAACTTTCAAACAACATTCATATACTTGTATACAAAGCTTTGTACTTGTAATATGAAGAGAAAAAGGAGAATAACATATAAAGTGGACGTAGGCATGTTCTGGCCGAACCACTATAAATCTGTGTGTCTTTTACAGTTTAGTCCTTGTTTTTTACATATTTGCATAAATCACCCAAATCACTAAGGACAACATATAATCAACTAAATCGTACGACTTTGAAGTGTTTGTCCATTTTTTGCGCAAACATTTTTGGTACTTTCACTGAGAATTGAACTCAAGGATTCTACCGCTTGGAATTTGAATATGAGAGTTTAGAGATTCAGATTGGAAGAGTCATGGCGAGACAATCAAGCAGAAGGCCAAGGCCAGAGAGATGTGAACATGAAGGAAAATCAAGAGGCTTCTTCAGAAGCTAATCAGGCATCGATCCTGCATGGGGGCACCACACTTGGAGCATGTTGATCCAATCCCAGAGAGAGAGATAGGGGCCTCTGAGCAACCTGGTAAGGAATGAACGCTCATCCAGGGGGCAGGTAAAATTCCCTCCTGAACTCGGGGGGGCAGGTCGAAAGAGATGAACAAGTCGCAAACCTCTCACTAACACGGTTAGATCATTTACACATGTAAGCGATCGCGCACGATCCATAGGCATGCTCTGAATGACTACTGACTGCACCATAGTAAAAGTTTACACTTTGACATCCTCGTCTTGCTTTTGCTTTGATCTTGACTTGAACATTCCTGTTGGGAAATTCGTATGATTATTGCTTTGATATTTGCAAATTTACTTGTATGCCCGTTGGATCGCGAACGGTCCACAAGCACCTCTTGTATGGCGACGAACCGCCAAAGTATTTGATTCAGAAACTCCCCCGAACATGAAATCTGGCAAACGATCCAGGGACCCACTCGAACGTGAACCTGGTATCAACAATACCAAGCCCCTACGGGCACACTTATTCGCCTCCAACAGGCACAAAAACGATCCAGGAACTCACCCGAACGTGACCCTGGCATCGATAATACCAAGCCCTCCCGGACACACTTTCTTGCCTCGAACGGCACCCGACCGCGAACGGTCACAACTCGCCTCGAACGGCACCCGACCTCGAACGGTCACAGTTCGCCTCGAATGGCACCCGACCGCGAACGGTCACAACTCGCCTCGAACGGCACCCGACCTCGAACGGTCACAATTCGCCTCGAACGGCATCTGACTTCGAACAGTCACAAACTCGCCTCGAACGACACAACTCATCTCGTCACAAATGGCTCGATCGCGAAAGGTCGCCATTTGAGGTCCACTCCCTGACCGCCAACAGTCGCACCTTACCACGAATGGATCGATCTCGAACGATCGTCATCCGAAGTAAGGCGCTTGACCGCGAACGGTCCCAATTCATCTTTTGCCGCGAACGACACCGGCCGTGAACGGTCACATTTCACCCCAAGTGGCTTGATCGCGAACGGTCACCATTTGAGGTCCGCCCTCTGACCGGGCTCGGTCGCACTTTACCTCGAATGGCTCGATCCCGAACGGTCGTCATTTGAAGTAAAGCGCTTGACCGTGAACGATCACATTCCACCGCAAATGACTCGATCTCGAACGATCGTCGCATGGATTTAGACGCTTGACCGCGAACGGTCGCACTTCACCTCAAATGACTCGATCGCGAACGGTCGTCATTTGAAGTTAGGCGCTTGACCATGAACGGCCGCGCTTCATCCCAAATAGCTCGATCCCGAACGGTCGTCATTTGGGGCCATATAAAATATCAAGCTCTTTACGGGTTGTCAACAGGATATGAACATCCAGCTCATGGCATTACAAAACTCGCCTTCCTACCGCAAGGACATCAACAGGATATGAACATCCAGCTCATGGCATTACAAAACACGCCTTCCTATCGCAAGGCGTGTTTTGGGGGGCAAAGTGTTATCTCATTTTTGGTCAAAACTGGAATATCAATATTGTGTGCATTTCCACCACGACCGAACCAAGAAGAAGCAGCCAGCAAGCGTATATAAGTCTGGGATTTCACTCAAGGTTCAAATATAAAAGTTCATTCGGTGAAACAATGCGAGAGTCCATTCGGCACTCCAACACTCAAGCCCATTCGACAGTATGAAACGAGATCTCATTCGGCATTCGAAATACCATGGCTCATCCGGCATTCCCAATGCCGAAGTCCATTAGGCATTCCCAACTCCACTGCCGAGCCAAACCTCAGCCTCCACCGAACCACCACCTCTCCACGCCAATGCCGAACCAACCTTCCCCCCAAACCATACCGAACCACCTTCCACTTCCATGCCGAACCAACCCACCACCGGTCCAAAACCCACCATCACCGAACCACTTCCCTACCGAACCAAACTCCAACCACTCCAAATGCTACCGAACCAGGACGCCGCCAGGCAAGAATTGCTTCAGCCCAGGCCCGCCAGCAGCTATATAAATCCAGGACCCCTGCCCCCAGCCTCACTCTATAAATAGAGGGGCAGGGGTACAACAATGGCGGACAAGTTTGAGAGCTCAAGCACGGATATAACTTTCAAACAACATTCATATACTTGTATACAAAGCTTTGTACTTGTAATATGAAGAGAAAAAGGAGAATAGCATATAAAGTGGACGTAGGCATGTTCTGGCCGAACCACTATAAATCTGTGTGTCTTTTACAGTTTAGTCATTGTTTTTTACATATTTGCATAAATCACCCAATCACTAAGGACAACATATAATCAACTAAATCGTACGACTTTGAGGTGTTTGCCCATTTTTTGCGCAAACACATAAAAACCTTGCATACGAAAACCAAATTTATTGGATATTGATTCCATATTAATAAGTAACCATGTTCCACCAACAAGTATCTCAAGGGCATAACAAATCAAGTTTTAGACCATATATCCTAGGGTCTGATAAGTCATGTGGGAAAGTGATGACAACTTTCTCTTTGACAAGTGATGTTTGATGCTTTCGGGGTTAGACTACATGTTGGAAGACATACGTATGTATGTTTGCTTCTCCTTTCTCCTTCAATAATCGTTCATGTTTGCATTATAATGTATTATTTTGTAGCGATGTTCAAACATCTTTACTTTTGGTTAGCACGGTTATGTATTGTTTTGTATGCTTATATGCGCAATGTTAATTTTGGTCATAAGTATTTGTATACTCAATACTTTGTTTATGAAATATTATGGAGATATATCGTAGTTTGGCTTATAAATTTTTTTGATTACAGGAAGTATAATGTGTTAACTGTGGAATTTGAACTATTATAATATATATGCTGAAATAAGCTTAGTAGAATTGTAAATGAAAGTGTAAACATATATAACACTGGAAAATGCTATGAAAAATAATATATTGCATTATAAAATGGTAAAAATAGACAAGGAACAACTTTAACTTATTATAGCATATTAAAATGCAAGAAAAAATGACATACAATGTTTTAAAATTGCTATGAAAAACTGGTAATGTCAAAACTTTCACATACTTTAGCATTCTAAAACACTATGAAACTTTTTTATAGCAAGCAAAGAAACATTGTAGAAGTTAATTATCAACAATAATACCATATATACTTATAGATGACAACAAAAAAAGTTGTAATAAGTTGGTTTTTATGGTGTTTTTAATTATGTAATGGTATCTACCAGACATATTATATTATGTTGTTTTACAGCATTTCTAAAAATGCTATAGCACCCTTTTATAGTGATTTTAAAACGCTATTAGAGGGCCAGATTGTTGTAGTGAACCGAGGATTATTTATTTTTGACATTGACAAGAAACTCACAATTTCTCTAATATACAAGAATATTCATTATATGTTCTAATGTATCTATGTTCATTTAGGTTCGGTCAATTTTATTTTATCCTTTATAATCAATTTTATTATTGGATCGTATCCAAATTCATTTTATACCAATAGTTTCTTAAAGAAGTTCCTATACCACGAAGTTGGTGTTTCTTAAAACAATAGTTGTTTCTCAGTGCAACAACATAGACATTCATAAGCATTTTATGAATTGTCTTATATAAATTAATTTTTCATTAGTTCGTAATATATTTATGTTCATAACATAAATTAGTCATCAAATGACTGTCATTCCCAAAATTCTCTCGGGGCGATGCATATAAGATCCTTTACGTACAATTACTATGTGCTGTCTTTTGACTCGCACAACCGGTCAACTCCTTGGCCTAGGATATTTAAGGATTTTTGGTAAACTCAAGTTCACCCATCATTAATTGTGCTTTGTTCGACAATGCTGGATTACTCCTTATCAATACATCATTATGTATCATAGGAAGGAGTGACCTGTGAGATTGAATTTTTATTCATATCAGGTGTATACAGAATCCTTTCCAATATAATCACCCATTCGATCAAATCGAATCATTTTTGTCGCATGTTATATTATTTACTTTCATTTTTACATTCTATAAGCTTATCATAAACTTATACATGCGAATCAAATACACATGTCCATGTCTGTGATGACTCTTTTGGTGAATATGACGAAGTGCGTGGAAACATTTTGGTATTGATAGACTTACAATGCATACAACTATATGTATCAATCCGAAGAGTTCATCAACTCTTATGACGCTCCCACTAAACGGGTGCATAGTCCTTAGTTGTTTGAGATATAGTTAACATGTATCATGTGATTCATAATCATATAATAAAATTATTTACCAAAACTACGACTTAGAATACAATTTCAAAATTATTTCAAATAATTTTAGATACTTCAGTATTTTCTAATGTATTACTTTTGTTGTGAAAAACAAATACCATACTATAGTTTTATTTCATAATGAATGTTCATAATATTCACAATGAAATATAACTATGTGTATTTTCAACCGAAATCGAAAGACGGTTATTATTTGGCAAATAATGTTCTGTATGTTTTACGAAAACAATTTTCATAACTTAATGAAATCAATAAGTGCTATATGCATGCTCCCACTATTTCCACCATTATTATAACAGTGTAATGAATTCAGAGGTTCATTCACTTAATATAGATTATTATTTCATATATTGCAACTAGTTTACAACAGAGAGTTCACTGATCAAATATCTTGAACTCAAAGAATTGAATCTCATAGATAACAATTTTCTATGCAAATTACATTTCGAAATAAAAATCATATTTTTTATTCCAATGTTAAGTATCAATCATTATTATTACAATTTCCCATTTTGATGTTTCTTTACAAAGCATAAATGACCATCCATTCTCTTCATCCCAGTTGTATCTTAAATCACATTTGTACATTCATTATTCTTTCTAAATGGTTGAACCATTCAAAGAAAGTCTCTTACTCCATTATCATAACGAACTCTTTATAAAAATACACTCGATCATCCTTAAATAACATTAAATATGATGCATCTTACGTAAATTGATCAAACTTACATTTCAACGATCGAGCTCTTAGATATGTATTGTAGTTTTGGTTTTGTGGTACATTTAACGCAATGTGATCTTTTCTTATAACTAACCAAATTGAATACTCGATCCCACACTATGGGTTATTTTCTTACTTAGAATGAACTAAGTTCATCGAAATATTGTGCGTTACAAACTGTGACCGTTCACATATAACATTTATATGCAATTGTATAAAGATCAAATATCTATAATATTAATGTATTTAATATCCGAAGTGGTTAAAAGGGACATGAAGGGTTGGAATATATCCGAAGAGCTGGTAACGGATAGGAGCGCGTGGAAGTTAGCAATCCGCGTATCAGAACCATGAGCTATGATTTTTATAAGTTTTAGATTATAGGATTAATGAAAAGAGCCTAAGGCGCATCGTTTGGTCTTTTATCAATATTATTAACACCAGTATTACTACTTGTACTGTTATCATCATTTATTTATTATTTATTTATTTAACAATTATTATTATTATTATTTTACATTTGTATTTCTATCTTTGTTTTTATTTTTACTTGGTCACTATTATTACTAATTTACTTATTTGACTTTATTTTATTACTGCTATTGTTATTGTTATAGTAATAACCTTTGCATTACCTTTTTTCACTTAGCTTCGTGTTCCATCTCTAGCCGACCGCAACCTGTTTGGAAAAATTGGCTTTGTTGTTGTTATATCTATAATATTAATGTATTGCTTTTGAGTTCGAAACTCATAGAATGCAGTACACGTATCTTAACCAAATAAACATGTAAGCTGCCAAATTATGAACGTATTCAGTAGTTGTAGAATCATGCACTTGCATAGGTGTTGGAATGTTAACATGCAATAAGCATTTATTATTAAGTATACGTTATATTTTTATTTGTCAATTTTCAATTTAGTTCATTTGTATATCTTAATTGATAAGTGTGTTATCAATCATATCAAATGCATAAATTTATTAATGTAGATTATTATAATATTATATAGCATATGTTCTAACAATATTAAAAAGGTTAAATGTTATCATTTCATTTTTCTATTAAGGCTCCTGCTAGTCTTTTATGTTTCACCAACCCTAAGTCAAAACATAAAAGTCTTTCGACTTCACTAGTAGGTGTAAGGACTCGTCGTTCTTGGAATTTCAACCTTGAGTTTGTTCAACAAGCAATAGTTCCACGGGTGATAGATAACTCCTTATAAACCTTAGTATCTTGTCCTAATTTCACTTCGATCTTGAGTTTGCTCAACAAATCAAACGAAATTATTCACTCGTACTTAGCATATCGCGAAGGCTTAAGCATAGTATATGTACATTGAGTTACTCAACAAAGACATACAGTTATCTTCCTCATCTATTCAATATATTAATAATACTATACATAACATCCATAACTTGAGTTTCATCAACAACAAAGCAATATGCAAATAATTTATTAATATATATATATATATATATATATATAGTAGAGGACAATATCATATTAAATATTTATAATATTCAATATATTGTATTGAGTGATATCGAGTTATGGAATAATGTATTTCTTTTGAAATACCTCTGTGATTTAAGTGTTGGACACATCAGAAAGCATAATATATGTATATTTACGTATGTATTTATTCATTTAGTCATTTAAGGTTTCTTAATGTTCCACCTTAAATTTATATATTCATAATGTATAAGTTTTATTATTATCTAACTTTTATATTTCATTTTAGTTATATAATAGCCTTGTGTATAATACTGTATTAATTAAGTCTTTATTAATCAATATTTCAATTAGTTTTATATTAATTTAATATAACATTTATATTGAATATTAATTACATACTATAACCTTTATAGTGTAAAACATATATCACATATATGTGTATATTATTTAATCAATCAACCTTTTAATTAATTTATTTAATTAAGTAATTTTAATCAAAATATATTAATTTCGAAAAATCATGTCATATACATACTTGTATACTTATGATGTTTTAAAAAGTTTCAAACATCATAACATATATCAAAATATATGATATATGTGTATATTTTTCATTAATTAACTTATATATTTTTATTAATATTATTGATAAATTCAAAATTTTGAATTTAATTCATATTATTTTTCAAACATTTTGAAAATTTTATTATATTATAACTTCCATAGTATATATATATATATTATGTATATACATCTTATTTCAAATTTAACTTTTAAATTTGAAATCTTATATTTTTAATTTTCAAACAATGAAAATCATCCCAAGGCGCAAATCAAATTGGGCCTTTGTTATTAAAGTGAACTTTTGGGCTCACATATCTGTTTGGACCAGGCTGATAGCTAGGTAGAGCAGAGTACTTAATTACCCAAACTCAATTCTTCAACACTACCTTTCTAGATACCCTACTATATCTGGGTTACAAGCCTACTTAGCCCTAAGAAGACTAATTTAGACCATATAGGCTATTGGGCTCTGATATCATTGCGGGAATTAGGCCAGCCCGTAGTCGAAGCTATAAGTGAATTTCGAAAAAAATATTCATATCGGATATTTATTGGATCTATGAAGTTTAATTTAATTAGAACATTTCTAAATTTCTTTCAAATAAAATCTTTATATCATTTAAATTTATAAAAGATACTGTATTATCTAATTCATGTAACATAATATAAATTGTTAATTCAATTACATAATGTGAATCATCATTCGAAAATAGGATTTTTAAAACTAAAATGGTGATTTTTAGTTGAGTATTCTAAGAACAATTTGAAGTTGATCAAAAAGGGAGTTTCGATCGATTTCTAGCGATCGAAAACATTTTGGGTGTTGAGTTCTTGATCGAAGCTAGTGTGGCTGATGGTGAAGTCAGGAAAAATGTTCAATAATTTTTCTATTGTAGGAAATGATGGAACGAGGCAACTTTAGGGTTTAACTTTCGAATTAGGATGAGGTAGGAGATGAGGTGTTTTCACCACCTCAGGTTGATCGAGTCGCGTGGTATTCAAAGGGATGGTAGCATGGGGGATCGACGAAGTGAGGACGGAATTGGAGCATCTCCGATGGTCGGAGCGACGAGGGCAAAACGATTTTCCTGGTGAGAATGGGTTCGTGTTTCGAACTGGAAGCTCGATTTCGTTTTGGGGTTGTTAGCGTCGAATCGACCATTTTTATCGAGTGTAGTGGTGATTTGTGTCTTGCCGGAGGAAGCACAGTTTGCCGGAGCGTCGGCAAGGTGTTGTGCACGTGCATGACACTGGAATGGGGTCAGTAGATTTTGGCACGAGATCAACTCAAGTTGTTACTCGAGAAAAATGAGGGGTTACTTCGAGTGAGACTGGGTGCGTGAGTTTGCTTGTGTGATTACAGCAGTTTAAAACTTAAGCTAAAAGAAGAAGAAGAAGATGAAGTACGTGAGGAAGAGAGGAGGTCTCGGGAAAATAGAGGAGAAGCCCGAGTGTTTACTCGAGTAAATCGGAAGCTTGCTCGGGTTTGATTTCCAAACCTACAATATAATAAAAGTAAGTTAAGTAAAATATTTAAATAGTTATAAGTTGTGATGACTAGTTAAGTTTTGACAATTTTAAGTTAAGATTTCAATAAAAGTTTTAATTATTTGATTAATGCTTTAGAATGTTTCTAAAATCCAAATAACATTTTAATTAGGAATTTAATATAAGATAAGTTTTAAATTTTATTAACATTTAAAGCTTTAACGTTAGTAATAATTTGATTTCAAAGTTATTAAAGAAGATGTTAAAATGTTAATTGAGATGAATAATTATTTAAATAAATTGTTTGAAAAAGTAATTAAGAATGATTAATCAATTTGTAACTGAAGATTGATTAATTAATAATTAAGTGTTTAATTAATTTGTAATTGAGAATTGTAAATTATCTAATTAAAGTTAATTAATAAATAATTAATAGTTAATTAATTAAGTAATTAATTAAGGATCAACGATTAATTACTTAGTAATTAATGATTAATTAAATTAATAATTAAGGAGTAACGAATTAAGTAATTAAGGTTTAATAAATTGATTGAGAAGTAATTATTAAAGGGTATGAAATGGAATACTTAGTTAATAAATGATTTATTAAGCAGGATTAAAGATGCTTGCTTAAGGATGATCATATAGGTAGAATATATGGATTTGGGATATCTATTTGGTGACATTCTGTGATACTCTATGATATGCCTTGATTTATCTGTGATATATGCTATGTGAATTCAAAGTGTTAATTAAAATGGTTTAAACTATTAAATAACTTGACCTTTAAAATGTCGTTTGGATTTCGAAGAGACTGGGGTCGGGTATTAGAAAATACCCGAAACCACTTCGAATTTTTATAAATTGGTATGTGAAATCAATAGGCTGGAACGAAATGACTAAAGTAAATTGGACTATTTAATTTAGATTTTGGTACTTAGAAAATTGACGTGTGAAATAAGTGATGCTTATAACAAATTGTAAATTTGTAAATGAATACGAGTTACCCCGGGTTTTATATAGGTTCTATGTTTGGTATTTCATGTTAGATGAGTTTACTCACGCTGGTTTCCAGCCTGACCTAGATGTTACTTTGATGTAATGCTCGGGTCATATCGAGTATTATAGATTTTCAAGTAAGGACGTTCTGCAGCTCAGGAGGCAAACTGGATGGCAAGAACGATGAAGTGTTTTCCGCTATATTATATTATTGTAAATCTGAGACATGATGATTGTGTATATCCAGTGTCTGTATATGTGTGTAACTCTGATATATTAACAAGTGATAGATACAGTATTCTTTTGTAAACTATTATTAATTGATATTATATTTTATTCGCTGCGAATGTGAGAATATGGTTTTGTTTTGTTTCTTCTTCTATCTCTTTTCTTCTTTTTCCTAACTATTTAGGATTTTCGGGATCGAAAATTTTAGGTCGTTAAATTTAGTATCAGAGCAGAAGTTTAAGCGAGAACCTTGGCTCTGTTCGGATTACTCATTAAGGATAGGGTCAATGGCACCCTAGAGTGAGTTGAGTGTGTATGTGTATGTGTGAGCGCGTACTTGTTATTTTCTTATATAAAGGTTTTAAATGATTTTATATAAGAAGATATTTTGATATATAAAGCAATATTTCTTTCTAATAAATATTAAGTTAATTGTTTGTTATATCATTTGAAAATTTAATAATGAGAATTAAGTGATAATAGAAATACTGGGATGTTTGTTCCCTAATAATGATAAAGCAAATTTGAATGTGTTAAGGAAGTAAACTTTTAGATAAGTATGACTTGTAAATTGAAGTGGGGTTTTGATTGTGGAGTTAGAATTCTAAGAAAGAAAAAAAAAATTATTTTCAAATTGATAAAGGGAATGACAAATAATATTATTCAGAATAGTTCTGAAAGTAATCTTATTTTGAAATAAGAAGTTGTTTCAAACTTGTTTGGAATTAAAAACCAAAGGTGTTGAAACATAATATATAATTTGGTAAGCAAATTACTATATATATATATATATATATATATATATATATCGGAGTAAAAGTTGAATTCTTTTAATTAGGTCTAATTTATAGATTACGTAGTCCCTCCAAAATTCAGTTCTTGAGAGAGATGACGAAGAGTGAAGAATGGAATGTTCGACGCAGAGAGCAAAGAACGGCTGCACGTAAGAATTGAGAAGAAGAAATTCAAGAGTGTGAGAAACAGGTTAAGGAAAGGGCTGAACCAGGACCTTATGATAATGTCACATGCTACAAATGTTTCAATAAGGGTCACTACGCAGCCAAGTGCAGTAAAACAAGGGAGGAATTGAAGGGTACATTCCAACAGTTTCGCTCTGAGATCTTGTGTTTTAAGTGTCATAAGAAAGGACATTTCCTAAATCATTGCCCTGAAGTGAGGAAGGCGAAGCGTAAACCAGTTGAACCGGTCAATGAGTCGACTATTTGCTATCATTGTAAGAAGACGGGACACATTGCTAGGAATTGTTCCGAGAGGCAGAAGAGGAGTAAGGCTGTGGAACATACTGTTGGAGGCGTGAAGGTTATCCAGACTGATGACAAGGTAGAAACATTTTGTGGCAAATGTTATAAGTGTGGACACCCTGTTGAGAAGTGTATGTTCGGGCTTTGCCCTTTGGAAGGAAGTCCATAGAATGGATTCTTGCAAGAACATTAGGGCTCTATTCTTTCCAAACCTTTAGGTAATAGAAAGGCATCTAGATTTATGACTTTTGTAAGACTCTTATTTTGGATAAATGTATGTAATGTATGAACTACTAGTAGGTAGTCAATTAATGTATGGAATATTTTGTGGTAGTATTAATGTAAAATTCACTTTATCTATTGAGAATTGGACTCAGAATTAAATTGTTTAAAGATTTGGATTATTGATTTAAAAATAAAGGTTAATCTAATTTAAGCGGTTAAATCAGCATTTGGAAATTTAGCTCGAATTTATATAATTCGAGATGAGTTAAAGTTGAGATTTAGATTTCATTAGTTCATATTGAATTTAGTTTGAATTAATTTTAATTGAAGATGGATAAGTATAAAATTCAAATGGAAAATTTGAATTGGATTAATTTAAAATAAAATCGAAGATTGAATGAGTTCAAATTCAAATGGGGATTGGGACTAATTCATAAAAATTGAAATGATTTGAAATTAAAGTGGATTCAATTTGAAATTAGTCTAAATTAATTTGAATAATTTGGAATTGTAGTTAAAGTGAATATGTTTAAAATCAAATGGAATTTAATTTGAAATTGGAAAGAAATCAAGATTGATTCAACTTGAATTGGGGTTAAATCAATTTCAATGGAAATTGAAGTTATTCAAATTGGAATTGGATCAATTTAAATGGAAGTGGTAATTTAAATTGAATTGATGGGAAAGTGAACAGTTTTGATTCTGGACTATTTTCAAAATAAATTGTTTTAATATAAATCTATTTTTTCGAACTATTTACTATACAACTTTTCTTTTAAAAACCCAAACTATCTTATACTTGTTTTACAATTATTTTTGGAACTATTTAACTATTTTGCAACTGTTTTATAAAGTAATTACTTTTTTTCAACTATTTTACAAATTAATTACTATTTTACAACTATTTTGCAATTATCTAAAATTTCTAAAACTATTTAACTATTTTCCAGCTATTTTACAATTAGTTAACTATTTTACAGCTATTTTGCAAACTTATAATTATTTTTCAACTACTTATCTATTTTTAAAATTTTCAAGTTATTTTCCAAATATAAACTGGTCGGAGTTCAAACTGTTATTGATTAATACCCACTAAGGTAAGAATTGAAGTGATAATCCAAATGGGAATTAAGGCAATCGTGATTATGTGGATAGAAATCAAAGGAAATGTGAATAGGAAGAGAAATTGATTTAGTTAATAATCAATGAAGATAAATATGTAGAATCTACGTATATTATTCTATTCGCATAGTGATTTGATCCAGATTCAAGCACAGAATT
Organism: Allium cepa; assembly: GCA_030765085.1. NCBI lineage: Eukaryota > Viridiplantae > Streptophyta > Magnoliopsida > Asparagales > Amaryllidaceae > Allium > Allium cepa. Next base: position 381,062,193 of record CM060937.1, read on the forward strand.
TCGAGATAGTTATATCGATTCGAGTTGGGATTGTCACTCGATTTTCGACGGCGAACCTGGATATGGATTGTTGATTGGTTCTGGATATTCTCTATCACAGTTATGGCTATACAAGGAGAATGACGGTTTCTAATCAATAAACCAGATCTGTGTCCGCACTAAGAAGTTGGGTGGACGATACTAGTTCGGAAGTAAAATTGTGTGATCGAGTGAGCGGTCAAATTGGTATAGCGTACGGATGATATGTGTACATCTTACGGATTTGAATGAAATTGATATTGAAAATTTGTGAATAGAAAATGTGAAATGATTTCTTTTGAAATGAAAGTATATTTTGTGAAATATACAATGAATAAAGGTGGAAACTGGATATTTCTGTGGTAAAATTTACTTTATGGAAGTAAGTAAATTGGTAAGTGACTTTATAAAAGAGTAATCAAATTTGAATATTTGATTTAGAATAAACAAAGTTATATACCTTTGTTATATAAGGTAAAACTCCCCTTGTTGAATCTATAGCCAAAAGGAAAAGGATTTTGAAAGTATTTGAAGTACAAAAAGGATTTTATACAAGTTTGAAATGATCCAAAGTTTTTAAATTATATATATATACACACACATACATATATAAAGGGTCTTATGAGGATTTCAGAAAAAGGTCTTGGGAACCTTTGGATTTGGAAAGGCTTTTGATTTTTGGGTAAAATCAATATTGGAGTTTGGAAAGCCTAGTTTGAGAATTATCGATTTTGGGATAATCGATTTTGTGTAAAAGAGATTTATATGAGATTCATACTTGGTGTATGATTTGGAAGATACTATATGTGTATAGTATAAAGTGTTTTGATAATGGCTTTGGAGAAAAAGTCTCTCCCTTGAAATGAACTTCTCAGGAGTGCCATCGGTTGGTACTGCCATGAATCCTAAGGGGGGTTTTAAAGTTGATCCTATGAGGAGTCCAGACAAAACTAGTTCCTGAGGATTATGAGTAGTGTGTAGCGAAAGTCGAGGGTGTTGATGCCTACACTGGCATTTGGGTTATGCTGTGACGACAATGTAACTCAATGTCACTGCGATCTACTGCAGACCATAGCGAAAGTCGTGTGTGCCGCTGAGAGCCAACGGTCTACGTTTGATTTTGTATCGGTAGACTACGACCTATGGTAACATAGCGAAAGTCATGTGTGCCGCTGAGAGCCAACAGTCTACGTTTGATTTTACATCGGTAGACTGCGACCTATGGTAACATAGCAAAAGTCATGCGTGCCGTTAAGACGGTCTACATTTGATTTTACATCGGTAGACTGCAACCTATGTAGGAGTGGAGAAGTTTTATTTTTGACAGCGAAAATCGAGGGCGCTGATGCCTATAGTTACATGGACTTTTGCTGCGATGACAACGTAACCTTGGAATATAACTGCGATCTGTTGTGGGTTCCATGGCGTAATCAAGGGGCGTGGAGTGCCTACAGTTACATAGACTTTTGCTGCGATAGCAACGTAACCCAGGATGTAACTGCGACCATGGATGGGGGTGATGATTTCCAGAGCATTCTCACCAAAGATATTTCCTCCATTTTCAAAAACTGTTTCAATATTTTCAATAAAATTATTTCCGAAATATTTTCACTGGATGTTGAAAACGGGTCTACCAAGCACTTATATTTTCAGTCGTACGTCTGATCAACGTACGACTGAATTTCTGTAAGAACAAGGATGGACTTGTTGAAACATCGAGTTATAAAAGTATTTTTATAAAAAAACTAATTTAGTAATATTATATAGATTTTTAAAGTAGTTTAAAAATGATCAAAGAAAATTTATCTGATTTTAAGCAATCTAATAATTCTGGCTTCGTTCCTTTTCGAGGACGAAAAGATTCAAAGGGGGAGGAATGTGACGACCCGGGATTTTGATAGTATTATTTTAATAAGTATCTAATCTAATTAAAATAAAATACAAGCTTTTAATTTTATAAACAAATTAGACTTTAGACATTTACCAGTCATTTATATATATGTGTATTGTGAAGGAAATTATGAATTGAAAATATTTGAAATATATGTACACAAGCATATAGATTAAGTATCGACAAATTAAATTTAAAACATTTATGTGAAAGGAAATAGAAATAAAAGTATAGTAATTATTTGTGCAATACGCAACATGAATTAAACCCATACAAATAATTAAAACAATTTTATATTGAGCACATAGAGTATAAAGCACAATTAGGCAAGAAATATATAAACTATAGAAATATATGTATGTTGCATGTGAAGTAGATGCAAGGCAAGAATATATATATATATATATATATATATATATATATGTATGTATGTATATGTATATGTATATATGTATAATATGTACATAACAAAGATAAAAAGGGATAAGGATGTGAACATGAAGGACTCTTGCATTTAATGCTAGCACAAAAACAAGTCATTCGAAAATATCTATAAATCATTTCAGCTCAAAATGTTGTCTGGCCAAAGAAAGAAAAGAAGAAGAAAATCTCTGATCAAAAAATAGAAATGCTTGTTCCAGTAAATACCTCCCCTTAAAAAAAACTGTTTTCTGTATATGTACATCCTCTTTGTTTCAGTTTGTTCTCAAGACTAAGCAAACTAGAAGGAAAAAAATAGTAAGCATTTCCAATTTTACAAACTTAAACAACATCTCAACTAAATAAACAAGAAGATCAAAGAGAATCAAGCTAGTAGTTTTTCAAAGCACAGGAATGTTCTTTGTTCAAACTGTTGACAAGTGAGTAAACAAATTATTTTAAGATCTAAGCATAATTTAAATCTGTGTATATGATTCATGAATAACTTTGTGCTTTGCTTGTATATTTTCTTTTAAGTTTAACTCTGTATATATCTATATGACTGTGCTGAGTATGTTTTTTCTCTGCTTTTGGGTTACAGTGTGTAAAATAACCAAGAAATTCAATACATCTCCATTTAATCACTATTAGGCATAGAGCTTAAAGTAAAACAAGTTTATTTATGCATGAGTTAAGATGTAAAAATAGTTTTAAGTAGGATAGTGATATATAACATTTGGATATTTGATTTTACAGAGAAAATTCAAATATATGTAAAATTCGAATGTCATAAATTGTTAATTCAATTTCATAATGTGAATCATCATTCGAAAATAGGATTTTTAAAACTAAAATGGTGATTTTTAGTTGAGTATTCTAAGAGCAATTTGAAGTTGATCAAAAAGGGAGTTTCGATCGATTTCTGGCGATCGAAAACATTTTGGGTGTTGAGTTCTTGATCGAAGCTAGTTTCGCTGACAGTGAAGTCATGAAATATGTTCAATAATTTTTCTATTGTAGGAAATGATGGAATGAGGCAACTTTAGGGTTTAACTTTTGAATTAGGATGAGGTAGGAGATGAGGTGTTTTCACCACCTTAGGTTGATCGAGTCGCGTGGTATTCAAAGGGATGGTAGCATAGGGAATTGGCGAGGTGAGGACGGAATTGGAGCATCTCCGATAGTTGGAGCGACGAGGGCGAAGCGCTTTTCCTGGTGAGAATGGGTTCGAGTTTCGAACTGGAAGATCGATTTCATTTTGGGGTTGTTAGCATCGAATCGACCATTTTTATCGAGTGTAGTGGTGATTTGTGTCTTGCCGGAGGAAGCGCAGTTCGCCGGAGCGTCGGCAGGGTGCTGTGCACGTGCACGGCGTTGGAATGGTGTTAGTAGATTTTGGCACGAAAGCAACTCGAGTTGTTACTCGAGAAAAATAAGGGGTTGCTTCGAGTGAGACTGGGTGCGTGAGTGTGCTTGCGTGATTACAGTAGTTTAAAACTTAAGCTAAAAAAAGATGAAGTACGTGAGGAAGAGAGGAGGTCTCGGGAAAATAGAGGAGAAGCCCGAGTGTTTACTCGAGTAAACCAGAAGCTTGCTCGGGTTTGATTTCCAAACCTACAATATAATAAAAGTAAGTTAAGTAAAATATTCAAACAGTTGTCAGTTGTGATGACTAATTAATGTTTGACAATTTTAAGTTAAGACTTTAATACAAGTTTTAATTATTTAATTAATGCTTTAGAATGTTTTTAAAATCCAAATAACATTTTAATTAGGAAATTAATATAAGATAAGTTTTAAATTTAATTAACATTTAAAGCTTTAAGGTCAGTAATAATTTGATTTCAAAGTTATTAAAGAAGATGTTAAAATGTTAATTGAGATAAATAATGATTTAAATAAATTGTTTGAAAAAGTAATTAAGAATGATTAATCAATTTGTAATTAAAGATTAACTAATTAATAATTAAGTGTTTAATAAATTTGTAAATGAGAATTGTAAATTAGCTAATTAAAGTTAATTAATAAATAATTAACAGTTAATTAATTAAGTAATTAATTAAGGATTAATGATTAATTAATTAGTAATTAATGATTAATTAAATTAATAACTAAGGAGTAATGAATTAAGTAATTAAGCTTCAATAAATTGATTGAGAAGTAATTAATTAAAGGGTATGAAATGGAATACTTAGTTAATAAATGATTTATCAAGCAGGATTAAAGATGCTTGCTTAAGGATGATCATATAGGTAGAATATCTGGATTTGGGATATCTATTTGGTGACATTCTGTGATACTCTGTGATATGCCTTGATTTATCTGTGATATATGCTATGTGAATTCAAAGTGTTTAATTAACATGGTTCAAACTATTAAATAACTTGACCTTTAAAATGTCGTTTGGATTTCGAAGAGACTGGGGTCGGGTATTAGAAAATACCCGAAACCACTTCGAATTTTTATAAATTGGTATGTGAAATCAATAGGCTGGAACGAAACGACTAAAGTAAATTGGACTATTTAATTTAGATTTTGGTACTTAGAAAATTGACGTGTGAAATAAGTGATGCTTATAACAAATTGTAAATTTGTAAATGAATACGAGTTACCCCGGGTTTTATATAGGTTCTATGTTTGGTATTTCATGTTAGATGAGTTTACTCACGCTGGTTTCCAGCCTGACCCAGATGTTACTTTGATGTAATGCTCGGGTCATATCGAGTATTATTGATTTTCAAGTAAGGACGTTCTGCAGCTCAGGAGGCAAACTGGATGGCAAGAACGTATGAAGTGTTTTCCGCTATATTATATTATTGTAAATCTGAGACATGATGATTGTGTATATCCAGTGTCTGTATATGTGTGTAACTCTGATATATTAACAAGTGATAGATACAGTATTCTTTTGTAAACTATTATTAATTGATATTATATTTTATCCGCCGCGAATGTGAAAATCTGGTTTTGTTCTGTTTCTTCTTCTATCTCTTTTCTTCTTTTTCCTAACCATCTGGGATTTTCGGGATCGGAAGTTTTGGGTCGTTACAGCTGTGTTCTTTGCGGTGCATATACTCAGGACAGAAAAAATCTCACGAAACACCAACAAGGAGAAATTCTTGGCTCTTCTTGGATATCAGGTTTCTGTTTTGGCTTTGTCATCAGCGTTATGGTTTATGTGTGAAGAATTGTTTAGCGAAGTGCATCAATTGAACATCGGATCTAGAGTTTGGCATTGGTCACAATGTTGGGGTTGGACTGTGTCTTTCCCTTGGGTACCTGCAATTTACACAAGGGTGTTCTCAACTGCTTTATGCTTATGGTGAGAGGTCTAAATCATGGAGAGACAAAGATGGTTTGGATGGGATTGCAACCAATAATCAAAGGTGAGTTAATCTCACTCATTCGAAATTACCATAAATTTAAATAGTTTAAAATTAAAATATTGGATGAATTACTTGAGTTGATAATTTATTATCTGTCTGGATGTGATATTATATATAGTAGTATATAATATATATATTGTAGTGATTGATTTCCCGCATTATTTAGCGGATGAGATCATATACGCCGCATAATAGCGGATGAGATAATTTAAACCCATAAGTGATATTCCACATTGAAGTGGAATTGATATTATTATATTGTGATAACATCTGTGGATGTAGGGAAATAGGTTGGAGGGATCCAACTGTATTCCTCAAAATATTTAGATTTGTTTTGATATTCTATGATATGATTTGATAATATAAAATCGGATCGTTGCATTTGGTATCAGAGTCGAAGATCAAGCGAGAACCTAGGCTCTGGTGGGAATTACTCATTAAATAGAATCCGTAGTACTCTAGAATGAGTTTGAGTGTATTAATAGATCTAAGCGCGTATTAGTTAGTGAATATAAAAATTGTTTTTATATTGTGTTGATTTATCGGTTGAGTGTTTATGGATTCTGTCGATGTGTGGGATGCCATGTCGTCGATAGGGATTTCTATACTCTTAAACAAGATAAACCGACACAGTATTGTTTTAAAACAGGGTAAATGAAATAATTTTACCCAAATTATTTTTGTATATAAAAGAAATAATTTTCCGTAAATTATTATAGTTATATATGATTGCTTGATTGTTAGGAAGTGATAATATTAAAATTATTAATATTGTTGCGTAAAAACTGAATAAGAAATTGAAATCATTACTAAAAAGCTAAGAAGTAAATTTATATACACATGGAAATTATAAATGTTATTTATAAAATGAAGTAAAATCCAGAGTAATAGTTGAATATTAATTGAAAGGATTTGGGATTTGAAATTTTTGGGAAAGGTTTAAAATTCCTTTGAATTTGAAAAATGGTTTTCAAAGGTTTTGGAGAAATAATAGAGGTATTATTTTGGAAATATTTTTGAATTGAATTTGAAATCTGGTGAGATTTGGAATTTAAAAATATTTGGAGGATGTTTTGAAGAGGTAAAAGCACTGAACTCTTTTCGGTCATTGGAAAATAACTTCGGTAATGACTGCAGCATCATCGATGTTCATTTTAGAGTTCCTAAGAGAGGAATTGCTGCCTGAAGATTTTGAATTGGAATTGTTTGCAAAACTGGGTTTGGTTTTGAAATTTAAAGAGATAATTGAATTTGTCGAAGGATTTTGAATATAATTGATTTCAAAAATGATTTTGAAATATTGAGTAATTGTTTAAAATGTAATTGTTTAAGACTCTGGAATCTTATTAAAAATGTAACTGGAATACAAATAAGCTAGAAAACTTATGGAAGTTAAAAAATCAAATTAAAATGGAATGTAATTGAATCTAGTAAATAAAATTAAAAATTTATTTGATGGCCTTCTGCTTGACATCCGCTTTGTGGCAACACTATGGATTCATTCTATATTATTCTCTCTAATTTGGTTTATCTCGATATGATACTCGAGTGTCCATCGAATTCCATGGTCTTATGTTTGCGACTGCATAGCGTAATTCGCCTGGCTGATATGGCCTGGGGGTACGGATGTTTCATGGGAGATCCAGACGTAACCATTGTGTATCATGCGATCTATGTAGGTCGTAGTAGTAGCGAAATCCACTGGCTTAGATAGCTTAAGGGTACGGATGTTTCCTAGGAGATCCAGGCGTAACCATTGTGTATCTGCGGTCTACTAGTCATCATAGCGTAATTCGTAGGCTGAGATAGCTTACAGGTACGGATGTTTCCTGGGGGATCCAGACGTAACCATTGTGTATCCGCGATCCATGGTTAGAAAAATGTTTGGTTTGGTTAATTTGTTTGGATTGTACTTTCCATATCTGTTGTTTTAAAAGGTTTTTCCAAGTATTTTCACTGGGTGTTGAAACAAGTCTACTAAGTAACTGGAGAATTCAAGCTTTGCGCTTGATCAACGCATGGCCAGAGTCTGCAGGAATGAAAGTAAACTTGTTAAGACATCGAGTTATAAAATTATTTTGATAAAGTAATATATAAAGGATATTTTGATCATTTATTTTACTTTTCTAAATAATTTAAAATGTTTTAAATATTGTTTACTTCGAACTATCAAATTTGAATCAAATGGCTATTCAACATATTATAAAATGTATATTATAAAATGTTTAAAGTGTTATATAAAAAAATTAAATTTAAATTTATATGGTTTTAAAATAATGGTTCATCCTTGTCTTTTAACCTGTTTTCCCTTCTAGTTATTCCTACCATTGTCCTCTTCGAGGGTCCCTTCCGCATTTGTGAAAAGAGTTGGTTCTTTGGCTTATTGTTTTGATTTGCCCGAGAAGCTATCTGGAGTGCATGATGTATTCCATGTCTCACATCTTCTCTAGTATCTTCATAACTCATCTCTTATTGTTCAGCCTTCTGCTTTTGATAGTTTGGATATTTATCCTAATTCTGACTGTCGAAAGTAAGCCACTTCGTATTGTTGATAGAGGTACGAAGCAGCTAAGAAGAGAATCTGTTAGTCTGATCGAGGCACGATGGGGTACTGATGATCGAGAGTGTACCTGGAAGACGGAGGAGAGCATTCGTGCTTCGAATCCAAAATTGTTTTTCCAGGTACTATTTATTGTCTATCTTGCTTTTCCTTATTTCCTTGTTCGAGGACGAAAGATTTGAGTGGGGGAGAGTGTAACAACCCAGTATTTTGTTATTTTTTTAATTGTTTATTTTAATTATCTAAATTGAAACTCCTGATTTAAAAAATTTATTATGTTGATTAAAAAGAATAAATTTTGTTATTTAAAATATAAATTTTAATTTTGGGTGAATTATAATTCCAAACCTGGATAAATAGGATATTTCCAAAAAATGTGGATTTTGGTCAATCTGGTCGAACTTTGACTTTTAAATTTAAAATTTAAATACTTGAATTTTTTAATTTTATCTTTTATTATGAAAATAAATTTAGTTTAAAGAATACTGCTTTTCATTTCGTTGAAATCTGATTTATATTGTGAAAGTTATGCTTTTTGCAATACTGGGTGTAAATTGATTTATTTAATAAAATTATCCATTTTAATTTATATAAATAATATTTTTATGTGTCAAATCATGTTCTAATATGTGTTATATGACATGTTAGGTATATATTTTATTTTAAAACATTTTTAAAGTGATGTTATAATTTTTCCAAAGCTTAGTGTATTTATTTTCAATTTTTATAACCTAGTTTCTATTTTAAGCTATTTTCTTAATTTAATTATATTTATTTAAAATTTATTTATTTATTTTTATGCATTCATTATTTTTTGTTTTTTACTTTTATTTATTTGTATTTTTACATGTATTTAAAAATTGAAAAAGAATTATGGAAATTTGAAAGGTTTGTGACATTTTATGTGCTTAGCCTCTTCATATTCTCCACCTTTTCATCACTAATCAACACCACTTCAATTTGCTGCCTTATTCACTTTGTTCAACCGATTCCTTAATCTTTTCTAACGTGAAAAAAAATTCTCAACCCTAAAAAACAATTGGCCACACCTAAGGCAAAATTTTGGTAAAAATCTTTCACTCTTTTTCATTTTTTCCATTGTTTGTTTGATTTTTGTGCTTGCATTTACCTTCATGTAGTTCGGCCCTCCATCTCTAGCACCTTGGCCGCCTCCACCACCACCATAAACAACCACCATCTCCTCCTTCCCACTGCCATTCCATAGCCGAGGCCATCCAAGTTGAGGATCCACCAAGAAATTGAAGCAAACTCCACTTTATTACCATAGCCGAACTCCCCTTTGATACACCACTCCAACCACCACTTTGGCCGACCCATACACCATCACCAGCCACTTCCTGGACCTGAGACCTCTGGAAAACCTGTAGTTGATCTTCCCAGACCTGGCTGTGCCCAATCATGGCCTGGCCGAAACCATTGTTGCATAGGAATCATGTAGTTGCCTTGTAGTTTTGTGTTCATGCACACATATCTCTCTCTCTCCTTTATATATTGTTATGGCCGATCTATATGACCTGAACCTGATCCAAATCAATCCCATAATAGTGCTTTTTGAGCCTATGGCTGAAGCATATGTTGTTGAATGCAAGTGCATAAGCTTTAGCTTTGAGTTGTGTATTTATTCCTAGCATTGTTTATAAATATTTTGGGCTGAAATTTATATTGCACATTGTTTTGTTTACTATTTGAAAGGCAATTTGCTATGGCTCTTCCATTCTCAAATCGTAGTTGTGTTATTGTGCCTTTGAAGATATTTGTTTGTGTATTTGGTTGTCATCTCCAGCTTATACAAGTGAGTAATTCTCACCAGACAAATTTATACTTATATGATCAGTAAACTGATCGCAATTGAATCTGTAAACCCATATCATTATGTTATATCTGCTATGCTATGATCATATAATGTTCACCCATGCTTATACACCTGTTATATCATATGTTAATGTTATATTATGTTATTCTGTTTATTTATATCATTTTATCACACTGCAAGTTCCATATAGATTAGAATCACTATGGATTGAAATGATACATACCCGAACAGACTTTAGAATAAAGAAAAATCGTTATGGGTTGAAATGATAGGCCTGAACGATTTTTTTTATTATTTCATATTCATTCGGGATTACGGTTTGAAATGATCAAACCTGGATTTTCTTTGTAAATTACGGATTGAAATGATATATTATCCGCATCACTTTACCTAGGCTAGAAAATGATATACGGGCCCGTGGTTAAAATATATTTTTCTAAAATTTTTAATGTATGTAAGAAATGTAAATATTATAATATTTTGATTTAAACTTAATTAAAAATGATTTTTGTAAATTATTGTTGATTTTATAAAAATGTATAAGTTAAATAAATTAATGGTAAAGTTAGAAATTTGAAATATAAGTTATGTTGGAAATTTTGATTTAGTTATAAACGGAATTAAAATTAAATAGAAAAAAAATGATAAATAGATTTAGAATTTGATTAAAATGAATTTAAAATGATTTTTATAAAGTGTTAATGGTTTTTGTATAAGTTAAAAGGTTAAATAAATGAATATTTAAGTTGAATTTTGTAATATAACTTAGATTGGAAATTTGTGAATTTTGTTTGAAAGTGAATTTTAAGTTAAGTAAATAAAATGAAAAATAAGTTATATTTGGAAATTTAAACTTAAGTGTTAATTTAAAATTTTAATTACAAAGAACTGAGAATTGAATGCTTGAATTTAATATGTGAATTATTATCAAATTTTGATTTTTTAATGGAAATTTAACTTCATAAAATCATAAATATAAGGGTAATTAAATGATTGTTTAAAAGTGAAAATATATGATTTTATAAGTTTAAAATGGTTTAAATAAAAATTAAATTGTTTGTGAAATCATATTGAATACTTGGAATTTAGTTAACAACATTTTTGAAATGTTATTATTTCTAGTGTAAAGGATATTACAGCATTTGTAAATGCTGTAGTTGATAGAAATGAACTAAAAGGCTAAATTGAATTAAGGGCTATCATAGCACTTTGTATGTGCTGTAATGGTTGTATTTAACTATGATTTTATTTGATCTAAAGTAACCCTATTACAGCATTTTAAATACTATCTTTTGTTAAATTGAACTGTTTTGAAAGTAACTTTGCATTTTTCCAAATGCTGCGAAAGTTGAATTTTCACTGTTTTGATAAATTTAACTGAATAAATGAACTTTGAGAAGATTTCAAATTTTGGATATTTAATAATTTAATTATTAAATATAATAACTTCATTTTAATGATTTAAAATGAAGTATTTTGTTTTGAAATATAAACTATTTTGAAATGTGTGTTGAAATGGTATTTTTAAATAAAAATGAATATGGTTAGGAAAATATGATATTTTGATATTTTGAAATGGATTTTTGAATGATATTGAAATTTGAAGTGATATTTGATTTCGAAGTATAAATTACTATTTTGAAATTTTAACCACGGGATGTATTTAATTTATAGTTTAACTGATCCTTAAAGGATGCGCGATCCCAAGCGTCCTTTAAGTTATTGTACATTAGTACTACAGTTCACTTGAGTTGGTTTACATTATATAAGTATATATGTCATGACTCGAGTGTTTTGTGTTTTACTTTATGCTCGGGTCAGCCTGTTATTTACAGCTTAGCTTTGGATTTCTTTTCTAGAGCTAGGAATTGCTGGAGATTCTGCTTGTCTAGTTATCTATTCCCTTTCAGTTTCAGTTGTTCTATTTCAGCTCTGGTATTTATAAACTTCTATGTATTTGAGATTTCTGCTGTATATGTTTTTCAAACTGATATTTTGTAATTGTTTCGAGAGTTTGTTATAGTAGCTTCATAAACTACTATGGTATTTTAATTTCCGCTGTGAGTTATTCTGATATTTCTGTGTCTGTGATTCTGTGATTGTATTTCATTTGCTCCAAATTTATTTACAATGCGGTATTTTGAGCAATTCAAGTCCGACATGTTACAGTTGGTATCGTAGCTTTGGTTTTAGGCAAACCTTAGTCTATGGAGAAAAAACTCATTAGAGATAAGGTAGAAATACCCTAGAATGAGTGAAATCAATCTCAAAATCATTTTCTTGTGAGAGAATGTATTTTCGAAATATAAAATAATTTCCAAATGATTTTAAAGGGATTTTTAAAGATTATGTTAGTATAAATAATTTTCCTTATTTTTAAATCAAGATTTTTTTTAAACTTCATCTCTTCGGTATCCACCTTGTTAGAAATCTCTTGGTTTGGATTCTTATCGATTCGGATTCCTTGAACTTTGGAACGCTCCCACTTGTTTTGAAATCCAGTCTTGTCTTACCTATTTTATCCTTTTGATTTTTGGGAATTCCATAACTCCACTTTGGAATGACCTCTCTAAAGATCGGTGATTCCGCCAATCTATTAATGATTGGTAAAGGGGTGAAACTTCTTTACAATTGGCATTGATTCACCGGAGATTCTAGTATCCTCGATTTTCGATGCCATCTATTTTCTGCTATTTCTGGACTCTATCTCTGGCGACCGAATGTCAATTTGCCTTAAATTTCTACATTGATTATATTCCTAAAATCACGGTTGATCAGTTAAGGTAGCCCGCAATTTATAAAGGTTTATCCATCTTCTATTTGGCAACTAAATTATCTTATCTTTGTTCGAGTTTATCTTCGAACATAATTCTATTTGATTAGAGTTCCTCTAAAATTGAATATCTATTTGTTGGAAATTCATCCTTGAATCATTCTTTGAAAATTTATGTTTTGTTGTTTTTTGAAATTTTGCAAACATTGAAATTATTATTTTGATAAGGATGATCCTATTTTGTATATAAAGGTGAAATGTTTTCGATAAGGATTATGTATCTTTTAAATGAAAAACTGAAATTTCGAAAGGATTTGAAATTTTGAAAATTTATAAGAATTTGATTTATATAAATATGATTTATTACTAAAGGGTTTTGAATTTAATTTCAAGGAATCGAACTCCGGTGTTTTGAAATCGATTTTAGGATTTTGGAAATTATATAATAATAATATGATTTGAAGATATTTCTCCAAATAGAAATGTTTAAAATGTATTCGAATGAATTCTAATGATATCAAAGAGATTTCAAAGAAGTTTTTTTTGAGAAAATAAAAGTCCAGAACCCACTTATGTCGTTAGAAAATAATTTTGGTGATGAATGCATGCATCATCGACATTGATTTTCGAGTTTCTGAGTGGGGGAGAGGCCACTCTAGTAGCGTTGCTATGCGAGTGATTTTGTGAAACCAAAATTTTGATTTCAGATTTTAAAGTATGGTTTGATATTTGAAAGATATATGTATACACATATATATATTTGAAATGGTTTAAGTAAGCCGGTGTTTAGTCCTCGAGATTCAGATTTGTTTTGGTATAACCGTATCTTTTGAAATTGGTTTACTGATTTGTTGGTGAATTCCAACTCTTGGATTGAAAATATGATTTCTTCGACTATTTTAAGGTTCGAGCACTTTCAAATCAAGGTTAACTTTTCAAGGCCAAGTAATTTTGAAAGGTATAGGGTATTTGATAAAGAATATAAGTTTAGTTTGGTATGATTAAAGTATATAGTAATATGATCTATATAAGTTTGAAACTATTTGTTGAGTGGAATAAATAAGACTATTTTGAATTATACTGGTATGAAATATAGTTTTGAAATGTTTTGAATAAAGTATATATATAGAATAATGATCTTACCAATAGTAAATTGGATTTTTCATATAGATATAAATAGTTTGAAGGTTTTAAACTTTGTAACCATTTTAGATATTTTGATGATTGAAATGGTTTGGAAATGATTTAATCTTACTTTGATAAAGAATGTTAATTTGAATGATAATTGATTTTGATAAATGAATATTTGGAGTTTATACTTGTATGAAAGGATATTTGGTTACTTGTAATTTGAGTTTATTTAAAAATGATGGATTTATGAAATGAATATTTCAAAACTAAGTAATAATGAAGTAAAATTTGAGATATATGAAATTATCAAATTTAGTTTTGGAATATGGAATATTTAAGCTTTAAAATATATTAAAGATTGAATACTTTATTTTATGGATCAAAACTTTATTTGAAATTTGATAATATGTGAAATGGTTTTGTTGGAAACACTAAATTGAATTCAAACTGATGGTTTGAATTGAATTAAAATTGGAAATTTTAGATTTGGGTTTAATTGAATAAATTTGTGAAATATAAAGAATTAAAGGAATGTTTTATTATTTTAAATGTAGAATTTATAAAGGTTATGATTTTCAAAGTGTAATGATTTCAAGTATTTTGGTTCGAAAGATTTATAACTTTGGAAGTATTATGACTTTTGAAAGTGAATATATGTTTGAAATGGAAATGAATTTGTTTGACCTAAATTTTTTTTGATTTGGAATTTTGGATTATCTTCTAAATCTATTGTTTTAAGAAACTTTGAAACTGAATATGTGTAATTAGGAAGAAATGATTTGGCGAAATCATATATGATTTTGAAACTGAATTGATATTGAAAGGGTTTGAAATGGAGAACTTTGTTTATTTAAGTACTTTGATTTGGGAGTTATCGAACTTATATAAAATTGATTTGTATAAGTGTGAAGTGATTTGAAACTGTTGATTTGAAAGGGTATTTAATTTGTAAAGAGAAATCTTATATAACCGAAGTCTATATAAGTATGATTTGATATACTATTGATTGGAAAGTATTCGATTTGAAATGGAATCTTATATATAATGGATTTTATATAAGTATGATATTTGAAAGTGATTTTTGAAAGTTACTATATGATACATATTTTTGAAATAAAGATATGGAAAGTGCCTTCTGCTTGATATCCGCTTTATGGCCACACTGTGGATTCATTCTATCAATATTATTCTCTCTGATTTGGGTTTTTCGGATATGATACTCGAGTGTCCATCGAATTCCATGGCGATCTCCATGGTCTTATGTTTGCGACTGCATAGCGTAATTCGCCTGGCTGAGATGGCCTGGGGGTACGGATGTTTCCTGGGAGATCCAGACATAACCATTGTGCATTCTGCGATCTATGTAGGTCGTAGTAGTAGCGAAATCCGTTGGCTAAGATAGCTTAAGGGTACGGATGTTTCCTAGGGGATCTATACGTAACCATTGTGTATCTGCGGTCTACTAGTCATCATGGCGTAATTCGCAGGCTGAGATAGCTTACAGGTACAGATGTTTCCTGGGGCCAGGCGTAACCATTGTGTATCCGCGATCCGTGGTTAGACAAATGTTTGGTTTGGTTGATTTGTTTGGATTGTACTTTCCATATCTGTTGTTTTAAAAGGTTTTTCCAAGTATTTTCACTGGGTGTTGTAAAAAATCTACTAAGTATCTAGAGAATTCTAGCTTTGCGCCTGATCAACGCATGGCCAGAGTCTGCAGGAACGAAAGTAAACTTGTTAAGACATCGAGTTATAAAAGTATTTTGATAAATTATTACATAAAGGATATTTTGATCATTTGTTTTACTTTTCTAAATAATTTATTTTTTTTTAAATATTGTATACTTCGTACTATCAAATTTGAATCAAATGGTTATTCATCATATTATAAAATGTATATTATAAATTGTTTAAAATGTTATATAAAAAAAATTTAAATTGAAATTTATATGGTTTTATAATAATGGTTCATCCTTGTCTTTTAACCTATTTTCCCTTCTAGCTATTCCTACCTTTGTCCTCTTCGAGGGTCCTTTCCGCATTTGTGGAAAGAGTTGGTTCTTTGGCTTATCATTTGGATTTGCCCGAGAAGCTGTCTGGAGTGCATGATGTATTCCATGTCTCATATATTCTCTAGTATCTTCATAACTAATCTCTTATTGTTCAGTCTTCTGCTTTTGATAGTTTGGATATTTAGCCTAATCTGACTGTCGAGAGTAAGCCACTTCGTATTGTCGACAGAGGTACAAAGCAGCTAAGAAGGGAATCTATTAGGCTGATCGAGGTACGATGGGGTACTGATGATCGAGATTGTACCTGGAAGACGGAGGAGAGCATTCATGCTTCGAATCCAAAATTGTGTTTCCAGGTACTATTTATTGTCTATCTTGCTTTTCCTTATTTCCTTGTTCGTTCTTTTATAGGATGAAAGGTTTAAGTGGGGGAGAGTGTAACAACCCAGTATTTTGTGATTTTCTTTAATTTTTATTTTAATTATTTAAATTGAAACTCCTCATTTAAAACTTTATTATGTTGATTAAAAAAATAAATTTTGTTATTTTAAATATAAATTTTAATTTTGGGTGATTTATAATTCCAAACCTGAATAAATAAGATATTTCCAGAAAAATGTGGATTTTGGTCAATCTAGTCAAACTTTGAATTTAAAATTTAAATACTTGAATTTTTGAATTTTATCTTTTATCATGAGAATAAATTTAATTTAAAGAATACTGCTTTTCGTTTCGTTGAAATCCAATTTATATTGCGAAAGTTATGCTTTTTACAATACTGGGTGTAAATAGATTTATTTAATAAAATTATCCATTTTAATTTATATAAATAATATTTTTATGTGTCAAATCATGTTCTAATATGTTTTATATGACATATTAGGTATATATTTTATTTTAAAACATTTTTAAAGTGATGTTATAATTTTTCCAAAGCTCAGTGCATTTATTTTCAATTTTTATAACCTAGTTTCTATTTTAAGCTATTTTCTTAATTTAATTATATTTGTTTAAAATTTATTTATTTATTTTTATGCATTCATTATTTTTTTGTGTTTTATTTTTATTTATTTGTATTTTTAAATATATTTAAAAATTGAAAAAGAATTATGGAAATTTGAAAGGTTTGCGACCTTTTATGTGCTTAGCCTCTTCATATTCTCCACCTTTTCATCACCAATCAACACAACTTCAATTTGCTGCCTTATTCACTTTGTTCAGCCGATTCCTTAATATTTTCTAACATGAAAAAAACTTCTCAACCCTAAAAAACAATCGGCCAACAGCTAAAGCAAAATTTTGGTAAAAATCTTTCACTCTTTTTCATTTTTTTTCCATTGTTTGTTTGATTTTTGTACTTGCATTCTCCTTCATGCAGTTCGGCCCTTCATCTCCAGCACCTTGGCCACCTCCACCAGCCACCATCTCCTCCTTCCCACTTCCATTCCATAGCCGAGGCCACCCAAGTTGAGGATCTACCAAGAAATTGAAGCAAACTCCACTTTATTACCATAGCCGAACTCCCCTTTGATACACCACTCCAACCACCACTTTGGCCGACCCATACACCACCACCATGAGCCACTTCCTGGACCTGAGACCTCTGCAACACCCGTAGTTGATCTTTCCCGACCTGGACGTGCCCAATCATGACCTGGCCAAAGCCATTTTTGCATAGGAATCCATGTAGTTGCCTTGTAGTTGTGTGTTCATGCACACATATCTCTCTCTCTCCATTATATGTTGTTATGGCTGATCTATACGACCTGAACCTGATCCAAATCCATCCCATAATAGTGCTTTTCCAGCCTATGGCTGAAGCATATGTTGTTGAATGCAAGTGCGAAAGCTTTAGCTTTGAGTTGTGTATTTATTCATAGCATTGTTTATAAATATTTTGGGTTGAAATTTATATTGTACATTGTTTTGTTTACTATTTGACAAGGAAATTAGCTTTGGCTCTCCCACTCTCAAATCGTAATCGTGTTATTGTGCTTTTGAAGATCTTTGTTTGTGTATTTGGTTGTCATCTCCAGCTTATACAAGTGAGTAATTCTCACCAGACAAATTTATACTTATATGATCAGTAAACTGATTGCAATTGAATCTGTAAACCTATATCATTATGTTATATCTGCTATGCTATGATCATATAATGTTCATCCATGTTTATACACCTGTTATATCATATGTTACTGTTATATTATGCTATTCTGTTTATTTATATCATTTTATCACACTGCAAATTTCCTGTAGATTAGAATCACTATGGGTTGAAATGATACAAAGCCGAACAGACTTTAGAATAGAGAAAAATCATTATGGGCTGAAATGATAGGCCAGAACGATTTTTTTATTATTTCATTTTCACTCGGGATTGTGGGTTTGAAATGATCAAACTTGGATTTTCTTTGTAAATTACGGATTGAAATGATATATTATCCGCATCACTTTACCTAGGCTAGAAAATGATATAGAGGCCCGTGGCTAAAATATATTTTTCTACAATTTTTAATGTATGTAAGAAATGTAAATATTACAATATTTTGATTTAAAATTAATTAAAAATGATTTTTGTAATTTATTATTGATTTTATAAAAATTTATAAGTGAAATAAATTAATGGTAGTTATAAACGGAGTTAAAATGAAGTAGAAAAAAAATGATAAATAGATTTAGAATTTGATTAAAATGAATTTAAAATGAATTTGATCAAATGTTAATGGTCTTTGTATAAGTTAAAAGGTTTAATAAATGAATATTAAGTTGAATTTTGAAATATAACTTAGATTGGAAATTTGTGAATTTTGTTTAAAAGTGAATTTTAAGTTAAGTAAATAAAATGAAAAATAAGTTATATTTGGAAGTTAAACTTAAGTGCTAAGTTAAAAATTTAATTATAAAGAATTGAAAAATGAATGCTTGAATTTAATATGTGAATTATTATCAAATTTTGATTTTTGAATGGAAATTTAACTTTATAAAATCATAAATATAAGGATAATTAAATGATTGTTTAAAAGTGAAAATATATGATTTTATAAGTTTAAAATGGTTGGAATAAAAATTTAATCGTTTGAGAAATTATATTGAATATTTGGAATTTAATTAATAGCATTTTTGAAATGTTATTATTTCTGGTGTAAAGGATATTACAACATTTGTAAATGCTGTAGTTGATAGAAATGAACTAAAAGGCTAAATTGATTTAAGTGCTATTCTAGCACTTTGTATGTGCTGTAATGGTTGTATTTAAATAAGGTTTTATTTGATCTAAAGTAACCCTATTATAGCATTTTAAATGCTGTCTTTTGTTAAATTGAACTGCTTTGAAAGTAACTTTCCGTAGCATTTTTTAAATGCCGCGAAAGTTGAATTTTCACTGTTTTGATAAATTTAAGTGAATAAATGAACTTTGAAAAGATTTAAAATTTTGGAAATTTAATAATTTAATTATTAAATATAATAACTTCATTTTAATGATTTAAAATGAAGTATTTTGTTTTGAAATATAAACTATTTTGAAACGTGTGTTGAAATGGTATTTTTAAATAAAAATGAATATGGTTGGGAAAATATGATATTTTGATATTTTGAAATGGATTTTTGAATGATATTGAAATTTGAAATGATATTTGATTTCGAAGTATAAATTACTATTTTGAAATTTTAACCACGGGATGTATTTAATTTATAGTTTAACCGATCCTTAAAGGATGAGCGATCCCAAGCATCCTTTAAGTTATTGTACATTACTACTACAGTTCACTTGAGTTGGTTTACATTATATAAGTATATATGTCATGACTCGAGTGTTTTGTGTTTTACTTTACCCTCGGGTCAGCCTGAGTATTTACAGCTTAGCTTTGGATTTTTTTTCTGAAGCTAGGAATTGCTGCTGATTCTGCTTATTTAGTTATCTATTCCCTTTCAGTTTCAGTTGTTCTATTTCAGCTCTGGTATTTATAAACTTCTATGTATTTGAGATTTCTATTGTATATGTTTTTCAAACTGATATTTTGTAATTGTTTTGGGAGTTTGTTATAGTAGCTTCATGAACTACTATGGTATTTTAATTTCCGCTGCGAGTTATTCCGATATTTCTGCGTCTGTGATTCTGCGATTGCATTTCATTTTCTCCAAATTTATTTACAATGCGGTAATTTGAGCAATTCAAGTCGGTATGTGTGGATGCGAATGGCTGAAAATATCGGGTTTTTACAAAAACTGTTTGGTTTTGGAAAATTGTTAAAACTAGTGGATTTGGGAAAGATAAGTGAATGGTATTGGACCATTCTTCCTAACTAGAAATTTCGGGGACGAAATTCTTTTAAGGAGGGAGGAATGTGACAACCCGGAATTTTCAGATATTTGAAATTGGAATATTTAATTTATTTTAAATATTTGAAAGGTAATTTAGCTTGAATTTCAAATATCACCATTTATTTGACAATTAAATTATTGAATTTAATAATCTAAAAATTGGTTTAAATCGTAAATCTTGGATTTTAAGCTGGATAAAAATATTTCAAAGGCTTGGAAAATTTATAATTGTAATACAGTAGATAGTGGAAGTTGAAAATTTAAATTTGAAAGTGTTTTGTTCAGTTTGAAATTTTATTGTTTAAATTGAATTTAAAAATCTGAGATAGACTATATTGGTAACTGGAATATTGAATGCTATGGTTTGATTGATTATATTTGGGTATAATGATTTGATTGATTATATTTGGGTATAATGAGTTATCAAAAATATATAGATTGGATTTTTGATGAGGAAATAAGAGAGAGAATTTTTAAGTAAAATAATTATAGAAATTTGAATAAATTAAAAAATGAATTGAAAAAGAATGAAAGTTGATTTTTAAATTCTACTAAATAAATTTCGAATATGGAAAAGGATATTTTGAATAAAAGGGAAAATAGTGAATTTTAAAACTTAAGTGATATTATTTAAAGGAATAATTTTTTTAAAAATTTCAAGGTTTAAATTTATTGGGAAGGATAAAGAAGGAATTTGGAAAAGTATGGAATTAGTATTTTTTGTTAAATAAGATTTTAAATTTTAATTAAGAAGTAAAATCAGAAGTTAATGGATTTTGAAACAAACTGAGTAAGTAAAGGAATTTATTTTAATTGGAGTAAATTTTGAAAATCAATTTGAAAATTGATTTAAGTGTTTGAAATTGAAATTTTAAAATAAGATGAGACTATGAAATTTATGAACTGGGTTTATAAAGTAAAATGGGATAATTGTGGATAAGTGAATAGAAATCAAAATAATGTGAATAAAAGAGAACTGATATAGTTAATAATCAATGGATATAAATACGTAAGATGTACGTATATTATTTCATTCACAAAACGATTTGATATAGATTCGAGCACAGAATTTCGAGGCAGTCATACCGATCCGAGCTGGAATTTTTCATTCGATCTTCGACGGCGAACCTGGATATGGATTTTAGATTGATTCTGAAAACACTCTATCGTTGTTTGTGGCTATGCAAGGAGAATGACGGTTTCTAATCAAGAAACCAGATCTGAGTCTGCATTAGAAAGTCGGGTGGACGATACTAGTTCTGAAGTGAAATTGTGTGATCGAGTGAGTGATCAAATTAGGTATTGCGTACTAAAGATATATGTGCATCGTACAGGCTTGAATGAAATAGATATTGAAATTTTGTAAATAAGTGAGCAGAATGATTCTAGAATATGTGATTGGATATCATTGCTTGGTAGACTACAAGTAATTAAAAGCATGGGATAAATTAAAGTTTTCAAATTCAGAAGATAAATTAAATTGCTTGACAAAAATGTAAGTATTTAAATTTCGGTATGAAATTTGATTGGGTTTCTGATCTAGCCACTTGGCCTTTTGTTTTTCTTATTGAAATCTAGGAGCCCGTAGAGGCATTTTGTAGTTGTACCGAGCAAGCCGCACAAAGGAGACGCTGCCGAAATTTTTCGAAAATTTTGAGAAGATTTTGTTAGTTTAAAATTTGGTTTTAAATTTAAAAATTGAATGGTTGGGTAAGTAATATTGGTTGGAACCTATGAAGGAAGTTTGGAAGGTTAATAAGTGTGACTAAAAAATAAAGTTAGAAACATAACCCAATCAAAGAAGGTTGGTAAATGGAATGGAAATAAAGTTGTGGATAGACAAACGAATTTGCATTTGTAAGAAATAGAATTGAAACTGAATATTGAGAATTAATTTAAACTGTATGTAATGGAAGTTAGTCAAGTTTGACTAAATAAAATAAAGGACTGAAATAAAATTAGTGAGTAAACTAATTGATTCAAGAGGGTAAGCATATAAATTGGAATTGTATGTTGAGGTGATATTTAGTTTTAAATGTGCAAAATAAAGTGAAGTTATAAATTAATTCGAAGTGAACTAAAATTATAAAAGTTTGGAAATAAGAAATTGTTTGAGATTTGAGATAAATCAGTAAGTGTAACTGATTTAAAATAGTGATATGAACCAGTCGTGAATGGAAGATAGTTGATAAAATTCAATATTCAAAGTTTGAAGATGAGTTGAATTCAAGCCAAACGAAATCAAAAAAATAATGGTATCGAATGTCTCCTCCCCAAATTTCTTTTCGTTCGAAGCAATAACCTTCTCCCTCCTTCTAACATAACTAATAATGTCTTCTGAGTCCCTGAAAGATTATCTAAGATCGTGACTTTTATACAACTCTCCTCTCAAAATTAGTCTCCGAATCGAAGCACGCAAGCCCTAATTTACCTTTCCTCGTTCTCTGTTCTTACCAAATTGAAATAGCGATTATTTCTTTTCTAGGCCGATAACAGTTGTCCCCATCATCGAGGGCTTATCTGGAGCAACGGTGCCTGCACTTACATGGACGTGAGCACTGGTTTCTCTCTTAGGAGTAGGCATTCTAAAATATGGGGGTTCTCCTCCTTGTGTTGGTGATGTATTGAACATCATGAGTGTAACAACCCGCATATTTTACGATTGTATATTTAAATATTTTATTTAAATATAGCATCGTTAGTCGGATTTTAGTCCGAAAAACAACTTTTTTCAAACAGCCGAATTAGGACTCGAGACTACTTCCATTGAGTCCAAAACGCCGTTTGCGACCTTTTTGAGTATAAACTTTGATATGTTTGGAGTTAGCTAGAATTTCGACCTTTTCACTTAGGGCTTTGGGTATTGGGTTTCAGCCCAATAGCCTAACATAAGACCATAGCTCCACCCCTACTCCTCTTCATTCATTTTCATTTCCTAACACTTCAAGCTTAAGAAAAAATGGGGGAAGAGAAAAGGAAATAGAAATTCCTAAGCTCTAATTTCCTTTGCAAATTCAAGTTCTAGCTCCAAAATCAAAGAGAAGCTTAGGTAAGCATCTCCTTCTTCTTCTCCAACCCATTCTCTCTTTAATTTCAGAAAAATTCCTAAACCTAATTTAGGAAATGTTCTTCTTTTGAACTTAGATACAAGCTCGTTGGGTTGTGTTGAAGAGTGGTTGATCTTCCTTTGGTTTCCAAGCTTCCTCTTAATTATTTTTGTGTAAAAAGATGAGATTTTCATCTCACATCTATGTCTATAACTATCTTTGATTGTTGGATATGAATTCCTAACACTTATTCATATGCATTTGCTTTTGGTTTGGATTGAATTAGTCAATATTCCAATTTTTGGTGTTTTAAAGTCAAATCTTCAAAAAAAATCCTAACTTTGATGTTTAAACATGTTTTTGGTGATGCATTGAAGAGCCTATAGGGTTGGGTTGCTGATTGGCGTAAACCCCAAGCGCCATTGCTCGTTCGATTGCAATTTGGAAGAGTTTGCTCTTCCTTTGATGGGCTGAAATAGCTCCACATCTCAGTCAGTCGACTGACATATTGCAATCAGTCGACTGGCTGTAGACAATAATGGTTCCGAGGCTATTTACAGAGACGTGGAGTCTCTGTTTCCTGCAATCAGTCGACTGGCCTCTGTAATCAGTCGACTGACGGAAATGAAAATTTCAAGTTTCTGGTTCAGTCGACTGGACATTTGCAGTCAGTCGACTGACATGCTTCTATTTGCCTATTTAGCCTATTTTGTGTTGATTTCCAATTTTTATTGATTCATGGTTCTCCGATTTGTTGTTATCATTTATTATCGACTTTGATGACCTTTTCTTTGGGATTTTTGGAACATCCAACTTGATGGATTCGATATCGATTTCTTTGGATTTTATTCAGGTCTTCGAATGTGAATTTTGATGATTGATTGTTTCTACAATCATTTCTATGATTTGTCACTTTAAAATACAAAGGTTTCTATACTAGTAGTAAATATCAAAACTCTTTCATCAAAATGATTTTAACACTATTTTAATACAAAGCCCGTTTATTAAAACCGTTTTCCAACCTATTAGTATATACAAACCTTTACCTCATTCGTATGAGAAATCTAATTAAACGACTTAGTAAAACAAGTGGTATAAAACGCTTGCGTTTACTTCGTCGGTTAATTCTTGGACTTGTTCGATTGAATCTCTAATGACAATTTTCGAGTGGAGATCTACAATTTGTTCGTAAATAATTAAGTTAAGCTAGTGGTTATGGGACATGAAGCTAAACTCATTTATTTACTAGCTTAGTGTAATTTACACTTATCGATCAATGATGATCAATTTGTGATTTAGACTAGCAATGTGCGACGTCTCTTTGTCTGGGAGGGAGACTAAACCCCTTTTTAGTGGAACTTCGGCTTGGTGGGGTAGCGACCCATGTTCTTCAGACCGTTTTAGTGGAACTTCGGTCAAAGGTCTTCGGACAGTTTTAGTGGAGCTTCGGCTCAAAGGTCTTCGGGCGGTTTTTGTGGAGCTTCGGTTCAAAATTAATGGTTAACAACCATGGAATAACGTTTCGTTTTGTGATACACGTGTTGGTGAGTTTTAATGCTCCCGTCTTGTGATAGGCATCTTTCCCCCTTTTTATGATTTTTGGATTTCTATTGATGATTTCTAGAATTTGTGTTTCACCAATTTTTGTGATTACAATGATAAGTTCTATCAATATTTTTGCATTGGTGAATTTGGGATTCAACAACTTTTACAATTGGCATTGTGATGTTCGCCAATATTTGTGATTTGGCGAATAAAAATAAAGAGTATGACATTCTTTTTGATCTTCGAGAAGATTCTTGTGATATTGATTAATCTCTGGTTGATTTTCAATTACATACTTATCATATTATGGCTTTATGGTTATCATACGTTTTTGTCAATCTCTTATCCTATATCATTTTATCTGATATTTACAGCTAGACTGATCCGTTTATTATTTTCTTATTAAATAATACTCGGGTCAGACTGAGGTGTTACAGGTGCTTCTGCTTGACTCCTCATCATGGAGTATTTTCTGACTTTTGGCTAACTACTTTAGACTGGTAGTTTATGTTGTTATACATTTGAGATAGAGACTCCTTAATGTACACATATTATTTTGTCTTGCACTTGTATCCATTTATTTGTGTTATTGTGGATCTTTTTGACCACTACTCTGATGTACACTTTCAAGTGTTATATATTCATATCTATTTCTGCCCTTGTGATTTGGATATATGTGACTGATTTGTGTTATGCTTATTTTTATATTTGTTTCCGAAGATATTATAGCCACTGTGTAGTAGCTTTGAGTTTGTATCGACATGTCGGATTTCCTCTCGAAATGAAATGCATGTTATACTATCTGACATATCGGTGCTCGCACAAAGAAATTATATGGATGGTCGCTCCTCAACAGCCTTATTCTCCATGCTACTTGACGACATTACTCTGTAGTGTTCTTGGGTAGCATGTGTACAGAGGTGCGGCGTCACGGCTTGGTATCAGAGCCAAATTTCGGAACAATATAGAATAATATAGCAAGGATCATTGTCCTAAGTCTTCCTTAGGAGTCATGCCTTCGGATTTATCCGAGTCATTGGACCGGTTCTAATCCGATTTTCTTTTGTCATTCCTTATTTTATCAATCATGATTTTTTGATATTCATTCGGAGAATAACCTTTTTATTCTTCTTTCTTTCTTTCTTTCTTAAAGAAGAAGAGATGGTTAGTTCTGGCAGTCCTAGCGCTGGTCAATCCAGTATTCCTTCTCTGGATGGCGTATTCATGTCTGCCCAACAACTTTTGGATCTTGTAAAGAATCAAAGGTTTATCTGTGCTTTGAGTAAGAACCCCGAAATAGTTTTTCCTCTGAAACTTGAAGTTCCCTTCAATTAGCTTGTGGATATCACTCTTCGACATAAAGAGGTTGGTAAAGGAAGTGATAACGATATTGGGATTTTCAAGAAGAGGCGTATTAAGTTCAAAAGCCCTAATCCCAATAAGAAGGTGAAGCAAACTACTTTGGTTGCAAAGACTCCAAACCATAATTGTGGAGGATGCTACAACTGTAATTCTAAGGAACACTACGTAATTAAGTGTCCGAAACCCCTTACTTGCGCTATTGCAAAATTTTGGGTCATTATTTATCTTCTTTCCCCAAACTTCAAAGTAGGAGAGAGGGAAAGTTGAAAGTTGTGCAAGCCCCTTTTGATACTTCTCTTGGTCAAGGTATTTCTCATTCAATCCTTGATTACATTTGTTTTGTGATTATCCTTTCAAGTTCTTGTTGATATGGGTTCATCTCACTATTTTATATCAAAAGAACTTGTTGATTCTTTTTCTTTAAAACATTTTGGGCTTGATGGCTTCTTTGACAATTTCGAATCCGGATGGTGGATCCACAACACTCAATTTGCTTTGTTTTGATGTCGAGATTATTTTATGTAATTTTTTCTTTCCGAGCCGATTTGCATGTTATGCGTTACTTAGGCTTTGGAATTGATTTGTGTGAAAGGATTGGCTTAATCATTATGAAGCCCACATCCTATTTTCCGAGTGGACTATTCATCTTCGACATTCTTAATCTATTAAGCAGATATCTATTTTTCTTTGTGATTTCGATTCTAATTTGATGCCATCATTTTATTCTTTAAACCCACATGATGACGTTATTTTTCTCATTCGGGTAGTTTGTGGAATTTTTCGGTATTTATGAGCTTGTCTTAGGATTATCACCTAAGCAATCTTTTGAGTGGTGTTAAGGTCTTTTTCAGCCCAATCTTACCATCGGTTTTCATTAGCTACGAGTTGCGGAAGTTAGCATTCCACTTACCGCATTCCGCACTCGTTATGATTCTTATGAATGACATATTATGTCATTCAGTTGTCCAGCTTATTTCATCCATTTTATGAATCGAGTAATTCTACGAATATCTCGATGACTCCATTCTTGTATTTATTGATTTTGGATGGAAACAACAATTTAAAATTTTTGCAAATATTTCAAAGAAGACATTTTATATGTATAATTGGATTTTGTTCTTGAAATAAGCAAAGAATACTCTTAAATTTTTTAAGAGACTTATTTATCATATAGAAGATGATTTGGTGATTGTATTGCCCATTGAGTGCTTTAAGAATTCTGGTCGATGCGCTTGATCAACGTTATCGATAGGAATTTCATAAACGCTTTGATGTGACAGTCAGACACAATAAATTGACTTGTAAAATGTAAATTTTTATAGAAAAATGATTACATAAAGTTAATTATACTTTTTGAAAGTTTAAGCTTTCCGGGAAAGAGGATCAATTGAAAGAACTATTTCTTTCCCGATACTCCTATTCTTGTGATTCCCGAAGGGAACCAAGACTTCACTATTGGTACTGATACTAGTCGTATTGGTTTAGGTGCCGTTCACTTGAAAAAAAAGGGGGAACGTTCTATCATTTATGCTTCCATACAATAAAAGCCTACTGGGACTAGATATGCAACTCATGATCTAGTGCTCGCGGCTACTGTTTTCGCTTTCAGAAATTTGATATCATTATTTTTGGAAAAGAAATTTGTTCTCTATACCGATCATAAATCTTCGAAGTATTTATTTTCTCAAAAGGAACTTAAATTGCGTCAACAACGTTGGCTCGAGTTCCTTGCATCTTATGATCTTGATATTCTTTGTATAATCCCGAAAGGGAAAATCGTGTTGCCATTGCCCTTAATCGTAAGCAACAAGCGGTTATTTCTTTGATGATATCCAAATTGAATGATCTCGAGACTTTATCCACTGATGAGATTCAAGATCGTGAATCCCATTTATGTTCATCTCTTGTTTTATGTAGCCTTGAGGCTCATCTTTCTCTTATAGACCGCATCATTGAAGCTCAAAGGCTAGATCCCGAATTGGCTCTTCTTAGCCATAATTTTAGGGGTAAAATTGATATTGAAGGTTGAAAGACTTTGATATTGATGCTCGTGGAAGCATTCGAAAATTTGGTAGACTTATCGTGCCAAATATTAGTGATCTTCGTAAAGATATTTTAGAAGATTCTCATCGTTCTAAATTTACCATTCATCCTGGTAGTAGTAAAATGTACGTGGATATGAAGCGACTATATTATTGGGATGGGATGAAATCTGGTATTGCTAACTTTGTTAAGTGTTGCATGACTTTCCAACTCATTAAGGCCGAACATCAAAGGCCCGGTGGGTTATTGCAACCTTTGGACATTCCAATTTGGAAGTGGGATCAAATTTCCATGGATTTTATTGACGACCTTCGCCGTTCTCGTTCGGTTCATGATAGCCTATGGGTGAAAGTTGATAGACTTGCTAAATCTGCCTATTTTATTCCCGTTCGGTCCAATCGGACCATACCTCTTTTGGCCAAACTCTTTATTAAAGAAATTATTAAATCGCATGGAGTTCCTACTTCTATTGTTAGCGATCGTGATCCATTGTTTGCTAGTGGATTTTGAAAGAGTCTTCAAAAAGCTTTGGGAACGAAGCTTAATTTTAGCACCGCTTATCATCCACAGTCCGATGGACAAACCGAGCGTATGAATCAAACTCTTGAAGATCTTCTTTGTGCATGCGTTCTTGATTTTGGAGGAAGTTGGGAAGATCATATTTCTCTTGTTAGGTTTTCCTATAACAATAGCTTCCAATCTAGTATTGGTATAGCACCTTTCGAGGCACCCTACAGAAGGCCATGCCGATCTCCTTCTTGTTGGCTTGAGGCCGGTGAGAGGCTGGTTTTAGGTCCAGACTTTATTCTTGATTCCACAGAAAAGATTGATCTTATCCGCCATAGGATGAAAGAAGCTCATAATAGGCAAAAATCCTATGCCGATAACCGAAGAAGGAAATTGGAATTTTCTGTGGGAGATTTTGTGTTTATTCGTGTCTCACCTATGAAGGGTGTTATGCGTTTCAGTCGATCGGGAAAATTAGCACCTCGATATATTGGTCCATTTTCCATCACCTAACGTATTGGTTCTGTGGCTTATCGCCTTTTATTACCGGCTCAGTTTTCTGCTATTCATGACGCATTTCACGTTTCTCAACTACATAAATGCCTTCGAGATTCCGATTCTATTCTTGAGCCCGGTATTGTGGAAGAAATTGAAGTTTCACCTAATTTGACTTATGAGCAACATCCTATTCGAATTATTGCATCGGAGGTTAAACGCCTTCGAAATAAAGATGTTCTTCTTGTAAAAGTTCAATGGTTCTCAAATCCTAAGGATTGCTCTTGGAAATCTAGAGAATTCATCGAGCGAACACGTTCGGGCTTACACTTTCGTGCTCTTTTTAATGAACTTCTTATTTCAAATTTCTTTTGTGTTGATATTCTTTTATGGTGGTTACTCTTAATTTTCTTCTTAAATACTAGGAGGACGCAATTTCCTTAGGAGGGGAGTCTGTAACAACCTGCATATTTTACGATTGTATATTTAAATATAGCATCGTTAGTCGGATTTTAGTCCGAAAAGCAAATTTTTGCAAACGGTCGAATTAGGACTCGAGACTACTTCCATTGAGTCCAAAACGCCATTTGCGACCTTTTTGAGTATAAACTTTGATATGTATGGAGTTAGCTAGAATTTCGACCTTTTCACTTAGGGCTTTGGGTATTGGGTTTCAGCCAAATAGCCTAACATAAGACCCTAGTTCCATCCCCACTCCTCTTCATTTATTTTCATTTCCTAACACTTCAAGTTTAAGCAAAAATGGGGGAAGATAAAAGGAAAAAGAAATTCCTAAGCCCTAATTTCCTTTGCAAATTCAAGTTCTAGCTCCAAAATCAAAGAGAAGCTTAGGTAAGCATCTCCTTCTTCTTCTCCAACCCATTCTCTCCTTAATTCCAGAAAAATTACTAAACCTAATTTAGGAAATGTTCTTCTTTTTGAGCTTAGATACAAGCTCCTTGGGTTGTGTTGAAGAATGGTTGATCTTCCTTTGGTTTCCGAGCTTCCTCTTAGTTGTTTTTGTGTAAAAATGTGAGACTTTCATCTCACCTCTATGTCTATAACTATCTTTGATTGTTGGGTATGAATTCCTAACACTTATTCATGTGCATTTGCTTTTGATTTGGATTGAATTGGTGAATATTCCAATTTTTGGTGTTTTAAAGTCAAATCTTCAAAAAAATCTTAACTTTGATGTTTAAACATGTTTTTGGTGATGCATTGAAGAGCCTATAGGGTTGGGTTGCTGATTGGCGTAAACCCCTAGCGCCATTGCTCTTTCGATTGCAATTTGGAAGAGTTTGCTCTGCCTTTGATGGGCTGAAAACAGCCCCACTGCTCGGTCAGTCGACTGACATATTGCAATCAGTCGACTGGCTGTAGCCAATAATGGTTCCGAGGCTTTTTACGGAGTCCTGCAATTAGTCGACTGGCCTCTGTAATCAGTCGACTGACTGCAGGAAATGAAAATTTCAAGTTTTTGGTTCAGTCGACTGGACATTTGCAGTCAGTCGACTAACCTGCTTCTATTTGCCTATTTAGCCTATTTTGTGTTGATTTTCAATTTTTATCGATTCCTGGTTCTCCAATTTATTGTTATCATTTATTATCAACTTTGATGACCTTTTCTTCGGAATTTTTGGAACATCCAACTTGATGGATTCGTTTGGATTTTATTTACGTCTTCGAATGTGAATTTTGATGATTGATTGTTTCTACAATCATTTCTATGATTTGTCACTTTAAAATACAAAGGTTTCTATACTAGTAGTAAATATCAAAACTCTTTCATCGAAACGATTTTAACACTATTTTAATACAAAGCTCGTTTATTAAAACCATTTTTCAACCTATTAGTATATACAAACATTTACCTCATTCGTATGAGAAATCTAATTAAACGGCTTAGTAAAACAAGTGGTATGAAACGCTTGCGTTTACTTCGTCGGTTAATTCTTGGACTTGTTCGATTGAATCTCTAATGACAATTTTCGAGTGTAGATCTACAATTTGTTCGTAAATAATTAAGTTAAGCTAGTGGTTATGGGACATGAAGCTAAACTCATTTATTTACTAGCTTAGTGTAATTTACACTTATCGATCAATGATGATCAATTTGTGATTTAGACTAGCAATGTGTGATGTCTCTTTGTCTGCGAGGGAGACTAAACCCCGTTTTTAGTGGAGCTTCGGCTTGGTGGGGTAGCAACCCATGGTCTACGGACCGTTTTAGTGGAACTTCGGCTCAAAGGTCTTCGGACCGTTTTAGTGGAGCTTCGGCTCAAAGGTCTTCGGGTGGTTATTATGGAGCTTCGGTTCAAAATTAATGGTTAGGAACCATGGAATAGCGTTCCGTTTTATGATACACGTGTTGGTGAGTTTTAATGCTCCCGTCTTGTGATAGGCCTCTTTCCCCTTTTTATGATTTCTGGATTTCTATTGATGATTTCTAGAATTTGTGTTTCGCCAATTTTTGTGATTACAATGATAAGTTCTATCAATATTTGTGCATTGGTGAATTTGTGATTCAACAACTTTTACAATTGGCATTGTGATGTTTGCCAATATTTATGATTTGGTGAATAAAAATAAAGAGTATGACATTCTTTTTTATCTTAGAGAAGATTCTTGTGATATTGATTAATATATGGTTGATTTTCAATTACATATTTATCACAATATGGCTTTATGGTTATCATACTATTTTGTCAATCTCTTATCCTATATCATTTTATCTGATATTTACAGCTAGACTGATCCGTTTATTATTTTCTTATTAAATAATACTCGGGTCAGGCCGAGGTGTTACAGGTGCTTCTGCTTGACTCCTCATCATGGAGTATGATCTGACTTTTGGCTAACTACTTTAGATTGGTAGTTTATGTTGTTATACATTTGAGATAGTGACTCCTTAATGTACACATATTCTTTTGTCTTGCAGTTGTATCCATTTCTTTGTGTTATTGTGGATCTTTTTGACCACTACTCTGATGTACACTTCTAAGTGTTATATATTCATATCTATTTCCGCCCTTGTGATATGGATATCTTTGACTGATTTGTGTTATGCTTATTTCTATATTTGTTTCCGAAGATATTATAGCCACTGTGTAGTAGCTTTGAGTTTGTATCGGCATGTCGGATTTCCTCTCGAAATGAAATGCATGTTATACTATCTAACATATCGGTGCTCGCACAAAGAAATTATACGGACGATCGCTCCTCAACAGCCTTATTCTCCGTGCTAGTTGACAGCATTACTCCGTAGTGCTCTTGGGTAACATGGGTATAGAGGTGGGGCGTCACAATGAGTGTTGTGTTCTTTGCGGTGCATATATTCAGGACATAACAAATCTCACAAAGCACCAACAAGGAGAAATTCTTGGCTCTTCTTGGATATCAGGTTTCTATTTTGGCTTTGTCATCAGCATTATGGTTTATGTGTGAAGAATTGTTTAGTGAAGTGCATCAGTTGAACATCGGATCTGGAGTTTGGCACTGGTCACAATGGTGGGGTTGGACTGTGTCTTTCCCTTGGGTACCTGCAATTTACACAGGGGTGTTCTCAACTGGTGTATGCTTGTGGGTAGAGGTCTAAATCATGGAGAGACAAAGCTGGTTTGGATGGGATTGCAATCAATAATAAAAGGTGAGTTAATCTCACTTATTCAAAATTACCATAAATTTAAATAGTTTATGTAACGACCCGTAAATTTCGACAATTAAATTTTTAATTAAAAAGGATTTTGAAATTTTAATTTTGTAGAAAAGGGAAATATATATATATAAAGGAGGTAAATTAATACTAGATGAACGCTAAATGAAAATTTATAGCAACGGTAATTAAAAATCTTAATTATTGTTAAATTTAGTAGAAATCTAATGATTGAGATAATGGAAGATTTATACCCTTGTGTAAGTTGCATAAATAAAGGAGAATTAAATTTATAATTAATAATGAATTGTAGAAACGGTTATTTAACTTAATTGTTGAAAGGTTAGGTGAAATATCAATAAAGGAATAGTGTAATTTGTTGCACTTGAATAAAATATAAAATAAAGAATTAAAGACAAAAATTTAAATTACCTATGTATTAGTAAATTTGTAAAACGGTAACTGTATAAGAATTAAGATAGTAATACAAATGGCAGTTGCTGGACAACCAATTTAATGCAAATTCAAATGTGATTGAGACGACTGTTGGGTTTTAATGGAGTGTAAATAAATAGTGAAAAACATTATAATATCTTAATTTAAATATGATTGTTTAATTAATACTAAAAGAATAAAATTGAAATAGTATTTAATGTAATAATAACTATAATAAATTGCAATTGTATAATGGAAGTAAATTGTTAATAAATGGATGTAAATATTAACTAATTGATGGAAATAAAATATAAATGAATGTTTGGATAAGATCATAAGTAAATGCAATTAGGTAGCATGTATTGGAAATAAAGTTCATTTAAATATTGAGAAATTTTAATGTTGTTATTAAGAAAAACGTTACTTTAGTAATTTTTAATATAGTAAAGGGTGTGCGAACGCGAATTAATGGAAACATAAAACTTATTTTAAGTGAGTATTTGAGTGTAGACTTATGAAATAGATTAATGACAATAAATTTTTGTACGTTATTTATTCTATTAGTTTGTTAAGTTTTATTTTGATCAATTTCAATTAATGCACTAAATTATTACAGTTAGTGTGGAATATTGGTAAGTGAATAAATAAGATGTAACCTAGATAAATTTCCATTCATAATATGATGATTAATGTGATATAAAGAATGAAACCAAAATGGAATGAATTAATTGAGGTTCTAACTTTATTTATGCGTAAAGTTAACAAAATTTCCAATAAAATTTAGATACGGTAAGTTATGCAAATAAAAGATGAAATTTTGGGAAATATTTATGTATTGGAATATAAAAGAAATGTTAATTAGGTAGTTGAGTAATAATTGATTTATTTTGAGTTGTAATCCAATAAAATCAAATTTATTAGAATTTATTGCAATTAATTGGATTAATTGCAGTAACCTTTGGAAATTGGAACTTAGTAAAAATAATCTGGATTGGATTTCAAATAAATAGGTTAGGGTGAGTAACTGAATTACATACTATGAATAAGTAAACCAGGAAGATTAAATTTAATTAATATAAAATAGTTGATTTATTGCAAATAAAAGATTATGTAAATATTTAGTTAGGTGGAATTAAAGATAATTACATAATAAGGTATGAATCCACTGCTAATTTTATTTATGGAAATGAAAAGAGTACTAAAAACAAGCTTTGTCAGTATATTTAAGTTTAATGTATAATAATAAGTTAATGGTAATAAAAGAAGTTCAAACATCTGTTAATAGGGAGTTGAGTTTAAATCTAAGAATATTAAGAAGTAGATTTTTGAATACAACATTTGATCCATCCACTTAAAATGTATAGATAGGATAATCGCTGATTTTTTATTTAAGTAGTGCAAACGGAGATTTATCTATTTATTGGAATTGGAATTTATAAGTGTATAAATAGGAAATAAGTGAAATTTATTTTAAATATTCATAAATGAAGATTTACATGAAGGTGAGAATGGTAATGCTTTAAGTAGTAGAGACGTACACAAATCAATGTAGGTAATTAGAAATAAAATGTTGTCGAAACGATAAAACGTTTCTTGTGAAAAATGGATGACATAACGAAAAAGGGTAATGTATTCACTTGAATATAAATTGAAACTTATTTAAGGTATTAATTACAATGGATAGAGATTTTGGGTAACATTGTAAATGATATGTAAGTAATGCAAATGTATGTCAATAGTAAGGGATTAGGATGAATTAAAAATTTGTAACATAGGAATTACCTGCCTATTTGTTAATAAAAATTTGAATGGTTAGTAAGTGATAATAGAATAAGTGTACATTAGTGGAATTGAGGTAACGTTGGTTTTAATGTTGAGAAAATAAATGGGTATAGTAAAGTTTAAGTGGAATTGTAAGTATGTATAGGGGAATGAATTATTGCAGGGAAATATTTGGTAACCATTGCAATAAATGTAAATTTGTGTGCATTAATATGAAATTTAGTAATAGGTGTGAATAACTTAAATTTCTTCATAGGATAAAGAATGATGGAAATAACGTTTAATTAATATATCGGGATTTAATTGATCATAAAAGGTTGATTGCAAATCAAATGAAAAATGCTTAAATGGGAATTAAGTTATTTATTCATTTGGATTTAAAGCATGATTGAAATTTTTGGAAACTGAATAAAACGTTTTATGTTGATTGAAATTTAAGTTGGAAGTAATTAAGATAAATAAAATATGTATAATATGGAATTCAAATATATATAGAAATGTGGATTTTAGTATGTAAACGTAATCTATTGAGAATGGATAGAAATTTAATCTGTAATTATTACAGCAATTTAGAATTTAGTTGAAATTGGAAATTTATCTATGTATTTGGAAATTTATGGAATTGTGAATATATATATGGAAATTTAAATGAAGCATCTAATTATACATGTGTGAATACGCTTAAAATGCAATGTAAATGTTGAGAAAGAAATAATTTAATCCGTAATGTGTATAATTAATATCCTTTTGGGACCACTTCTGTTTGCACGTTAAAATTCGTGCACACCTACCCTTTTGCGATCTATCTATAAATATGCTGTGATAAACCCTAGCCTCCTTTCTATTGTCAATTGGCTGTACGTTCATTTTTCTTCATCTCTTTCTCTTCCTCAATGGTTTCAAAACCTAATCTATCTACAATTCAAATTTTCTAATAAAATTCAAACTCTCCACAAAAATTCCAGAAAATTTTATGATAAAGTTCTCGAGACACGTAATCTGCTGGTACAGTTCGTTTTCTGTTTTGGATATTCGTTTGACCAGAAAAAAATTCGACGATGTGCTGTAGCTTTTAGCTGACGTGGCCATTGAAGTTAAGTGGGTTTTATTTTATTTTATTTTATTTTATTTTTGTTTTCAAATCGTTTAAAATGAATATTTTTTTCATACGTTCTCCGATTCACGCGAAATTTCTTTTGTTAGGATCGTAATTTAATTCCAGATCCATTGACGCTGGTTTGGACAAATTCTGAGACCGTCGAATTTTTGAGTTTAAATCGGGTTTAAATTCGATTTAAATTCAAAAGGTGAGTGTTTTAACCCACTCACAACTTCTAAAAGTTTTATGTTTGTTAAATTCATTTTTAGATATGAGTAGAAATTTATTTACAACTATTTGGCATGTTTATTCATCATATCTGTTAATTTGCATTTATTTAGTTTAACTGTTAATGTAGTTTATTTATTTCATATTAATTGACCGTTAGAATTTATTTATTTGCATATAAACTGCTAGTTAACAGTTATAAAATTTATTACTGAATATAAACTGTTAGTTTAATAGTTATTAAATTCATTTTTAATATAACTGACAGTTATTACCTGTTTATATTATCAGAGATATATAGATATTGTTTATTTTGGATGATGATTGTGATTTGGATGATGGATGATGTTTATAAATGGATGTTTTATTTTTAAATTACAAGTCATCATGCATATTTCATTCGGGATTGTGGTTTGAAATGATATACAATCGCAAAATTTTATTTTAAATTGCGGATTGGAATGATAAATATCCGTATCACTTGACCATATGATAGAAAATTATATACAGGCACCGTGGTCTATATATAAATTATTTTAAAGTGATTTTTATGGTTTGGATGAGATACGGTCATAAAAATTTAGTTTTGATATTTTATAAATATTATTCTTCCATATATATATACATATGAAAGTTAAATTTTGAATTTGAGCTTTGTATAAATCCGTTAAATAAAAATGGAATAAAAAAATTTAGGAATGGATTTGATAATTTATAATATATGTTAAGTTTGGAAGTTTTAAAAATGTGATCTTTATAAACTAAATTTTTTCCTAAATACATTTAAAAAGGAATATTCTAGTATAAAGTAAAATTGAGAAAATATTTAATTACTAGAATTGGAGTTTTATTTATGGATTTGATGTGAATATTCAAGACTAAATAATAGTACGTTTAATTTGCTGAAAGAATAAATTCCAACTTTAGTTTTGAAATATTAATACTCCAAATGGATATATATATAGAAATCGAAATGGTTTTTGGAACTTAAAGTGATTATGGTTTAAACCTTAAATAAAGAACCATATTTGAAAAGCCATGTAAAGTATTTTCTTTACAAAGTAACCATAAAGTTAAACCACTTATTTTATATACTGTTGAATATCCAAACCATTTAGTTTTGAAAGTAATGGGTTTAAAAACTATGGATTTCGAAGTATTATGTTGAAAGTTATGATTCAAATATTTGGTTACAAGGAATTATAAATTTTAAAGGTGGCAAAATTTTTGGAAAGGATATATTTTTGGGAAAATGATATCATTGATTTGAGTTTTATAAAAATAATATCAAAATGAATTGTTTTGGGTTTTAAAAGAAGAAATGATATCGAAATATTATGGTTTTGAAATGGATTATATTCTGGTTTTAAAGTATAAACTATTTTTAAATGGCCGCGGTGTTATAATAACGATGGGTTGGCAAAGAGACCGGGATCGGATATGGACATACTCTCTATCGATACCGAAAACCACTTTGACTAACTGTGTACGCGGTGGAGATTCCAGAATGAAGTAGGTTGGTGGAGACGATTCCTGTAAGGTAAATACGTGGACCCAACTCCCGTGAGTTGGCATAAGGTGGCTAAAACAGGAGCGATCGACGGGTTAATGAGGTCATTCCTCTGATCGGACACTCCTCTTCGATATTATACTTTGACTTTGGATTGATTCAGTGGCCACTTCTATTTTTGATTTTGGGGAGTTTGTTCGAGGTGGGCGGTAGCTGCGGCTACGCGTTTCCATCGGCCCGGAAGCGTAATTGGTATATCTACCCTGGCATTGCCTAGTTGTGCCGTGTCACCTACCATACCGAGCCTTGTACGAGTTTGGATTTCTCCCGTAGCCCGTGTGGTATCCTCTGGTGGCTTCCCGATCAGGAGGGACTATGATATTGGATGGACTACTGGGACTATTACGTGTTAAGGGGAATATTGGGTCACTCCTTAATGCTATTAAAAAGTATGTTTATTTTATTAATAGACACTATTATAATAGCGCAATATACTACATAGTAAATAGTTTAACGGATCCTTAGGAGATGTAAATCCCGAGCATCTCTTGAGTTACTGTACTCATATTTATTTCTGTTAATTTAACTCACATAAGATCTTTTAGTCTGACTCGAGTGTTTTTGTCTTTCCAAAATTCGCTCGGGTCAGTCCGAGCGTTTCAGGATCGAAGACTTTAGCTTTGGAGGATGAAGACGAAGGAGTCGTATTATTTTTATTTATAGTATTGCACCACACTCTTTCTATTCCGCTGCATTGTTTGTATTGGTATGTGTAACTCTGATATTCATTGTATAAGTAAAATAAATATTTTGTAAACAGTTATCATGAACTGTATATTGATTATTATATTTTATCCTTCCGCTGTGAGATTCTGTTTGTTTTTTTCTTCTCTGTTTTTTTTATTTACCCCATAACAATCCGCCCTTCCGTATGGTTCGAATTGGCACGTGTGTCGGTTTAAATTGTGCGAAAAGGCGGGATGTTACAGTTGGTATCAGAGCTTTGGTTTAGCGATAAACTTTGGCTCTGTGGGGTTTGACTCTTTGTTAATAGGATAGAAATATCCTATGGGAGTCGCTGAGTGTATATATATATGAGAGAGCGTATTTGTTAGTGTTATAAAAGGATTTTGATATTGTGTTGACCTGTTCCGCTTTGTATTTATAAATTCTGGTTAATGCATGGGACGCTATGTCATCAATAGGAATTTCTAAACACTTAATAGGACAGACCGACATAATATCCGTTTTAATATAGGTGAATGAAATAATTTTGCCTATTATATTTTCTATATATAAAATAAAGTTTTAAATGATATTATGTATATATTTGATTGATATAGATTGGGTGTTAGGAAATAAAAATATTTATAATAATTGAAGCTAAGTTGAAATTAGAATAAATCAAATTGGAGATTTTAGAACTTAAGTCCGGGATTTTAAAATTTTTCTTTCAAAGGATTTATGAAATATAATGCTTTGGTTTATAAATATTTTCTTCTATAAATATTTCATTTTAATTCAGAAGAATTGTTTTAAAGAAGATTTTGGAGAAAATAAATTTTGTACTTTCCTCTCTGTCGCTGGAAAATAATTTCGGTGATGGCGGCCGCATCATCGACTTTCATTTTCAAGTTTCGAAGGGGAAAGACCACTGTAGTAAATTCTACTGCAGATTTATTTTGAAAATATCTAAAATTTTAATTTTTACAAATATAATTGAGATATAAAAGTAGTAAGAAATTATTCATTATATTTTTTAAGATAATTTGAAATTTGACCCGGTGTTTAATTCTTAAATTTCCATTAATTAATGGTTTAAATTATTTTAGTGAAATAAAAGGTAAGTAATTAATGAAGTGAAACCTCTAATTTAGAGAATTAATGCTAAGTTATAAAGGAAGTTAAAATTTTAACTTATAAGAGAGGTAAAGATTTATTGAACAATGAATGAATTAAAAGAATTTAGATAAACTTGTATAAGTTCAATTGCATTTTTCTTTAACATATATATAACTTACCAATTATAAAAAGTTGAAATGTTAAATGAGAGATTGGAA
This sequence comes from Allium cepa, assembly GCA_030765085.1. Lineage (NCBI taxonomy): Eukaryota > Viridiplantae > Streptophyta > Magnoliopsida > Asparagales > Amaryllidaceae > Allium > Allium cepa. The sequence goes on from CM060937.1 coordinate 381,102,309, forward strand.
TTGAATATTTTACAAGTAGGAATTTTGGGAAATAATGAAGGATTCAATGAATTGCTATTATAAATAAAAATATAATGGTATAAACTTAAGTTATAATTTGAATTTTTCCATAATTTAAGATAAGTATTATTAATAGGTGATTTTAAACTTAAGTAAATAAAATGAAATTCTTTAACAAATAAAGATTGATGTGTAGGGTTATAAACTTAAGTGTGATTTAAATGCTACTAGTTTAATATAAGTGGAAGTGGGAAATTAAATCATTACTACTATTAAATATAATAGAAACGTCAACATTTAATAAATGAATGAAATTAAAGGTAAGTTGAAATTTTAATTTATAAAACGGATATATATTTGATGAACCATTAATTAATTAAAGGAATTGAGAAGAAACTTGTATAAATTTCCAGTTACATTCTTAAAACATATATAACTTACCATATAAGAAAAGTGCAAAGTTAGTAAGAAAATGTAAGGGAAATTCTTACAAGTGAAGAGTAAGGTAATGAAAGTAATCAATGAATTTGCTGTGATAAAATGAGAATTAAATTGTATAAACTTAAGTTAAATTGGAAATTCTACTATATAAGTAAAGGTAAGATTATAAATAGATGATATAAACTTAAGTAAATAAAATAGGATACCAATATAATGAATTTTGTAATAAATGGAAAATGAAATTTGTAGGAAATGAAGAAATCCCTCCATAAATGAAAAAAAAAAGAAAATCAAACAACTAAAGCATGAATTAAATGTATAATAAGTTAATTTGGTTGTTGGTTTGAATTGTATTGTTTGATTTATGGTTGTTGGGTAAGGAATTTGAAGTTTTAGATGAATAAATAATCTATCTTTGTTCCGTCTAAGACTGTTGAGTAAAGGATGCACTTGATAGTTATTTTCATTCCATACAAATTTCAAGTTCTGAACCCGAATAACTATTTGTTTGATGAATTAAATGGTTGCTTTGTCTTGTGTAGGTATGCTGTTTGTAAGGTTGATGGTTGTTGTTTTGTTTGGTTGTTTAATGGTTGAAACCACTTAAATATTTCACTTTATATAAATTTGTATATTTTAGCTAAATTAACTAATTTTGTAAATTTAAAATATTGATTTCGAAATTCTTCTTTTCCCTTCTTTTCCTTTTCGGGGACGAAAAGTTTTGAGTGGGGGAGAGAGTAACGACCCGTAAATTTCGACAATTAAATATTTAATTAAAAAGGATTTTGAAATTTTAATTTTGTAGAAAAGGGAAATATATATATATATAAAGGAGGTAAATTAATACTAGATGAACGCTAAATGAAAATTTATAGCAACGGTAATTAAAAATCTTAATTTTTGTTAAATTTAATAGAAATCTAATGATTGAGATAATGGAAGATTTATACCCTTATGTAAGTTGCATAAATAAAGGAGAATTAAATTTATAATTAATAATGAATTGTAGAAACGGTTATTTAACTTAATTGTTGAAAGGTTAGGTGAAATATCAATAAAGGAATAGTGTAATTTGTTGCACTTGAATAAAATATAAAATAAAGAATTAAAGACAAAAATTTAAATTACCTATGTATTAGTAAATTTGTAAAACGGTAACTGTATAAGAATTAAGATAGTAATACAAATGGCAGTTGCTGGACAACCAATTTAATGCAAATTCAAATGTGATTGAGACGACTGTTGGGTTTTAATGGAGTGTAAATAAATAGTGAAAAACATTATAATATCTTAATTTAAATATGATTGTTTAATTAATACTAAAAGAATAAAATTGAAATAGTATTTAATGTAATAATAACTATAATAAATTGCAATTGTATAATGGAAGTAAATTGTTAATAAATGGATGTAAATATTAACTAATTGATGGAAATAAAATATAAATGAATGTTTGGATAAGATCATAAGTAAATGCAATTAGGTAGCATGTATTGGAAATAAAGTCCATTTAAATATTGAGAAATTTTAATGTTGTTATTAAGAAAAACGTTACTTTAGTAATTTTTAATATAGTAACGGGTGTGCGAACGTGAATTAATGGAAACGTAAAACTTATTTTAAGTGAGTATTTGAGTGTAGACTTATGAAATAGATTAATGACAATAAATTTTTGTACGTTATTTATTCTATTAGTTTGTTAAGTTTTATTTTGATCAATTTCAATTAATGCACTAAATTATTGTAGTTAGTGTGGAATATTGGTAAGTGAATAAATAAGATGTAACCTAGATAAATTTCCATTCATAATATGATGATTAATGTGATATAAAGAATGAAACCAAAATGGAATGAATTAATTGAGGTTCTAACTTTATTTATGCGTAAAGTTAACAAAATTTCCAATAAAATTTAGATACGGTAAGTTATGCAAATAAAAGATGAAATTTTGGGAAATATTTATGTATTGGAATATAAAAGAAATGTTAATTAGGTAGTTTAGTAATAATTGATTTATTTTGAGTTGTAATCCAATAAAATCAAATTTATTAGAATTTATTGCAATTAATTGGATTAATTGCAGTAACCTTTGGAAATTGGAACTTAGTAAAAATAATCTGGATTGGATTTCAAATAAATAGGTTAGGGTGAGTAACTGAATTACATACTATGAATAAGTAAACCAGGAAGATTAAATTTAATTAATATAAAATAGTTGATTTATTGCAAATAAAAGATTATGTAAATATTTAGTTAGGTGGAATTAAAGATAATTACATAATAAGGTATGAATCCACTGCTAATTTTATTTATGGAAATGAAAAGAGTACTAAAAACAAGCTTTGTCAGTATATTTAAGTTTAATGTATAACAATAAGTTAATGGTAATAAAAGAAGTTTAAACATCTGTTAATAGAGAGTTGAGTTTAAATCTAAGAATATTAAGAAGTAGATTTTTGAATACAACATTTGATCCATCCACTTAAAATGTATAGATAGGATAATCGCTGATTTTTTATTTAAGTAGTGCAAACGGAGATTTATCTATTTATTGGAATTGGAATTTATAAGTGTATAAATAGGAAATAAGTGAAATTTATTTTAAATATTCATAAATGAAGATTTAGATGAAGGTGAGAATGGTAATGCTTTAAATAGTAGAGACGTACACAAATCAATGTAGGTAATTAGAAATAAAATGTTGTCGAAACGATAAAACGTTTCTTGTGAAAAATGGATGACATAACGAAAAAGGGTAATGTATTCACTTGAATATAAATTGAAACTTATTTAAGGTATTAATTACAATGGATGGAGATTTTGGGTAACATTGTAAATGATATGTAAGTAATGCAAATGTATGTCAATAGTAAGGGATTAGGATGAATTAAAAATTTGTAACATAGGAATTACCTGCCTATTTGTTAATAAAAATTTGAATGGTTAGTAAGTGATAATAGAATAAGTGTACATTAGTGGAATTGAGGTAACGTTGGTTTTAATGTTGAGAAAATAAATGGGTATAGTAAAGTTTAAGTGGAATTGTAAGTATGTATAGGGGAATGAATTATTGCAGGGAAATATTTGGTAACCATTGCAATAAATGTAAATTTGTATGCATTAATATGAAATTTAGTAATAGGTGTGAATAACTTAAATTTCTTCATAGGATAAAGAATGATGGAAATAACGTTTAATTAATATATCGGGATTTAATTGATCATAAAAGGTTGATTGCAAATCAAACGAAAAATGCTTAAATGGGAATTAAGTTATTTATTCATTTGGATTTAAAGCATGATTGAAATTTTTGGAAACTGAATAAAACGTTTTATGTTGATTGAAATTTAAGTTGGAAGTAATTAAGATAAATAAAATATGTATAATATGGAATTCAAATATACATAGAAATGTGGATTTTAGTATGTAAACGTAATCTATTGAGAATGGATAGAAATTTAATCTGTAATTATTACAGCAATTTAGAATTTAGTTGAAATTTGAAATTTATCTATGTATTTGGAAATTTATGGAATTGTGAATATATATATGGAAATTTAAATGAAACATCTAATTATACATGTGTGAATACGCTTAAAATGCAATGTAAATGTTGAGAAAGAAATAATTTAATCCGTAACGTGTATAATTAATATCCTTTTGGGACCACTTCTGTTTGCACGTTAAAATTCGTGCACACCTATCCTTTTGCGATCTATCTATAAATATGCTGTGATAAACCCTAGCCTCCTTTCTATTGTCAATTGGCTGTACGTTCATTTTTCTTCATCTCTTTCTCTTCCTCAATGGTTGCAAAACCTAATCTATCTACAATTCAAATTTTCTAATAAAATTCAAACTCTCCACAAAAATTCCAGAAAATTTTATGATAAAGTTCTCGAGACACGTAATCTGCTGGTACAATTCGTTTTCTGTTTTGGATATTCATTTGACCAGAAAAAAATTCGACGATGTGCTGTAGCTTTTAGCTGACGTGGCCTTGAAGTTAAGTGGGTTTTGTTTTATTTTATTTTATTTTATTTTTATTTTTGTTTTCAAATCGTTTAAAATGAATATTTTTTTCATACGTTCTCCGATTCACGCGAAATTTCTTTTGTTAGGATCGTAATTTAATTCCAGATCCATTGACGCTGGTTTGGACAAATTCTGAGACCGTCGAATTTTTGAGTTTAAATCGGGTTTAAATTCGATTTAAATTCAAAAGGTGAGTGTTTTAACCCACTCACAACTTCTAAAAGTTTTATGTTTGTTCAATTCATTTTTAGATATGAGTAGAAATTTATTTACAACTATTTGGCATGTTTATTCATCATATCTGTTAATTTGCATTTATTTAGTTTAACTGTTAATGTAGTTTATTTATTTCATATTAAGTGACCGTTAGAATTTATTTATTTGCATATAAACTGCTAGTTAACAGTTATAAAATTTATTACTGAATATAAACTGTTAGTTTAATAGTTATTAAATTCATTTTTAATATAACTGACAGTTATTACCTGTTTATATTATCAGAGATATATTGATATTGTTTATTTTGGATGATGATCGTGATTTGGATGATGGATGATGTTTATAAATGGATGTTTTATTTTTAAATTACAAGTCATCATGCATATTTCATTCGGGATTGTGGTTTGAAATGATATACAACCGCAAAATTTTATTTTAAATTGCGGATTGGAATGACAAATATCCGTATCACTTGACCATAGGATAGAAAACTATATACAGGCACCGTGGTCTATATATAAATTATTTTAAAGTGATTTTTATGGTTTGGATGAGATACGGTCATAAAAATTTAGTTTTGATATTTTATAAATATTATTCTTCCATATATATATACATATGAAAGTTAAATTTTGAATTTGAGCTTTGTATAAATCCGTTAAATAAAAATGGAATAAAAAAATTTAGGTTTGATAATTTATAATATATGTTAAGTTTGGAAGTTTTAAAAATGTGATCTTTATAAACTGAATTTTTTCCTAAATACATTTAAAAAGGAATATTCTAGTATAAAGTAAAATTGAGAAAATATTTAATTACTAGAATTGGAGTTTTATTTATGGATTTGATGTGAATATTCAAGACTAAATAATAGTACGTTTAATTTGCTGAAAGAATAAATTCCAACTTTAGTTTTGAAATATTAATACTCCAAATGGATATATATATATAGAAATTGAAATGGTTTTTGGAACTTAAAGTGATTATGGTTTAAACCTTAAATAAAGAACCATATTTGAAAAGCCATGTAAAGTATTTTCTTTACAAAGTAACCATAAAGTTAAACCACTTATTTTATATACTGTTGAATATCCAAACCATTTAGTTTTGAAAGTAATGGGTTTAAAAACTATGGATTTCGAAGTATTATGTTGAAAGTTATGATTCAAATATTTGGTTACAAGGAATTATAAATTTTAAAGGTGGCAAAATTTTTGGAAAGGATATATTTTTGGGAAAATGATATCATTGATTTGGGTTTTATAAAAATAATATCAAAATGAATTGTTTTGGGTTTTAAAAGAACAAACGATATCGAAATATTATGGTTTTGAAATGGATTATATTCTGGTTTTAAAGTATAAACTATTTTTAAATGACCGCGGTGTTATAATAACGATGGGTTGGCAAAGAGACCGGGATCGGATATGGACATACTCTCTGTCGATACCGAAAACCACTTTGACTAACTGTGTACGCGGTGGAGATTACAGAATGAAGTAGGTTGGTGGAGACGATTCCTGTAAGGTAAATACGTGGACCCAACTCCCGTGAGTTGGCATAAGGTGGCTAAAACAGGAGCGATCGACGGGTTAATGAGGTCATTCCTCTGATCGGACACTCCTCTTCGATATTATACTTTGACTTTGGATTGATTCAGTGGCCACTTCTATTTTTGATTTTGGGGAGTTTGTTCGAGGTGGGCGGTAGCTGCGGCTACGCGTTTCCATCGGCCCGGAAGCGTAATTGGTATATCTACCCTGGCATTGCCTAGTTGTGCCGTGTCACCTACCATACCGAGCCTTGTACGAGTTTGGATTTCTCCCGTAGCCCGTGTGGTATCCTCTGGTGGCTTCCCGATCAGGAGGGACTATGATATTGGATGGACTACTGGGACTATTACGTGTTAAGGGGAATATTGGGTCACTCCTTAATGCTATTAAAAAGTATGTTTATTTTATTAATAGACACTATTATAATAGCGCAATATACTACATAGTAAATAGTTTAACGGATCCTTAGGAGATGTAAATCCCGAGCATCTCTTGAGTTACTGTACTCATATTTATTTCTGTTAATTTAACTCACATAAGATCTTTTAGTTTGACTTGAGTGTTTTTGTCTTTCCAAATTCGCTCGGGTCAGTCCGAGCGTTTCAGGATCGAAGACTTTAGCTTTGGAGGACGAAGACGAAGGAGTCGTATTATTTTTATTTATAGTATTGCACCACACTCTTTCTATTCCGCTGCATTGTTTGTATTGGTATGTGTAACTCTGATATTCATTGTATAAGTAAAATAAATATTTTGTAAACAGTTATCATGAACTGTATATTGATTATTATATTTTATCCTTCCGCTGTGAGATTCTATTTGTTTTTTTTCTTCTCTGTTTTTCTTATTTACCCCATAACAATCCGCCCTTCCGTATGGTTTGAATTGGCACGTGTGTCGGTTTAAATTGTGCGAAAAGGCGGGATGTTACAGTTTAAATTTAAAATATTGGATGAATTGATTAAGTTGATATTTATTATCTGTCTGGATGTGATATTATATATAGTAGTATATAATATGTATATTGGAGTGATTGATCTCCTACATTATGTAGCAGATGAGACGCTATGCACCGCATAATAAAGGATGAGATAATTTAAACTCATATACCACGATATTCCACCTTGAAGTGGAATTGGTATTATTGTATTGTGCTAACATTTGTGGATGCAGGGAAATAGGTTGGAGTGATCAAACTGGATTTCTCAAAATATTTAGATTTGTTTTAATATTCTTTGATATGATTTGATAATCTGAAATCGGGTTGTTACAACATAACATGTATGTCAATTCATAATGCCAATGCATAAGGAATTCAACTTACATGTTCTATATTAAACATTTAATAAGGTGTCCTTCTATATCAGTTGACATTCCCTATATCCTTTATATTTACTATAAAAGACATCATTTACAAATCCAATGTCGAGTATTAAAACAATCAAAACTGATTTTAACACAAGTACATCATTAATAATCAAAAATATGTTGCTTACTTATGGTTTATAAATATCTATAGATCTTTTAACAGTTTTTCTTATAAACACATGCTTCTTCTGCATTTTGACTGGTAATCAAACTATTTAATATAACTATCAAAACACTTGTTTAATTTTGATGCTTTTTAGAATGATACTTTCTTATTCATTCTAGGATCTTATCCAAAAACTCATAAACTCATTATCCCTTACACTGACTTCGAGACACTTTGGTTGTTATGTGCAAACAGACTAGTCTAAATCTATATTCAGAATTTTCTGTTTCAACACATATATACCAAAACATAAAGTCATATTATACAATAATTTTGTGAGCAAAATCCAGACCAACTTAAGTACATCAAATGATAAATCTATTGCTTTAATTTCAACAATTGAAATTCATGGTAATATTCTTATCAGTCCGACTCGCTATGTTTCAAGTGCATTTATCTCTCATAAAGACACATTTATGGCTAATAGATCATGTATTTTTGGATACAACTATCAAAATCATAATTTGATGATGTACTTGGAATCTATTTTGCATTTGCACATTATATCATATTATAGAGTCAATACTCTTAATAGTTTAATTAAACAACCACCACAAGAAAAATTACTTTTAATAGAAAAAGGGATAACATATCGGTTCTAGTTGATGTTATTAGTTATTATTTAGAAAAATAATGAGTTAAAAATGCCGTTTCATCGTCTTTGACTGAAAATTTTATGTCCTTCCAATACAAAGTCTAACTAAACACTTCACCTCCCAAAATTCGTGAGTTATTATTTTCTCCCAACAGGACAAAACTAAACCTGCTTGTTAGCAAATTCTATTCCAAATCTAAGGTTGCATTTGTTTTAGATATAAGGGGCTGAATGCTTAACTAAATAAATGGTAAAGACGTTATTGGCTTTTTTATTTTCAAATAAGTGATTTCCTTAATCTCTTCTAGTCATTTTATTGAATAAACAAATTTTTAATGCTTATTGTAAGTATCGATCACTTATTATACCACATTTTTCAATTATTCCCATACACAACATAATATGTAACTGTTTTATAAAGTTTTTCAATTATATCAAAAAATTAAAAAACTTCAAACATAACGTCAATTTTATTTTTAATTCTATCTCCTTTTACGATGAGATGGTTTTTTCGTTTTTATTTTATTTTAATTTTAAAGTGTAGTTTCCAATTACTAGAAACTAATATACTAAAAATTAGTAAAATTTTGTTTTTGATGGCAACCTACTGTGACGTTTGCATATAATTTGAATTTAAAATATGATAATTTTGGTTAATAAGAACGAAAATGCAAAAAAAATTGAAGTATGTCATGAAAGTGTGAAAAAATTATAAACAAATAATTTCGACAAGCTAAACAATATTGATTTTTTTAATGTAGATGAAAACTTAAACGAAATCTAAAATACATACATGGAAAATCAACATATTAAATAATTATGAAATGTTGGACAAAATCATTTGATATTTTTATAATAACTTATTTCAACACGTTGAACAATATATATTAATATTGCAGAAACATTAATTGACAATCCAAACACAACACAAGCTTCAATTTTATTATAATGAAATATTTTCTTCTCGGCCAAACTTTTATAAAATATACCTACATTGTCACATTTTACACTTTCGACATGTTTCATAGATTTTGCTGTTTTTGCACACGTGGGTGTTTGTTGTTTTTTTGCGTATGCATAAATAGTCATAAAATAATACGATTAAGTGTGTTTTATATGACAATTGCGTCGAAGTATAATTAATTTTAATTTCAAGGGGTAGTATTATCAAAGTAAGTCTTTATTTTTACAAAATAAATTTCTAATCAGAATGTAAACAAACAACATTTTCAGCATTCAACAATCGACATTCAGTATTTAACATTAAGCATTTTAAACAAACGATACCTAAATTTCTTCTTCACCCTTTGCCCTTTTTGCTACTTGCACGGCTACATAGTACATACCCTTGTCGCATAAGGTCGTTTCACTGCCCGGAAAGCTGTTGTCGTCAAGAACTTTGACGATGACACTTGCGTTTGCTGGCCTGAAAGCGGTTTGAGTAGAGGTTCAAAACTAAGAAGAATAGATGGTTATTCACAAAGTTGAAGTTTTGAATCTTCATTCCATATTTGTTTTGAGATCTATTGTAGGGTTGATTTTTTGTTAATATATTGATTTAATGCGAGGTTGCTACTCCATTTTTATGTTATTATCTATTCTAGGTACAGAGTTCGGTATGGGAAAGATGGTTACATGGCGACAAATTCATTGTTGAATCAATGGAAAAGGTGGGTAAGGTAGCTTTCAACGGTAAAGCACATTATTTTACAAGCGATGCTATGACTTGGCTTAACTTACGAATCAATTTTTTTAATCTTAGGTGGTAATTGTATTTGCTTTCTTTAGATCGAAATAAGATCTTGACATCTCCTTGAATTCCAACAAATATGCCAAAATCTTTTCGATTTCAAACCAGTAAGCCTTAATCCTAAATTTGAACATTTGTATATATTTCAAACTCTTGAATGTAAGACTAATATAGAGAATCAAATATTCTTAGCTTAGCTTATTCTTGAAGTTGTGTTTCTGCTATATTCTAGAAAAATGTTTCTGAGTTGAATTGCCTGTTGATTTAAACTTAAAGATATCGGAGGTGGCTAGAAGTGTGGGTGCTGTATCTGAATTTACAGGCAGTGGTGGAGCTATTATAGCATTTTGTCTTGAAGGTACTGACTCGATGAAGCACCTTTAAGATGGTTGCTGTAAGTCTAATTTAATTCTGTAGCCTTACATTGTTCATTTTATTAGATTGGCTTTGTACATTATATTTTCATCGAAAACACATATTTTGCTTCGATAGTTTAGTTGCAACTCATGGTATATTATACTAAATATGAGTATTGATTAAAGTGTGGTATCTTTTGTTTTATAACCTAACGACCAAGGGTGATCCCTTTCTCTGTTTCACCTGTTACTATTGATCTTGTTTGGGTTACATAATTTACATTAACTTGGATGGTTTTTATCTGAATTTCTGAACTTATTTATGAAGTAATCATTACTAGAAGTATATTCTCGGTTATATGTAGATATAGTCAATCCAATCTTTCACAAATTTCAGTAAACAATGACAATAAACAATAGTATTTAACTATATCATACCAAAACTAAATGATCTGATTTTTATATATGAAATCTTGTGCTTATCAATATTTTTCGATGCTATACATAGCTATGGTCTCTGGAAAATAATATATGTTATAAACTCATCTAACAGTATGAGTTGATTGTATCACAACATTGCCTTTTGTTGTTGTTTGAGGATGTTGGATTACATCAAACAATGGTCCTATGTGACCTTTGCAGCATGAAGAAGGAAATGTTGTTGGTTGCCGAAAAATGCGTTCAAATGTTAACAAAAGCTTACAGGGGTAACTACGAAAATTTCATGGTTAGCTAATTAATTCGAATAACTAATTAGCTAATCCATTCACTCTAGATGTGCATCTTGACATATTTTATGTAGTGTTATTGTTCTTCAATTCTTCTCATAATGTTGTGTTGGAGAAAACATTTTAGATGATCAAGTCTAAGAGAATAAAAACTCAATGCTGCGAGAAAAAACCGAATCGTGATTGTAGTGAGACGAAACAAATAGAGATAAACACTAGAACAGACAGCCACATATCTATGCAATGCCAAAAATAAATAACACCGGTATTTATAGTGGTTTCACTACCTCGAGGCAGTGACGTCCACTTAGGGAGAAGAGATTTTATCAATCACTGAAAGATTAGAGTTACAAGATTGATTCATTTTTAAAGGCTATACATAAGAAGAATTTATAATACAGACAAAATTCTGCAGAATTTCAGCTCTCTATGATGGCTCCATTGTTGTTCAAAAGCCCCACTATTTATAGAATGAAGATATAAGGAGGGTAGCTGCTATATAGCAGCACTGAGGTTTGGTTCGGCAAACACCAAAATCTGGCTCGGCGCACATTTTGTTCAGCATCACTTTGGTTCGGTCAACTTGGTTCGATGTGCATATGGTTTGCCATTTGCATCTGGTCTGGCACTCAATGTCCGAACAAAGAAAAATTGGACCGGCATGCCCAAATACCGAACGAGAGATATTTTGTTCGGCATCACATGGAGCAGCGTCTTCTGGTTTGGCATGTTTGATCCGGCAAATAGCACACATGGTTTGATCTGGTATGAGTTGGACCGGTATGCTCCAACACTGAGCCAAATATTTGATTCGGCCTTCAACGCCTCAAATCTGGACCGATATGCTTTTGGTTTGTTGCATACAATCTGGACCGGCATTCTCAAACCTCCGAATGAAAATTCCATGCCCAAACCTTCCAACCAACATCCTCCACCACCGAACTAAATATCTGGTCCGGTCCCCTCTCTATCACCACCGCTCCAAGCTCCAACTAGAGCGGTAGCAGTAGCTACCACCGAACGAGATCTCTCGTCGGTCTTTCCATTTCACCGAACAATCTTTAGTCCTCCGCGATTTCACTTCTGTAACTAGGGCTTTAGCAACTCCTCCATCGATGCCGGTCCATGAAGCCATAGCTCCGCTGCTTCAACGCCGTTGAGCTCCAGCATCTCGAAATTTGGTATCAAATTCAACATGTCGTTCTTCACTTGTCTAATTTGGTGTGACTAGGCTTGATAAAATAGTTTTCTTTGCTATAGTTTACTACATGATTAACCTTTTTTTTTTTTATGAAAACAAAACTAGTTTTTCAAGTATTGTATTGAAGGCAAACTTTTGAAACCACTTTACAACATCTCCAGGTTATTAGAATATCTAACAGTGTATACATCTCATTTTTTTGTCAACTTCTCTAAATCTTTTATTATGTGTTGTTACTTCTCATGAATAATTGAAGTTGATGCCCACATATGTAATTCACTCACTTAAATTTCATATTTTTAAATTGCACGCTCACACATATATGTCTGCATTGTATAAACTATATATGAATTAATTATATTATATATGAATTATGCTACGTGCATTACCTTTGAGTTGATATAAATAATAAAATTATAATATCTTGATAAATTTGTTAAACCATAACATGTAAATGTATTATAGAAATGATATGAATTGATATATAATAAATTATTATATATATATATATATATATAATATAATAAATAAGTATAAGAATAAGTATAAATTACATTACTACCCAAAAACAAGCTTTCCAACTTTGGGTAACAGTACAACAGGAAAATATAAAGCCAAGGGACAGATCAATGAAAATAAAATGAAAAATATTTTATGACCTACGCACTAAAGGATCTCAAAATGCGAGCCCTACACAAGCCGAATTTTGAAACGATTCGATGTAACTCGATGGAAAACATACTCGCTCTCTCTTTTATTTTGAAGGTGGTTAGTGACGGTAAACTCAGATGAAACTCCCTCCCCCTTCTTATTGATGATATTGATAATAATTTTGAGTTCTCACTCTCGATTCAGTTTCTAATCTTTACTACAGTTGCGTGTTAGAGAGCTGTATTCAAAGTCAAAGGCAACTTTAAATCTTTTGGAGAATCTTGCCTTTGGACTCACTTATTGTGATGAATTAATAGAGCCTTAGATGTCGCCATCAAAATCGTTGTCAATCATTTGGAGAGCTCCTAGGAGTACGCATGATTCAACAACCATAATAGGTTGATTCATGAAAGGCCGATCTTGACTTCACGGTGAGTGTTGATTTATATTTCTGGTCAAGTGTCACAGTAGTGATTAAGTCAGATATCGCTACAAGGCACGTCGATGACGCTTTCCATAAGACGTTATTTGCCATCATCACTCGTTTAAAGAAACAAATGGATGCTGTGAGTTAAGACAAATTGTTTTCCAAGATACAATGAAGTCGAGATGATTATTCACTTTATGCGATTGCGATAGCACTGTCAAAATCGATGCAAACTATCTTCTGAATTGACTACAGTGACAAGAGTATCAAATTTGTGATATATAGTATCACAAACTCGAAATATTTTTAAAAGAAACAATGGAGGAGAAGAGAATGAGAAAATTGGATTCATAACGCTTTGTGGACGTTTCTATCTCAGGAAGAAGAAGTGATTCTAAAACAGTTTTAGACGTTGCAAATTTCAAGGAGAAGAAGATTAAAGCTGAAACAATTTTCAGGTTTTGCTATTTATAATCGAGAAGAGTTGTCTTTTCATTTGTAACAGTCGCATCTTCTGCCAAACGACGCTTCCTTTCGTTTGAATCCAAAAGTCTCGTCTTGCTATTTCAACAGTCGCGTTTTCCACCATTTTTGTCCATTCAAATTCCGATTCTGAGCGTTGTTAGCAAGTTCAAAACTGGTCTGTTGTAACTAAAATATTTCTGTCTAAAAATATAATTTGGACCTAAACCCAACCCAAACCCGACCCTGCCCGACCAATCGATCGACCAACGAGCGGCGACGCATGTGTATAGTGGTTATGCATGATTTCTCTCCTCACAATTGAGCAAACATTCAGGTGTCCAAAATGCCCAACCATCCCTTGAGGAACCTATATTTAAATAGATATAGTTCCTACTATACTAAGATGTTGGAATATTCCCAATATCTTTTTCCTATTTTAAGACATACTTACTCATACAGAATATTTCATAGAAATTTACAATTACAATCCTCCATCAATTTTTTATAAAATTTTTCTTGCCATATGTTGTAGGAAAACTTGTTGTAATGATCGGACTTTTCGATTCTCGAATGTCGGCACTAATACATCCAACGGTTTTCGTGTGCTGAACACCTAAGTGCCGGAAAGACAGAAAGTTAGGGTAAAATAGAAGAAAAAGAACAAGAAAAGAAGAACACAATATCAGAATTTCACAACGGAACGATAATATATAATATCAAAGGAACAATATCAAGGGTTACTCTGAATACAAAGATATCAGAGTTACCAAAACCTAGGTACTTTCATCAGCTTGGGCAATTATAACTTCCTATTCTCACAATGTTGATATATTCAATACTGAAATGCGGCGAAAATAAAAAAACTACGATAACTAATCATCCAACACTTCTTCATTAGCTCCAAAATGTCCATAGCTAAATCTGAAAACATACACGGGGCTGACCCGAGTATTAAGAAAATAACACCTGGATCATTCTAGTAAACTAGCGAGAGAAACACAAGAAATATTGGTGACAAGTAACAGTAAACACTGAGACCGTACGGATTCCCGTAACGGTTTTTTCCTTGAAGAAACCAACCATTCAGTAGGTTTAACATATGATGATATGATAGATAATGTATAGAGTGTAGCACATTAATCATATCAAATAGCTGCTGTGTGAACGCCACAACAATAATATGTATACAATCAATACCGTTAAGGCACGTTCGCATAGGTGTAATGATTTCCGTGGAGCTCTTCTCAGCTCTAGCCGAATCCGAACTCCACGACACTGATTAGAAACTTCCTTTGAGCATCGTATAACTCTAGATAGGAAATACTCTAAGGCAAACATAACTGGCCTAATGAAGA
Organism: Allium cepa; assembly: GCA_030765085.1. Classification (NCBI taxonomy): domain Eukaryota; kingdom Viridiplantae; phylum Streptophyta; class Magnoliopsida; order Asparagales; family Amaryllidaceae; genus Allium; species Allium cepa. The sequence goes on from CM060937.1 coordinate 381,117,622, forward strand.
ACTGCATGGCACCAAGTATTAACAACCCTCGTGCGCAACATATCGATAAGCATGCTCTAAATATGAAGTTGATATACCCTCATGGGTAAGCTAAACACGAGATTACGTACCTTACTTTGATTTTAGACATTTCCGATGTCGAGGCTACGTTCGGCATCTTTCACACGAGTCTTTATCACTCGGTCAACATATGAATCCCCAATTGGATTCTTTCATCTCGAACAGATGACGAATCACTACATGGATTCGACCATCTTGAACAGATACCGAACCTCCAAATAGGTTCCCCTCATAAGTCCTCGGACGAATGCTAATGTCGTCATCTCTCTTGGAATACTCCTCAAGATAGACAGTCCTTCACATAGCATCGTTCAAAATGTTAACGCTGACCTTTCCCTAGGACTTAACTTAGGAGAGACAGTTCAACCTCATAATATTCCGCCTCATAACCGCTTTCAGAACATAGATCGCATGTAACAGCCCAAATTTAACAAGTATTTTTCATTTTATTTTTAGAACTTTGGGATTTATTATATAAAATTTAAATTTATCAAATCATTGCCCAAATTTTTAAATAAAAGATAAGATTTCTAAAATTTTGCCTTCTGTTAAAGATTAACTCTAACTGGAATTTTTATCTTTTAAACTCTAATTTTCAATTCTTTTATTATATTTTTAACAAGCATTCTATAACTTCACTTTTGTCCTTTTCAAAATTTGGTTATATACCTTTAATATAAGTAATTTATATTGGGTGAAAGAAATATAATTTTACGCATATACATTAGTTCTTAATAAATGGTACATAAATCAAAGGTCAACTAAGTAATAAAAAAATTTATGGGGTAAATAATCTATTTAATTACACCTTTAAGTTGTATGTTTATATCCATTTTGATAAAATTTGGTTGACATAAATGATACGTATTTATATTAAATATTCTTAAAACGTATAAAAATTTAAGCGTTATTTTTGTTATAAATATGAGCGTAACTTTTGAGTTGGTTATTGCGTCTATAGTGCGCATTCCAAAAATACATACCTTAACTGAAAATGGTTAAATAAATCAGTAAACGTGCATTTTCGAGTAGGAGGGAAGCATATCCGTTTCAATTTTTCCTTTGACCGTGACTGGACATTTACCTTTTTAAAGATATCCCACTTCCCTTTTTGCTACAACTATTTTTATTTAGTATAAAATCTTTGAATAAAGTAACGTTCAAATCTAATATTATTGTCGTTTTCTCCGATATCAACGCTAGTTTCTTCTCATTATTAAGCACGTTCGCAAATTGTTCAAATTCCATGATCGTTCACATTTTATTCTTTCCATGGTTACCTAAAAATCAACGCAATATATAATCTTTAATATTTACACATTCGCACAAATTATTCTTTTGGTCAATTTTCCATTTCCGTTTTGAAGCAAACTGATTGCTTTCCGTTTTATGTTCTCCTTAATTACGAAACCCATTGCATAATTCCATCACACAACAGATTTCCTACCTATTGCTTATAATAGGAATAGAACCAAGTGGTCGTGTATAACAAGGAATAAATCTGTGCTCAATCAACTCATGGCCCTTTTTAAAATATTTATATTCTTCTTGCCCAAAACTTTATTTTTTGCCTAAATCAACACATAACTCATTGATAAATACCTGTCACGAACACTTTTTCTTTACCTCATCTTTTGGACTTCGTCTCCTAGCTTGTGTGGAGCTTCAGGTAATGGCAGTTATTTTCTTTCTTCTTCCTTTTATTTTATTTTTCTTTCTCTTTGTATTCTTTTACTTCACTCGGCTGCTCCACCTGAAGCTTTGAAATTCCATTTTCATTCTCCACTTTTTGCAAACTTTATGTCTAACAGTATCTTACTGTGTGAACCCGCGTGCATATTAAAAAAAGGAAATCAATTTGCATAAGCACGGTGAAAATGTAAGTGGGTTATAGGCTGGATTTCGTAAATTTTCAACGTGAATACGTTGCATGTGAATAGGATATAGGCATGAGCCACCTAAGTTTGGCTTATTGTTTTTTTTTCTATCACGTTATAATATTTGGTTTTAATTTAAGAAAGAAAAATAATAATAACGTGCATAAATGGCCGAGAATAGTAGTTGCGTGTTCAAAATTTTAAACCAAAGTTTCATCACCTTTTGCATTATTGGAAAAAATAAGTGTGCGTGCACCACTTTTTGATCACAGACTTTATAACTAAGTTTCCCACTATTCACTCTTTAGCATTCATATAATTCAAATAGAAATTTGGGCCGAGCTTTCAGAATGGGGTCAAGTCTTGGGTGGAGTGGTCGAGAAATTGTGGCAATCATCCTTTTATTTTAATCTCGTTCCAGTTGTTATTTAAAATTCTGATGATTTTGAATTTCGTGTAATTAGTTATTCGTTTATCTTGTTCAAGATTTGAACCGGACTGGCTCATCTTCCAATCATTGATCGTGCCTTCTGTACGCTGTTCTGTTGTGGTTACCGTAGTTTCGAATCAAAATCTTCAGCTTCGTAAAGATGAGTTTTCTCACCTTACAAACGTACTTATATATATCTGTAAATTGATAACAAGTATGATTGTAGAATAATTATTATTTTTATTTGACCATGATATAAATTGATGATGTAAAAAAAAATCCCGTTATTAAACGTATACATCATCAGTTATATTATATACTGTTTATTTATGATGTTACACTATTTAGTTATTATTTATAGTTAATCACACTACAAGTTCCCTGTAGAATAGAAATCGTCACAGGCTGAAGTGATAGGCCTGAACGATATTTATTTATTCATTTATTTATTTAGTTTATTTCATTCTTGGGATTGCGGGTTCGAAATGATGATTCCCGGATTTATTTTGTAAATTACGGATTGAAATGACATATTATCCGTATCACTTGACCTATGTTAGAAAATAATATACAGACCCGTGGTTATATATATATATATATATATATATATATATTTTCTGGAAATATTAAATATTTTTTTAAAAATTAAAATACTTTGTTTGAAAGTGGATTAAAATGATTATTATAAGTATAGTGATATTTTACAAGATAAATATGTAAAGAAATGAATGTTAAAATTTAAAGTATAAATTTATCTTGTAAATTTTGATTGTAAAATAAACAGAATTTAAGTTAAGAAAATATAGGAAAATTTGGTATAACTTGAATATAAAGCGAATTAATTAAGGTTACGTTTTCTATGAAAAAATAGGCAAACTTGGAAAAATATGGAAGTTAAAATATAACTTGATTTAAAATTTGGAAGTTGGTTTTAAAAAATAAAGGCAGGCTCAGAAATAAATTGGAAATTTAGTTTATTTTTGAAACGGTAATGAAACTAAATTGTTAATAAAAAATCTTAGAAATTTTTTCACTTGAAAGAAAGTATAAAGAAGTTAGATATATATTTGTAAATTTTACTTTATAAAAATCATAAAATATTGAGAAATTTAAACGACTATTTAAAGGTGGAAATTTGATTTTATAAGTAAATTTGTTTAAATAGAGGTTTAAATTTTGTTGAAATTATATTGAAGTCTAAAATTTAATTTACTCAAATTGTTGTAAGGATATTTCCACATTTAGAAAAGTGTTGAATGATGGTGCAGATAAACTAAGGCTAAACCCTTGAAATTTATATTGGCTTGAAAGAATAATAACTTCACCTTTAAACAGTTTAAAATAAAGTATTTTGATTGAAATATAAACTATTTTTAAAGGTTTATAACCACGGGTAATAATAACGTTGGTTGTTAAGGAGACCGGGATCGGATATGGGCATACTCTCTGTCGATACCGAAAACCACCATGACAACCGTGTACGCGGTGAAGATTCCAGAATGAAGTAGGATGGTGGTGACATTTCCTTTGAGGTAAATACGTGGACCCGACTCCCGTGAGTTGGCATAAGGTGGCTAAAACAGGAGCGATCGACGGACTAATGAGGTAGCACCTTTAATCGAACACACTTCTTCGTATGTCATTCTATTACATTGTGATTGTTTGGTGCGCACCTTTGATTTGGAAGTGTTGTTCGAGGTGGGCGGTAGTAGCAGCTACGCGTTTCCATCGGTCCGGAAGCGTAATTGGTATATCTACCCTGGCATTGCCTAGTTGTGCCGTGTCACCTACCATAGCGAGCCTTATACGATTTTATTTTTTGTACCATACCTTTGGAGTGCCATCTGACGACGCCCAGTACGGGGGAGATTACGGTACTGTATAGACTATGAGAATATATTATGTGTTAAGGGCTATATGGGTAACCCCTTAACGCTATTTAAAAGTAAGTTTATTTTACTAATAGACACTATTATAATAGCGAAATATTACTACATAGTAAATAGTTTAACGGATCCTTAGAGGACGGGCAGTCCCAAGCATCCTTTAAGTTACTTGTACTTTATTACAGTTCACTTGAATTAGCTTACACTGTATAAGTATGTATGTCCTGACTCGAGTGTTATGTTTTATTTTACGCTCGGGTCAGTCTGAGTTTTAGTTCAGACTTCACTTCCGGGGCTAGGACTTCAGCAGATCATCTCTTTTCAAGCTTCCGTCAAGTTTTTGTTCAGTTCTTATTTTAGCCTTTGTAATCAAGACATTTTTGATTGAGAGTTTCTGTGGAGATTTCAAAGTATATTTAGTTTCAAGACTTTGTACTTTATATGTATTTTGAGACTATTGATAGTGGCTTCATGAACCACTAAGTTATTTTTAAATTCCGCCATGAGTATTCTGATTTCTGTGTTTGTGATTATGTGATTTGATTTCATTTGCTCCTACTTTATTTACAATCTATTGTTTTGAACTATTCAAGCTTGACATATTTTAACTTATTGTCGAATTTGAATAGTGCAAAATAGTGGGTCGTTACAGTTGGTATCAGAGCTTAGGTTTAACCATAACCTGAGGAGCAAAACTCATTAGAGATAGGGTAGAAATACCCTAGAATGAGTGAAGTCAAATCATAGAATCCTTTTTTTGTGAGAACGTATTTTAAAGTATAAAATGATTTTTAAAGGGTTTTTCAAAGAAATATTTTGATATAAAACTTTCCTGTTTTGAAAATTTAAATTTTCCAACTACTTTCGCTTTTCTCCATCTTATATAATTAGGTCCTTCGTTAAATGCCTGTTCTAGTTAAACTTTATCCGTCTAATATAGATTCTCCTCTATTTTCCTCTGGCCTTAAATTCATTCTTGATTCTCAGGATGAATCGAGGAACGAGCTGCTGCCCCAGCTCCTCCACCCGCTGCCCCAGTTAGATTTACTAAGCTGTGCAAAGATTATACCGAGCTTGGTGGTACCAAGTTCACGGGGTCTGAAACCATAATAGAAGCTCAATAGTGGTTGAGAGACTTGGAGAGAATCTTCTCCTGTCTCGAAATCACTAATGCCCAGCAGCGGCAATTGGCGGCCTGGCAGATGAAAGGAGCCGCTTTAAATTGGTGGTTGTCAGTTATTGCTCACACCAATGAGGCTGACATCACCTGGGAGTAATTTAGGTATCTTCTTCGGTTGATCAAATTTAGGTTAAATTCCTCCATTTATTGAAACCTGTCTTATATCTCTTATCGTGCTTTAGGGAGGCTTTCCTTGTCAAATGGATGCCCGAAGCGGGTAAGTCTCAGCTATATCGAGACTTTATGGATTTGAAGCAGGGCGATATGTCCATTTACGAGTATGAGAGAAAATTTAATGAGCTTTCGCAGTGTGGCCTAAATCTGATAGACACCACGCTGAAGAAGAACGAGAAATTTATCGCCGGCGCACGTCCCGAGCACTACGATCGTCTTATTACGCACGTGCATGGTACGTTTACCGCTCTGATGGACATGGCTATCCGGTATGAGAACCCTACCTCTAGGGCTCCTTCAGCTGCCCAGTCTACACCATATCGGTCTTCTGGAAATTCTAAGAAAAGGAAGTCCAACTTCTACCGGCATAAGAAGAATAGGACTCTAGGGCTTGGATCATCGTCTTCGTCATCCCAGAGGCAGCCTGTGGATCTATCTACCATTACTTGCTACCGATGCGACCAGAAAGGACACTACGCTAATGGTTGTCCTACCTTGGGTGCTGCGATTCCACCTCTCGCTCAGTCGGCTGGCGAGACCTTTGCTACATTTTCCTTCAGCCGGGACATTTCAAGAGAGACTGCCCTATTCAAAAGAAGGGCAATGCATCAGGGATTTTCGCTGTTACTTCTGCGTCCTCTCCAGCCCCACAGCCAGCACCTGCTCCCGCTCCTACCGATTCTCAAGGTACACTTCAGGGTTCTATTACTTTGTTTAAATCTCCTGTTCGTGTTTTATTCGATACCGGAGCTTCCCATAGCTTCATCTCGTCGAATCTCTGTAATAAATTTGAGCATCTCCTTTCTCATGAGTTTTCTTCCATACCTTTATGTGTTTCAAACCCCATCAGTGGTCCTGCGAACCTTAGTAAGGTTTGTAGGGATGTGAAACTCTTCCTCGGTAATTATCGATTCACTGGTGACTTTTATGTTCTGGGTTTTGACGCTTTCGATCTTCTACTTGGAGGAGACTGGTTGGATAGGCATGATGCCCACATTTCTTGTAGTTCCCGTACTGTCTCTCTGGTTGGTGATAAGGGTGATTCTTTAGTGATTCAGTGTAGCTTGCCTCAAGAATTCGCTGGTAGCTTCATTTATTCTCTCGATACTTTCCATGGTGATATTGAGTCCACTCCTGTGGTTAGATTATTTCCCAATGTATTTGGTGAAGTCACTTCTCTACCTCCGAAGCGGGAAATTGACTTCCGGATCGATCTCATTCCTGGAGCACGACCTGTAGTTCTTCCACCTAGAAGGATGGCACCCCGGGAGAAGATCGAATTAAGGAATCAAATTCAAGACTTGTCCTCTAAAGGTCTGATCAGACCTAGCTTCTTGGAATGGGGAGCAGCCGTAGTTTTTGTTACAAAATCTGATGGTTCTCTCCGGATGTGTGTTGATTATAGGGAGCAAAACAAGCTCACTTCGAAAAACAGATGTCCTATGACCCGCGTCAATGATATGTTCGATCAACTCTATGGAGCGACTGTTTTCTCTCAGCTTGATTTAGCCACAGGTTTCCACCAGCTTAGATTTGCCGAGGAGAGCATTCCCAAAATTGCTTTCCGTACTGAGAACGGGTTCTTTGAATGGCTTGTTATGCCTTTTGGCCTGACCAACGCTCCTGCTTTCTTCGTCGACTTGATGAATCGGGTCTTTCGTGATGTGCTCAATAAATTTGTTCTAGTTTTTATTGACGATATCCTTGTGTTCTCCAAGTCTGAGGAAGAGAATAAATCCCACTTGAGCTTTGTGTTGGGGACCCTTAGGAGTCACCAATTAAAAGCCAAATTCTTAAAATGCCATTTCTGGGAAGAGGAAGTCTGATTCCTCGGACATATTGTCTCTAGTGAAGGAGTTTCTGTTGATCCAGTCAAGATTGCTGCGATCAATGTAAGTTTTCCCTTCTCTATCTTCTAAATTTAATCACTCTACCTTTTCTGGAGTCCTTATCTCTCCCTATTCTGTACAGGATTGGGAAGAACCTAAGACTCCAACTGATATTCGTAGTTTTCCGGGCCTTGCCGGTTACTATCGGAGGTTCATTGAGAACTTTGCTCGGATTTCTGCACCTCGGACTGCTCTGAATCGAAAGAATACTAACTTTATATGGAGCGATAAGTGTAAGGCAGCATTCCAAGAGTTGAAGGACAAGCTTCCCTCCGCACCAGTGCTTACCATTCCAAATGGAAATGAGAGATTAATGGTACTCACCGTTGCGCGTCGAGAGGGTTTGAGAGCAGTATTAATGCAAGATGGAAAGGTGATTGCCTATGCTAGCCATCAGTTGAAGATTCACGAAGCTAATTATGCTGCTCATGATTTAGAATTGCTGGCTGTTGTCTTTGTGTTGAAGCTTTGGAGACATCATCTCTTGGGGGCTAAGTTTGATCTCTTCACCGATGATCAGTCTTTGAAATATATCTTCACCCAGAAGGATTTGAATCAGAGACAAGTTCGGTGGCTCGAGTTTCTTGCTTCTTACGATCTTGACATAAACTATACTCCTGGGAAGGCTAATCTAGTGGCGGATGCGTTGAGTAGGAAGAAATCTTTGTTGTGCCAGCTTATTGTTTCTTCTCCTCTTGTGGATCGTATTAAGGCTAAGCAGGATGAAGACGAGATGCTTAGGCAAATGAAGGGAAGTGTTCGCAATAGGGTTGGTGTTAGTAGTCTTGATGGTAGTGGAGCTCAGATTGATGATAAAGGGATCTTAAGGATTAATAATCGAATTTTTGTCTCGAATGTTGATGGTTTGAGGCAAGAGTTACTTCGAGAACATCATCAATCCCGACTTTCCATTCATCCTGGCGTAGCAAAGATGTATCAGGATTTAAAGAAACTTTATTAGTGGAAGGGTATGAAGCGCGATGTCTCTATCTTTGTTAGTAGGTGTGCGACTTGTCAACAAGTCAAGGCGGATCATCAGAAGACACCGGGTTTATTGCAGCCTCTAAAGATTCCCAACTGGAAATGGGAGCAAGTTCCTATGGATTTCATCGATGGTTTACCGAGATCTAAGAGGGGAATTGAGAGCATCTGGGTTATCGTGGATAGACTGACCAAGTCCGCTCATTTTATTCCGATCAAGGCTACTTGTACGGCTTCGAGCTTATCTGAGATTTATATGAGTGAGATTGTTCGCCACCATGGTGTTCCCCTTAGCATAGTTTGTGATCGAGACCCTATCTTCACCAGCAAATTTTGGAAAGCTTTCCAGGAATCCTTGGGTACTCGTTTGAATCTGAGCACTGCTTACCACCCACAGACTGACGGTCAAATAGAAAGGGTGAATCAGATTCTAGAGGATCTTTTTCGTGCCTGTATTTTGGATTATGGAGGATCTTGGGAAGATCATCTCCATCTTGTGGAATTCACCTATAACAATAGTTATCAGGTATAAATTCCAATCCTTTATTCTTATCTTAATTCCATGTCTATCTCATTCTATCTTTTTTAGGCTAGTCTTAAGATGTCCCCGTTTGCTGCTCTTTACGAGCGACCCTGTAGATCTCCATCCTGCTGGATTGAATCCGGTAACCGCTTAGTTCTTGGTCCCGATATGATTCTAGAAGCTTCGGAGAAAGTCGAGGAGATTAAGAGAAGGTTAAGGATTGCTCAGGATAGGCAGAAGAAGTACGCGGATCGTCGTAGAAGAAGCTTGGAGTTCGCAGTCGGAGATTTGGTTTTTCTTAAGGTCTCTCCCTTAAGAAGTGTGGTTCGGTTTGGGCGTAGAGGGAAGCTTGCTCCTAGGTTCATCGGTCCATTCCGCATCTTGAAAAGGATTGGGGCTCTTGCTTATCGATTGAAGTTGCCCGAGAAATTCGCTGGAATACACAATGTATTCCATGTATCCCACCTTCGTCGCTGTCTACATGGTCCATCTCCCATTATCCAGCCTTCCGCTCTTGATAATTTGTACACCGAGGCTGACTTAACTATTGAAAGGAAGCCGCTTCGTATCGTCGATCGAGATACGAAACAGCTAAGAAGAAAGTCTATCCACCTGGTCAAATTGCAATGGAGCACTGATGAATGGGATTACACCTGGGAGACGGAGGAGAGCATTCGTGCTTCGAATCTAGAATTATTCGTTTAAGGTACTTTACCCTTTCATTTTATCTTCCTTTGCTTTCCTTCCTTCGTTCCTTTTCGAGGACGAAAAGTTCTGAGTGAGGGAGAGTGTAATAGCCCAAATTTAACAAGTATTTTTCATTTTATTTTTAGAACTTTGGGATTTATTATATAAAAATTTAAATTTTAAATTTATCAAATCATTGCCCAAATTTTTAAATAAAAGATAAGATTTCTAAAATTTTGCCTTTAGTTAAAGATTAACTCTAATTGGAATTTTTATCTTTTAAACTCTAATTTCCAATTCTTTTATTATATTTGTAACAAGCATTCTATAACTTCACTTTCGTCCTTTTCAAAATTTGGTTATATACCTTTAATATAAGTAATTTATATTGGGTGAAAGAAATATAATTTTGCACATATACATTAGTTCTTAATAAATGGTAAATAAAATAAAGGTCAATTAAGTAATAAAAAAAATTTATAGGGTAAATAATCTATTTAATTACACCTTTAAGTTGTATGTTTATATCCATTTTGATAAAATTTGGTTGACATAAATGATACGTATTTATATTAAATATTCTTAAAACGTATAAAAATTTAAGCGTTATTTTTGTTATAAATATGAGCGTAATTTTGAGTTGATTATTGCGTCTATAGTGCGCATTCCAAAAATATATAACTTAACTGAAAATGGTTAAATAGATCAGTAAATGTGCATTTTCGAGTAGGAGAGAAGCATATTCGTTTCAATTTTTCCTTTGACCGTGACTGTACATTTACCTTTTTAAAGATATCCCACTTCCCTTTTTTCTGCAACTATTTTATTTAGTATAAAATCTTTGAATAAAGTAACGTTCAAATCTAATATTATTGTCGTTTTCTCCGACATCAACGCTAGTTTCTTCTCATTATTAAGCACGTTCGCAAATTGTTCAAATTCCATAACCGTTCACATTTTATTCTTGCCATGGTTACTTAAAAATCAACGCAAGATATTCTCTTTAATATTTACACGTTCGCACAAATTTTTCTTTTGATCAATTTTCCATTTTCGTTTTGAAGCAAATTGATTGCTTTCCGTTTTATGTTCTCCTTAATTACGAAACCCATGACATGATTCCATCACACAACAGATTTCCTACCTATTGCTTATAATAGGAATAGAACCAAGTGGCTGTGTATAACAAGGAATAAATCTGTGCTCAATCAACTCATGGCCCTTTTTAAAATATTTATATTCTTCTTGCCCAAAACTTTATTTTTTGCCTAAATCAACGCATAGCTCATTGATAAATACCAGTCACGAACACTTTTTCTTTACCTCATCTTTTGGACTTCGTCTCCTAGCTTATGTGGAGCTTCAGGTAATGGCAGTTGTTTTCTTTCTTCTTCCTTTTATTTTATTTTTCTCTCTCTTTGTTTTCTTTTACTTCACTCGGCTGCTCCACCTGAAGCTTTGAAATTCCATTTTCATTCTCCACCTTTTGCAAACTTTATGCCTAACAGTATCTTACTGTGTGAACTCGCGTGCATATAAAAAATAATAATAAAAAAAAGGAAATCAATTTGCATAAGCATGGTGAAAATGTAGGTGGGTTATAGGCTGGATTTCGTAAATTTTCAACGTGAATACGTTGCATGTGAATAGGATATAGGCATGAGCCACCTAAGTTTAGCTTATTGTTTCTTTTTTTTCTCTCTAGCACATTATAATATTAGGTTTTAATTTAAGAAAGAAAAATAATAATAACGTGCATAAATGGCCGAGAATAGTAGTTGCGTGTTCAAAATTTTAAACCAAAGTTTCACCACCTTTTGCATTGTTGGAAAAAATAAGTGTGCGTGCACCACTTTTTGATCATAGACTTTATAACTAAGATTCCCACGGTTCACTCTTTAGCATTCATATAATTCAAATAGAAATTTGGGCCGAGCTTTGAGAATGGGGTCAAGACTTGGGTGGAGTGGTCGAGAAATTGTGGCAATCATCCTTTTATTTTAATCTCGTTCCAGTTATTATTAAAAATTTTGATCTTTTTGAATTTCGTGTAATTAGTTATTCGTTTATCTTGTTCAAGATCTGAATCGGATTGGCTCATCTTCCAATCATTGATCGTGCATTCTGTACGCTGTTCTATTGTGGTTACCGTAGTTTCGAATCAAAATCTTCAGCTTCGTAAAGGTGAGTTTTCACACCTTACAAACGTACTTATACATATCTGTAAATTGGTAACAAGTGTGATTGTAGAATAATTATTATTTTTATTTGACTGTGATATAAATTGATGATGTAAAAAAAAAATCCCGTTATTAAAACCTATACATCATCAGTTATATTATATACTGTTTATTTATATTGTTACACTATTTAGTTATTATTTATAGTTAATCACACTGCAAGTTCCCTGTAGAATAGAAATCGTCACATGCTAAAATGATAGGCCTGAACGATATTTGTTTATTCATTTAGTGTATTTTATTCTTGGGATTGCGGGTTCGAAATGATAGAACCCGGATTTATTTTGTAAATTACGGATTGAAATGATATATTATCCGTATCACTTGACCTAGGTTAGAAAATATTATACAGACCCGTGGTTATATATATATATTTTCTAGAAGTATTAAATATTTTTTTAAATTAAAATACTTTGTTTAAAAGTGGATTAAAATGATTATTATAAGTATTGTGATATTTTACAAGATAAATATGTAAATAAATGAATGTTAAAATTTAAAGTATAAATTTATCTTGTAAATTTTGATTGTAAAATAAACAGAATTTAAGTTAAGAAAATATAGGAAAATTTGGTATAACTTGAATATAAAGCGAATTAATTAAGGTTATGTTTTCTATGAAAAAATAGGCAAACTTGGAAAAATATGGAAGTTAAAATATAACTTGATTTAAAATTTGGAAGTTGGTTTTAAAAAATAAAGGCAGGCTCAGAAATAAATTGGAAATTTAGTTTATTTTTGAAACGGTAATGAAACTAAATTGTTAATAAAAAATCTTAGAAATTTTTTCACTTGAAAGAAAGTATAAAGAAGTTAGATATATATTTGTAAATTTTACTGTTTGCACAAAAAATGGGCAAACACCTCCAAGTCGTATGATTTAGTTGATTATATGTTGTTCTTAATGATTTGGGTAATTTATGCAAATATATAAAATAGGTGGACTAAACTGTAAAAGACACACAGATTTATAGTGGTTCGGCCAGAATGTGCCTACGTCCACTTTATATGTTATTCTCTTTTTCTGTTCAGATTACAAGTACAAAGTTTTGATTACAAGTATCTGAAAGTTGTTTGAAAGTTCTATCCGTGCTTGAGCTCTCAAACTTGTCTGCCATTTTTGTACCCCTACCCCTCTATTTATAGAGTGAGGCTGGGGGTAGGGGTCTTGTATGTATATAGTTGTTGGTGGGCCTGGGCTGATGTAATCTGGCCTGGCAGTGTTGGTTCGGTAATGGTAGAATGCCTCTGGTTCGGTAGTGAATGGCATGTGTGTTGGTCCGGCGGTGAGGGCGTAGCTTGGTCCGGTGGTGGATGGTTCGGGCCTTAGAGGTGAGTTGGTGTCTTGGTTCGGAGGTAGATGGTTCGGTGGTGAGTGGTTCGACTAGGCATGGAAATGGAGTTGGACCGGCAGTGCATGGAAATGGAGTTGGACCGGCAGTGCATGGAAATGGAGTTGGACCGGCAGTGCATGGAAATGGAGTTGGACCGGTAGCGCATGGAAATGGATTTGAACCGGTAGTGCATGGAAATACGCCCAACATTTGCCCCCCAAAGTGGGGCATATGCTTGCATATGGCGTGCTTTGTTTTAGGACATCCGGCTTGGACATCCTCATTCGGTCCCGAGTGTCGAAGTAGTTGGTCCGGTCATCTATATTCGCCTATAAGTATGGGCTTTATGCTTTCGTTATTCCTTACTATCTGGAACAGCCGAATTGAATTCTACTTCTACCGAATCAATCATACTCCCGAGCCAACCTTTACCGCCGGACCAGGTGAGGCTTTCTTCCATCGAGTAAGCTCCGTTCTTGAATGACCGAATGATACTCGGGGACCTTAAGTACCGAATGAGCTCAAACCTTTAATTACCGAATGATCTCAAATCTTGAATTACCGAATGTACTCAAATTTTGAATTACCGAATGAACCCAAATCTTGGGTTACCGAATGAACTCAAATCTTGGGTTACCGAATGAACTCAAATCTTGGGTTACCGAATGATACTCGAGGACCTTAAGTACCGAATGAACTCAAGCCATGAATTACCGAATGCGTTTGAGAAGTACGAGTGCCGAATGGACTTTAGTCTCGAACTACCGATCGGGCTTTTATGTTTTGAACTACAAATGAAATTCTAGACTTCATGCACTTGCTTGTTTACTTCCCTCATTCTAACGACGCACTTGTTGTGTTTGCAGATAAATGTCTCGTAAAGTCGAAACTCGATCAGATAAGAAGAAATCCATGGACAGAGAAGAGTCCTTTACAGTGCCCCCATCTCAGTCAGGATCGGGACGTCATGGACCTCCCCCGAGATCACTAGTAGATGGTTACGGCCCTCAGGAGCTCCTGAACTCGCCACCTGACTACTTTCCTAGCTCCCTTAAAGAGGAGCAACTTGATGTTATATCTCGTTCTTTCGGGATTGACAGAGCGCACATGGTGCTGCCAGGGAATGGAGTTATATTGTATGACCCCCCTGAAGGATATTTCGCTTATAGTAGGTACCATTGCATGTGTGGGGCCATTCCCCCGATCAATGCTTGGATAGTCAGCTTCATTACCTATTTGAAGGTGGCCCCTTTCCAGCTTCAGCCCAATTCTTATGCTATCTTGGTGAGTCTATTCATCATTGTCCAGAGAAAATATGGGCGTCCCCCTTCCAACCGGGAGATCCGGTATTTGTACAACTTAAGGGGCTATAAGAAGGGGTCTCCATACATCAGCTTGGAATCGGCTGTATCCTTCAAGCCGGTCCTGGACTTATATTCGAAGTTCAGCATGTTCAAGAAAGAATGGTTTTTCGTCAAGGAAGACTCTGTTTCTACCGTCGCTTCACCTCCAGCTTTAAGTTGAAGCTTATTTATAATTTCCGTTCTGACTGCAATGCTTCTCCTTATGTGTTTTTATTTCTTGCTAGCGACAGGTGGCTTTGCGGTCGTGGAGAACGATCACCTGGATCAGATGGCTGCGGAGATAGAAGCCATTTCGGAAAGGGAGAGGTCAGCTTCTTACCTGATCAGGAATGCTACTCTTCTGCAGCACAACTTGATTCTACCATGTCAGTCTGTGGTCAAGCAGAGAGACACAGCTAAGGAGAGGGCTGTCAAAGCTAAATGTGGGGCCACGACGAAGAGCAGTAAGATGAAACCCTTCTCGATACCTCCAGTCACCGGGGGGAAGAAGCTCAAGAAATCCGATGGACCCTCCCCTAGCACCTGTCCAGATGTTCCGAAGGAGGAAAATGTAGAGGAGGAAAGAGGCGAGGAGGAGAGCGGAGGTGATGGAGAAGGTGATGGTGGTGATGGTGGCGAAGGACAGAGCGGTGATGGCGCCGGGGCTTTGTCTTCTGGGCAAGCAGGGGAGATCCAAGAGTGGACAGATGATGCTTTCCGCCAGGCTTTTGAGGGGTTGGAGGAAGGATCGGCCTTGGTGGAGAAGCCAAAGAAAACTGATAAGGCCGGGACTGGTGCCGATCCATCTTCTAAGATCATTTCAACTAGGGAAACTCCGGCGATTCAAGGTGAATTTTTGACTCCTCTTTTAACTCCACATGTTTCTTGGATTATAGTGCCATGCATGCTTGTAACACTTGGTTTTTATTCTAGGAACGGGTAAGGTGGCCAAGACATCAGACATTCGGCACCGTCTCGAACAATTCAAACTCCTCAAAGCTTCCGCTAAACCAAAGCCTCCGACCAACCGTTCCGAGGACGTAGTCGGCTATCATCCTCTTCTCGGAGTTATTGAAGAGGATATTCAAAAGAAAAAGAGGAGTCGCTCCTTATTCGAACCTTCACCTGGCCCTCAGCCCCCAACCCAGCCTATTCATGATATCACGGGGGAGGATACTGAGTTCATACCCTCTCCACATCCGTCTGAGAATCCTACTGTTACTCAGATTGATCGTCCCGGCTTGGCTCGTAATCCATTTGCGGGTCATCCAGATCTGGATCCGGGATCTCATGATATTTCCTTTGACGAGGTTACCGGTGAGCACCTTCTCCCTCGCAATCCTATGGTAAGGGTGCTTGATGAGGCCAAGTCTCTGGACCTTGATTTGCTTACTACTCGGATTGTAACTATGGGGGATGAAGCTAAGGAAAATATCGACTGGGCTGCTGAGGAGACTAGGAAGTTGACGGGGCATCATGCCCGACTGGTCAAGGCCGGGGAGGAAATTGGGAGTGCCAACATAAGATTGCAGTTAGTGGTTGCCGACCAGGCCAAGAAACTCACCGATCAGGCCATCCAGATCTCTCAGCACGAGGCTGCCTCCATACGGCTAAAGAAAACCATGGAAGAGGCTAGCAGAGCCGAGCTGCGGAAAATGGAGGCCGTCTGCAAGGAACGGATCGATATGGCCATTGCAACGGTGGACGAGGTTCGGAAAGCGGATCTCGAGCGGGTAGCGGAGTTATCTGGGAAGCTTGAAGCCGCGGAGCTTGCTCAAGCCAAGCTGAAGGAGGAGATGGAGGCGATGAGGAAATCCCTTCAGGCTGACCGCTCGCGATACCGATCGGAGAGGGATGCTGCCGTTGCAAAGCTGTTGGCTTCTGAGGTCCGAATGAGGGAGTTTGAGGAGAACGAGGGGATGATGGATGAGATGCTCCAGGATATGTATTTCCGTACTTGGAAGCAGAGCAACTTATCCTGGATGGATGATTATCCCCGGATCATGGCCAGGATTTATCTCCGGGCTCTGGAGGAGGCCAAGGCTGATGCGGATAAGGAGGGTGGCATGGCCTTCAGAATGGATGTGGTTACGGCCCAATTCACTAAGGAGGAGAAAGTGGCGGTGAAGGAGGGCATGCGGCTGCTTGCTGCTGAGGAGGTAGGTGTGCAGTTGGGGGATGATGATCAAGGAACAGATGCTGGTAATCTTCCCTTTTAGCCTTTTCATAGCTTGGTTGCTTATTGTTTATTCAATGAATTCTTCTCCTGGATTGGACAAGCGGGACCTCTGAAGCGCCAACTATCTCTGGTCAGCATGCTGGGAGCTCCGATTCGGCGGTTAAGTAGACCTCGGAGGGCCAGCAGGATAGAGGCGAAGCCTCGATGCAGTAGGCTCCTTGGCTTAATCTAGACATTTTTCAGCTTACTTGACATTGCTGTCTGTGTTAGTCTTAAAACATTAATGTAAGTTTCATACTGTAATTATGTAACGAACAACTTGATTTTTGGTATGTAACTTTATAACATAAGCTGATTTTGTCATGTTTGAATGCTGTCGTTATTTTGATGTGGTGCATAAAATATAGCTGTGCATGTGTTAGTGATTCAATTGTGTTTAACTCTAAGTTCTTGCTTAAAATATAATTTCATGTCTTGCAATGTTAGTGTGATGTGCGAATAAATTATAGTTACATATTTATGTACAAGAGAAGAAAGTACCGCCCTTCAAGTTTTAGCTGTAGACGGTAGCTTTGAATGCCTTGTGTAATCGAATATGGAATGCAGCTGAATGACCTACCATCCAGCTGTGAGTTCTTATTCCCATTAGCGAGTGTCTCCTATTCTGTTTCCTGTACTTTAGTGATCGTTATAGAGGATATGAGGAAAGTTTTTATAAATAAAATGGAAATATAAGAAATAGTAAAACTTCCAATCACGGAAGGCCTTCGACGCGCTTAAGTTCGTGGCAAACGGGCTTTGTAGTCACTTTCCCTAGCTGTGGATCTTGGAGATATTTGTCACCCATCTTACGCCTCCACGGGGAGTTTTTCTTTTTTACCACAGCCGTACTTAAGACACATCGGAGCCGGGATCGCGCACGGTAACTACCCGGGCCATTATGGCCCGTAATCGTGGGTATTATTCGATTTACCGTGGCCGGCTAGCGCGGGTGCCGATCGTCAACTGTGAACTGGCCCTGGCTGGCCATACCTTATGTTGGGGCTTATAATCGGTTCACGGTCGCCGGCGAGCCGAACGCCGTAATGAGCTGCCTATGCCATGACTGGCCTTCTCGGCGGCTTATAATTGGCTCATTACAGTTGGCTTTAAGGGTCGTCACAAGCAATGAGTTAACCGCAGCAGAGGGATGCGGGAGCAAAAGTGTCTCATTGGCGAGGGCATAGATTCGTATAATACCTGTTAGGTTTTGTCCAGGTGAAGTTGTACTGTGATGCCCCGAATGGGGATGCCGTCTACACAGGATTTTGTTCAACAGAAAAGGATAAAGCTCAGCAAGTAGCCAAGATATAAAGGAACAAGTTAAAAAAGAGACAAGTTTTTAAAGTGGTTCGGCATGAAAATGCCTACGTCCACTGATTCTCTTTGTTAATTCACTTTATATAGGTAGTACAAGTTAAGAAAAGTATCGACGAAGGTGTTGGATGTTCCATGCCCTCTGGAACACCTCTCCGTCCACTGTTGACAAAATATAGGCTTCGTTGTGGAGATCTTTATGAATTACATATGGTCCGTCCCAGATTGGATCTAGCGCTCCGGGGCACGGGAAGATTCGCTTTAGGACAAGATCTCCTTCTTGTAAGCTGTGATGCTTGACTTTGGAGTTGTATTGTGCCGCCACTTTTTTCTTGTGAGCTTCTTCTTTGAGTGTTGCATCATTTCTTCTTTCTTCGATTAGATCCAAAGACGTGTGGAGGAGTTCTTCGTTCTCTTCTGGGTTGTAGTGGATTCTACGGTGGGATAGCGCTACAGTTTCAACTGGGAGCATGGCCTCCGATCCGTATGCCAAAGTGAAAGGAGTATGCCCTGTTGATGTTCTGAAAGACGTGCGGTAGGCCCAAAGTGCCGTAGGAAGTTCATCCACCCAAGCGCCTTTTGACTTTTCAAGCTTCTTCTTGATTAAAGTTTTAAGAATTTTGTTGACAGCTTCGAGTTGCCCATTTGCCTGGGGATAAGCCACAGATGAGAAGCTTTTGTGAATTCCATGCTCTTGGCACCAGTCGACGAACTCCTCGCTGTCAAACTAAAGTCCATTGTCCGATATGATTTTGAGTGGAACCCCGTACCTGCATAGAACATTTTTGATCAAGAAGTTAATAACTTTTGCCGAAGATATTTTATTTAGAGGTTCCGCTTCCACCCATTTGGTGAAATACTTGACTGCCACTATAGCATATTTGGCTCCACCTCGGCCCATCGGCAGTTCGCCAATCAAGTCAATTCCTCATACTGCAAAGGGCCAAGGGCTGGTCATTTGAGTAATCTCATTTGTTGGTAGTCGAGGAATCTTAGCAAATTTCTGACATCTATCACATCTTTTGACGAAGTCTAAGGCGTCTTTGTTTAAAGTGGGCCAGTAATATTCATATCGGAGTGTCTTCTTTGCCAGAGTCTGCCCACTAGTGTGATCTCCGCAGCTCCCTTGATGGATGTTGGATAAGATTTTCTTGGCTTCCTTTCCAGCAACACACCTTAATAAGGGGTTAGAGAAGCCGCATCGATAGAGGATGCCTTCTTGTATTATGTAACGGGAAGCTCTCCTCAGGATTTTCCTGACTTCGTTACGCTCGTTGGGTAGTGTGCCATCTTGTAAGTATTTCTGGATAGAAGTCATCCAAGTTTCTTCTTTGACTGCAGCTATCAGATCCTCTTGTTCGAAACTTGGGGCTAGTTGTTTTGAGATGGCTACTGTTCCGGAAATGGTGCTGTTCTTCATGCTAGCTTGCTTTGCCAGTTCCTCAGCCTCTCGGTTCTCCTCTCGAGGAATGTGTTTGATTAAATAGTGGTCCAACTGATCGAGTAGCAGCTTGGTCTTCTTTAGATATGCCGTGAGTCATTCTCCTTGAGTTTGAAACTCTCCTAGTACTTGGTTTACGATAAGTTGAGAATCACCATGAAGACATAAAGAACTGACTCTAATTTCTAAGGCAAGTTCTAATCCTGCTATTACTGCTTCATATTCTGCATCGTTGTTGGTGGTAGCGAATTCCAACCTTAGGGCATAGTGCAGCTTCCTTCCCCTGGGGGTGATTATCACAATACCTGCCCCCGAGCCTTGTTCGTTTGATGCTCCATCTACAAAGAGATTCCACTTGATATCTTCTGCTATTTCAGATTGCTCCTTACCTTCGCTGGTAGTGAATTCGGCAATGAAATCGGCCATGGCTTGTCCCTTGATGGCGG
Organism: Allium cepa; assembly: GCA_030765085.1. Lineage (NCBI taxonomy): Eukaryota > Viridiplantae > Streptophyta > Magnoliopsida > Asparagales > Amaryllidaceae > Allium > Allium cepa. The sequence goes on from CM060937.1 coordinate 381,137,648, forward strand.
TGCGAGGATGGTTGGTGATATCATATTGACTCAGTTCAATGCACCATTTGAGTAGTCGTCCAGAAGTGTCAGGGCGATGGAGTACCTGCCTTAGCGGTTGATCGGTTAAAACTCTGATGGAATGAGATTGGAAATAGTGTCGCAGATTCCGTGACGTGATTAGCAAACAGTATACTAGCTTCTCAAGTTTAGGGTATCTGGCTTCTGCCCCCGTAAATCTCTTGCTTACAAAGTATACGGGACGCTGCGCGCGGTTGTCTTCTCTCACCAAAGCGGCGCTTAGAGCATGGGACGATACAGCAAGGTATAGGTATAGTTCTTCGCCTTTATTTGGAGTTGAGAGTACTGGTGGTCTCTGGAGGTGTTCGATTAGGTTAAGGAAGGCTGTTGAGCATTCGTCGGTCCACTCGAACTTTCCTTTTTCTTTCTTTAGGGCTTCGAAGAAAGGGATGCATTTGTCGGTTGCTTTAGAGATGAATCTGCTTAGGGCGGCCACCTTTCCATTTAGGCTTTGCATTTCTTTTCGAGTGGAAGGTATCCTGATATCTTTCAGGGCTCAGACTTGTTCGGGGTTTGCTTCAATCCCCTGGAATGGACGATGAATCCCAAGAACTTTCCTGATGACACTCCGAACGAGCACTTTAGAGGATTCAGCTTCATTCCATGTTGGCGAAGTACTTGAAACATCTCATCCAGGTGGCTTACATGATCGTTGGCTTTCCTCGACTTTACCAGCATGTCATCCACATAAACTTCCATAGTTCGTCCTATTAGTTCCGCAAACATCTTGTTGACGAGGTGCTGATAAGTAGCTCCGGCGTTTTTAAGTCGAAAAGGCATTACTCTGTAGAAGTACAATCCCCGGTCAGTGATGAAACTAGTGTGGTCTTGATCGGGGGCGTGCATAGGGATCTGGTTATATCCTGAGTATGCGTCCATAAAAGATAAGAGTTCGTGCCCGGCTGTGCTGTCCACGAGTTGATCGATTCAGGGGAATGGGAAGCAATCCTTGGGGCAAGCGTCATTTAAGTTGGAGAAATCGATGCATGTTCGCCACTTCCCATTAGCCTTCTTTACCAGTACCGGGTTGGTGATCCATTCTGGGTAGATGGCTTCTCGTATGAAGTTATTGGCAAGTAGGTTCTTTACTTCTTCCTCGAGGGCTGCTGATCGTTCTGCCCCCATGCTTCTCTTTTTCTGCTTTACTGGCACCTTGGCGGGATCGATGTTCAGTACATGGCATGCTACGTCTGGGGAGATTCCAGTCATGTCAGCGTGCGTCCATGCAAATATATCCAAGTTGTGGCGAAAAAAATCGACGAGTTGATCCTTCAACTCTGCTCTTAACTGAGACCGACTCTCAGCAGTCTACTTGGGTCGTGTTTGTCTACATATACAAATTCCATAGCCTTTGCAGGCTCGGCGGTGGCCTCCTCCTCTTTGTCTCCGGGGTCTAATTCATTGAAAGGATCACTGGTATATCGAAGAGGAGGGGATTTCTTTAGTTGCTATGCTTCCAAGTTTTTCTTACAGAGAGAAGTCTCTGCATCCTTCCCTTTATCCTTCCTGCGGTTATTGCAAAGTTCAGTTACATAGCAATCTCGAGCGGCGTCTTGATTTCCTTCTACTTCCCATATCCCATTATCTGTTGGAAATTTCATCTTCAGGCACCAAGGGGCCAGGACAATCTGGAAGTCAGACAAGGCTGGTCTTCCTAAAAAGGCGTTGTAGGCCGAGTGGTTATCTATTAGCACAAATGTTTGTTTCTGCACCACGGAGCGGGGATGACTTCCTATTACAACAAAGAGGTCCAATTGCTTGAGGGGCATCTTCGCATCTCCAGTGAAACCGTGTAGTGGTTTGTTGCAAGGAGACACATCCTTCATTGACAGCTTCATTTTTTCGAAAGCATGCTTGAATAAAATGTTTACGGAGCTTCCAGTATCTACCAGAATTCGAAAAACTTCGGCTGGGCCGAAACAGGCAGAGATGACCATAGGATCCATGTGAGGGTACTGTCTTCCTTCTAGGTCTCGCCTACTGAATGTGATGTCATTATCCTCTTTCCGCTTCGGGTGGCTTTCTTCCATGACGGAATTGATGCACTCTTCATTGTTTCTAAGTGACTTTCCATATCTTTCCATTTCTGCCCAGTTCCTATCGGCGATGTGTGGTCCTCTCGATATTATACGGACCACTATCTTCTCTTGACTGGAGCCGCTGGTGTTGTGATTTCTTCTGCCTGTCTCTGGGTAGAGTTGCCCTGGGTTCTCCTTGGCAGGAGCTGGAGTCCTATCCTGACCCTTTACATAGTGTTCCAATCTCTTCCTTCTGATGTGTTCTTCAATCAGGTCCCGGAGATGACGGCATTCATTGGTATCATTCCCATGGGATTCGTGCAAACGGAAGAACTTTCCAGACTTGATTGCGTGATCTGATTCCTTCTTGTACGGGGGCCGTTTGTATTTAAGCTCGTCTTGGGTGGCCAGGAAGATGTTTTCGACTGTTTCATTCAAAGGAGTGCAAGCGTCAAATCTTGGTCCTGGCCGATATAGGCGTTTTTCTCCCTTCCTGCCCCAGCATTGTCTCGAGAGTCATTTCTTTCGACGTCCTTTGCTGCAGCGGGTGCGTTGCCATGAGCTGCCTTGGCTTGTTGCCCTGTCTGCCTTTCGGTGGCAGCGTCTTCAAGTCTCATATATTTTCCGGCTTCATGGAAGAAATCGGGTAAGGTAGCTGGTTTTTCTTTCGCTAATCTTCTAGCAAACTTGGTATCCGGATATACGCCACTACAAAGAGCCATTAAGATAAGTTTCTCATCGGCATCTTGGACTGCGGCCGCTGCGACGCTGAATCGGGTTAGATATTGTTGCACTGTCTCTCCGGGCTTCTGTTTGATATTAGATAGAGAATAAGCGTCCTTGGGTTGTTCCACATGAATGCGGAACTGGCTGTGAACTTTTCGTTTAACATTTCCCATGAGCTGATGGATCCTTGGGGTAGGTGGCAGAACCAGGAGGTAGCTAGATCTGCCAAGAATAGTGGGAAGCATTTACACAACACTCCCTCTGTTGCTCGGCTCATGAGCATACGCTGTGTGTATCTCTGCAAGTGTACAACGGGGTCAGAGGTTCCCTTGTAAGGTTCCATTGTTGGCATTTTCTATTCCCGGGGGGTATGGCAGTTTCGATATTGCGGGTGAAGGGGCTGGTTACCCTAGCGCCTATCTCCCGATCCCTTTGGTCCCGTTGGACGCACTCTTTGAACAATCGCGCCATTCTTTCATTAGAACTTGAAGCGGATAGAAATGAGTTTGGTTCTTCTCTGCGGGATTGATTCCGTCCAGATAACCTGTAGGGATGGTATCGTCTATTACTCCTAACATTTTCCGGTGGCTGTCTTCGGTTCTTTGGGAGCATGCTGGGGTCAGCCATAGTTGGTCCTTGCCTCGATCTTCCCCTACTGGGCTCTGTTCTAAGCGTTCTCTCGGGTCCAACTTCGGGCTGGACTCCAACTCGGCCCCGTCCATTGGTGTTCCCATGGTTAGGTAGCATGACAGGCTCAGCCATATCCGACCCCTGCCTGGTACCTCCCCCGTTGGGTTCGGTTCTAAGTGTTTCCTCGGGTCGGAATTCGGGCTGAGTCGGGGCTCGGCTCCTATCATGGCTGTTTCTGTTGTTAGCCTCTTCGAAGAAGAAAGATCTTTGTCGCCTCCCAGATCCTCCAGACTGGGACTCACCCCATGATTCGGTGTTGCGGTTGGATTCTTCAGCATCCCTTAAGCGTGACATGAGTTGGTCCACCAAGGCTTCTTGTTGAGATGCGAAGCGGTTAGTTACTTCAGCCACAACCCTGTCCATATCTGCCCTAGTAATTGGTTGTTCCATAGCAGGGCTATCAGATTTGCCTGATTTCCATTTGCTCTTGGAACAGGACGATTCTCTTGATCTCTGATCACTGGATCTGGGATACTGCTAGTTGCGATGTTCTTTCCTTTGCTAGCATCTTTCCTCTTCCTAGGAGGCATGTTTTTCAAGTAATGAGCGATGCTTTTGGGAAGAAGGTTGAGTGGGAGAAGCTGAAGCTTCTAGCTCGAGCTCCCAGTGAAAGCACCAAAGATGTTTGCACAAAAAATGGGCAAACACCTCCAAATCGTATGATTTAGTTGATTATATGTTGTTCTTAATGATTTGGGTGATTTATGCAAATATATAAAATAGATGGACTAAACTGTAAAAGACACACAGATTTATAGTGGTTCGGCCAGAATGTGCCTACGTCCACTTTATATGTTATTCTCCTTTTCTGTTCAGATTACAAGTACAAAGCTTTGATTACAAGTATCTGAAAGTTGTTTGAAAGTTCTATCCGTGCTTGAGCTCTCAAACTTGTCTGCCATTGTTGTACCCCTACCCCTCTATTTATAGAGTGAGGCTGGGGGTAGGGGTCTTGTATATATATAGTTGTTGGTGGGCCTGGGCTGATGTAATCTGGCCTGGCAGTGTTGGTTCGGTAATGGTAGAATGCCTCTGGTTCGGTAGTGAATGGCATGTGTGTTGGTCCGGCGGTGAGGGCGTAGCTTGGTCCGGTGGTGGATGGTTCGGGCCTTAGATGTGAGTTGGTGTCTTGGTTCGGAGGTAGATGGTTCGGTGGTGAGTGGTTCGGCTAGGCATGGAAATGGAGTTGGACTGGCAGTGCATGGAAATGGAGTTGGACCGGCAGTGCATGGAAATGGAGTTGGACCGGTAGTGCATGGAAATGGAGTTGAACCGGTAGTGCATGGAAATATGCCCAACATTTACCTTATAAAAATCATAAAATATTGAGAAATTTAAATGACTATTTAAAGGTGGAAATTTGATTTTATAAGTAAATTTGTTTAAATAGAGGTTTAAATTTTGCTGAAATTATATTGAATTCTAAAATTTAATTTACTCAAATTGTTGAAAGGATATTTCCGTATTTAGCAAAGTGTTGAATGATGATGCAGATAAACTAAGGCTAAACCCTTGAAATTTATATTGGCTTGAAAGAATAATAACTTCACCTTTAAACAGTTTAAGATAAAGTATTTTGATTGAAATATAAACTATTTTTAAAGGTTTATAACCACGGGTAATAATAACGTTGGTTGTTAAGGATACCGGGATCGGATATGGGCATACTCTCTGTCGATACCGAAAACCACATTGACAACCGTGTACGCGGTGAAGATTCCAGAATGAAGTAGGATGGCGGTGACGTTTCCTTTGAGGTAAATACGTGGACCCGACTCTCGTTAGTTGGCATAAGGTGGCTAAAACAGGAGCGATCGACGGACTAATGAGGTAGCACCTTTGATCGAACACACTTCTTCGTATGCCATTCTATTACTTTGTGATTATTTGGTGCGCATCTTTGATTCAGAAGTGTTGTTCGAGGTGGGCGGTAGTAGCAGCTACGCGTTTCCACCGGTCCGAAAGCGTAATTGGTATATCTACCCTGGCATTGCCTAGTTGTGCCATGTCACCTACCATAGCGAGCCTTATATGATTTTAGTTTTTGTACCATACCTATGGAGTGCCCTCTGACGACGCCCAGTACGGGGGAGATTACGGTACTGTATAGACTATAAGAATATATTATGTGTTAAGGGCTATATGGGTAACCCCTTAATGCTATTTAAAAGTAAGTTTATTTTACTAATAGACACTATTATAATATAATAGCGAAATATTACTATATAGTAAATAGTTTAACGGATCCTTAAAGGATGGGCGGTCCCAAGCATCCTTTAAGTTACTTGTACTTTATTATAGTTCACTTGAATTAGCTTACACTGTATAAGTATGTATGTCCTGACTCGAGTGTTATGTTCTATTTTACGCTCGGGTCAGTCTGAGTTTCAGTTCAGACTTCACTTCCGGGGCTAGGACTTCAGCAGGTCATCTCTTTTCAAGCTTCCGTTAAGTTTTTGTTCAGTTCTTATTTTAGCCTTTGTAATCAAGACAATTTATGATTGACAGTTTCTATGGAGATTTCAAAGTATATTTAGTTTTAAGACTTTGTACTTTATACTTATTTTGAGACTATTGATAGTGGCTTCATGAACCACTGAGTTATTTTTAAATTCCACTGCGAGTATTCTGATTTCTGTGTTTGTGATTCTGTGATTTGATTTCATTTTCTCCTACTTTATTTACAATCTATTGTTTTGAACTATTCAAGCTTGACATATTTTAACTTATTGTCGAATTTGAATAGTGCAAAATAGTGGGTCGTTACATTGCATATATGGTTTGAAATGGTTTTGAGATCGAGTCATCTTATATAAGTACACTCTTCCCGCTTACCGGACTCTCCAAAACCAATTGATGAATTTTTGGTTAACTCAATTTCAGTTCTCTTAGAAGTAAGCGGAGGCTAGAGACGTTTCGTACCAATACTCCTCCCAAGGGGTTCTTATTGGTATAAAATCGTGAAGCATTTCGATAACTTCCTAAGTCAATATTAGGTCAAATTCGATAATCGACTAATTGATTATCTTATCAAAACAATTGCTTATACAAATCATGATTCATACAGTTAACTCGTTCCTGGCATTTCAACTTAACTATTCATCGTCCAAGAGAAAAGCTAGGTAAGTTTGGGCACTTGTTGCTCCAAGCCTTGCCTAGACACCTGAGTCTTGAATCTCACAAATAGATAAGTCTATCTCATTGGCTTTTAGTGTTAAGTGTAGCAGTAATGATTTATATGTATAATAATGAATCAACCCGATTAACATGTTTCCGACATTTTCCACTTACCTATTCCTCGGTTAAGAGGGAAACCCAGTAGGTTAGAGCTTTATTGCTCCGTCCCTACTCGACATCAATCTTAACTCTCCCAAATAGATAAGATTACTTCGTCAGCTTATTAGTGTTAAGGGTAATCGACTACTTTTCAAATAAGTAATTTAAACAAGTACATATTTGGCCATTAAGCAATTACTAACCCCTTTCTAAACCTTTTGTTTATAATCTAAAACAAAATATTTATATAAGATATTTTCCAAGATATTTTTATAAGATACTTTCCAAGATATTTATACTCCAAAATACATATAATATATTTTAAAGCACTCTTTTAAAATATCACTTGAAATAAAAGTATGAAAAATCAACAAAATTTGGAAAAGGAACATGTTTTATTCTAAAATTTCTCACTTTAAAGATTCATAAGTAATTCCTAAAAATTTATATAAATCCCAAACTACTTTTAAAATACTCTAAAAATATTTAGAAAATACATTAAAAAATAATGAAATAAATCGCTCGAACTTAAAGTACTTTTTGAAATAATTAAAGTTCAAAAATCAAGGTTAAACGAGGCAGTTTTGCACTAGTGATGTTTTAACAGTTTTTGAGATGTTACTTAACTTTTTACTGCTTAATCTTTTAATAGCAACAAACGTACTTATATAACAATGTAAATATGGTGAGAAATCCGTATGGATTTCTCTGCAAAGTTCCATAACAATAATAAAAAACAAGACAATTCCGAACTACTTCTGTAGCGACTGTCGCTATAAGTGCACTTCTAAATCCAAGTCATATCTCAACCTATTTTTAACAACAACCTATTTTATTTTTTCAAGGCCTAGTTATATGTCATATAAGTCCATTCAAATCCATATATGGATCCTACGTGCCACTTGTTTTTCAAGACAAGAATCAAAATCAATGTTTTCAACATAAGTTAACAACAATTCAAACAACATTAACACAATCAAACACAACATATATGTGTTATAATTTTCATCCAAAGTGAGGTGTTATCTCTCCTTTAATCCAACGACAAAGAAGATCCAAGATAACCAAAGTCCAACCCAAGCTAGCAACCACCTTTACTTCCTTGCTTCTTGCTTTTTGTCATGCTATTGCTCCCCCCCTCACTATATGCTTATGGCCTAGGGAGATTTGAGAAGTTTGGATTTTCTTATTCCATTGCTTCTTCCACTTTTGTCTTGGTAGAAGGTTATCTAATATATCACTAATCTTTATGGAAAAGTTTGGAGTGATTTGGAGAAGGTTTGCAAATAATTTGCTTTAGGAATTTAGAGATGAAGAAGAAGACATTGTTTTTGAACTCTAAGCTTTGTAAATATTGGTGAATGATACTAATGGTATGTTTCTCTTATATAGGCTTATGTAAAGGGTTACTTTCACCTCCTACCTTCCATGGAAGGTCACAAAGAAGCATCCATCTCACATGATGACTTTATGTCACTTCTCCTTTATGCTATTTACCACTATACCCTTCTAATAATAATAATATCTCTTAGCCATTAGAACATTCTAGAACTTTTCATGCTTTATGAAGAGAAGAGCGTGTTAATTAGTTTCTAATATGTTCATTTGATCATTAGTCAAGTGCAAAAGAGTTCGAACAACTTATATCGATTGAAAGTTGTTTATCGATAAACCGATTTTCGGTCACATTATCGATTTTCCATCGAAGAATATATTTTTGTAAACATTTTTCCAAATCAAGTTTCTTGTCATTATTTATTAATTAAATGATGTTAAAAAGGTTATAAAATCATACTTATAATACTTAAACATATCTCAAAATGTATCAATGTTCAAAAACGAAGTGTTCGATTTCGGGGTCGCTACATTCTCCCTCACTTAAAACATTTCTTTCTCAAAATTCAAACAGGAACGATAATCAAAAAAATAGAAGGACAATATATATATATATATATATATATATATATATATATAGCATTGATGAAACTATATACAAACTAACTACAACTGAATGCATACTAAGCGATTGCACCTCAAGCGGTGAGTACACTACAAAATATATACGATACTAGGATAAGAAGGAAACCCTTTCTAATAAGCAACACTGGATGGATCTCCTTCAAACTGTCTTTCTTCTTTTTTGTACCATCCTGAGCATTCTTGCTCTACGGCGCTTCTAACCTTCAAAAAAGAATAAGCACACAAACACTCAAATTACATTCACAATTACTAGTAATTAATGCCTATGGTTTGCTCAGGTTCACATCTCTCCCATCGCCCAAGGATGATAAATAACCTACTAAGCATACCTTATGCTCAACAGCCTTAGGTTCTTGCTTAAATGATTATTCGTACCACCTCACAACAAATCGAAAAGTCATTCCTCAAACTCTTCATAAGCCAACAGAACATATCGTACAAATGTACTAAGCCCGTACGATGCACATGTACCATCCATACGCAATATCTGATTCGATCACTTGCTCGATCACATAGTTCACTTCCCAACTACTATAGATCACCAGACCTCTCTAATGCGGACCCTGTTTGGTTCTTCGATTAGAAATCTCCATTCTCCTAGCATAGCCATATACCATGGTAAAAAACATCGGGATCATACTGTAACATCCCCCACTTGGAGGACCAAAACTATCGGCTGCGGATGCTGTAGTCATCCATAGTTATTAACCTCGGTGACCAGATGCGGCAATGTTAGATACACTGATATAATGGAAACAAATGGATAGGATTTTTTCCTAAAAAACCATCAAATTAGTTTCTCATTCCATTTCAATCATATTTCAAATTCATTACATAATCCCAAATTCGAGAAACACACTTGCAGAAAATATAATTATTACAAACTACGCCAAGAGCGACATATGAAGATGCAACCTTGGATGATCAGAGTGTATATATGTATAAGCAACTAAACAACTTTTCATTTACATCAAAACATAGCAGAATCAAATAGAAAAGAACTCCCTATTAGCTAGCTTGTCTCCTGCGAGTCTATGGAATCTTATTAATCGAAAGGAGAACCTGAAAACCTCAACTCTCAAACTACTCCAAGCATCCAAGAGTTTAAGGGGAAAAGCATAAATTTTGAGTCAAACATAAAGACTGATGAATAATAACATACCATCTCGAACCATTTAGATATCTAGTGAGACCATACCGCTTAGCGGAAATGGTTTTCCCCTCACTATTATCTTACCCAAATATTTATAATAACCATATACTGTGCTCCTGCACCCACAATGGCTATAAACATAGAAATTTAAAATGTATCATGATGATATGCAAACATGCAAAATATCCTAGATTTTCCATCCCCATTCATCTGACTATCTGTCTCAATTATAGTTTCTAGGGTCATTATTAACCTATTAGCTTTCATGGGCTGACTAATAACCTGTTTAAAGCTTATGGACTATCTGTCTGGTTTCATCGTTTTCACGGGGTTATTAAGACCTATTGGCCCTTACCTATAACCTCATTCAATTATTTCATGGGTTCTTTCTGAACCTACTGGTATCTCCAATAACTTCTCTGATATCATAGTTTTTATGGGTTAACTATGAACCTATTGATCTCTGTCAATAACTTTATCCGGATAGAGTTTTCATGGGATCATTAAGAACCTAATGGCCCTTGTTAATAACTCTTTTCTAAGATAGATTTCATGGGTTTACTATGAGCTTGTCTAATCTGACAACTTCTTTGATCAGTCTTTGGGTATTCTATGTTCTGGTCTACCTGACCTCTTAGATGCAATTCTACTCATATATGAGTTAAGTCAATTTATATTCACTACTGGGTCAACTTAGTTTGTTATTCTACTCTTTTCCCCAAAATACAGTTATGGGTCCACTACACAGTGAATATGTTTATAGAAGAAGCATATAAAATAACCGATCATAACATAATAATACCAATAATTCGAGTTTAATATCATTGTAGTCATTTTCACATGAAACATGGTTAATCCGTTTAACCCAATATATTTATCAAGGAAACCTTTTTCTAAACTCCAAAATTATAAGCCATTTCAAAGCTGTTTTATATTGCCATGAGTTTTCTTTTGAAAATGAGATTGAGTTCTTCGTTTTGAAAACTAAGGTTTTTGAAACCTTAGACCTTTATTTTCAAAACCATTAGAGTATATCTTTCGAAAGCATTCAAATCTTCCTTTTAAAACACTTAGCATATTCCTTTTGAAACACTTTAAAACATCTCCTTTCGAAACCATCAAAACATTCCTTACAAAAGTATTAAAGCATCATTTTCCAACTTATAGAAGCATAGCTTTGAAATCATTTGAAAATACCTCTTTCGAAACCGTTTGAAAGTAACTCTTTCGAAATCATTGGGTTTATTCCTAAAAATAACTTTTGGGTCAAAGTGAAACTAAACGAAAGTAACACTTTTGAAACTATCAAACTTCAAGTAAAAGAGTTTGGGGAAAAACAGATGGCTTCAGAACCGTCATTTCGAAATCTTTTATCCTTTGAGTAAAACAATTGGAAGGATAGCTTTGAAACATCTTTCGAAGCCATGGCCTTCGAAAGATTTAGTATAGGTGGCTACTGGAGCCCTTTCGAAAGCATTGGGAAGCGGATTTATATTTATAAAACAAAATCTTACCTTTCAAACTTGTTGATAACTCAATATATTCGAAAGGCCGAAAGACGACAGCATGGTTTTGACTAAGTTCAAACTACCCCTTCGAAAACTCCATTTAAAAACGTCAACACGGCAACTCATTTGAAAGCTACCATTTCAAAATAAGAAGGTGGCAATCCCTTCGAAAGCTATTTAAAATGGCCTCGACCCCTTCGAAATCATGGTTTTGACTATATCTTCTACCGTTCTCCAATCCACTACGTACCATAACATTGATACCATGTGTATGGGTTTCGACTTGGTTCGTGGTGGAGGTATGGGGTCGAAAGGTTGCTACTGTGAGTGGCGAAACAATAAATCTGTACAAATCTGTTTTCTTGCCCTTTTAAGTAATTGATTTTCAACTAACTTGCCAATTTGTAAAAATAAAATTGTTTGCCAAAATCTTTACCAAAATCTTTTCCAAACACCGTGGAATTTATCCAGAATTAATTAAAATTAATTTATAAAGTAGCCTTTCTCTTAAAAAAAAACAATTAAGTCATTTAAGTCCTCCAACTTAAATAATTTAATTTACATAGTAAATTACTTAGGAAAAATTCTCAAAAATTATCATAATTCACTTTTAATATGTTATCTAACATATATAAATTTCAGACTCAAAATCTTTATATAATAGCTGAAATAAATTTTTAAACCCAATTAATTATTTCTTATTTCAAAATTTCATAATAAATTATCCATCATTTGTATAATTATGAAAATTTAAACCCATCTCCGAAATAATATTTACATAACATATTGAAGCCTCATGGCATTCGATATCCAATATATACGAATTTTAGCCTTAAAATCGAATAAAACATTTATCAAACATACTTGTTGAATCTAACGTATCATGTAATCCAAGCATATCATCATTAAAATCATCATAAAGGTTTTAAACTTAAAACCCAAAATCAAATGCCCTTTAAAAACGAAAATGAGATGGTTTTGATTTTTATTCACCTTTGTTTGGATAAGGAACTTTAGATTTGATCTTGCTTAATTCTCCTTGCTTGATATCTTAGCTTTTACTTGATTTTTAATCCTCTTATCCCCTATGTTATGTCCGGCTTTGAGCTCCCCTGTTCTTATATTTTTAAATTATGAACGTATTGAATGAAAATAGGATAGGGGTTTAGGGATTAAGGGTTATGGTGGGCTATTCCCTATAATACCTTGCCTTATTCTCTTATTAATTAACTTATAAAACCATTTCCGTAAGCTTATCCTTTTAATTTTATTTAGTTAGGCACAACCTTTATTTAATTTCCAAATCTCAATCCCCTTATCATTCTAATCATTAAACTATTCTATTTATTTTATTTAATTAAATCTTTTGAATAATGTTATTTAAAATTAGAGGTGTTACACGCACCACGAACCCGTATTAAGTGTTCGCCTTCAAGAACAAGTGAAAAATTATCGTTTGGATCGATGTAATCCGCCTCGAAAACATGTACTCTAATACTGGATCAAGAATAGTTATGCGAATAAAATGATCTACGTATGACTTATTTATTTATCCTATTGATTTCTTATATGCACCAATTCATTTTTAATGAAATTCATTTGTCCAAATAGTATATCTCTTCTGTTGGGCGAATTCTCACCCAGAAGATCTCGAGACCAAGAAGTGTCAGTTTCACCCGGGTTTGCAACCTCCATTCCATCAGCTCCTATGTCCATTCGGCGATTCGAAGGAACAAGCTCATTCGGCAGTGATGGTCCATCCGGAGTACCTTTTCATCCGGCTATACAAGCCTATTAGCTCATTCGGCACTCCAAGTGTGAAGGTCCATTCGGCATGAGTCCATTCGGCATCTCCAATTCATGCCGAACCGAAGGCCATTCGGTCATCCCCACATCCGGTCCAACCATAACCGAACCAAAGCAATTGCAACCACCGGACCAAATGACCTACCGGACCAACCCCACAGCCGGTCCAAACAAGCACCGGACCACCGTTCCACACTCACAACCGGTCCAAGCCTACCACCGGTCCAAGCTCCATGCCGAATGAGACCTCGCCGAACCAGACAACTGCCAGTCCAGATTGCTTCAGCCCGGGCCCACTAGCAGCTATATACTTCCATGACCCCTGCCCCCTACCTCATTCTATAAATAGAGGGGCAGGGGTACAACAATGGCAGACAAGTTTGAGAGCTCAAGCAAGGAAGGAACTTTCAAACTACTTTCATACACTTGTATACAAAGCATTGTACTTGTAATCTGGAAGAAGAAAGATAATAACATATAAAGTGGACGTAGGCACATTCTGGCCGAACCACTATAAATCTGCGTGTCTTTTACATTTCAGCCCTTACTTTTCTCATATTTACATACTCATCTAAAATCATTGAAAATCACACATACTCAACTAAAATAATACGACTTGGAGGTGTTTGTCCATTTTTTGTGCAAACATTTTTGGTGCTTTCATTGAGAGCTGAACTCAAACTTCATCTTCTCCCACTCAACCTTTTTCCTAACGACATCACTCGTTGCTTAGAAATCATGCCTTCCAAACAGAGAAGGGATGTTAACAAAGGAAAGAACATCGCAACTAGCGGCCTTCCAGATCCAGCAATCACAGATCAGCCCACTTCAACAGCAGTACCCGATGAAAATCAGGAAAATCCAACTGGTCCCGCAACGGAACAACCAATCACTAGGGCAGATCTGGACAGGGTTGTGGCTGAAGTAACTAACCGCTTCACATCCCAACAAGAAACTTTGGTGGACCAACTCATGACACGCTTAAGGGACGCTGAAGAGTCCAACCGCAACACTGAATCATGGGGTGAATCCCAATCCGGAGGATCCCGGAGGCAACAAAGGTCTTCACTCTTCGAACAAGCTATCAACAGGAAAAACAATGATAGGGGTCGCGCCCGGACTCAGCCCGAATTCCGACTCGAGGAAGCCCTTGGAACCGAACCTAGCGGGGGAGGCACCAGGCGAGGGTCGGATGTAGCTGAGCCAGTCATGCCACCTAATCATAGAAACCCCGCTGAACGGAGCCGAGCTAGAACTCAGCCCGAAGTTGACCCCATGGATGTGCTCGAAACAGAACCCCACAGGGGAAGATCAAGGCAGGGGGCAACTGTAGCTGGTCCTAGCGTGCATCCAAGCAGCCAAAGACAACCACTGGATAATGCTAGAGGTGATAGACTGTACCATCCCTACAGGTCATCTGGACGAGATAGATCCCGCAGGGAAGAACCGAGCTCATTTTTGTCCGCTCCAAGTTCTGACGAGCGGATGGCACGATTATTCAGAGAATGTGTCCAACGGGAGCAAAGGGACCGGGGAATAGGCGCTAGGGTCACCAGTCCCTTTACCCGAAATATCGAAACTGCCATCACTCCCCGGGAATGGAAAATGCCAACCATGGAACCTTACAAAGGAACTTCCGACCCCATCGTACACCTGCAGAGATACACCCAGCATATGCTCATGAGTGGAGCAACAGAAGGAGTATTATGTAAATGCTTTCCGCTATTCCTATCAGATCTAGCTACCTCCTGGTTCTGCCATCTACCCCAAGGATCCATCAACTCATGGGAGATGTTAAAAGAAAGGTTTATTAGCCAGTTCCGCATCCATGTGGAACAACCCAGGGATGCTTATTCTCTATCCAATGTCAAACAGAAAACCGGAGAGACGCTACAACAATATCTAACACGGTTCAACGCCGCAGCGGCAGCAGTTCAAGATGCCGATGAAAAACTCACTCTAATGGCCCTCTGTAGTGGTGTGCATCCAGACACCAAGTTTGCCAGAAGATTAACTAAGGAAAAACCAGTTACCTTGCCTGATTTCTTCCATGAAGCTGGAAAGTATATGAGACTTGAAGACGCTGCTACGGAGAGGCAGCCAGGGCAACAAGGCAAGATAATTCAGGACAAGGTTCCCACTGCAGCTAAGGACGCTCGAAGAAATGAATCTAGAGACAATGCTGGGGGCAGAAAGGGTGAGAAACGCCAATATCGACCAGGGCCAAGATTTGACTCCTACACTCCTTTGAATGAAACAATCGAAAACATCTACCTAGCCACTCAGGGCGAACTCGGATACAAGCGCCCCCCGCACAAGAAAGAATCAGATAACGCACTCAAGTCCGGAAAGTTCTGTCGCTTCCACGAATCCCACGGACATGACACCAATGAATGCCACCATCTTCGGGACTTGATCGAAGAACACATTAGAAGAAGAAGACTGGAACGTTATGTGAAAAGTCAGAACAGGACTCCAACTCCTGCCAATGAGAACTCAAAGCAACCCCTCCCAGAAGTAGGCGGAGGGAGTCGCAACAATCACAACACCAGTGGCTCTAGTCAAGAGAAGATAGTAGTCCTTACCATCTCAGGAGGACCACACATTGCCGACAGAAGTTGGGCAGAGATGGAAAGGTACGGCAAGTCGCTTAGAAATACCGAAGGATACGTTAACTCCGTCACAGAAGAACGCCAACCGAAACGAAAAGAGAGCGACGACATCATATTCAGTAGACGCGATTTGGAAGGAAGACAGTACCCACATATGGATCCTATGGTCATCTCTGCCTGGTTCGGCCCTGCTAAAGTTTTTCGGATTCTAATAGACACGGGAAGCTCCGTAAACATCTTGTTCAAACATGCTTTCGACAAAATGAAGTTATCAATGAAGGATGTGTCTCCCTGCGACAAACCACTGCACGGTTTCACTGGAGATGCAAAAATGCCCCTCGGGCAACTTGACCTCTTCGTCGAAATAGGAAGTCATCCCCGCTCCGTGGTGCGAAAACAAACGTTCGTGCTAATAGAGAACCACTCGGCTTACAACGCCTTCTTGGGGAGACCAGCCTTGTCTGACTTCCAAATTGTCCTAGCCCCCTGGTGCCTGAAGATGAAATTCCCGACAGACAACGGAATAGGAGAAGTAGAAGGAGATCAAGACGCTGCCCGAGACTGCTATGTAACTGAGCTTCGCAACAACCGCAGAAAGAATAAAGGAAAAGATGCAGAGACTACTCTCTGCATGAAAAGCTGGGAGGCATAGCAACTAAAGAAAGCCCCTCCTCTTCGATACACAAGCGATCCCTTCAATGAACTAGACCCCCGGGATAAAGAGGAGGAGGCTACCGCCGAGCCTGCAGAGGCTATGGAATTCGTATCTGTAGATAAGCATGATTCAAGTAGACTCTTAAAAATCGGATCTCAGCTGAAAACGGAATTGAAGGATCGACTCATTGACTTTCTCCGCCACAACTTAGATGTATTTGCGTGGACCCATGCCGATATGACAGGAATCTCCCCAGACGTAGCATGCCACATGTTGAACATCGATCCCACCAAGGTACCAGTAAAGCAGAAAAAGAGGAGCATGGGGGCAGAGCGATCAGCAGCCCTTGATGAGGAAGTAAAAAATCTACTTGCTAATGACTTCATACGGGAAGCCATCTACCCAGAATGGATCGCTAACCCAGTGCTAGTAAAAAAGGCCAATGGAAAGTGGCGAACATGTATTGACTTCTCCAATCTGAATGACGCTTGCCCGAAAGACTGCTTCCCACTTCCCCGAATTGACCAACTCGTGGACAGCACAGCTGGGCACGAACTCCTATCTTTTATGGATGCATACTCCGGATATAACCAGATCCCCATGCACGCTCCCGATCAGGACCACACTAGCTTCATCACCGACCGCGGATTATATTGTTACAAAGTCATGCCTTTTGGACTCAAAAATGCTGGAGCTACCTATCAACGCCTCGTCAACAAAATGTTCGCAGAACTGATAGGACGTACTATGGAAGTATATGTGGATGACATGTTGGTGAAGTCCAGGAAAGCCAACGACCATGTAAGCCATCTGGACGATATGTTTCGGGTACTTCGCCGATATGGAATGAAGCTGAATCCTCTAAAGTGCTCCTTCGGAGTATCATCGGGAAAATTCTTAGGATTCATCGTCCACGCCAGAGGAATCGAAGCAAACCCTGAACAAATCCGAGCTTTAAAAGAAATAAGGATACCTTCCACTCGAAAAGAAATGCAGAGCCTAAACGGAAAGGTGGCCGCCCTAAGCAGATTCATTTCCAAGGCAACTGACAAGTGTGTCCCTTTCTTCGAAGCACTCAAGAAAGACAAAGGGAGGTTCGAGTGGACCGACGAATGCTTAAAAGCCTTCCTCAACCTAATCGAACACCTTCAGAGACCACCAGTACTCTCAACTCCAAATGAAGGTGAAGTGTTATACCTATACCTCGCTGTATCATCTCATGCTCTAAGCGCCGCCTTGGTAAGAGAAGAAGACCGCACACAACGTCCGGTTTACTTTGTAAGCAAGAGATTTACGGGGGCAGAAGCCAGATATCCTAAACTTGAGAAGTTAGCATATTGTTTATTGATCGCGTCACGGAAACTGCGACACTACTTCCAGTCTCACTCCATCAGGGTTCTAACCGATCAACCACTAAGACAAGTGCTCCATCGTCCTGACACTTCTGGGCGACTCCTCAAATGGTGCATCGAACTAAGTCAGTATGATATCACCTACCATCCCCGCACCGCTATCAAAGGACAAGCCATGGCTGATTTCATTGCCGAATTCACTACCAACGAAGGCAAGGAACAATCCGAAGTAGCAAAAAACATCAAGTGGAACCTCTTTGTAGACGGAGCATCGAACGAACAAGGCTCGGGGGCAGGTATTGTGATCGTCACCCCCAGGGGAAGAAAGTTGTACTATGCATTAAGATTGGAGTTCACGGCCACTAACAACGATGCTGAATATGAAGCAGTAATAGCGGGATTGGAACTGGCCCTAGAAATTGGGATCAATTCCTTATGTATTCATAGTGATTCTCAGCTTATCGTAAACCAGGTACTAGGAGAATTCCAGACTCGAGGAGAACGGCTCGCAGCATACCTAAAGAAAACCAGACTGCTGCTCGATCGATTGGACCATTATCTAATCAAACACATTCCTCGAGAAGAAAACCAAGAGGCAGATGAACTTGCAAAGCAAGCTAGTATGAAGGACGGCACCATTCCCGGAGCACTAGTAATCTCAAGGCAGCTAGCCCCGAGTTTCGAACAAGCGAATCTGATAACTGCAATCGAAGAAGGAACCTGGATGACTCCTATCCGGAAATATTTGCAAGATGGCATACTACCCGACAGGCGTGACGAAGCCAAGAAGATCTTGAGGAAAGTTCCCCACTACACAATACAAGAAGGCATCCTCTACCGGCGTGGCTTCTCTAGCCCCTTATTAAGATGCGTCGCCGGAAGGGAAGCCAAGGAGATATTAACAAACATCCATCAGGGAGGATGCGGAGATCACACTGGAGGACAGACTTTGGCAAGAAAGATACTCCGATATGGATATTACTGGCCCACACTAAACAAAGATACCCTAGACTTCGTTAAGAAATGCGACAGATGTCAGAAGTTCGCCAAGATCCCTCGACTGCCCACAAACGAAATTACTCAAATGACCAGCCCTTGGCCCTTTGCTGTATGGGGAATTGACTTAATTGGCGAACTGCCAACGGGCCGAGGCGGAGCCAAATATGCTATAGTGGCAGTCGATTATTTCACCAAATGGGTGGAAGTGGAACCTTTAAATAAAATATCTTCAGCAAAAATTATTAACTTCTTGATCAAAAACATTCTGTGCAGGTATGGAGTCCCCCTCAAGATCGTATCAGACAACGGACTCCAATTTGACAGCGAAGAATTTGCCGACTGGTGCCAAGAGCATGGAATTCATAAAAGCTTCTCATCAGTAGCTTACCCTCAGGCAAACGGACAAGTTGAAGCTGTCAACAAAATTCTCAAAACCCTAATCAAGAAGAAACTTGAAAAGTCAAAAGGCGCTTGGGTGGACGAACTTCCTACGGCACTATGGGCATACCGCACATCTTTCAGAACATCAACGGGACATACTCCTTTCTCTTTGGCATATGGATCGGAGGCAATGCTCCCAGTTGAGACTATTGTGCCTTCCCACCGTAGAATCCACTACAACCCAGAAGAAAACGAAGAACTCCTCCTCATGTCTTTGGAACTGATTGAGGAAAGGAGAAACGATGCAGCACTCAAAGCAGCAGCTCACAAACAAAAAGTGGCAGCACTATACAATTCCAAAGTCAAGCATCGCAGCTTACAAGAAGGAGATCTTGTCCTCAGGCGAATCTTTCCGCGCCCCGGGGCACTGGACCCCATCTGGGACGGACCATATGTAATTCACAAAGATCTCCACAACGGAGCTTACATTTTGTCAACAGTGGACGGAGAGGTGTTCCAGAGGGCATGGAACATCCGACACCTCCGTCGATACTTTTCTTAACTTGTACTGCCCATATGAAGTGAATTAACAAAGAGAACCAGTGGACGTAGGCATTTTCGTGCCGAACCACTTTAAAAAATCTTGTCTCTTTTTAACTTGTTCCTTTATGTCTTGGCTACTTGTTAAGTTTTATCCCTTTCTGTTGAACAAAATCCTATGGCATCTCCACTCAAGACGCACCGCGGCCTCATCTAGACTAGGCCTAACAGGTACGCCACGATTCTATGCACTCGCCAATGAGACTCTTTTGCTCCAGCATCCCTCTGCTGCGGGTTAACTCATTGCGCGCCTGCCCTCAAAGCCAACTGTAATGAGCCGATTATAAGTCATCATAAAGGCCGACTATAGCCGATGGCAGCTCATTACGGCGTTCGGCTCGTCGGTAACCGTGAACCTACTTTAAGCCCCAACATAAGGTGTGGCCAGCCAGGGGTAGTTCACGGCCAACGGCACCCACGCTAGCCGGCCACGGTAAATCGAATAATACCCACGATTACGGACCATAACGGTTCGGGTAGTTACCGTGCGCGATCTCGGCTCCGATGTGTCTTAAGTGCGGCTGTGGTAAAAAAGAAAACTCCCCGCGGAGGCGTAAGATGGGTGACAAATGTCTCCAAGACCCACAGCTAGGGAAAGTGACTACAAAACCCGTTTGCCACGAACTTAAGCACATCGACGGCCTTCCGTGACTGGAAGTTTTACTTTTACTATATTTCCATTTCATTTAAATATTTTTCTCCTATCCTGTATAACAAACTCTAAAGTACAGGAAACCAAATAGGAAACATTCACTCATGAGGCTCTAAGCCTGCGTGCTGGGTAGCAGGGCGCTCTGCTATACCCGTGAACAGTTACACAAGACACTCAAAGCTACCGCCTGCGAATAAAACATAAAGGGCGGTACTCTCTTCTCTTGTACATAAATGCGTAACTATAACTTATTCATACTCTGACATTGCAAAACGTGAAATTATATTTCAAGCAAAAACTTAACATCAAACACAAGTGGAATCACAGGCATATACATAATTATACTTCTCACACAGCACATAAAGATAGCAACAACATTTAAACATGACAAAATCAGCTTATATTATAAGATCACACGAAGTTATTCTTTGCAAATAATTTTATTACAGTTGCATATCAAAGACTAACATGAACAGTGATAAAAAAGAAACAAAAAGATGGCAGATGCATCCACACTCCATCACCAACTCCCCCAGCCTACTTAGCCGCAGGATCGGAGCCCCCAGCATGTGGATCTGAAGTCCCACCTGTCCAGATCGGAAGAGGAATTCATTAAACGAACGATCAAGTTATGAAAACACGGAAAGAAAAGAAAGGGAAAAGAATAACTCACCAGCATCCGCCGCTTGATCCTCATCATCCAACTGCACGCCCGCTTCCTCCGCAGCAAGCAGCCGCATCCCCTCCTTCACCGCCGCTTGCTCCTCCTTTGAGAACTGAGCAGTAACCGCACTCAAGTTGAAAGCCTCTCCGCCTTCCTTACCCGCGTTCACCCTGGCCTCCTCTAAAGCCTGGAGATACACCTTGGCCATGACCCGAGGGTAATCGTCCATCCAAGACAAGCCGCCCTCTTTCCAAGTATGGAAGTACATATCCTGAAGCATCTCATCCATCATCCCCTCATTTTCCTCAAACTCCCTCACCCGAGCCTCGGAAGCTTGCAACTTAGCGACGGCGACGTCCCTCTCTGATTGGTATCTCAAGCAGTCAGCCTGGAGTGACCTCCTCATTTCCTCCTCCTTCAACCTAAGGGACCTCCTCATCTCCTCCATCTCCTCCTTCAACTCAGCCTGAGCCATCTCCGCAGCCTCGAGTCTCCCCGACAACTCCTCTACCCGCTCGAGATCCGCATTTCGAACCTCATCCACCGTTGTAATGGCCATGTTAATCCGCTCCCTGCAGGTAACCTCCATCTTCCGTAACTCCGCCCTACTGGCCTTCTCCATGGTCTCTTTCAGACGCTGGGAGGCTTCCTCATGCTGGGAGATCTGGATGGCTTGGTCGGCAAGCTGCTTGGCCTGATCGGCAACCTTTAGCCTTAACCGAATATTAGCACTCCCAATCTCCTCCCCGGCCTTGACCAATCGAGCATGATGCTCCATTAACTTCTTAGTCTCTTCGGCCACCCGGTCAATATTAGCCTTGGCCTCGTCCCCCATAGTAACTACCCGAGTAGTAAGCAGATCAAGATCTAGGGACTTGGCCTCATCCAGCACACGTACCATGGGGTTGCGGGGAAGTAGGTGCTCGCCCGTGGTCTCATCAAATGAAATATCCCGAAAACTTGGGTCTAAATCAGGATGACCGGCAAAAGGGTCACGAGGCACGGGGCGAGGCACATCGGGACGCCTTATATGAATGACAGTAGATCTCTTGGAAGGAGGAGGAGGGGGGCAGGGCTCCGTGCTCTCCTCCGTAGTATCACAAGGAGGCTGAGTAGGGGGAGACAGAGTAGGAAGCTGCGAAGCAGAAGAAGACTCAAATAAGGAACGGCTCCGCTTCCTCTTCTGAATGCCCTCTTCGATGACCCCAAGAAGAGGGCGGTACTTGACTACGTCCCCAGTGCGATCAGTAGAAGGTTTCGCGGAAGCTCTCCTCGACTTAAATTGTTCAAGGCGGTGTCGAACATCCGACGTTTTACCCGCCTGGCCTGCCCCTGGAATAAAGAACAAGTGTTACGAACATACAATAATCCGCAATTCAAAAAATGTGCTAAGTTAAAAAGAAAGAAAAGTGAGGAGACACATCTGTTATACAAACCCGGCGGAGGAGTGGGATACTGCAATAAGTCCTGGATCTCATTCCAGGACGGAAGTGAACCGTAAAAAATTTCTAAGTCCCTATCGAAAATGGAATCGGCAGAAGACAAAAGTTCACCTTGCATCGCCGGGGTCACCCTAGCTGAGGAACCCTTAGAGGATGGGTCAGTGCTAACCACAGCTTTGCCGGTTTCCTCTGCCTTCTCCGTTTCCTTCTCTGTTTCCGACTCCCCCTCTGACTCCCCGAAGGCCCGACGGAGAGCCTCATCCAGTTCGAGGTCCTGCTCAGAGGTTAGAACAGCAACACCGCTACCACCCTGACCATCGTCATCTCCTCCACCCTCCGACCCTTCTCCAACTTCACCTCCTTCCTCCTCTTCTACACCTTCCTCCTCCGGGACATCCGGGCAAGTACTTGGAGAAGGGCCATCGGACTCCTTGAGCTTCTTGCCTCCTACGACTGGACGTTGTGCAAAGGGCTTCCTCTTGCCACCCTTCGCTGTCACCCCACCTTTAGGCTGGGCAGCCTTCTCTTCTGCCGTGTCCCTCTGCTTGACTACGGACTGATGTGGGAGGATCAAATTATACATCAAGAGCCTGGCATTCCTAATCAAATAAGCAGCCGATCTGTCTCTCCCGGAAATAGCTTCAATTTCAGCTGCCATCTGAACCAAGCGATCATCTTCCACAACCGCAAAACCACCTGTCGCTAGCAAGAAATAAAAGCGCATAAGAGAGAGAATTACAGCCAAGACAGGAATTATGAGTAGAGTTTTGACTTACATCCGGAGGTAAATCGGCGAATAGAGACGGAGTCATCCCTAACAAAGAACCATTCCTTCTTGAACATGCTATACTTCGAGTATAAATCCAAAACCGGCTTGAAGGAAACGGCTGACTCCAAGCTAATATATGGGGACCCCTTCCTGTACCCCCTCAGATTGTACAGATATCGTATTTCCCGGTTGGAGGGGGCACGCCCGTATCTCTTCTGGAAGATAGCATACAAGCAAACCAGAATGGCATAAGAGTTGGGCTGGAGCTGGAATGGAGCCACCTTCAGATAAGTGACGAAGCTTAATATCCAGGCGTTGACTGGAGGAATAGCCCCGCACATACAATGGTAACGGCTGTAAGCGAAGTACCCCTCAGGGGGATCATATGGCATGACCCCCTCCCCCGGTAACAGCATAAGAGCCCTGTCTATCCCAAAGGAACGGGATATAACGTCAAGTTGCTCCTCCTTTAGGGAGCTAGGAAAGCAGTCGGGAGGGGAGACCAGAAGTTCCTGTGGACCATGTCCGTCCACCAACGACCTCGGAACAGGTCGATGTTGCCCGGATCCTGGTTGGGCTGGGGGCACAGAAGAAGACTCTCCTCCATCCTTGGATTTCCGTCTGTCTGATCGTGTTTCCGCCTTGCGAGACATTTATCTGCATACACAAAAGTGAAAAACATGATGTTAGAACAAGAATACAAGCAAGCATACATAAGTCCAGAGTTCCACCCAAAGACCGAATACAAAGTTCATTCGGCACTAGGGTCTTATGCTCATTCGGCACTAGGGACTTAAGTTCATTCGGCAATGGGGTCATAAGTCCATTCGGCACTAAAAAAACACATCCGGTATACATATCATTCGGTAAAACAAAACCCTTCGTGTGCATTCGGCAATCATATTCATTCGGTGATAAAAAACCATTCGGCAAAAGAATATATACCTAATTCGGTATAAGCTTGGTTCGGCAGAAGTTTGGTTCGGCTAAAAATTGATTCGGCTCTCTTTGGTTCGGTAAGGGAAAACTAAGGGGGGTAGCCTCTATATATAGGCAAACTCAGGATTGCCGAACCAGCTGGTTCGGCCTACCGGACCAACATACCGGACCAGCGTACCGGTCCAACCAACAACCGAATAAAACTGTCTCTACCAGCAGAAACCAGAAACAGGGGGCACGCAAGGCGCTTCACTCAGATAAGTACCGAACTCCAGAACTAACTAATAAAATAAGATTATGACAACGATGAATAAGTCGTAAAACTCCCACTAGCATGAATTAAATCGTTCACACGTGTACGCGACCACGAATGGTCCATAGGCACGCTCTGAATGGTCATTAACCCTATCATCGTGGGAATTTACACTTTGACACGCATTTTTAAGCCCATCGGTCAAATGGATATTTGATAATTGTGAAATGGCTAAGCTACTTACACATGTACGGGGTCGCGAACGATCCCTAGGCATGCTCTGAGCTGGCGATAAGCCACCTTGGCAAACGACCCAGGGACCCACTCTAACGTGAACCTGGCATCGACGATGCTAAGCCCCTTCGGGGCACACTTGCTCGTCCCGAGCGACACAGTTCACTTCATCTCAAATATTTCGATCATGAACGGTCGTTATTTGAAACCACACTAAAACTGTAAATTCCTTTGCAGGACATCAGCAGGATACGAACGTCCAGCCCATGGCGTTACGAAACAAGCCTTTCTATCACCGGGAAACAAAGCGCGACACGTGCAAGCACGCGCCCCACTTTGGGGGGCAAATGTTGGGCGAATTCTCACCCAGAAGATCTCGAGACCAAGAAGTGTCAGTTTCACCCGGGTTTGCAACCTCCATTCCATCAGCTCCTATGTCCATTCGGCGATTCGAAGGAACAAGCTCATTCGGCAGTGATGGTCCATCCGGAGTACCTTTTCATCCGGCTATACAAGCCTATTAGCTCATTCGGCACTCCAAGTGTGAAGGTCCATTCGGCATGAGTCCATTCGGCATCTCCAATTCATGCCGAACCGAAGGCCATTCGGTCATCCCCACATCCGGTCCAACCATAACCGAACCAAAGCAATTGCAACCACCGGACCAAATGACCTACCGGACCAACCCCACAGCCGGTCCAAACAAGCACCGGACCACCGTTCCACACTCACAACCGGTCCAAGCCTACCACCGGTCCAAGCTCCATGCCGAATGAGACCTCGCCGAACCAGACAACTGCCAGTCCAGATTGCTTCAGCCCGGGCCCACTAGCAGCTATATACTTCCATGACCCCTGCCCCCTACCTCATTCTATAAATAGAGGGGCAGGGGTACAACAATGGCAGACAAGTTTGAGAGCTCAAGCAAGGAAGGAACTTTCAAACTACTTTCATACACTTGTATACAAAGCATTGTACTTGTAATCTGGAAGAAGAAAGATAATAACATATAAAGTGGACGTAGGCACATTCTGGCCGAACCACTATAAATCTGCGTGTCTTTTACATTTCAGCCCTTACTTTTCTCATATTTACATACTCATCTAAAATCATTGAAAATCACACATACTCAACTAAAATAATACGACTTGGAGGTGTTTGTCCATTTTTTGTGCAAACATCTTCAATACTAAAATTATTTATGAATCATTTCATAAAACATAACTTTAAGTTTATAATCATTTTATAACTTAAGTTCATATTTTTTTGATACTCCATTACATCCTAAGAGTACCTGCAAACATAAACTTTGCAACAAGTATGATTAACAAATTTAAAACTTTTTTAACTTGCTATCTTCTCAATTCTAGTGTTACATACACTCAACTTTTATATTTTCACAAAAGACTTAATTACAAGTTTTACAACAATCCGGAAGTTCCCGACTATTCAAAATCGTCGATAATTCCACTTCATTTTTTCTAACAAATGAAAACTACCAAACAACATATCATATTATGATGTACATCCATACTTTTTTAATGTATAAGCTACATGTATCCATGAAATAACTTAACAAGAGAACTTTTGAACTAAACACCGATTTACATTTCAAGTCATTTTGAAATAATATATACATATAGATTTTGTAAATCAAATCTTACTTTGGGATTAAATCAAAATTTGTTTTACCAAAACAACTTTGTAGTCCCATACTTAAAAACCCAAAAATGAACACTGTTGATGTTTCACTTAGCAACAAAATAATTTTCAAGCAACCGAAGTGAGTTCAGTACATCTAAACTATACTTTTGTACTCAACTAAGACCATTTCAAAGTGGTAGTAGATACATCGTATGTTGCTACTAAGTATCCTGACCTTAATCTCCTAAACCAACTTCTCTATATTTACTTTCAAAGAATACTATTATTATTTTTGCCTAAATCTTGAAAAACATTTTCAAAAGACACCGGGACTTAAGTTCTCAAATTCTCCATTTAAATCCTTTTCGTTTATAAACCACATTTCATAAATCATACTTACATAAAATTATTTTCTTGTCTAAATCTTTTAACAAATATTTACCTTCAAAATATTCAACCTTTCCTTTAGATTATAGTAAACATATTTTACTAAATTTTAACTTCTAACCCGCATTTCACTAAACGGTTCATAGTCAAATCGTGAAACTTAATTCATAAGGTGTTCATTTAATGCACTCACAATTTCTGTCTACCCAACCCATGTGGAAAAGTAAAAATGCTCACAAATTGGTTGGGGACAAATCAATCATAAACAATAATTAATGTTCCTAACATGTCAAAACATGACTAAACAATCAAGGTTACAAGATATTAAACTAAGAGAAGCACTAATGTCATACCAAACACGAATAGGTAAACTATAAGCAAATAGTATACCCTCCAGAATCTGCTACCCCTTCTTAGCTGTAGAAATAGCAAAAACCCTAGGTTGCTCCCCTTTCCTGAGCATAGGACAATCTATAACAAAATGGCCTTGTTGATGGCAACCGTAACAATTTTTCAGTCAAAACTGGCCCTCAAGCTTTGGAAATTTTTGATTGGTGCTTCAATCATCTTCCCTTCGCCACCAGACCTACGCTTATTAGAAAAGTGACCTTTTCTCCCACACTTGTAGCAAACGAGGGTGGACCTATTCTTTGCTGATTGAAACTTATGATTATTTTTCCCAACTGGTGTAGAAATAGACAGGTTTGGAGTAAAGCTCTCAAACCTCAAAGCCATGATTACCAAGCCAACAAAAGATCCCATGACATGATTGTTCATATCCCGTTGGAACTTAGGACACATACCCACAATGAACATCTCATTTTTCCTCAGCAGCGTATCACCAATCATAACCCAAATCGAGATAATGTAACGAAACGGTTCTCATACCCCACCATATTCATAGCCCTTTGCTTCAGATCCAAGAAGCTCCTAAAAAAAAAAGTATTTCCGGCTTTCGAAATAAACTTTATCTCAAAACCCTCTTAAATTGGGTCCAAGAAAAGTCATTCTCCTGGACATCAGTAGTGATAGAACTATGCATCCGTTGGATATCATGATGTCAACCAATGCTTCATTGTGTCATCTAACTCCATATCTCCATTATCTGATTACACAACTTAATCCAAGTTTGGACTTCTACGATCGTCTCCGTACCACCAAACCTATACCTATCAACCTCTCGTAATCACAGCAAAACAAAGCAAAACTCATCAGGCACGACCTCCTCTACGACATTCATCCTTTGTTTCTCTTCTGGTGCAACATTCCTTGATTTTTGATTCCCGCCATTTGTGACGGTACTATCTCGACCACCTCTACCTCTTCGAGCATTGATAGCTCCAATACTCATAGTATTTACTACCCATTCAAAGAAAAACTTCTTAGGATCCGAAAGCATAGAGTTATTTCGAAGAAAGAATTCCAAGAGAGGATTACGAAGAAAGAAATATTCCTAAAGAATATTTCAAAAGTGTAGTCTTCAAAATAAAAATACGCTCTCATATGTATAATACATTCGACTCATTCTAAGGTGTCGCTTACCCTATATTTAATGAGCCATACCCAACCGAAGCCAAGGTGTTTGCTCAATCTTAGGCTCTGATACCAAATGTGTTAACCGACTTTTCGACCCTCGAACATCGACACTAATCCATCCACGGTATTCTGTGCCGAACACCTAAGTGCCCAAAAGACAGAAAGTTAGGGTAAAATAAAAGAAAAAGAATGGAACAAGAAATGAAGAACACAATATTAGAATCTCACAACGAACTGATAATATATAGCATCAAAGGAACAATACAAAGGGTTACTCTGAATACAGAAGTATTAGAGTTACTAAAACCTATGTACTATCATCAGCCTGGAGAGTTATAACTGCATGTCCCCACAATGTTGATATATTCAATACAAAAATGTAGCGGAAATAAGAATACTATGAAAACTAATCATTTAGCTCTTCTTCATTAGCTCCAAAGCGTCCGTATCTAAATCTGGAAACATACGAGCATTAAGAAAATAATACGGGATCAGTTTGCTAAACCAACGTGAGAAACACAAGAATGGGTGACAAGTAATAGTAACCACCGAGACCGTATGGATTCTCATAATGGTTTGTCCCTTAAAGAAACCAACCATCCAATAGGTTTAATATATAGTGATATGATAGATAATATCTAGAGTGTAGCACATAAATCATATCAATTAGCTGCTGTGTGAATTCCACAACAATAATAGGTATACAATCAATACCGCTAAGGCATGTTTGCATAGGTGTAAGGATTTTCATGGAGCTCTCCTCGGCTCTAGTCGAATCCGAACTCCATGACAAGGGTCAGAAATTTCCTTCCGAGCATCGTATATATCTAGATGGGATATACTCTAAGGCAAACATAACCGACCCAATGATGAACTGCGTGGCACCAAGTATCAACAGCTCCCTCGCGTAACATATTGATAAGCATGCTCTAGATCTGGAGTTGATTTACCCTCGTGGGTAAGCTAAACTCGAGACTATGCACCTTAGTCTGGTTTTAGTCATTTCCGATGTCGAGGCTACGTTCGGCATCTTTCACACGTGTCTTTATCACTCGATCAACATAAGAATCCCCAACTGGATTACTTCATCTTAAACTGATCATGAATCACTACATGGATTCCACATCTTGAACAGATCTCGAACCTCCACATAGGTTCCTCTCATAAGTCCTCGGACAAATGCTAATGCTGTCCTCTCTCTTGTAATACTCCTGAATATAGAAAGTACCTCACGAAAGCATTATTTTAAATGTTAATGCTGATCTTTCGCTTGGACTTAACCTTAGGATAGACAGTTCAACTTCATAACATTCCACTCCATAACTGCTTTCGAAACATAGATCACGTATATAGTTTGAAGTAGTTTTGGGTTCGAGTCATCTCACATAATTATACTCTTCCCACTTACCGAGCTCTCCAAAACCAATCGATGAATTTTCGATTAACTCAATTTCGGTTCTCTTAGAAGTAAGCGAAAGCTAGAGATATTTCATACCAGTACTCCTCCCAAGGGGGTTCTTATCGGTATAAAATCGAGAAACATTTCGATAAATTCCTAAGTTAATATTAAGTCAAGTTCGATAATCGACTAATAGATTATCTTATCAAAATAGTTGCTTATACAAATCACGATTCATACGCTTAACTCGTTTCTGATATTCCAACTTAACTATTCATCGGTCAAGAGAGAAGCCAGGAAAGTTTGGGCACTGGTTGCTCCAAGCCTTGCCTATACACTTCAGTCTTGAATCTCACAAATAGATAAGTTTACCTCATCGTCTTTTAGTGTTAAGTATAATGGTCATGATTTCCATAGACAATAAGGAATCAACCCGATTAACACGTTTCCAACATTTTCCTCTTACCTATTCCTCGGTTAAGAGGGAAGTCCTGTAGGTTGGAGCTCTATTGCTCCGTCCCTACTCGACATCAATCTTAACTCTTACAAATAGATAAGACTACATCACCGGCTTATTAGAGTTAAGGGTAATCGATTACTTTTCAAATAAGTAATTTAAACAAGTATCTATTTGGCCATTAAGCAATTGCTAACCCCTTTCTAAAGCTTTCGTTTATAATCTAAAACAAGATATTTATATAAGATATGTTCCAAGATATTTATATAAGATATTTTACAAGATATTTATACTCCAAAATGCATATAATATATTTTAAAACACTCCTTTAAAATATCACTTAAAAATAAAAGTTTCAAAAATCAACAAAATTTGAAAAAAGAACATGTTTTATTCTAAAACTCCTCTCTTTAAAAATCCATAAATAATTCTTAAAAGTTCATATAAATACCAAACTACTTTTAAAATACTCTAAAAATAGTTAGGAAATACTTTTAAAAAAATGAAATAAATCGCTCGAACTTAACGTCCTTTTTGAAATAATTAAAGTTCAAAAATTAAGGTTAAACAAGGTAGTTTTGCAGTAGTGATGTTTTGGCCCTTTTCGAAATGTTACTTAACTTTTTACCACTTAAAATTTTAGTACCAATAAACATACATATATAATAATTTAATTACGGCTAGGAATACCTATGGATCTCTCTATAAAGTTCCATAACAATTGTCAAAAACAAGACAATTCTGAACTGCTTCTATAGCGACTATCACTATAAATGTACTTCTAAATCTAAGTCATATTTCAACCTTTGTTTATCTATAACATATGTACTTTGTTCAAGGTATATCTGTATGTCATATGAGTCCACTAAAGTCCATTCGATCCATATATCCTATGTGCCACTTGTTTTTCAAAACAAGAACCAAAATCAATGTTTTCAACATAAGTTAACAACAATTCAAACAACATTAACACAATCAAACTCAACATATATGTGTTATAATTTTCATCCCAAGTGAGGTGTTAACTCACCTTTAATCCAATAATAACCAAGATCTCAGCTAACAAAAGTCCAACCCAAGCTAGCAACCACCTTTCCTTCCTTGCTTCCGGCTTTTGCTCCTCCCATCTCATTATATGCTCATGGATTAAGGCATTTTGGGGGTTTGGCTTTGCTTCTTTCACTTTGACTTGGTAAAAGGTTCTCTAATATATTACTAAGCCTTTTGGAAAAGTTTGGAGTGATTTAGAGATGATTTGCAAATAATTTGCTTTAAGAATTTAGAGATGAAGAAGAAGACATTGTTTTTGAACTCTAAGCTTTGTAAATAATTGTGAATGATACTAAGAGTATGCCTTCTCTTATATAGGCTTGTGAAAAGGGCTACTTTCACCTCCTACCTTCCATGGATGGCCAAAAAGGAGCATTCATCTCACATGATAACTTTATGCCACTTCTCCTTTATGATATTTACCATTGTAGCATTCTCATAATAATATTTTTTATCCATTAGAACATTATAGAATGTTCCATGCTTTATGAAGATAAGAGTGTGTTAGTTAGTTGCTAATGTGTTCATTTGATCATTAGTCAAGTGCAAAAGAGTTTGAAAAAGTTATATCAATTGAAAGACTGTTTATCGATAAATCGATTTTCGATAACATTATCGATTTTCTATCGAAGAATTTATTTTTTAAACACATTTAAAAATCAAGTTTCTTATCATTATTTATTAATTAAATGATGTTAAACAAGGTTATAAAATTATATTTATAACACTTAAACTTATCTCAAAATTTATCAACATTCAAACACGCACTGTTCGAATTTCCAGGTCGCTACACTTGTGTATAAGTAAAGATGTCTTGTGGACTTGAACAAATACATAGTAATAATCTATCAAAGCATGCCAAGGTGGAATGGTTGACTAAGCATTGAACCAACGATCCTATGCGACATACTAGATGTGTTTCACACACTCGTTTTCTTTTCTTTAGATAGTCTATAAGCCGACACGTAGATTGGATCCTGAAATTAGGTCAAGAAAAGGGGTTCTTTGAGTAAAAACCATTTGATCATCAATTATTCAATTTCAATGAGTGGATGTAATGACTCAACAAAATATAGAGAAAGAAGTTGTTCTTCAGATCAAATTCATTTCTTTAGTCTAAAGAAAGAAAAATTATTTAATTTAGGAAATACCCATTTGAAAAAAAAAATTAGTCCGGTTGCGAGGTCCTTATGTCTTTATCTTGGTTTCATGAAATGCCTTTGAAGACTTAAGTCAATCTCACAGAAGGTGGCACCACCTTCATGCATTCATATCGGTAGGTTTATCTACAAGTGCCCTATAACTATACACTTCAAGTATGCTTCTGTCACAAGCCTATTAAGTACTATGTGACGACCGCCCATGACTCCTGCACCGAAACAAGGAAATAGTGCGCTGAAAGTGTGCCAGGCAGCCATGGACGATTGTCAGGGTAAGGTAAAAACATCAATCTCTATCGTAAAACTCACAGCGCATGGATAAAATACAATAGAGAAATATAATATAGTGAAGCTCACATAGAACAGAATATCATCATCTAATCATAATAGCTTTATACATGGTCTGAATCATGAATACAAGAAGCCTCACTACATAGCACTCAGAGTAATCAACAATCAGCGGAATATCCAGTACATAGAATATGAAAATAATATGTAAAGCCTCCTGCTCGTCTTCGTCATCATCAGCGTGAGCCACTAAGATCAGCACCTGCCACCTGTCACCTAGTCTGCCCATCCCAAACATGGATGAACATCCCAAGGTAATAAGAGGAGACATAAAACCTTGAGTCAGACAACAGTCTTAGTGAGCAGTAAATCAACTATCAAACATACCAAAGGAACATAAAGGATAAAAGGAATAGGAACCCAAATCATCCCACTCCACCTCTTTCTACAGTGATAGCCCCCCAGACACACACTAAGGAGAAGAAAGCATAGCAAAGCAGATAATTAAAGTAAAGCAATAATCACTCGAGTCAAGGTCGATGTTTTCCAAATACAAACCCCCAAGGCCTAAACCAAGATCAGATAAGCACCCAGAAAACACCGCTTTTGAGACCGAATGATGATACAACCAAACATCCATGACTCTGGCTATCACTGTTATCATTGCCTTGATTTTATCGTTAATTGAATGACCAACTCATCTTTCAACCATCCGTCAAGGGATAATGGCAACCCCGGTTCTAGACATAACTCTGCACGTCACCGTGACCCGTGCCTAGGTATAACGGATCTACCCAGAGTATTAGCACGTCATCATGACCCGCACCTGGGTATAACGGATCTACCCAACGTACTCTTGCTTTGAGCTTGCTAGAACCTTCAATAACGATAAGATCTCAGCCTTCTAGTCATCCTCCTCGACGACTATTCCCATTATAGCTCAAGCACCTCTCGAGCCCACCATTATCCACCAACTCGAACCGCATCATCGAGTAATCAACATGCTTGGGATGATCCCATCTGGATTAAACCAAGGCTTCCACATCCTGCTTTGCTCCAACGCATCTTAGCAAAGTCCATCTCATCATCATACTTCGCCTCAACATATCATGGCAAAGTCCATTTCGTCATCATACTTCGCTTCCTCTAACTATAGCAAAGTCCTCGAACCCATCCATATGAGCTTCATCATCCGCTTCATATGCCACAGCAGCTTTCACCATTCAAGAGCCTTTCCACTTAGCTTTTGAATCATCTTCAACCATCTTGTCCCAAATCAACTACAAGCTAATTCGAGACAATCAAATCAATCATACATCCAAACAATCAAGCATTCAAACAAGATCTAATCAAGCAATATCAACTATAATGGCAATTTCGTAAATAAATGAGCATAAGTCTAACATATATGAAATCATGGATTTTAGCATAGATCTATCAAATATAAAACATGGGTTTTGTCTCTATAACTTGTTAATTGGACTTGCATAGGTAAACATCTTCAAAAGTAATGAATCTAGTCTTGGAACTAAGAAAAATGCATGAAATCTCTAACTTTAACACTCAAACAAGCCACCAATCCAATATACTCCTTTGGGTCCGCGTGAGAGATAACTACCACTCACCGAATCTCCAAAACAACCAAAAGCAATACGCTTCAGATCTGGACAGCAAAGATTCAAGCTCGATTCGTCGAAATCCCGCTTGAAACGATGAAATCTAGCTTTGTTGGATGAAGATCTTCAACTTTGGCTCTTCAATCTTCGATCTTGATCTTCGATCTTGGATGGATGTTGGCACTAGATTGGAATGGAGAAAAGGAGATGAAGAAATGTTGTAGTCGAGTTTCCAAAATGGCAGCACTTCGTCGCTTCAAAAACCGGTGCCAAAAAGTGAGCCAAACCCCTCTATTTATAGGCTGAAATCGCCCTTAGATCGCCCAGACTTAAGTCGTTGCCGACCTAAAAACCCCGACCTAACATAGGTCGCTGCCGACCTATACACTCCAACGACCTAACGGCCTAACCAACCCAGAGACATACGAGCTAACAAACACGGCCGACCTATCTCTATGCCGATCTAACTAAATGCCGAGTCAACGACCTAACTCCCCAGGCCTTCACGCGACCTAACAACATACGACCTAAAACCATGCCGCCTTCAACGACCTACGACCTATCTGCTTCACAACCTAACACTCCTGTGGCCTATCGACCTATTAACATTGTGACTTAACGACCTAACCTGGTCACGACCTAACAACTACGCGACCTAACTAGCCTACCGACCTAACTACTCCCCTTAGGTCGCTTAACGACCTATCTTCCTTAGGTTGCCATTCTATAGGTCGCTATATTTTCCTAGGTCGCCTACCTCTAGGTTGCTCATAACTCGTAGGTCGCTCCACCTACCTAAAAGACCACTCACGACCTAAACACTCATGCGACCTAACTTTCCTTGCGACCTAAGACCCTTCCGACCTAACTTAGATCGTTTATCCAATAAGTCGTAAACCCCATAGGTCGATCAACTACTATAACTCATTCACGACTCAACTTCCATAGGTCGTAGACACTCTTAAGTCGGTCCATCCTTATAGGTCGTCTAATTCTTAGGTCGGCTAACCACTAGGTCGTTACTTTCTATAGGTCGTATATCTACCTTAGGTCGTTCCCATCCTATAGGTTGCTAATCCTATAAGTCGCCTACGACCTAATACTGACCCATTAGCTCGTGCAACCACCTTAAGTCGTCTACGACTTAACTATAGGTCGGTCAGAAACCCATATCTCGTAACTCGTACACGACCTATCCCTATACGAGTTAACCTCCCATACGACTAAGGCTAAGGAGAACATAAACAACACTAACGACCTAATAATTCTACGATTATATCGACACGTAAAATACGGGTCGTTACATTCTCTCCCCCTTAGGAATTTCGCCCCCGAAATTCCAAACAAACAAGTGCAACCAAAACTATTCTGCATGCCTACCATCCATAGCAATCAACAAACCATGCATCCAATTTCTATCCTAGCATGCAGAATTCTACGATTAGAACAAGTTACAAATTCATGAGATGCCACGACACCTTAGGGCCATACCTCGAAGAGTTCAGGATGAGCTGCCTTCATCCTCTCTTCCTCCTCCCACGTACAGTCGTTAACATCATCACTCCATTGTATCTTGAGCAACGTAATCGTCTTCCTCCTAAGCTGTTTCGTGTCAGTTTCAACAACACGAAGCGGCTTACGAGGTCTTGTAACCACTGGATCAACCTCCAAATCTTCACAGCTATCAGCAGAAACTACCGTATTCGAGTCGTGCACATACTTCCGTAGATAAGATACATGAAAAACATTGTGCACACCCGCCATCTTTTCCGGTAACTCCAATCTATAAGCGAGCTTTCCAATTCGCTCGATAATCGGGAATGGTCCAACAAATCTCGGGGTCAATTTTCCTTTCTTCCCGAATCGAATAACATTCTTCAATGGAGAAATCTTCACAAAAACCATGTCACCTATGTCGAACTCCAACTCCTTTCGACGTTTATCTGCATAACTTTTCTAACGATCCTGGGCTGCCTTCATTCGTTGTCGAATGATCTCTATACAATCCGAAGTCTGACGAATCATCTCTGGCCCAAGTATCAGCTTTTCTCCAGCTTCCAACCAACATGTCGGAGAGTTACACGGTCTTCCATACAAGGCTTCATATGGTGCCATACCAATACTTGACTGGTAACTGTTATTATATGCAAACTCCACCAAATGAAGATGATCTTCCCATGATCCTCCGAAATCCAAAACACATGCCCTCAGAAGATCTTCCAAAACTCGGTTGACCCTCGCAGTCTGACCATCTGTTTGGGGATGATAAGCTGTACTCAAACACAACTCAGTTCCCAAAACTTCCTGAAAGCTCTTCCAAAATCCACTAGTGAACAATGGATCTCGATCGCTCACTATACTCTTCGGAATACCATGGAATCGAACTATCCACTTAACATACAATTCAGCCAACTTCGATGCAGTCCTAGTCGATCGAACAGGAATGAATCTTGCACTCTTGGTCCAACGATCTACTATGACCCAAATCCCGTCATTCCCTGCTCTGGTTCTAGGTAGATCATCGATAAAATCCATTGATATCTGCTCCCACTTCCATGTAGGAACCTCTAATGGCTGAAGCAACCCACTGGGCTTCTTCTGCTCTGCTTTAACCATCTGGCAGTTCATGCACTTGGAAATAAAATTTCCAACATCCTTCTTCATACCTTCCCAGTAATAGGTTCTCTTCATATCCCGATACATCTTATTTCCACCTGAATGAATTGTCAACTTCGAGTGATGACTTTCCCTTAGAACTTCATCTCTCAATTCATCGATATCGGGAACAACCAGTCGTCCTTGCTTGCGAAGCCAACCCTCTTGATCGACCTCGAATCCTTTATCCTTCTCTGGTTCCAATCCAGATTCCAAATCACGGATAATCTTGACAAGCTTATCGTCTCGCTTTTGGCTCTCGTCAATCCTTTCCACAAGAGTAGGCCTTATCGATAAGTTTGCCAACATTTCAGGTTCCAATTCACATCTAGGCCTGAAATCAAATCCAGCCAAATACTCGAGACTCTTCCATTTCGAAAACATGACTCCCAATCCCGCATATCTTCGACTCAACGCATCAGCTACTGCGTTACCTTTTCCCGGAGTATAAGCTATACCAAAATCATATGATGCTAAAAACTCTAGCCATCGTTGCTGCCGAAGATTCAAATCCTTTTGGGAGAAAAGATACTTCAACGACTTGTGATCCGTAAACAACTCGAATCGAACCCCCAATAGATAATGTCTCCACATCTTCACAGCAAACACAATTGCCGCTAACTCCAAATCATGAGTCGGGTAATTCCTTTCATGCGGCTTCAGTTGTCGACTCGCGTACGCAACAACTTTATCCTTCTGCATTAGCACTGCCCCAAGTCCAGTACCACATGCATCGGTGTAAACCACCATCTCATCGTTCCTACTTGGAATAGTCAAAACAGGAGCACTCGTCAGTCGCTCTTTCAGGATTCCAAAGGCCTGCTCACACTTAGCATCCCAACTAAATACCTGATTCTTCTTCGTCAATCCTGTCAATGGTGCAACTATCTTGGAAAAGTCTTTGATAAACCGTCGATAATATCCTGCTAGTCGAAGAAAACTTCTCACATCTGATGCATTCTTAGGTCTGACCCAATCCTGGATCGTTGCCACCTTAGCGGGATCAACCGCTATTCCATTTCCAGAAATAACATGGCCTAAGAATCTCACTTCACTCTTCCAGAAGTGACACTTCGAAAACTTAGCCTTCAGCTGATGTTTCCGCAAGATTTCCAAAACAATACGCAAGTGCGTCTTGTGCTCTTCCTCAGTTCTGGAATAAATCAGAATATCATCCACGAACACAAGTACAAACTTGTTCAACTGATCTCTGAACACTCTATTCATAAGATCCACAAAATATGCTGGTGCGTTAGTCAATCCAAACGGCATTACCAGCCACTCATAAAACCCGGATGGTGTCCTAAAAGCAGTCTTCGGCGCACTATCCTTCGCCACTCTCAACTGGTGAAATCCCGTTGCCAAATCCATCTGAGAAAACACCTTCGCCTCGTGGAGCTGATCAAACAAGTCATCTATTCTCGGCAATGAATACTTTTTCTTCTTAGTCACCTTATTCAGCTCACGATAATCAACACACAACCTCAACGATCCATCCGCTTTGGTTGCGAACACAACTGGTGCACCCATTCGGACACACTACGCCGAATGAATCCTTTCCATAAAAGGTCATCAACCTGCACCCTCAACTCTTGCTGTTCTCTAGGCGCCATCCGCCTAAGAGGCATCACAACAGGTCTAGCTCCCTCAACTAGATCGATACGAAACTCGATCTCCCTATGCGGCGGTAACCCTTTGACCTCGTCAAAGACATCCTCGAATCCATTCACGATTGGCATCGATGACAGTCCATCCCGTGGAACAACCAGCGAATACATGAAGCTCATGAAGTCGCCTTCTTCATGCTTACATCGTATCACAACCTTTCGCCCCTCCACATTCTCGACTGTCACCTCCAATCTCTCACAATCAACCTTTGCCGCATACTTCCTAAGCCAGTCCATACCCAAAATAATTCCGAACCCCGCAAAGTTCAGAACAAAGCAATCACAAACAAAAGAGCAATCATGACTCGATATAACTAGACCACGGCATAGCATACACAAACAAGACGAACCCCCAACTGGATTAGTCACTACCAATGGTCTATCAACAATATCCGGTTCCAAACCCAACCGGTCTACCAACTCATTACAAACAAAAGAATGAGACGCTCCAGTATCAAATAACACTCTAACTGGAACACCATAAATGGAAAGAGTACCTTGAACCACCACACTCTTCCGCTTCTCTTCAGCAGTAGGAGCTTTCGAAGATGACGGGACAGCCCCCAAAGCATAAGCTTGCACAACCTGCCTGTCCTTTATCGGTTTCGGACAGTTCTTCTTAATGTGCCCCAGCTTATCACAGTTGTAGCACTTCAACAACACCTTCGGATTCTTGCAATCCTTGGAGAGATGGCCCTTCTGCCGACAATTATAGCAGGTCTTTTCCCCCTTCAGCTTCTTCTGACCATCCTTACCCTTCTGCTGTTGCTGCTTCCTCTTCTTGTTTCCACCCTGCTGTGGTTTAGACTCCTCCTTGGTCACAGCAACAACAGATACTTCCTTAGTAAACAAACTCTCGTGCCTGAGAGCTTTCTCCACCAGCTTCTCAAATGGATCGTCCAGATGATCCACCAACTGTCTTCCAAGATAACTGTCCAAGCCTGTCACGAATTTCTCGTTCTTCTGGTAGGGAGATTCAATATACGATCTAGCATACTTGGACAGAGCCTCAAACTCAGAAACATACTCAAGAACTGGCCTCCCACCCTGCTTGAGTTCAACAAACTTCTTAAACAAAACAGACTTCTGAGCTGTAGAGATAAACTTGGCTTCAAATCTAACTTGGAATTGCTCCCAAGTAATCTCTTCTTCTGGAGTATCTATGGTGATAGAATTCCACCAATCAGCAGCTCTCCCTTGAAGCTGTCTCGATGCAAGCTTCCTCTTAGTTGCATCCTCAATTCCTAAATCTCCAAAGATCCTCCTACAAGCATCCATCCATCTTTGGACTTCAATAGTCGATTCCGTTTCTAAGAAAACCTTTCCTCCAAGAGAAGTATAATCCTTGCAAAGCTTAGAAAAATCCACGGGCTTGGAGCTTGAACTTGAACTCCCACATCCACTGACGATCCTGAAGCTGGTATCCTCCTCATGATCGAAGTCATCATGGCCTCAAACATAGGAGCATAATCAACAGCTTCCCTAGCAGTACGGCTTTCCCTAGCAGCTTGTCTCTCGCCTCGACTCATCCTTAATATCTGTAAAAAGAATGATTAGAACACCTTGAGAAACAACTGCATAAGGAGTTCAAATCCTTCTAACTACTATATTATATATAGTAATCATCCATCAAAATACAATTACGTCTCTCTTACGTAGTTACGTCGGCGAGCATTGGCTAAAATCGATTAACCAAAGCTCTGATACCAAATGTGACGACCGCCCATGACTCCTGCACCGAAACAAGGAAATAGTGCGCTGAAAGTGTGCCAAGCAGCCATGGACGATTGTCAGGGTAAGGTAAAAACATCAAACTCTATCGTAAAACTCACAGCGCATGGATAAAATACAATAGAGAAATATAATATAGTGAAGCTCCCATAGAACAGAATATCATCATCTAATCATAATAGCTTTATACATGGTATGAATCATGAATACAAGAAGCCTCACTACATAGCACTCAGAGTAATCAACAATCAGCGGAATATCCAGTACATAGAATATGAAAATAATATGTAAAGCCTCCTGCTCGTCTTCGTCATCATCAGCGTGAGCCACTAAGATCAGCACCTGCCACCTGTCACCTAGTCTGCCCATCCCAAACATGGATGAACAGCCCAAGGTAATAAGAGGAGACATAAAACCTTGAGTCAGACAACAGTCTTAGTGAGCAGTAAATCAACTATCAAACATACCAAAGGAACATAAAGGATAAAAGGAATAGGAACCCAAATCATCCCACTCCACCTCTTTCTACAGTGATAGCCCCC
The DNA here is from genome assembly GCA_030765085.1 of Allium cepa. Classification (NCBI taxonomy): domain Eukaryota; kingdom Viridiplantae; phylum Streptophyta; class Magnoliopsida; order Asparagales; family Amaryllidaceae; genus Allium; species Allium cepa. Next base: position 381,178,549 of record CM060937.1, read on the forward strand.
CAGACACACACTAAGGAGAAGCAAGCATAGCAAAGCAGATAATTAAAGTAAAGCAATAATCACTCGAGTCAAGGTCGATGTTTTCCAAATACAAACCCCCAAGGCCTAAACCAAGATCAGATAAGCACCCAGAAAACACCGCTCTTGAGACCGAATGATGATACAACCAAACATCCATGACTCTGGCTATCACTGTTAGCATTGCCTTGATTTTATCGTTAATTGAATGACCAACTCATCTTTCAACCATCCGTCAAGGGCTAATGGCAACCCCGGTTCTAGACATAACTCCGCACGTCACCGTGACCCGTGCCTAGGTATAACGGATCTACCCAGAGTACTAGCACGTCATCATGACCCACGCTTGGGTATAACGGATCTACCCAACGTACTCTTGCTTTGAGCTTGCTAGAACCTTCAATAACGATAAGATCTCAGCCTTCTAGTCATCCTCCTCGACGACTATTCCCATTATAGCTCAAGCACCTCTCGAGCCCACCATTATCCACCAACTCGAACCGCATCATCGAGTAATCAACATGCTTGGGATGATCCCGTCTGGATTAAACCAAGGCTTCCACATCATGCTTTGCTCCAACGCATCTTAGCAAAGTCCATCTCATCATCATACTTCGCCTCAACATATCATGGCAAAGTCCATTTCGTCATCATACTTCGCTTCCTCTAACTATAGCAAAGTCCTCGAACCCATCCATATGAGCTTCATCATCCGCTTCATATGCCACAGCAGCTTTCACCATTCAAGAGCCTTTCCACTTAGCTTTTGAATCATCTTCAACCATCTTGTCCCAAATCAACTACAAGCTAACTCGAGACAATCAAATCAATCATACATCCAAACAATCAAGCATTCAAACAAGATCTAATCAAGCAATATCAACTATAATGGCAATTTCGTAAATAAATGAGCATAAGTCTAACATATATGAAATCATGGATTTTAGCATAGATCTATCAAATATAAAACATGGATTTTGTCTCTATAACTTGTTAATTGAACTTGCATAGGTAAGCATCTTCAAAAGTAATGAATCTAGTCTTGGAACTAAGAAAAATGCATGAAATCTCTAGCTTTAACACTCAAACAAGCCACCAATCCAATATACTCCTTTGGGTCCGCGTGAGAGATAACTACCACTCACAGAATTTCCAAAACAACCCAAAAGCAATACGCTTCAGATCTGGACAGCAAAGATTCAAGCTCGATTCGTTGAAATCCCGCTTGAAACGATGAAATCTAGCTTTGTCGGATGAAGATCTTCAACTTTGGCTCTTCAATCTTCGATCTTGGATGGATGTTGGCACTAGATTGGAATGGAGAAAAGGAGATGAAGAAATGTTGTAGTCGAGTTTCCAAAATGGCAGCACTTCGTCGCTTCAAAAACCGGTGCCAAAAAGTGAGCCAAACCCCTCTATTTATAGGATGAAATCGCCCTTAGGTCGCCCAGACTTAAGTCGTTGCCGACCTAAAAACTCCGACCTAACATAGGTCGCTGCCGACCTATACACTCAACGACCTAACGGCCTAACCAACCCAGAGACATACGAGCTAACAAACACGGCCGACCTATCTCTATGCCGATCTAACTAAATGCCGAGTCAATGACCTAACTCACCAGGCCTTCACGCGACCTAACAACATACGACCTAAAACCATGCCGCCTTCAACGACCTACGACCTATCTGCTTCACAACCTAACACTCCTATGGCCTAGCGACCTACTAACATTGTGACTTAACGACCTAACCTGGTCACGACCTAACAACTACGCGACCTAACTAGCCTACGACCTAACTACTCCCCTTAGGTCGCTTAACGACCTATCTTCCTTAGGTTGCCATTCTATAGGTCGCTATATTTTCCTAGGTCGCCTACCTCTAGGTTGCTCATAACTCGTAGGTCGCTCCACCTACCTAAAAGACCACTCACGACCTAAACACTCATGCGACCTAACTTTCCTTGCGACCTAAGACCCTGCCGACCTAACTTAGATCGTTTATCCAATAAGTCGTAAACCCCATAGGTCGATCAACTACTATAACTCATTCACGACTCAACTTCCATAGGTCGTAGACACTCTTAAGTCGGTCCATCCTTATAGGTCGTCTAATTCTTAGGTCGGCTAACCACTAGGTCGTTACTTTCTATAGGTCGTATATCTACCTTAGGTCGTTCCCATCCTATAGGTTGCTAATCCTATAAGTCGCCTACGACCTAATACTGACCCATTAGCTCGTGCAACCACCTTAAGTCGTCTACGACTTAACTATAGGTCGGTCAGAAACCCATATCTCGTAACTCGTACACGACCTATCCCTATACGAGTTAACCTCCCATACGACTAAGGCTAAGGAGAACATAAACAACACTAACGACCTAATAATTCTACGATTATATCGACACGTAAAATACGGGTCGTTACATACTATGTAGTACAACATCCTCTATATCATTAAAGTACCAAGCACCATTCTAGGAATGGATATAATATTTGTTGTTTAGACTAATATTATAGTGCTTCAAATCACATCTATAATGTACTTTTGCTTATTGAACTCGAGATAGTGAATTTCATAATGTTGAGTTGTGTTTCCATCATATGCGATTTCTATGTTGGCTTTAAACCCAATCCTTTGATGTTTGTAAGACCAAATCTCTTGCAAGTCCTTTTGTAAATGGATCAAGAAATGTCTTATGCCAATATGTCTAGTTTTTCCATTATTTACCCAGCTATATGTTCCTAATAGTGTTTCTTGACTATCACAATGCACAGATATCGAAGGCATTAGTTTTGGCCATACATGAATTTCTAACAGCAAATTTTTTAACCATTCTACTTCTTTACTACTAGAAGCCAATGGTACAAGTTCTCCAGCCATGGTAGAATTTGCAACACATGTCTGTTTCTTTGAGGCCCAGGATATCGCTTCCTTACTAAGAGTGAGTATCTAGTTGGTTGTTTATTTTTGTCCTCTCTTCCAGTGTTCCAACTGTCCCCGTGTATCCTTTTATTACACTTGGATATCCACTACACAGTATAATATAGCCCATGGTTCCCTTTAAATGTTTTCAAATTCCTTGTACATCTAGCCAGTGAATATGACTAAGGTTACTTGTATATCTACTCATTTTTCCAACAGCGTAGGCAATACCTGGTCTTGTGAAAGTCATGGCATACATTAGACTACTAATGACTATAGCATATTCTAGTTGATCTACTGATCTACCGGTATTAGAATATAGTTTCATATTTGAATCAAATGAGATGCTTACCGATTTGCAACCAAATCGATTAAACTTTTTTAGAATCATCTCTCCGTAATTAGACTGGGCAATGACCAATCCTTCTGCTGTTTTTATAATTCTTATTCCTAGAATCACTTTAGCTTCTCCTATATCTTTCATTTCGAAACATAAAGGTAGAGATTTTTCGTTTCTTCAATACTCGAGGTATCAGCCCCAAATATCAATATATTATCAGCATAAAGCCAAGTAATTACACCTTTACCAGCATGAAATTTGCTATAGACACATTTGTGTGTTTCGCGGTTCCTAAAATAATTTGATTCCATGGTTTTATCAAATTTCTCATGTCAGTATTTTAGTGCTTGTTTAAGGCGGCAAAGTGATTATAAGTTTACATACTTTACATTCTTATATAGCATCGCAAAACCTTCTAGTTGAGAGATATATATATCCTCATCAATTTCTCCATTTAAGAATGCAGTCTTGACGTCCATTTGGTGAATTTTAAATTTATAAATACATGCTAATGCAATTAGTGTCCTAATTTTTGAAATTCTAGCTACAGATAGGTAGGTACCAAAATAATCTATTCCTTCCTTTTGGGCATATCCCTTAGCCACTAATCTAGCCTTAAAATTTTCTATCATACCATCTGCTTTAAATTTCTTTTAAATATACACTCTCATCCTATTAGATTAGAACCAGGAGGTAAGTAAACTAATTTCCATGTTTGATTTCCCATAATAAAATCCATTTCATCATTTAAGCCTTCTTGCCAAAATGTCGAACCTGAGACTTTATGACTTCAATATATGTTAAAGGATCCAAATCTATAGTTGTAGAAACCATGACTTGATGTCTAATACCATCTGTTGATCCTTTAACTAAATAAATGATAATATCTAGTCCAAGTGACTTTTCAGTTCTCATTCTTTTACTTCTCCTAAGAGTTTCACCTGGTTTATCATTATTTTCTTGAGTGTTCTCAAATTAATGAATATTTTTAATGGCCTCCACCATTTATGAAGAGGTGTATTAACCACCACCGTTTCACTAATAAATGGATTGGATGTATATATGAATCTATTTCATAGAACACTGCATCTCTAGATTCTATTATATTGTTTACCTCAATCGAATTGTTAGGTTATATTACTAGAAACCTATAACCCTTGCTATGTTGAGTGTATCCTAAGAAAACACACTCAAAGACCTTTTGTCCCAATTTTTTGTTCAGGTAATCGAACAATGGTAGTATAGCAAAAATTCGATAGTAATCAAGATTTGACTTGCGTTTCTTCCAAAGTTCATAAGGTTTGACTTTTGTTTTCTTATGAGGTATTCTATTTAAGATACAATTGGCGGTAAGCAATGCCTCATCTTAGAAACTAGTATTAAGACCAGAATTATATAACATATCATTAACTATTTCAGTAAGGGTCCTATTTTTAAGTTTTGCTACTCCATTTGGTTATGGAGTATAAGCAACAAATGTCTCATATAAAATTCCAATAGACTCACAAAATGCAGGGAAACGATATTCACCTCTCCTATCAGATCTAACAGTCTTAATTTTAACATTACGTTGGTTTTCTACTTCAGTCTTACAGGTCATAAATGAATTTAATACTTCATCCTTAGTATGCATCAAATAAACATAGTAGTAGTTTGAATAGTCATCTATAAATGTGACAAAATATTTCTTTCCACCTTTAGTAGGAGTACTATGCATATCATAAACATCACTATGAATTAATTGTAACAAAATAGTGGCACTAACAAATTTCAGTGAAAATACTTTTCTACTTATTTTGGTTATAGAGTATATCCAACATTTATCATCAAATTTATTATTATATTTAGAGATCATGTTTAATGAAATCATATTATCCATACTTCAAATTTTAACATGTCTTAATCAACTATGCCATAAAGAGAAAAAATCAACAATACAAGCAAACTAAATTATTTTATTAATATTTAGTTTGAACATTCCATCACACATGTACCCTTTTCCAACAAACATTCCACCTTTAGTCCCGACTCAAAGGCTTGTTTGAAACCAAACTTATTTAATAGACTACTGAAAACAAGGTTCTATCTAACCTTGGTACATAATATACATCATCTAGTGACATAATTTTCCTAGACGTAAACTCCAAGTCTACTGTCCCCTTCCCCTTAACCACTACTTTCGTAGAGTTTCCTGTATAGAGATAATTTTCATCTTCGGATGGTTCAAGTTTCTTGAATAGACTCTTATCATTGAAGATATTCTTAGTAGTACCAGAGTCGATCCATTAAGAATCCACTTTTTCAATCATGTTGATTTCAGAGATTACGGCTGTCAAGTTTTCTATTGTCGATTGAGGTTTCTTTTTACGAAAATGACAATCCCTTTAAAGGTGACCAAGTTTCCACAATTATAGCATCCATTCACTTTCTTGTCCTTCTTATTATTGAATTTTTTCTTATTCTGAAATTTCATCTTTTTATTAAAAGAGTTCTCAAAGGTTTTATTTTCCTCATTTTCCTCAACTATGTGGATCTTAGATGGAAACACAGTTGGTTCAATGGTTTCTTTCTTCCTAATTGTTCTCTCACTTGCAAAAACCGTGCAAGATAATCCATACTCATATCCTCCTTCTTATATTTAAGGATTTTCCTTTGATCTTCTCAAGAAGGGGGAATTTTGTCTATTATGGATGAGACTTTTATCTCCTTATCCATATTCATATTATGCTGGATGAATTGGTTTGGGATATGCATAATATCATTAAGTTGCTCTACTACTGGCATACAATCAGTCATTTTGTAACTAAAAACCTAGTAGCCAAAAATTTCTTACTGGTTCGCCCTCCATTTGATACTTGGCCTCCAATGCATCTCAAACTTCTTTGACAGTTGATTTACTATAGTACATATCGGACAGAGTATCCATCGTTGCATTGCGTATGTGCCAATTGCAGATGTAATCATCTTGTTTCCATTTTAGTCTTGTTCTGCTTGTGTAATAGTCCCATTTGCTTTCTTCCTTCGGTTTTGGCATCGTAGGGACATAAACCACTTTTAGTCTGACCGACAGAAAATGCATCGTCTTTTGCCAACGCATGAAATTAACACCATCGAACCTTTATAGTATAGGAAAATCAAAAGCAAACTCTCCCAAACTATGCGGTGCCATTATCAGATAACGTCTTAAGGCTATTGGTTTATATTTATGGATTTCTGGTGAAGTGGCACAACGGTGGTAAAACCAAATCTGTAGAGATCGCTCCAAGGCTCGTCGATGATGCTTTCCTTAAGACGTTATTTGCCCACACCACTAGTTTAAACAAAATTATGGGTGTTGTGAGTTAAGTCAAATAATCTTCCAAGATACAATGTAGCCGAGATGATTATTCTCATTAATCGATTGCAAAAGCACCGTCGAAGTCGATCCAAACTATCTTCTGAATTAACCGCACTGACAAGAGTATAGAATTTTTGATCCACGGTATCACAAACTCGAAACAGTTTTAAAAGAAACAAGGGAGGAGAAGAGAATGAGAAAAATTAGATTTGCAACACTTTTAGATGTTTTTGTTTCATGTAGAAGAAGTGATTCTGAAACATTTTTTTAGACGTTGCAAATTTTAGGAAAAGAAGATTAAACTGAAACAGTTTTCGGGTTTGCTATTTATAGTCAAGAAGAGATGTCTTTTCATTTGTAATAATCACATCTTCTACCAAACGATGCTTCCTTTCATTTGAATTCAAATATCTCGTCCCGCCATTTCAATTGTCGCGCTTCCCACCATTTCTATCCACTCAAATTCAAATTTGGGGCTTTGTTAACGGGTTTAAATATGGTTCATTTTTACTAAAATATTTCTATCCAAAAACATAATTTGGACCTAAATCTGAATCGGTACGGTCGGACGGATGGATGGCGGCAGTGAGTGCCTAGATGGTGGTTATGCATCATGACTTCCCTCCTCACAATAGAACAAACATTTGGGTGCCCAAAGGGCCCAACCTTCCCTTGAGTAATCTAAATTTAGACAAACATAGTTTATATTATTCTAAGATGTAGAATCATTCCAAATCACTCTTCCCTTTCCTTTTTTCTTATTTTAAACTAAATAACTCACACAAAATATTAAATAAAAATTTGCGCTAATAGTAAGATCAAGCTATTCGGATGGATAAGCATCAATTTCAGGCAACATATAGAATGTTGTGAAGCAAAATTTACTAAAGCTAAAGGAGTAACAACATGAATAAAGTATAAAGATGGCTGTTGCAATATAAGTGCCTGTGCCTAAAGGGATGTAGACAAGATTGAGTATCAGGATTAACAACATTATGAGCATGAGCATCTACATGGGAAGCATGAAATCGACTTAGTGCAAGAGCATTTTGATGAGAGTTAGTGTGGAGCACTTGTGAGAGGATAATTTGAGATATGGCTTGTGCATGTGTATTGTGTTGTGCTTGAGTGTTAATAATATGAAAAGCAGGAACATTCTACATTAAATGTAATGCAGAACCAATAATAGCTTTTGGGTGAGCAAAGTTGTGCACAAACGATCCTGCATGGCAATCAGAGGCACATGCGGGTGCGTTTTGCCACTCAACATGATATCTAGGGAAAGAAGGGAAATTAAGGTGGCTACATGGGGATAAACTCTAGCAAGCAACAATGAATGAGTATTTAGGACATTAAAAACAACAGATGAATTTGATCATCAGCCTGGTCTTGAATTTCTAGCTGCAATTAATGTGTCTCATCATAGAATTCATGATGCTCATACAAATGAGCAGTACTCAAATAAGTTGCTAGGGCAATTTTAGTTGGATGAGTATCAAATTCAGAAGAATCATTTATAGTAGGATGTTCATTGGAAACAAGCACACTAGAACTTCTTATAGATAGGTTTATTGGCTTTAAACCCCTTTATGGCTCGTTTTCACTTAAATCTAATTTAAATGCTTATCGATATCGTATATTTTTTAATATATTCATAACTATTACAAATACAACCTATATTCATTTATCAAATCAAAATAAAATTTATAACTAATATTTCAAAAATATTAATCAATTTATAACTATTACAAATTGATTAGATAGCTTAGTCAAAGGTGTATTCATCGTTTCTATTGCGTGACCCATTGGTTGTAAATTTCTTAGTGATTAATATCAAACTATTCAAATATTAATGTTCACACATCACTTAGTAGACAATGCGACATTTTGGCCAAATGTATCGCTTATTTGGTTTTTGTAAAATCTAATTTTACTTTGTTTACCATTACTTGATTGTGACTATTATTCACACCAATTCTCTTCGTGAAAACTATATCACTTTGGACTTATGAAATTTGAAAATGGTCAAAATTCCAATATCATTCTTATTCAACTCTATTGTCCAAACAAAAAGTTATTGGTTCAATAATAACAATTATTATTGACCGAAATGCTCTAGCCAGAAGCTTTGACTTTGGGTTGACCATGATACTAACCTTACATAACTGAGAAGAAGAACTCTCTTAAATTGTATTCCACTTTTAATGTTTCCACTTGACCCAACTATAGTCATTCGATGGACGTCGTACCACGATTTAACTATAATCAAAGAGAAGCTTCCACATTGAAGATCAACAATATCCTCAAGTCAAGATAACCATGTAGTTTTATCACATCAACATTTTCTGTTTGACCCTAGTTATATTAACAGACAGAAAACTATCGAATGGGTCATTTCATAATTATCCAATAACTACCAGTACATAACCCAGTGGTGCCTTCAACATCCATGAGTAATACATTAGCCTCAATGGATGTATTGATATCTAGTGTCGATACACTTTAACTAGAAATATTTAAAATGATATATTTATTTTCATTGTGATAAATTATTCACGGTTATAACACTTTGTAACTACCATAAACAAGATCATTTATGGATTTTTATATATACTTTTAATCAAATTAATTAATCAATACAACACAATATATCAAGTATATAACAGAGAGAAATACATTTTATGTCGAACAAGATTGGTTATCGAGTTAGATATATGCAATAAATTACATAATTGGTTCTATGGCATACCCCTAACTCTATGTAAAATTTAACATATTATATATATGTGTGTGTGTGTGTGTGTGTGTGTTTGTGTGTGTGTGTTTGTGTGTGGGTGCTTGTGTTTAGGAAAGCTATATAAAGAAAAATTGGAAGAGGAACATGTATTAAAAGCTTTAAGGAACTAAGAAAGGTATCCACACTTAATTTAATTTAGCAATTATTCTGTAAAGATACCTTATGGTTTACTTGGATGAATCATAAATATTGCAACCAAACTAGCTTTTGGACCATGCCTAACAATAGTAACATGTCTTTTACTATATAAATATATTAAGGCATAGATAGAAACGTTACAATGTATGAAAAAGGTAATAATGAATGCATAAAATGAAGGAACTGGGCTAGGCCGTAGCTATTAAATGGATGTTTCGGAAAAATCATTTTTGGATCCTTGTTGGTCTTATGAAGTCTAAATAATTTTAGATCTAATCTAAAATTATTTTAAATAAAACGCTGTTCACAAAATCTATTCAAAAAGAATTTTGTTTAATTTAAATTAATTATATTATTATAAGCATACACTCATATGTGTGTAGTGCACATGCAACATGTAAATGGTTTATATGATTAATCTGTACGTTTATATGTTTTGGGATTCACATTTCAACAAACACATTCATCCTTTATATAAATTATTATAAATTGATTTTGAAATTATAATAATATAATAATTATGTATATTTTATTTAAAATAATTTGACTAATTCAATGTATATGTATATATATATATTTTGTAACTAAAATTAATATCTTTAAAAAAAATCTAGTTTTGGCATAGAATAATTCGTATTCAGATCTTTAATTTTAAGCAAAATATCAACTTATAAATTTTAAACTAAATATAAACATAGTATATATATATTCATAATATTTATTTTATATTCGAATATATATGCCTACAATTTATAAAATTAAATTTATTTGTAAATTAGATAATATTTTTATTAAATTAAAATACATATTAAAATATCTCAATTATATATTTCCATTCATAAGCAAAATATAAAATGTATAATCTGTACGCACTTATGCATAATTTTTTAAATATATGTATGTGTTCTTATATTATATTTAATTAATTATAGTTTTTATAAATTATATATTTATTCATTTAATTTTGAAAATATATACATTAAATAATTTTAAATAATTTAATATATATGTAATATATATAAATATTTAAAATTTTATCAAATTATTTAAATTATTAAAGTAGTTCTAAAAATTCGATTTCATTTATTTATTTAAACAAAATATTATGGCCAAATTATATACTTATTAAAATGATTTTATATATATATATATAACTATTAATGGTGGAACAGGTCTCATTGGAGGGAATGGTTACCCCCATCATCTTTCACTTGAACCATTAGACAAAGGCCAGTCCACATCAACGTTGACGACACAGGGTTCTTATCAGGTGGCTACTACATCATCTATGATGGAGGAGCATTCTCAAAAACCATGGTCAAAAACGTGGGTGAACATGGTTAAAGAATTTGCGGTTGACATGGATGAAGATATCACAATCTGACCTATTACTCACCTCCGTAAAAGGGGGAGAGATTAAGATGACCACTTCTAAATTCAGTTTTCACAACTGTTGCAGAACGATGGAAAAACATGTTGGTTTTTTGTATATTAGGAAGAAGGCCACTATACAACAACTTTAAGGGATATGTTGATAAAATCTGGAAACCAACTGGTGAATATGAATTTTTTTAACAAGAAATAATGGTTTTATTTTTATGAAATTCTATAATGGTAAAGATTGTATAAAAATTATTAAAGGAGGACCCTCATCGAATCATGGATTTTGATAACATGGAATTCGATTATGAGTACTACAAAGAAGTTATTCTCTACAATTCCTATATAGTAAGATTTATAAACCTAAAACTTGAATACTGGAACAATGAAGGTATAAATCGAATTACTAGTGTACTTGATTGCCCAATACGTATGGATACTACTACCGCGATGGAAACAAGATTGAACTATGCATGTGTTTTAATCGAAGTAGAAGTGCAGTTTAATTATCCTTCATAAATAGACATGGAATTATGTAATGGGGAAGTGGATATCATTCAGATCAAGTATGAATAGAAATTAAGACCATGCATCATATGTAACGTATATGGACATACTGATGCAAATTGTTCCACTGCAATAACCATAACCTGGCGACCAAAACCACAAAGTTTAGCTGAAGGTTCTAATATACAAACTGCGACTACGAATACTTTGGAACTGAATTTACAATCAAACACACGAAAAAAGAATAGTACAAACTACTCTTAACCAGATAGCATGTAAAAGCCTTCAAAGCCAGATGGAGTTACAGCATGAGCGGCAATCAATCCCCACCCATAATGTATTCTCAGCACCGGAGAATATACCAAAGACCGATCATCTAACCCGCCAGATTTAAACAAGGATAAAGCAACTTGTCAAAGTGGATCACACATGGCTAGTATAGAGGAACATATAATAATAGAAGATGCAGCCAAATGATCCCATGATCTCCCTATAGTGACAATAGTTCACCAAGGACCGATGAAAGCCAAGAATTCATAAGTCATATTGTAACGACCTACAAATTTATCACTTTGATAAATTATATTTATTTTTAAATTTATTCAAATAAAAGGTTGATAATATAAACTATATTGTTTTGAGTGATAAAATTATTTATAAATAATATGAAACAAAATTAATTATTTTATTTTTGGAAATTAAATGTATTTATGTCATCACCAATAACGCAATCGTATTTAAATATAGATTTATGAATTTGAATTGAGATTTAATAATTTAATAATTATTTTAATTATTCAAATAATTATTTTAAATGATGATAATTCATTTTGAATAGTTATAATGATATTAAATTATTACAATAGTGTTGTAAATATATATATATATATATATATATATATATATATATATATATTTGATTTGAAAATATAAGGATAAATCGATATCGCTTTATCGGTATAATAGCAATTGTTATAAATAATTATTAATATTAATTGATATGATTTTATAAATGAAATGTGATCATTTTAATAAGTCAAAATTGATAAGAAATTTATTTTCAAATTATGTTTGCACTTATATGATTTAAAATATAAGTGAAAATGTGATCGAGAATCGGTTTTCCGACTTTCAATGGTTTAACGAACGAAAGTTGTTTTAAATCATTGCAACATTGTTTTTATGTCATGTGCCCATATACAACATACACATACATATTCTAACATGCACATGAACATATATAAACATACAAATATACATGTAAACATACATTAGAAAATTCTAAGATATTCTATAAAAAAACTTAATTTTTAAGCTTTCTGAAGTCAACTATCTTACACAATAAGGACATGTACATGGCTTGGAAGTGAAATGAAGCGATGGAGCATACAGAGGAGGAGAACTAATGTGTAGAATGATGTGAAATATGGGGCGTGGGCAAGTGGTGTTTTGGTCCATGCACATTTAGATATTTTCCATATGTTTTTTTCTATAAATACCACCCCTCTTCACGTAAATTCCTAACACATTATTCATCTTCTTTTTCCTTCTTTTTCCTTCTTTTAAGCTTTCTAAGGGCCTCTCTAATGGCTTTTTATTCATAGAAAAATATATATATAAAAGTTAGGAAAAAATGTTGAGAATAAAAGAGAAAAAATATATACAATAGTTTATAATATCAATCAACTTCAAAACTAGTTCAAATCATCTCCTTCTCACTACTTAAACCCATGGCAACAACCCCCTACCACCTTAGGCTGACAATTCCACCTTTTTTAGCTAGGGCTGTAGCCTTCCTAAGGTCTTGAACTCGATTGCATAAGCTCCGGTGTGACGGTAGCGGAGCTATATGCAATTTTATATTTGCTCGAAGGGAAAATGAAGGTGAGAAACTCCTAAACTATAGTATTATATTATTGGATGATGATATGATGTTTTGCAATGGATATTTATTATGCTTTGATCATCAAGTTTGGCTGTTTAATATGAATGTTGAATATATATGCAAGTCACAGAAATACACGTCTATAAGCACAAAGGAAATCACTTCCTCTATATTAATGAATTGGTGTATATGGAATATTAAACCTCTTTAAAAATTGTTTAATATGATTTATAAGTGTTTTATAAACATTTAAAAGTGTTTTAGTGAAGTTCAAATGAGAATGGAAAATTTAATCAAAAATATTCACGTCGCGCCATAAAAGTCAAACGAGTATATAGAATGGAATGTAGCTCGAAATTCTTCGAGATAAGAATTTTTTATACTATTATATCCATAGTTTTCTAACAAAGAAATAAAATCGAGATTTTGATGAGTAGATTTTGAAATATGAGTAAAACAAGCTTTTCGAAAAATCGCGGTTTTGCAATTCGGAATCCATAACAGGATTTCTTCGAAAATGATATCCTAATTTTTTTAAAAATATTAAATAAATTCTAACACTCTTTTAAAATATTTTATAAGTTATTTGAGTTAGAAAAAGTGAATTTTCAAATGATAAAAGGTCGTTTTGATCAATATAGCTTAAAAAGCACTTTTTGGAGCACTTTTCCACAGCACTTTTCTATTAACTTTGAAATTTAGCTTTAATCTTAACAGTTATTTTCCAGTTCTTTTATAAATGTTTTCAAATGGATAATTAAGCATTTTAATAATGATTTGGTGTTTTTATGTCTTATTTAAAAGAGGTTAAATAAATGATTTAAAGAAAATCTATTACAAATAAAGTGGTTTAATCTTAGCACTAAAAGCCAATGAGTAGACTGGATTTTTCTATTCGTGAGATCTGGATGTGAGGTGCTTAAAATAAGAAGATGTTCAGTAGCAATCAGTGACCTAGCTCACCTGCCCTTTTCCCTATGCGAGGGATAGATAAGGTCGAAATGTTGGAAACGAATTAAGTATAAAGTTTCAAATTTAAGTTAAATACAACTTTGATTGTATTGAGATGATCTTCTTATACTTAGTTTTAAAGCCCAAAGAGGGAACTAGTACTATTAATGGAATTAAAAGTTGATTTCGCCATTATTTCTCCCATAGTATTTGTTGAATACGGGAATTGATATTGAGTAGAATTAGATGATTTCTATTGATTCCACTCACTTAAAATTTACTGCTTTTGGATTAACATCCTAGATAACATGTTGATAACTCAATCGAAATTTTGAGTTTTGAATTAAGAAATCTTCTTTAAGGTTTAAATGAAATGGTTTGGAAATATTTTCCTAAGTGGAAAAAGAAATGATTTCAAATTATTCCAATGTTTAATAAAAAGGGTTTTAAGAAATCAAAGGATTTGATAAGAGTGGTTTAATGATTTCGTATATACCGAAAAGAACAGTTTGGAAATATGTATCTCCAAAAGAGATTTTGATAAAAAGAATTTAATCAATTAAAGAGTGATTCCTTATTCATAGAACATCTTTTTAACAATGATTGGTTTGAGGGAACCGAAGTCGGATTTGGGTACTTCTTATCCGAAAACCACTTCGAACCAATTTATGCATTCGAAAAATAAAGACCTTATAAAGAAAATGAAGGATGAAGACCAAAGATCTTCAGCGTGGAAGGACTGCTTGTTGATAAGTCTGGTTAGCTCCCAAACTATGTAGTTAATGCCCCGCTGTCACCCCGATATAACCTTGCTGTATACCATAGCGGATTTCTACCGCCTCGATTTTCCAAATAGCCTTTAAAATAGCTTTTCCGCTTTAAGCCCCGTTATTTCTGCTATATCCTTTTATTTCATAAGTAATTCATAAAAATTCATATAAATCCCAAAATACTTTTAAAATACTCTAAAGATATTTAGGAAATACTTTTAAGAAAATGAAATAAATTGCTCGAACTTAAAATACTTTTTGAAATAATTACAGTCAAAAATCAAGGTTAAACGATGCAGTTTTGCACTAGTGATGTTTTAACTGTTTTCGAGATGTTACTTAATTTTTACTGTTTAATCTTTTTATAGCAACAAACATACTTATATAACAATGTAAATATGGTGAGAAATCCCTATGGATCTCTCTACAAAGTTACATAACAATGATAAAAAACAAGACATTTCCGAACTACTTCTATAGCGACTATCGCTATAAGTGCACTTCTAAATCCAAGTCATATCTCAACCTATTTTCAACTACAACCTATTTTATTTTTTCAAGATCTAGTTATATGTCATATAAGTCCATTCAAGTCCATTCAAATTCATATATGGATCCTATGTGCCACTTGTTTTTCAATACAAGAATCAAAATCAATGTTTTCAACATAAGTTAACAACAATTCAAACAACATTAACACAATCAAACACAACATATATGTGTTATAGTTTTCATACAAAGTGAGGTGTTAACTCTTCTTTAATCCAATAATAATGAAGATCCAAGATAACCAAAGTCCAACCCAAGCTAGCAACCGCCTTTCCTTCCTTGCTATTGCTCCTCCCCCCTCACTATATGCTTACGGCCTAGGGAGATTTGAGGAGTTCGGCTTTTCTTCTTCCACTGCTTCTTCCACTTTTGTCTTGGTAGAAGGTTCTTTAATATATCATTAAGACTTGTAGCAAAGTTTGGAGTGATTTGGAGAAGGTTTGCAAATAATTTGCTTTAGGAATTTAGAGACGATGAAGAAGACATTATTTTTGAACTCTAAGCCTTGTAAATATTTATGGATGAAACTAATTGTATGTTTCTCTTATGTAGGCTTATGAAAAGGGTTAATTTCACCTCCTACCTTCCATGGAAGGTCATAAAGAAGCATCCATATCGCATGATGACTTTATGTCACTTCTCTTTTATGCTATTTACCATTATACCCTTAAATAATAATATCTCTTATCCATTAGAACATTCTAGAAAGTTTCATGCTTTATGAAGAGAAGAGCATGTTAATTAGTTGCCAATATGTTCGTTTGATCATTAGTCAAGTGCAAAAGAGTTCGAACAACTTATATCGATCGAAAAGTTGTTTATCGATAAACCGATTTTCGTTCACATTATCGATTTTCCATCGAAGAATATATTTTTGTAAACACTTTTCAAAATCAAGTTTCTTGTCATTATTTGTTAATTAAATTATGTTAAAAAAGGTTATAAAATCATATTTATAATACTTAAACATATCTCAAAATGTATCAATGTTCAAAAACGAAGTGTCGAATTTCTGGGTCGCTACATTCTCCCTCACTTAAAACATCTCGTTCTCAAAATTCAAACAGGAATGATAATCAAAAAAATAGAAGAACAATATATATATATAGCACCGATGAAACAATATACAAACTAACGGCAACTGAATGCATACTATGCGATTCCACCTCACGCGGAGAGTACACCACAAAAGATATACGATACTAAGATAAGAAGGAAACCCCTTCTAATAAGCAACACTGGATGGATCTCCTTCAAATTGTCTTTCTTCTTTTTTGTACCATCCTGAGCATTCTTGCTCCACGGCGCTTCTAACCTTCAAAAACTGATAAGCACACAAACACTCAAATTACATTTACAATTATTAGCAATCAATGCCAATGGTTTGCTCAGGTTCACTTCTCTCCCATCGCCCAAGGATGATAAATAACCTACTAAGCATACCTTATGCTTAACAGCCTTAGGTTCTTGCTTAGATGATTATTCGTACTACCTCACAACAAATTGAAGAGTCATTCCTCAAACTCTTTGTGACGACCGCCCATGACTCCTGCACCAAACAAGGAAATGGTGCGCTGTAAAGTGTGCCAGGCCGCCATGGACGATCATCAAGGTAAAGTAAAACAATAAACTCTATCGTATTACTCACAGCGCATGGATGAAATACAATAGAAAGTATACATAGTGAAACTCTATTAAACAGAATCTCATCATATAAACTCATTATAGTTTGGTACAACAATCTGGAAAGTCAATACATCAAGCCTCACTACATAACACTCAGAAAATCATAAAAACAGCGGAACATCCAGTACATAAAGTAAGAAAACAATATGCAAAAGCCTCCAGCTCGTCTTCGTCATCAACAACGTTAGTCACTAAGAACAGCACCTGTTACCTGCTACCTAGTCTGCCCATCCCAACATGGATGAACATCCCTAGGTGATAAGAGTTAAACATAAAACCCTGAGTCAGACAAAAGTCTTAGTGAGCAGTAAATCAACTATCAAACATACCAAAAGAGTATAAAGGGTAAAAAGGAATAGGAACTCAACCATCCCACTCCACCTCTTTCTACAGTGATAGCCCTCAGACGCACTAAGAAGAAACAAATATAACAAAGCAGACAATTAAAGTAAAGCAATTATCACTCGAGTCAAGGTCGATGTTTTCCAAGTACAAACCCCCAAGGCCTAAACCAAGATCAGGTAAGTACCCCGAAAACATCGCTCTTGGCCGAAGCGATAATACAACCAAAACATCCAAACATCCATGACTCTGGCTATCACTGTTATCATTGCCTCGATTTCACCGTTAATTGAATGACCGGCCCATTATTTCATCCATCCGCCAAGGGCTAATGGTAACCCCGGTTCTAGACATAACTCCGCATGTCGTCGTGACCCATGCCTAGGACTATCGAATCTGCCCAGAGTACTAACACGTCATCGTGACCCGTGCCTGGGACGTCGTCGTGACCCGTCCCAACGTACTCTTGCTTTGAGCATGCTAGAACCTCCAACAACGATGAAATCTCAGCCTTCTAGTCATCCTCCTCGACGACTATTCACATACTAGCACAAGCGCCTCTCGAGCCAACCATTATCAACAAACTCGAACCACATCACCGAGTTATCAACATGCTTGGAATGATCCCGTCTGGATTAAACCAAGGCTTTCTCATATCATGCTTTGCTTCATCGCATCATAGCAAAGTCCCATCTCAACATCATACTTTGCCTCATCACATCATAGCAAAGTCCGATCTCAACATCATGATCAAATCTGTCCATATGAGATTTATCATCCGCTTCATATGCCACGAGCAGCTTTCCTTATTTAAGAGCCTTTCCACTTAGCTTTTGAATCATCTTCGACCAACTTGCCCAAATTCAATCACTAATCAACTAATCAATCGAATCAATCATTCATCCAAGTAATCAATCATTCAAATAAGATCTAAATAAACAGTTATAACAATAATGGAAATTTCGAAATTAAAGGGTCCAAATCTAACAAGCATGAATTCTAAGTAATATCTTGATGAATGAACTAGCATAGGTTAACATATAGTAAAATGGATATCAAAGCTTTATGAACAATGGATCTACATGCAGACTTAAGGAAAATGCATGAAATCACTATTTTTAACACACAAACAAACCACCGATCCAATATACTCCTTTGGGTTCGTGTGAGAGATAACCACCACTCACCGAATCACCTAAACACCTCAAAAACAACAAACTCTAGATCTGGACAGCAAAGGATCTAGCTTGATCCGACAAGGTTTCCCTTCAAATGATGAAATCTCTCTTCGATGGATGGAGATCTTCAACTTTGGCTCTTGGATCTTCGATTTGATCTTCAATCTTGGATGGAAGGTAATACTAGCTTAGAGTGGAGAAAAGAAATGAAGAAGTGTTGTAGACGAGCTCTCAAAATGGCAGCACTTCGTCGCTTCAAAATCCGGATCCCAAAAATGAATATAGGCACTTCTATTTATAGGCTGAAAATCCCTTAACTCGTTCGCCCCTAAGTCGGTCACGACTCAACCCTTGCCGACCTAACGATTCATCTCATACCGCCAGCCCAACGCACACGACTCACGACTCATAAATCCCATGGCCTACGACTTAACCCTTGAAGCCGCCCCAACACTCTACGACTTAGCACCTATACGACCTACGACTCAACTACACTGCCGACCTAACACAAGGGACAACTCAACACACACGGCTTAGCGACCCAACGACCTAACACCCTTAACTCATCCACGACCTAAGCCTTAGGTCGCTTAACCCCTTAAGCCACTAATCCTTGAGTCGGCATTCCCTAAGCCATTGGTTCCCCTAGGTCGGCCAATCACCTTAAGTCGGTCAATTCTATGGGTCGGTTACTACTATAGGTCAGTCTCCCGTTAAGTCGGCAACCACTATAGGTCGCTCACTCCACTAAGTCGGTGACCTTCCTAGGTCGGTCCATTACTTAAGTCGGCCAATCTCTTAAGCCGTCCAAATCCTTAACTCGACCCACTCCTTAGGTCGCTAGCTACTACTACTAACTCCCCTAGGTCGCTCGACCGGCCTAAACTCTATCACGACCTAATCCCTTAAGTCGTTCCAAATTCTCAACCTTCCCTGGACGACTTAGACTATAAACGGCTCAAGCTTTAGTTGATCTAACAACAATACAACATAAAGCATACAGTTTGACAGTATCTTGATCCGTAAAAATGCGGGTCGTTACACTCTTCATAAGCCAACATAACATATCATACAAATGTACTAAGCTCGTACGATGCACACGTACCATCCATATGCAATATCTGATTCGATCACTTGCTCGATCACATAGATTTCTCTTCCCAACTAGTATAGATCACCAGACCTCTCTGATGCGAACCCTGATTTGGTTCTTCGATTAGAAACCTCCATTCTTCTTGCATAGCCATATACCATGATAAAAAACATCGGGATCATACTATAACATCCCCCACTTGGAGGACCATAACTATGTGCTACGGATGCTGCAGTCATCCATAATTATTAATCCTCGGTGACCAGATGCAGTTATGTTAGATGCATTGATACAATGGAAACATATGGACAGGAATTTTTTTAAAACCATTAAATAAATTTCTCATTCCATTTCAATCATATTTCATATTCATTACATAATCCCAAATTCGAGAACTACACTTAGAGAAAATATAATTATTACAAACTACGCCAAGAGCGACATATGAAGACGTCCCCTTGGATGATCAGAGTGTATATATATATAGGCAACTAAACAACTTTTCATTTACACCAAAACACAATAGAATCAAATAGATAGGAATTCCTTATTAGCTAGCTTGTCTCCTGCACGTATCTGGAAGCTTATTAATTAAAAGGAGAACCTGAAAACCTCAACTCTCAAAATACTCAAAATTAATTAAGCATCCAAGAGTTTAAGGGGAAAAGCATAAATTTCGTGTCAAACATAAAACCTGATGAATAATAACCTACCATCTCGAACCATTTAGATATCTAGTGAGACAATACCGCTTAGCGGAACAGGTTTTCCCCTCACTATTAACTTCCCCAAAAATTTATAATAACCATATACTGTGCTCCTGCATCCACAATGGCTATAAACATAGAAATTTTAAAATGTATCATGATGATATGCAAACATGCAAAATATTTTGGATTTCCCATCCCCATTCATCTGACTGTCTGTCCCAATTATAGTTTCTAGGGTCATTATTAACCTATTAGTTTTCATGGGATGACTAATAACCTGTAAAAGCTTATGGACTATCTGTCCGGTTTCATAGTTTTCATTGGGTTATTAAGACCTATTGGCCCTTGCCAATAACTTCATTCAATTATTTCATGGTTCTTCCTGAACTTACTAGTATCTCCAATAACTTCTCTGATATCATAGTTTTCATGAGTTGACTATGAACCTATTGATCTCTGTCGATAACTTTATATGGATAGAGTTTTCATCGGATCATTATGAACCTAATGGCCCCTGTTAATAACACTTTCAAACATAGTTTTCATGGGTTTATTATGAGCCTGTCTAATCTAACAACTTCTTTGATCAGTCTTTGGGCATTCTATGTTCTAGTCTACCTGACCTCCTAGATGCAATTCTACTCATATATGAGTTAACTCAATTTATATTCACTACTGGGTCAACTTAGCTGGTTATTCTGCTCTTTTCCCCAAAATACAGTTATAAGTCCACTATACAATGAATATGTTTATAGAAGAAGCATATAAAATAAATGATCATAACATAATAATACCAACATTTAGAGTTTAATATCATTGAAATCATTTTCACACGAAACATGGTTAATCCCTTTAACCTAATATATTTATCAAGGAAAGCTTTTTCAAAACTCCAAAATTATAAGCCGTTTCAAAGCTGTTTTACATTTCCATGAGTTTTATTTTGAAATTGAGATTGGGTTCTTTGTTTTGAAAAGTAAGGTTTTTGAAACCTTAGACCTTTGCTTTCAAAACCATTAGAGTATATCTTTCGAAAGCATTCAAATCTTCCTTTTAAAACACTAAGCATATTCCTTTCGAAACACTTTAAAACATCTCCTTTTGAAACCATCAAAACATTCCTTACGAAAGTATCAAAGCATCATTTTCCAACTTATAGAAGCATAGCTTTGAAATCATTTGAAAGTACCTCTTTCAAAACTATTTGAAGGTAACTCTTTCGAAATCATTGGGTTTATTCTTAAAAATTACTTTTGCGTCAAAGTGAACCTAAACGAAAGTAACACTTTTGAAACCATCAAACTTCAAGTAAAAGAGTTTGGGGAAAAACAGATGGCTTCAGAACCATCATTTCGAAAGCTTTTATCCTTTAAGTAAAACAATTGGAAGGATAGCTTTGAAACATCTTTCGAAGCCATGGCCTTCGAAACCATTAGTATAGGTGGCTACTGGAGCCCTTCCGAAAGCATTGGGAAGCGGATTTTATATTTATAAAACAAAATCTTACCTTTCAAACTTGTTGATAACTCAATCTATTCGTAAGGCATAAATACAACAACATGGTTTTGACTAAGTTCAAACTACCCCTTCGAAAACCCCATTTAAGAACATAAACACGACAACTCATTTGAAAGATACCCTTTCAAAATAAGAAGGCGGCAACCCCTTCGAAAGCTATTTAAAATGGCCTCGACACCTTCGAAAGCATGGTTCCGGCTATATCTTCTATCTTTCTCCAATCCACTACTTACCATAACATTGATACCATCTGTATCGGTTTCGACTTGGTTCGAGGCGGGGGTATGTGGTCGAAAGGTTGCTACTGGAAGTGGCGAAACAATAAATCTATATAAAACTATTTTGTTGCCTTTTTAAGCAAATGCTTTTCAACTAACTTTCCAATATGTAAAAATAAAATTGGTTGCCATAATCTTTACCAAAATCTTTTCCAAACACTGCGGAATTTATCCAGAATTAATTAAAATTAATTTATAAAGTAGCTCTTCCCTTTAACAAAACAATTAAGTCATTTAAGTCCTCCAACTTAAATAATTTAATTTACATAGTAAATTATTTAGGAAAAATTATCAAAAATTATCAAAATTCACTTTTAATATGTTTTCTAACATATATAAATGTCACACCCAAAATCCTTTACATAATAGCTGAAATAAATTTTTAAACCCAATTAATTATTTCTTCTTTCAAAAATTCATAATAAATTATCCATCATTTGTATAATTATGAAAATTTAAACCCATCTTCGAAATAATGTTTTACATAACATATTAAATCCTCATGGCATTCGATATCCAATATATGCGAATTTTAGCCTTAAAATCGAATAAAACATTTACCAAACATAATTGTTTGAATCTAACGTATCATGTAATCCAAGCATATTATCATTAAAATCATCATAAAGGTTTTGAACTTAAAACCTGAAATCAAATGCTCTTTAAAAACAAAAATTAGATGGTTTTGATTATTATTCACCTCGCTTTGAATAAGGAACCTTAGATTTGATCTTGCTTAATTCTCCTTGCTTGATATATTAGGTTTTACTTGATTTTTAATCCTCTTATCCCCTAAGTTACGGCCGGCTTTGAGCTCCCCTTTTCTTATATTTTTAGATTATGAACGTATTGAATGAAAATAGAATAAGGGTTTAGGGATTAAGGGTTATGGTGGCTTTTCCTATAATACCTTGCCTTATTCCCTTATTAGTTAACTTATAAAACCATTTCCATAAACTCATTCTTTTAATTTTGTTTAGATAACCACAACCTTTATTTAATTTCCAAATCTCAATCCCTTTATCACCCTAACCTTTAAATTATTCTATTTAATTTATCTAATTAATTCTTATGAATAATGTTATTTAAAATCAGAG
This sequence comes from Allium cepa, assembly GCA_030765085.1. Classification (NCBI taxonomy): domain Eukaryota; kingdom Viridiplantae; phylum Streptophyta; class Magnoliopsida; order Asparagales; family Amaryllidaceae; genus Allium; species Allium cepa. The sequence continues at coordinate 381,202,048 of CM060937.1, forward strand.
TGTTACACATACCAAGAACCCGTATTAAGTGTTCGCCGTCAAGAACGAGTGAAAAATTCTCGCTTGGATCGGTGTAATCCACCTCGAACATGTACTATAATACTGGATCAAGAATAGTCATGCGAATACAATGATCTACGTACGACTTATTTATTTATCCTATTGATTTCTTAAATGCACCAATTCCTTTTTAGTGAAATTCATTTGTCCAAATAGTATATCTCTCCAATACTAAAATTATTTATGTATCATTTCGTAAAACATAAGTTTAAGTTTATAATCATTTTATAACTTAAGTTCATACTTGTTTAATACTCCATTACATCCTAAGAGTATATACAAACATAAACTTTGCAACAAGTATGATTAACAAATTTAAAACTTGTTTAAACTTGTTATCTTCTCAATTCTAATGTTACATAAACTCAACTTTTATATTTTCACAAAAGACTTAATTACTAGTTTTACAACAATCCGGAAGTTCCCGACTATTCAAATCGTCGATAATTCCATTTCATTTTTTCTAACAAATGAAAACTACCAAACAACATATCATATTATGATGTACATCCATACTCTTTTAATGTATAAGCTACATGTATCCATGAAATAACTTAACAAGAGAACTTTTGAACTAAACACCGGTTTACATTTCAAGTCATTTTGAAATAATATATAGATATAGCTTTTGTATATCAAATCTTACTTTGGGATTAAATCAAAATTTATTTTACCAAAAAAACTTTGTAGTCCCATACTTAAAAACCCAAAAATGAACACTGATGATGTTGCACTTAGCAACAAAATAATTTTCAAGCAACCGAAGTGAGTTCATTACATCTAAACTATACTTTTGTACTCAACTAAGACCATTTCAAAGTGGTTGTAGATACTTCGTATGTTGCTACTAAGTATCCTGACCTTAATCTCCTAAACTAACTTAAGTATCCTGCACTTAGTTAACTTATAAAACCATTTCCATAAACTCATCCTTTTAATTTTGTTTAGTTAAGCACAAGCTTTATTTAAATTCTAAATCTTAATCCCCTTATCACTCTAATCTTTAATTATTATATTTAATTTATCTAATTAAATCTTCTGAATAATGTTATTTAAAATTAAAGGTGTTACACGTACCATGAACCCGTATTAAGTGTTCGCGGTCAAGAACGAGTGAAAAATTCTCGTTTGGATCGGTGTAATCCACCTCGAAAACATGTACTTTAATACTGGATCAAGAATAGTCATGCGAATAAAATGATCTACGTACCACTTATTTATTTATCCTATAGATTTCTTAAATGCACCAATTCCTTTTTAATGAAATTCATTTGTCCAAATTGTATATCTCTCCAATACTAAAATTATTTATGAATCATTTCGTAAAACATAACTTTGAGTTTATAACCATTTTATAACTTAAGTTCATATACTCCATTACATCCTAAGAGTATATACAAACATAAACTTTGCAACAAGTATGATTAACAAATTCAAAACTTGTTTTAACATGTTATCTTCTTAATTCCAGTGTTACATAAACTCAACTTTTATATTTTCACAAAAGACTTAATTACAAGTTTTACAACAATCCAGAAGTTCCCGGCTATTCATAATCGTCGATAATTCCACTTCATTTTTTTCTAACAAATGAAAACTACCAAACAACATATCATATTATGATTTACATCCATACTGTTTTAATGTATAAGCTACATGTATCCATGAAATAACTTAACAAGAGAACTTTTGAGCTAAACACTGTTTTACATTTCGAGTTATTTTGAAATAATATATACATATAGCTTTTGTATATCAAATCTTACTTTGGGTTTAAATCGTAATTTTTTTACCAAAACAACTTTGTAGTCCCACACATAAAAACCCAAAAATGAACACTGATGATGTTGAAGTTAGCAATGAAATTATTTTAAAGCAACCTAAGTGAGTTCAGTACATCTAAACTATACTTTTGTACTCAACTAAGACCATTTCAAAGTGGTAGTAGATACTTCGTATGTTGCTACTAAGTATCCTGACCTTAATCTCCTAAACCAAATTCTCTATATTTACTTTCAAAGAATACTATTATTCTTTTTGCCTAAATCTTGAAAAACATATTCAAAAGACACCGGGACTTAAGTTCTCAAATTCTCCATTTAAATCCTTTTCGTTTATAAACCACATTTCAAAACCATACTTACATAGAATTATTTTCTTGTGTAAATCTTTTAACAAATATTTACCTTCAAAATATTCTACCTTTCCTTTAGATTATAGTAAACATCTTTTACTAAATTTTAACTTCTAATCCGCACTTCACTAAACGGCTCATAGTCAAATCGTGAAACTAAATTCACAAGGTGTTTGTTTAATGCACCCACAATTTCTGTGTACCCAACCCATGATGTGGAAAAGTAAAAACGCTCACAAATTGGTTGAGCACGAATCAATCATAAACAATACTTAATGTTCCTAACATGTCAAACATGACTAAACAATCAAGGTTATGGGATATTAAACTAAGAGAAGTACTAATGTCAAACCAAACACGAATAGGTAAACTATAAGCAAATAGTATACCCTTCAGAATCTGCTTCCCCTTCTTAGCTTCAGAAATAGCAAAAACCCTATGCTGGTCCCCTTTCCTAAGCATACGACAATCTATAATAAAATGACCAGGCTGATGGCAACCGTAACCACCTTTTGGTGCAAACTGGCCCTCAAGCTTTGGAAACTTCTTGATTGGTGCTTCGATCATCTTCCCTTCGCCACCTGACCTACGCTTATTAGAAAGTGACCCTTTCCCCCACACTTGTAGCAAACGAAAACCTACGATTATTTTTCCCAACTGGTGTAGAAATAGACAGCTTCGGAGTAAAGCTCTCAAACCTCAAAGCCATCTTTGCCAAACCAACAAAAGATCCCATGACATGATTAGTCATATCCCGTTGAAACTTAAGACGCATACCCACAATGAACATCTCATTCTTCCTCAGCAGCGTATCACCAATCCTAACCCAAATCGAGATAATGTAACGAACCGGTTCTCATACCCCACCACATTCATAGCCCATTGCTTTAGATCTAAGAAGCTTCTAAATAACAAGTCTTTCCGGCTTTCGAAACAAACTTCATCTCAAAACCCTCTTTAAATTGGGTTTAAGAAAAGTCGTTCTCTTGGACATCAGTAGTCTAGAACTCTGCATCCGTCAGATGTCATGATGCCAACCAACGCTTCATCGTGTCATCTAACTCCATATCTCCAATCATCTGATTACACAACTTAATCCAAGTTTGGAATTCTACGATCATCTCCGTACCGCCAAACCTCTACCTACCAACCTCTCATAATCACAGCAAAACAAAGCAAAACTCATCAGGCGTGACCTCCTCTACGAAATTCATCCTTGGTTTCTTTTCTGGTGCAACATACCTTGGTGTTTGATTCCCACAATTTGTGACGGTACTACCTCGACCACCTCTACCTCCTCGAGCATTGATATCTCTAGTACTCGTAGTCTTTACTACCCAGTCAAAGAAAAACTTCTTAGGACATGAAAGCATAGAGTTATTTCGAAGACAGAATTCCAAGAGAGGATTACGAAGAAAGAGATATTCCTAAAGAATATTTCAAATGTCTAGTCTTCAAAATAAAAATACACTCTCATATGTATAATACATTCGACTCGTTCTAAGGTGTCGCTTACCCTATATTTAATGAGCCATACCCAACCAAAGCGAAGGTGTTTGCTCAATCTTGGGCTCTGATAACAAATGTATTAGCCTGACTTTTCAACCCTTGAATGTCGACGCTAATCCATCCATGGTATTCTGTGCCGAACATCTAAGTGCCCAAAAGACAGAAAGTTAGGGTAAAATAAAAGAAAACGAATAGAACAAGAAATGAAGAACACAATATTAGATCTCATAAGAAATGATAATATATAATATCAAAGGAACAATACAAAGGGTTACTCTGAATACAGAAGTATTAGAGTTACTAAAACCTAGGTACTATCATCAGACTGGAGATTTATAACCGCCTATCCTCACAATGCTGATATATTCAATACAAAAATGTAGCGGAAATAAGAATACTACGAAAATTAATCATCCAGCTCTTCTCCATTGGCTCCAAAGCGTCCATATCTAAATCTAGAAACATACGAGCATTAAGAAAATAACACCGGGATCAGTCTGGTAAAGCAACATGAGAAACACAAGAAATATGGGTGACAAGTAATAGTAACTACTGAGACCGTATAGATTCTCATAATCGTTTTTCCATTAAAGAAACCAACCATTCAATAGGTTTAATATATAGTGATACGATGGATAATGTCTTGAGTGTAGCACATAAATCATATCAATTAGCTGCTGTGTGAATGCCACAACAATAATAGGTATACAATCAATACCGCTAAGGCACATTCACATAGGTGTAAGGATTTTCGTGGAGCTCTCCTTGGCTCTAGCCAAATCCGAACTCCATTATAAGGGTCAGAAATATCCTTTTGAGCATCGTATGCCTCTAGATGGGATATACTCTAGTGCAAACATATCTGGCCCAATGATGAACTGCGTGGCACCAAGTATCAACAACTCCCGCGTGCAACCTAGCGATAAGCATGCTCTAGATCTGGAGTTGATATACCCTCATGGGTAAGCTAAACTTGAGATTATGCTCCTTACTCTGGTTTTAGTCATTCTCGATTTCGAGGCTACGTTCGGCATCTTTCACACGAGTCTTTATCACTCGATGAACATACGAATCCCCAACTGGATTCCTTCACCTTGAACAGATCATGAATCACTACATGGATTCCACATCTTAAATAGATCTCGAACCTCCATATAGGTTCCTCTCATAAGTCCTCGGACAAATGCTAACGCTGTCCTCTTTCTTGGAATAGTCCAGAAGATAGACAGTACCTCACGAAAGCATTGTTTTAAATGTTAATGCTGATCTTTCCCTTGGACTTAACCTTTGGATAGACAGTTCAACTTCATAACTGCTTCCAGAACATAGATCACGTATATGGTTTGAAGTGGTTTTGGGTTTGAGTCATCTCACATAATTATACTCTTCCCACTTACCGAACTCTCCAAAACCAATCGATGAATTTTCGATTAACTTGATTTCGGTTCTCTTAGAAGTAAGCGAAAGCTAGAGATATTTCGTATCAATACTCCTCTCAAGGGGGTTCTTATCGGTGTAAAATCGAGAAACATTTCGATAACTTCCTAAGTTAATATTAAGTCAAGTTCGATAATGGACTAATAGATTATCTTATCAAAACAATTGCTTATACAAATCACGATTTGTATGCTTAACTCGTTTCTGATATTCCAACTTAACTATTCATCGCTCAAGAGCGAAGCCAGGAAAGTTTGGGCACTGGTTGCTCTAAGCCTTGCCTATACATTTTGGTCTTGAATCTCACAAATAGATAAGTTTACCTCATTGAATTTTAGTGTTAAGTATAATGGTCATGATTTCCATAGACAATAAGGAATCAACTCGATTAACATATTTCCAACATTTACCACTTACCTATTCCTCGGTTAAGAGGAAAGCTTGGTAGGTTGGAGCTCTATTACTCCATCCCTACCCGACATCAATCTTAACTCTTACAAATAGATAAGACTACATCGCCGGCTTATTAGCCTTAAGGGCAATCAATTACTTTTCAAATAAGTAATTTAAACAAGTATCTATTTGGCCATTAGGCAATTGCTAACCCTTTCTAAACCTTTTGTTTATAATCTAAAACAAGATATTTATATAAGATATCTTCCAAGATATTTGTATAATATATTTTAAAAGATATTTATACTCCAAAATATATATAATATATTTTAAAACACTCCATTAAAGTATCATTTAAAAATAAAAGTTTCAAAAATCAACAAAATTTGGAAAAAGAACATGTTTTATTCTAAAACTCCTCTCTTTAAAAATCCATAACTAATTCTTAAAAATTCATATAGATCCCAAACTACTTTTAAAATACTCTAATTTTTTTTAGGAAATACGTTAAAAAAGAATGAAATAAATCGCTCGAACTTAATGTCCTTTTGAAATAATTAAAGTTCAGAAATTAAGGTTAAACAAGGTAGTTTTGCACTAGTCATGTTTTAGCCATTTTCAAAATATTACTTGACTTTTCACAATTTAATCTTTTAATATCAATAAACATTCATATATAACAATTTGAATATGGCGAGAAATACCTACGGATCTCTCTACAATGTTCCATAACAATTGTCAAAAACAAGATAATTCTGAACTGCTTCTATAGCGACTATCGCTATAAGTGTACTTCTAAATCTAAGCCATATTTCAACCTTTGTTTAACTATAACTTATGTACTTTGTTCAGGGTATATTTATATGTCATATAAGTCCATTAAAGTCCATTCGATCCATATATCCTATGTGCCACTTGTTTTTCAGAACAAGAATCAAAATCAATGTTTTCAGCATAAGTTAACAACAATTCAAACAACATTAACACAATCAAACTCAACATATATGTGTTATAATTTTCATCCCAAGCGAGGTGTTAACTCACCTTTAATCCAACAATAACCAAGATCCAAGCTAACCAAAGTCCAACCCAAGCTAGCAACCACCTTTCCTTCCTTGCTTCCTGCTTTTGTCCTGCTTTTGCTCCTCCACTCTCATTATATGCTCACGGCTTAGGGGAATTTTAGGGTTTTGGCTTTGCTTCTTTCACCTTTGACTTGGTGGAATGTCCTCTAAAATATTACTAAGCCTTTTGGCGAAGTTTGGAGTGATTTAGAGATGATTTGCAAATAATTTGCGTTAAGAATTTAGAGATGAAGAAGATAACATTGTTTTTGAACTGTAAGCTTTGTAAATATTTGTGAACGATAATAAGGGTATTCCTTCTCTTTTATAGGCTTGTGAAAAGGGTTACTTTCACCTCCTACCTTCCATGGATGGCCAAAAAGGAGCATCCATCTCACATGATAACTTTCTATCACTTCTCCTTTATGCTATTTACCATTATACCATTCTCATAATAATATTTTTTATCCATTAGAACATTATAGAATTTTCCATGCTTTATAAAGATGAGAGTGTGTTAATTAGTTTCTCATGTGTTCATTTGATCATTGGTCAAGTGCAAAAGAGTTTGAACAACGTATATCAATTGAAAAACTGTTTATCGATAAATCGATTTTCGGTCACATTATCGATTTTCCATCGAAAAATTTATTTTTTAAGCACTTTTAAAAATCAAGTTTCTTATCATTATTTATTAATTAAATGATGTTAAAAAGGTTTATAAAATCATATTTATAAAACTTTAACGTATCTCAAAATTTATCAATATTCGAACACGTAGTGTTCGAATTTCCAGGTCGCTATGTGTATAAGTAAAGATGTCTTGTGGACTTGAATAAATACACAGTGATAATCTATTAGAGCATGCCAAGGTGGAATGGTTGACTAAGCATTGAATCAACGATCCTATGCGACGTACTGGATGTGTTTCACATACTCGTTTTCTTTTCTTTAGATAATCCATAAGCCGACATGTGGATTGGATCTAAAATTAGGTCAAGAAAAGGGGTTCTTTGAGTAAAAACCATTTGATCATCAATTATTCAATTTCAATGAGTGGATGTAATGACTCAACAAAATATAGAGAAAGAAGTTGTTTTTCAGATAAAATTCATTTCTTAAGTCTAAAGAAAGAAAAATTATTTAATTTAGGAAATACCTATCTGAAATTTTTTTGTCCGGTTGCAAGGTCCTTATGTCTGTATCTTGGTTTCATGAAATGCCCTTGTAGACTTAAGTCAATCTCGCAGAAGGTGGCACCATCTTCATGCATTCATATAGGTAGGTTTATTTACAAGTGCCCTATAACTATACACTTCAACTATGCTTCTGTCACAAACCTATTATGTACTAAGTAGTACAACCTCCTTTATATCATTAAAGTACCAAGCACTATTCTTGGAATGGATATAATATAAGTTGTTTAGACTAATATTATAGTGCTTCAAATCACATCTATAATGTACTTTTGCTTATTGAACTCGAGATAGTGAATTTCATTATGTTGAGTTGAGTTTCCATCATAGGTGATTTCTATGTCGGCTTTAAATCCAGTCCTTTGATGTTTGTAACACCAAATCTCTTGCAAGTCCTTTTGTAAATGGATCAGGTAATGACTTATGCCAATATGTCTATATTTTCCATTATTAACCGAGCTATTTGTTCTTGATAGTGTTGCTTGACTATCACAATGCACAAATATCGAAGGCATTGGTTTTGGCCATACATGAATTTCTAACAGCAAATTTCTTAACCATTCTACTTCTTTACTACTAGAATCCAATGGTACAAATTCTACAACCATGGTAGAATTTGCTACACATGTCTGTTTCTTTGAAGCCCTGGATATCGCTCCCTCACCAAGAGTGAGTATCCAGTTGGTTATTTATTTTTATCCTCTCTTCCAATATTCCATCTAGCATCCGTGTATCCTTCTATTACACTTGGATACCCACTATACAATATAATATATCCCATGGTTCCCTTTAAATATTTTAAAATTCCTTGTACAGCTAGCCAGTGAATATGACTAAGGTTACTTGTATATCTACTCATTTTTCCAACAGTGTAGGCAATACCTGGTCTTGTGAAAGTCATGGCATACATTACACTACTAATGACTATAGCAAATTCTGGTTGATATACTGATCTACCAGTATTAGAATATAGTTGCATATCTAAATCAAATGAGGTGCTTACCGATTTGCAACCAAATCAATTAAACTTTTTTAGAATCATCTCTAGAAATCCTTCAGTTGTTTTTATGAATTTTGTTCCTAGAATCACTTTAGCTTCTACTATATTTTCATATCAAAACATGAAGGTAGAGATTTTTTGTTTCCTTAATAATCGAGGTATCAGCCCTAAATATCGATAAATCATCAACATAAAGCCAAATAATTACAGCTTTACCAGCATGAAATTTGCTATAGACACATCTGTGTGATTCGCAGATCCTAAAATAATTTAATTCCATGGTTTTATCAAATTTCTCATGTCAGTATTTTTGTAACGACCCGCCGTTCTGACCGCCCTCAGTCGGTAATTAAACCAACTAGAAACGTTCAAAATGACGGATTGTTATTCAGTTTATAGAGTTTAAATAGAATCAGCCACAGAATCACAGAATAATCATAATATTTTACATAAATGATTTTTTTTACATATATCAGAGTTTGTACAATGCATTTAATTTTATACAGCGGAATATATCTTTTAAGTACAAAAATTCTTCGAAAAGCTAAAGTGAAGCAATTTCCCCAACTCTCTCTAACTTCGCGGCCTGAAAATCTTCAAGCTGTAAAAATACTCGGTCTGACCCGAGCGTTTATTGCAAAACACAAAAACACTCGAGTCAGGATTAATCTTTATTCAAGTAATTAAATTTGTAATGAACTGAATAAAATGGTAACAGAGATGACGAATCACATGAATCAATTTAAATATATTATGGATTTTCTTATTAACAACTTCAATTTTTTTAAAATCTGTCAATCCTGTGTGGCTGCAGTACACACGTATATTTATACACATGTGCACTGCCTCGCCAACTCGTGTGCGCAGCCAACAAGAGAAAGTGTGCAAGTGCAAATCACAAAGACCACAAAGAAATGCTCAAGGCAAAACTAGTGCCAACTTGAACAAAAACATGAAGCAAACAAACATGCAGCAGCAAGCATGCAACACAGATCATGTACAAGGGCAGTGAAGCCTGTAGAATTGCAGTGAAACAAGTACAGGGAGCAGCAGACACAAGTAGTGTAACAACAGTCAATTGTGACCAAGTACAAGAAGCAAATGCTACCATGACTCGAGTGCATACTACAGCAACATACCCAGACCAGGTAATAATGAAGTGGATGTGAAACAGGTCAAACATATATAGATATGCCGTGACAAGTAAGAATTGTAGTGAAGCATGTACAGTGACCCAAAAACAAGTGTAAATACAAACATGGTGGGCAACAAAGGATAGTGCAAAGGGGAGACTTGATGAACAAATGTACAACTGAATCAAGTTCAGTGTGACAGTAACCAGAAACTCAAGACACACATGAACATGGAACCAAACAGCAAAGGAACAAGATTCAACTTCAAAAATGAAACAAGTCAAAGTCTGCAGCTCAACTAAATAGGCAAGCCCAACTCAAGTACACCAGTGACACCCAAAGTACTAACAAACCAATATGCAGACAAAATGCAAATACCAGTGATACAAGTGCAACACAGTTGCAAACAACATGGTAAACAACACAGTGAAGATACCAGTGAAATAAAGCAAAGGATCAAATCAAAACAAATGAAACCGGGTTCAAAATTTTCTTAACATTAAAAGCTTCAGATTTAAAACTTTGAAACTGATATTCATTTCAAATTAGAGGGGAAAAATTTATTTACAGACACATACATACATCACATATGCACTGGAGTTCAAACAAGCACATGCAAACAAAATTTTCCTCATCTAGACTCAAAGATCCATCACATGCAGCAACAACAAACAAGTAAAGTTTTTGGTATAGCATCTGTTCTTATCAATTTAAAACAAATTACAAATAGCAATTGTTCTTATCAGTTTAAAAGCATCTATTCTTATCAATTTAAAAACAAAAATTTAGTAACATCTATTCTTATCAGTTTAAGAGCAAAAATTTGTTAACAACTGTTCTTATCAGTTTAAATTAAAATTTAAATAGCACCTGTTCTTAACAGTTTAAACGCAAATTCAAATAGCATCTGTTCTTATCAGTTTAAATTAAAATTTAAATAGCATCTGTTCTTAACAGTTTAAACGCAAATTCAAATAGCATCTGTTCTTATCAGTTTAAATTAAAATTTAAATAGCATCTGTTCTTAACAGTTTAAACGCAAATTCAAATAGCATCTGTTCTTATTAGTTTAGATTAAAGTAACCGAGCAAATGATAACAGACAACACCCAACAAACAACCATGCAGTGACTTATCTTGTCCATATCAGTTTAAATTGGATTGACCGAGCAAATGATAACAAATAACACCCCAAATCATAGCATGCAACCAAGCACCCAATTCAAACAAATCTAAAAACTTGAGTAACGATTAATCATGAGAAAACTCACCTTGCTTCGAAGCGGCGACGAATTGGAATCGAAACCGAAGCCCTAATTTGAATGACGAAGAGGAACGGCGAACGAAGATGAAGCTGAAGCCCTAATTGTTGAAAAGGGGAACGAAGAACGCTCGAGGTCGCCATTTTTTCGTATGTTTTATTTATTTTTTTCTGAAGTGAAGAGAAGAGGAATGGCGAAAATAAGAAGGGTTGAGATCGTGATTTTTGCGTGATGAAAGGCGTGAGTTAAGGGCGTAAATAATGGCGTGTTTGTAGCTGATGAAAGTATAAGGCAGTGTACTCTTTTCATTTTTTTTTAATTTTATGTTATATTATTATTTTTTTACATTTTTTTCATTATAAATTCAAATTTGTTTTGTAAATCATTTTCTTTAGTAAACATATAAACGTTTTGCAGTTCAACTATCAATATCAATTAATAAATTTACATAAAAATAATTCGTAAATCCAAATTATTTTTTCTATGTCATTAGTTCGAATTTAAAATACAAATTCAATATTTAATTTCAACTTCAAAGTCGAATTCAAATTTTATTCAACTTTTCACTAGATTAAAATCTAAAATTTAATCGCCAATTTATACTGAAAATTTGAAATTCAATTTAAATTCTCATTCAAATATTTAAAATTAATTAAATATTTTCATTTTTAAATTGTTCAAAATTCTGGGTTGTTACAATCTTCCCTCCTTAAAAAAATTTCGTCCCGAAATTATAAGTTAGGAAAAACGATTGCTAAAATCTCACCGATATTTATACCCTACACAATTTTTCCAAGTTCCAAACTCACAAATAAATATAGGATTCATTCCATTTATTTTATATTATCTCACTAACTTTGTTCATTGATTTCTATAATCAAGACACAAAAGTCTTTTACCAAAATTTTCGACTTACACAACTCAGATTTTTAAACTTGAAATTCTTCATGCTAGATATTTGCATATTATATCTTTTCCAAAGCTGTGTGCTTTCAAGATATTTTAAAAATCTTCTTCCTTAATTCATTAGGTTAGAATTATGTAATTCTAATTTCAGACTATTGATTTTCTATTCAAAGTTTTGAAAATACTTGCTAACTCGAAGTTTAACAAGTCCATCTTCGTTCTCACAGACTTTAGGCATACGCTGGCCAGGCGCAAGTCTAAAAATCTCCAAGTACAAAATATACTTGTTTCAACTCCCAGTGAAAATACTTTTTTTAAAAATTCTTTTAAAAATGGATATGGAAAGCACGTTCCCCCATGGATCACAGTTTACCCGGCAGTTACGCTACTATCCCAGTAGAATCGCTTGTAAATGTAGATTTCACATCTCTCTTGAATTTCGCCATGGTTGTTGCCATAGATTGCGGTTCACACGACAGTTACGCTACTATCCCAGTAGAATCGCTCGTGACCGTAGGCATCTCGCCCCTCAAATTACGCTTCGGCCTCTAGGTCGCAGTTTACACGGCGGTTGCGCCACTATCCCAGTGGAATCGCTTGTAACTGTAGGCATCACGCCCCACGAATTACGCCAGCATCAATTCACATAATCCCAAACACGATGATCCATCGTGGGGGATCCCAGTCAGTCCCAATGGACATTCCACTAATGGAAATTCTACGTAGCTACGGTTTCCAATGGACACTCCACCGAGTTCCAATCACCTTCACCAATAATAAATGGAAGGTACATTTCCATATCCTCAGTCTTTAGAAAACATATGTCATATACATATAGTACTTCATTTCACATTTCGTACATATCATACCCATGTAAACTTTCATAGGACTTTTCATAATAATGACTTTCCAAACTGATGGTTTTCGAATTATTACATTCACATATATAAGTTACGAAAACTCAATTCACATTCATAACAAATAGAGGATTCCAAAATTTTCCATTTCATTTGAAATTTTCCTCTAAATCGATTTGAAAATATAAGGTTATCTCAAACCCAATTCACATTCACAATCCAATTCATTATCGACTTCACATTCGATTTGGATTTCACGTTACATCGTCAATTCTCAACACATAATTGGTGTCTATCGATATATAACCTCTAAGCTCGTACGTCTCAGAGAAGGGTGTTAAGCTAAAAGAATAAATTCTCCGCCACCAACAGATATATATTTAATAGAGATCAATCGCTATGTCATCAATTCACAATGCTAGACATACAATCCAAATCGACTATCCAAAATTCAAAGCTCAACTTATATTGTTTTTGATGTCAAAGTTAAACTCAATTTAACTCAAAATTCAATCTTTTTGGAAAATATTCAAGTTGAACTGATCGTTCAAATTTTCCAAAAATATCTTTACAAGATATATATAATTTTCGAACTTAACCATTTGAAATAAATTTCAAATATTCATTTTTTCAATTTATCTTTAAAAGATAAAATTTCAAACCTTTCATTTCATATTGGAAAACATTTCCATACTTATTTAATAAGTAATTCACAAGTTCATTTATTTTCAGCACGGAAAATATTCAATATACTTGAATCAAAATTAAGTGTATATTCCATCTTTTAAGGAAATTATTCTTTTAAACACATTTATTTGAGTCAAAACGAATGTTGCATAAAACATCGTCACTACAACTCAAAATCACTAGTATAGGGATTCGAATTTTAAGATAGATATATGAATCCCAATACTATAAACAACATTTCCTTTCGGAAACCATTTACTATAACAACAGTGTTATAGTCCACCATTTCCTTATTTCTCGAAAACGCCTATTTCAACAATGAATGTTGAAATCTATGTATTCGATACTTAATGCATTTTAAAACATCTTTAAAACCATTAACTTTTTCAATTTCAACTTCAACTTAATTCATAGTTTGAATTCCTCCTACTTTTCATAATATTAGTTTTAAACCGATTTCAAACTTTTCAATATTAAGTTTTTCACTTAATTTAATTTTCCGCACGTTTAAATTCAAATTCATCACTGAATTTATTAAACCTATAATGGATTATCATGTTGACAACTTCAAATTTTAAATCTAAATTCTATTTAAACTTTGCATTTGCTTTTCTATTTCAAAAATAATCAACTAGTTCTTTAGTAAGCCATTCATCAACTTGGTTCCATTAAATTTATATTTCCACATTAACCACATTTCATAATATCACTTCCCTAAAACATATCCGTTTTATTCAATAATATATTCACTGTCCAAAATCGTGAATGTACTTATTTATTCAATTCAGTGTTTCTACACTTTTTATTTAAAAGATTATCCACTGTCCAAAATCGTGGATAAAATTCCCAACCAACATTTACTATCACAATATCTAACATAAAGGATAATTCGTTGTCCAAAATCACGAATATATCTCCTTTAATAAGCTACAACAAATTACCTATCAAATTCAATTGATTTCGAATTTATAAACAATCTTTACAAATTCCATTTCTATTTATAAACTTCGATTTATAAATCTCTTTATTAATTCAATTCAATTTATATAACTCCATTATATGCCCAAAGTCCATATTATAAGTTAAATACTTATAATCCATTTATTTACTAAATCGTTCTTCAAAACATTTGAAATTAATTTTTCAAAAGGATTCAGAATCAAATTCCCAAGTTATAGTTTAATTATCTTCTTGGCTATAACTAAATTGAAATGTTATTTCATTTCACAATTTATTATTTTGGAGATATTCAAAATATTCGATTTAAAACAATTCATTAATTCACTTCACTTATATTTTATTTTTCATAAATCTCAATAATTAGATAATGGATTTTCGAATGAGAAACTATCGCAAACCTAAATTTAGAAAGGGGAATTTTCGAAAAAATTTGAATTTTCAAAATAACTTTTATCTTTCAAACAAAACAATTTCATACTTCTTTAGATTTGAAAAACGTTTTCTAGTAACTATTCATATTAAACATCATAAACTGAGCATTGTGTAAACCAAAGCTCTGATACCACTTTTGTAACGACCCGCCGTTCTGACCGCCCTCAGTCGGTAATTAAACCAACTAGAAACGTTCAAAATGACGGATTGTTATTCAGTTTATAGAGTTTAAACAGAATCAGCCACAGAATCACAGAATAATCATAATATTTTACATAAATGAATTTTTTTACATATATCAGAGTTTGTACAATGCATTTAATTTTATACAGCGGAATATATCTTTTAAGTACAAAAATTCTTCGAAAAGCTAAAGTGAAGCAATTTCCCCAACTCTCTCTAACTTCGCGGCCTGAAAATCTTCAAGCTGTAAAAATACTCGGTCTGACCCGAGCGTTTATTGCAAAACACAAAAACACTCGAGTCAGGATTAATCTTTATTCAAGTAATTAAATTTGTAATGAACTGAATAAAATGGTAACAGAGATGACGAATCACATGAATCAATTTAAATATATTATGGATTTTCTTATTAACAACTTCAATTTTTTAAAATCTGTCAATCCTGTGTGGCTGCAGTACACACGTATATTTATACACATGTGCACTGCCTCGCCAACTCGTGTGCGCAGCCAACAAGAGAAAGTGTGCAAGTGCAAATCACAAAGACCACAAAGAAATGCTCAAGGCAAAACTAGTGCCAACTTGAACAAAAACATGAAGCAAACAAACATGCAGCAGCAAGCATGCAACACAGATCATGTACAAGGGCAGTGAAGCCTGTAGAATTGCAGTGAAACAAGTACAGGGAGCAGCAGACACAAGTAGTGTAACAACAGTCAATTGTGACCAAGTACAAGAAGCAAATGCTACCATGACTCGAGTGCATACTACAGCAACATACCCAGACCAGGTAATAATGAAGTGGATGTGAAACAGGTCAAACATATATAGATATGCCGTGACAAGTAAGAATTGTAGTGAAGCATGTACAGTGACCCAAAAACAAGTGTAAATACAAACATGGTGGGCAACAAAGGATAGTGCAAAGGGGAGACTTGATGAACAAATGTACAACTGAATCAAGTTCAGTGTGACAGTAACCAGAAACTCAAGACACACATGAACATGGAACCAAACAGCAAAGGAACAAGATTCAACTTCAAAAATGAAACAAGTCAAAGTTTGCAGCTCAACTAAACAGGCAAGCCCAACTCAAGTACACCAGTGACACCCAAAGTACTAACAAACCAATATGCAGACAAAATGCAAATACCAGTGATACAAGTGCAACACAGTTGCAAACAACATAGTGAACAACACAGTGAAGATACCAGTGAAACAAACCAAAGGATCAAATCAAAACAAATGAAACTGGGTTCAAAATTTTCTTAACATTAAAAGCTTCAGATTTAAAACTTTGAAACTGATATTCATTTCAAATTAGAGGGGAAAAATTTATTTACAGACACATACATACATCACATATGCACTGGAGTTCAAACAAGCACATGCAAACAAAATTTTTCCTCATCTAGATTCAAAGATCCATCACATGCAGCAACAACAAACAAGTAAAGTTTTTGGTATAGCATCTGTTCTTATCAATTTAAAACAAATTACAAATAGCAATTGTTCTTATCAGTTTAAAAGCATCTATTCTTATCAATTTAAAAACAAAAATTTAGTAACATCTATTCTTATCAGTTTAAGAGCAAAAATTTGTTAACAACTGTTCTTATCAGTTTAAATTAAAATTTAAATAGCATCTGTTCTTAACAGTTTAAACGCAAATTCAAATAGCATATGTTCTTATCAATTTAAATTAAAATTTAAATAGCATCTGTTCTTAACAGTTTAAACGCAAATTCAAATAGCATCTGTTCTTATCAGTTTAAATTAAAATTTAAATAGCATCTATTCTTAACAGTTTAAACGCAAATTCAAATAGCATCTGTTCTTATTAGTTTAGATTAAAGTAACCGAGCAAATGATAACAGACAACACCCAAAAAACAACCATGCAGTGACTTATCTTGTCCATATCAGTTTAAATTGGATTGACCGAGCAAATGATAACAAATAACACCCCAAATCATAGCATGCAACTAAGCACCCAATTCAAACAAATCTAAAAACTTGAGTAACGATTAATCGTGAGAAATCTCACCTTGCTTCGAAGCGGCGACGAATTGGAATCAAAACCGAAGCCCTAATTTGAATGAAGAAGAGGAACGGCGAACGAAGATGAAGCTGAAGCCCTAATTGTTGAAAAAGGGAACGAAGAACGCTCGAGGTCGCCATTTTTTCGTATGTTTTATTTATTTTTTTCCGAAGTGAAGAGAAGAGGAATGGCGAAAATAAGAAGGGTTGAGATCGTGATTTTTGCGTGATGAAAGGCGTGAGTTAAGGGCGTAAATAATGGCGTGTTTGTAGCTGATGAAAGTATAAGGCAGTGTACTCTTTTCATTTTTTTTTTAATTTTATGTTATATTATTATTTTTTTACATTTTTTTCATTATAAATTCAAATTTGTTTTGTAAATCATTTTCTTTAGTAAACATATAAACGTTTTGCAGTTCAACTATCAATATCAATTAATAAATTTACATAAAAATAATTCGTAAATCCAAACTATTTTTTCTATGTCATTAGTTCAAATTTAAAATACAAATTCAATATTCAATTTCAACTTCAAAGTCGAATTCAAATTTTATTCAACTTTTCACTAGATTAAATTCTAAAATTTAATCGCCAATTATACTGAAAATTTGAAATTCAATTTAAATTCTCATTCAAATATTTAAAATTAATTAAATATTTTCATTTTTAAATTGTTCAAAATTCTGGGTTGTTACAATTTTAGTGCTTGTTTAAGGCCGCAAAGTGATTATAAGTTTACATACTTTACCTTCTTATCTAGCATCGCAAAACCTTCTAGTTGGGATATATATATATATATATATATATATATATATATATATATATATATATATATATATATATCTCCTCATCAATTTCTCCATTTAAGAATGCAGTCTTGACGTCCATTTGGTGAATCTTAAATTTATAAGTACATGCAAATGCAATTAGTGTCC
This sequence comes from Allium cepa, assembly GCA_030765085.1. Lineage (NCBI taxonomy): Eukaryota > Viridiplantae > Streptophyta > Magnoliopsida > Asparagales > Amaryllidaceae > Allium > Allium cepa. The sequence goes on from CM060937.1 coordinate 381,220,234, forward strand.
TAATTTTTGAAATTCTAGCTACAGATACGTAAGTACCAAAATAGTATATTCCTTCCTTTTGGGAATATCCCTTAGCAACTAATCTAGCCTTAAATTTTTCTATCATACCATCTGCTTTAAATCACATTTAAATATCCACTCTCATCCTATTAGATTAGAGATAGGAGGTAAGTGAACTAATTTCCATGTTTGATTTTTCCATAATAGAATCCATTTCATCATTTAAGCCTTCTTGCCAAAATGTCGAATCCCAAGACTTTATGACTTCAATTTATGTTAAAGGATCCAAATCTATAGTTGTAGAAACCATGACTTGATGTCTAATACCATCTGTTGACCCTTTAACTAAATAAATGATAAAATCTAGTCCAAGTGACTTTTCAGTTCTCATTCTTTTACTTCTCCTAAGAGTTTCACCTGCTTTATCATTATTTTCTTGAGTGTACTCAAATTAATGAATATTTTTAATGGCCTCCACCATTTCATGAAGGGGTGTATTAACCATCACCGTTTCACTAATAAATGGATTGGATGTATACATGAATCTATTTCATAGAACACTGCATCTCTTGATTCTGTTATTACGTTTACCTCAATCAAATTGTTAGATTCTATTACTAGAAACCTATAACCCTTTCCATGTTGAGCGTATCCTAAGAAAACACACTCAATGACCTTTTGTCCTAATTTTTTGATTTTTGTTCAGGTAATCGAACAATTTCTATATAGCAACAAATTCGATAGTAATCAAGATTTGACTTGCGTTTCTTCCAAAGTTCATGAGGTTTGACTTTTGTTTTCTTATGAGGTATTCTATTTAAGATATAATAGGCAGTAAGCAATGCCTCACCTTAAAAACTTGTATTAAGACCAGAATTACATAACATAGCATTAACCATTTCAGTAAGGGTCCTATTTTTAAGTTTTGCTACTCTATTCTATTATGGAGTATAAGCTACAGATGTCTCATATATAATTCCTAAGACATAATTCCTGTATATTCCAAAAATGCAGGGAAACAATATTTAATTCTTCTATCAGATCTAACAGTCTTAATTTTAACATTACGTTGGTTTTCTACTTCAGTCCTATAGGTCATAAATGAATTTAATACTTCATCCTTAGTATGCATCAAATAAACATGGCAGTAGTTTGAATAGTCATCTATAAATGTGACAAAATATTTCTTTCCTCCTTTAGTAGGTGTATTATGCATATCATAAACATCACTATGAATTAATTATAATAGATTAGTGGTACTAACAAATTTCAACGAAAATAGTTTTCCACTTATATTGGTTATAGAGTATATCCTACATTTGTCATCAAATTTATTATTATATTTAAAGATCATGTTTAATGAAATCATATTATCCGTACTCCGAATATTAACATGTCCTAATCTACTATGCCATAAAGAGAAAAAATCAACAATATAAGCAAAAGAAATTATTTTATTAATATTTAGTTTGAACATTCCATCACACATGTACCCTTTTCCAACAAACATTCCACCTTTAGTCCTGACTAAAAGTCTTGTTTGACACCAAACTTATTTAATAGACTACTGAAAAAAGGTTCTTTCTAACCTCAGATACATAATATATATATCATCTAATGACAGAATTTTCCTAGACGTGAACTCCAAGTCAACTGTCCCCTTCCCCTTAACCACTACTTTCGTAGAGTTTCCTGTATAGAGATAATTTTCATCTTCGGATGGTTCAAGTTTCTTGAATAGACTCCTATCATTGAAGATATGCTTAGTAGTACCAGAGTTGATCCACTAAGAATCCTCTTTTTCAATCATGTTGATTTCAGAGATTACGGCTGTCAAGTTTTCTATTGTCGATTGAGGTTTCTTTTTACGAAAATGACAATCCCTTTAAAAGTGACCAAGTTTTCCACAATTATAGCATCCATTCACTTTCTTGGCCTTCTTATTATTGATGTTTTTCTTATTATGAAATTTCCTCTTTTTATTAAAAGAGTTCTCAAAGGTTTTATTTTCCTCATTTTCCTCCACTTTGTGGATCTTAGATGGAAACACTGTTGGTTCAATGGTTTCTTTCTTCCTAATTGTTCTTTCACTTGAAAAAACGTGCAAGATTATCCATACTCAAATCCTCCTTCTTATATTTAAGGATTTTCCTTTAATCTTCCCAAGAAGGGGGAATTTTGTCTATTATGGATGATACTTTTATCTCCATATCCATATTTATATTTTGTTGGATGAATTGGTTTGGGATATGCATAATATCATTGAATTGCTCTACAACTAGTGTAGCATTAGTCATTTTATAACTAAAAAATTAGTAGCCAAAAATTTCTTGTTGGTTCGCCCTCCATTTAATACTTGGCCTCCAACGCATCCCAAACTTCTTTGGCAGTTGATATACTATAGTACATATCGAAACAGAGTATGCATCGTTGCATTGCATATGTGCCAATTGCAGATGTAATCATCTTGTTTCCACTTTAGTCTTGTTCGTGCTTGTGCAATAGTTCCATTTTCTTTCTTCCTTCGGTTTTGGCATCGTAAGGCATAAACCACTTTTAGTCTGACCAACAGAAAATGCATCTTCTATTGCCAACGCATGAAATTAACACCATCGAACCTTTCTAGTATAGGGAAATCAAAAGAAAACTCTCCCAAACAATGCGGTGCCATTATCAGATAACGTCTTAAAGCTGTTGGTTTATATTTCTGGATTTCTAGTGAAGTGGCACAACGGTTGTAAAACCACATCTGTAGAGATCGCTCCAAGGCACGTCGATGATGCTTTCCTTAAGACATTATTTTGCCCACACCACTAGTTTAAACAAAAATATGGGTGTTGTGAGTTAAGTCAAATCATCTTCCAGGATACAATGGAGCCGAGATGATTATTCTCTTTAATCGATCGCAAAGCACTGTCGAAGTCGATCCAAACTATCTTTTGAATTGACCGCACTGACAAGAGTATCGAATTTTTGGTCTGCAGTATCACAAATTCGAAATAGTTTAAAAGAAACAAGGGAGGATAAGAGAATGAGAAAAATTAGATTTGCAACACTTTCAACTGTTTTTGTTTCATGTAGAAGAAGTGATTCAAAAACATTTTTTAGACGTTGCAAATTTTAGGAAAAGAAGATTAAACAGAAACAGTTTTCGGGTTTGCTATTTATAATCAAGAAGAGATGTCTTTTCATTTGTAATAGTCACATCTTCTACCAAATGATGCTTCCTTTCATTCGAATTCAAACGTCTCATCCTGCCATTTCAATAGTCGCGTTTCCCAGCATTTCTGTCCACTCAAATTCAAATTCTAGGCTTTGATAATGGGTACAAATCTGGCTCGTTTTTACTAAAATATTTTTATCCAAAAACATAATTTGGATCTAAATCCAAATCGGCATGGTCGGACGGATGGCGGCAGCACGCGCCTGTATGGTGGTTATGCATAACTTCCCTCCTCACAATAGAGCAAACATTTGGGTGCCCAAAGGGCCCAACCTTCCCTTGAGTAATCTAAATTTAAACAAACATAGTTTATATTATTCTAAGATGTATAACTATTCCAAATCACTCTTCCCTTTCCTTTTTTCTTATTTTAAAACTAAATAACTCACACAAAATATTTTATAAAAATTTACACTAACAGTAAGATCATGCTATTCGGATGGATAAGCATCAATTTTAGGCAACACATAGAATGTTGTGAAGCAAAATTTCCAAAAGCTAAATGAGTAACAACATGAATAAAGTATAAAGATGGCTGCTGCAATAATAGTGCCCATGCCTAAAGGGATGCAGACATGATTGAGTATCAGGATTAGCAACATTATGAGCATGAGCATCTGCATGGGAAGCATGAACTCGACTTAGTGCAAGAGCATTTTGATGAGAGTCGGTGTGGGGCACTTGTGAAAGGACAATTTGAGATATGGCTTGTGCATGTGTATCGTGTTGTGCTTGAGTGTTAATAATATGAAAAGCAGGAACATTCTACATTAAATGTAATGCAGAACCAATAATAGCTTTTGGGTGAGCAAAGTTGTGCACAAACGATCGTGCATGACAATCAGAGGCACATGCGGGCGCATTTTGCAACTCAACATGATATCTAGGGAAAGAAGGGAAATTAAGATGGCTACATGGGGACAAACTCTAGCAAGAGGAAATGAATGAGTATTTAGGACATTAAACAAAAGATATCAGCCAGGTCTTAAATTTCTAGCTGCAATTAATGTGTCTCATCATAGAATTCATGATGCTCATACAAATGAGCATTACTCGAATAAGTTGCTAGGGAAATTTTAGATGGATGAGTATCAAATTCAGACGAAGCACTTATAGTAGGATGTTCATCAGAAACAAGCATACTAGAACTTCCTATAGATAGGTTTATTGGCTTTAAACGCCTTTATAGCTCGTTTTCATTTAAATCTAATTTAAATGCTTATCGATATTGTATATCGTTTAATATATTTATAACTATTATAAATACAACCAATATTCATTTATCAAATCAAAATCAAATTTATAACTAATATTTCAAAAATATTTATTTATAACTATTACAAATTGATTAAATAGTTTTGTCAAAAGTGTATTCATTGTTTGGATTGCGCGACTCATTGGTTGTAAATTTCATAGTGATTAATATCGAACTATTCAAATTTTAGTGTTCACACATCACTTAGTAGACAATGCGACATTTTGGCTAGATGTATCACTTATTTGGTTTCGGTAAAATCCAATTTTCCTTTGTTTACCATTACCTGATTGTGACTATTATTCACATCAATTCTCTTCGTCACAAATATATCGCTTTTTTGATGACTCGGAATTTTTGGATGTTTGAAATTGGAATATTTAATTGATTTTAAATATTTAAAAGTTAATTTTTAACTTGAAATCAAATATCACTATTTATTTGATAATTAAATTACTGAATTAATAAATTGGAAATTGGGAAAATTGTTGAATCTTCAGTTTTAATCCTATTAAAAATAATTTAATGGCTTGTAACATTTATATGGATAACACTGAAGATAATAAATGGGTTAAAATTGAATTTAAAAGTGGTTTGTTCAGTTTTAAAAATATATCGTTTAGATCGACTTTTAAAAATAGCCTTCCGAGGCACATTCTCGGAAATCGATGAAACTAGTTCCATTGGATCTGTAATATTGTATTATTATCGAATTTCATTTTTCATAGTAATTGGAGTTGTTATGTGAGCATACGATATATCAACGCGCTGAAATCTGTATCGAAAATTAAATATAATAACTGGGTTTAAAAAGCTATTTTCTTCGTACGATCGAATTAGGACTCGAAACCTTTTCCATTGCGTTCGGAATAGAGTATAACGTTATCAACGTCTAGAGGCACGTCTCAATAGGAGTTCGTGATTTTTAGCTACGTTTTCGAGACGATGAAATATTTAATAATATATATTCATATACCAGTCAACCTTCAGTCGAAATAATTTCACGTTAGACCTTTTTTATTTTCACTTCCATCACTGTAGCTAATCTTCTGATATATGCCACACTTCACCTTTATATCACATACCGTCTTCTTTCTTTCCCTTCAAAAATAAAATCTAAGTGAAATCAATCCAAGCTTAGAAAATTTAATAGCCGAAAAAAATAGGATAAAATTAGTGGCCGAAGATTTTCCCCTCTCCAGTTCAAATGAATTCGAAATTTAACGATTTCGTTCCAATAAAATAGCAATGGTTGAAGCTCAGTCGAGTAAAGTGATCGAGAGAAGCTTCGAAAATTAAATCTTGTATCCACCTTCCTGATTCGAGCTCATCTCTGCTATATGTTTTCAAGCTCGACTGTGGTTCATGCAGCTGTTCGACTAGGGTTAGGATTTCGTGACTTTGTGGCCTTCCAGTCGAGGGACGATGGTGGGTCTTGTTATTGTCAAAGGTGGGTGCATCTCTAGGCGGAGTTTGAAGGAGCTCGATGGAGCATTGGGCTGTGGGACATTGTGCTTTAGAAAACAAGGCCAGGTGGTTGTCCCGATTGGTCACGATCTCGTTCTGATGTCAGGCCGACTCAGGCAAGGGTCTGGATTCTCTTTAAGGCTGTAAGGTAGATGTTTGCAGATTTTATTTTATTTTATTTATACATATTTACTGAAGTAGTGAAAAAAATTAAAATAGTCACAGTAAGGTATAGGTTTTTTTATTTAAATTTACTAAAATATATATAATCAGAAAATTATTCAGCTCTTATGTTTTTTTTAAAAACTGATCTGATATAAAGTTACACAGAATTTAACTTACTGATTTATTTAAATATATATACAGATAACAGTAAATATACTTATAAGGATATATATATATACACAAATTTATAAAATTGTTATACAATGGGAAATTTATTTTGAGCATTTTTAAAATTTATAGTACTCAAGTCTAAAAACCAGAGTTAATCTGTTGACTTGTAGAAATTATTTTTTATAAGATTTGGAAAAAATATAGGGATTTTAAATGTTTGAGGAATTTGTAAAAGTTAGATTTTTGAAATATATAGTTTATTTATTTATTTATTTATTTTGAGAATAATTGTGGTTTCCATTTAAAATAATAATAATTATTTAGTTAAAATTGAATGGTTAACTAATTAATTTATTTAAAGGGGTTTAGTTTTAAATTAAATAATTAGTTAATTGAATCTATGGGGATTGATTGTTCAATTTATTCAGACATTAATAAACCGTATAAATATTTATACAAGGTCAGAATCTAAAAAGAAGCAAGCCAGATTGGTAGTGGGTTGCGAAACAGGAGTCAAAGATGAGTTAATCTCACTCTTCTGGATTGCTATTTAAATAGTTAAATTTAAATAATTGGTTGAATGATTGAATTGATTTGGTGTGCTATATTATATATAGTAATATACAGTATATATTGGAGTGATTGTTTCCCACATTATATAACGGATGAGACCCTATGTGCCGCATAATAGCGGATGATATTATATTTAAAACCCATATACCGCGATATTCCACCTCGAAGTGGAATTGGTATTTTATATTGTGCTAACATCTGTGGATGTAGGGAAACAGGTTGGAGGGATCCAACTGGATTCCTCAACATTTATTTAGATTATTTAATATTCTCTGTTATGATTATTAGATTTCCTGGGGTGAATTATACTGATAACTGCAAATGTTGGATGCTACAGGTTGATTGAATATATTTAGGTATACTGAGTTAGCAAAATATAAAATGGTCTCTTGAAAAGAAAATAAAGGAGTGGATTTTTAAGTAAAATAATTTTAGAGCATATGAATAAATTAAAAATGAATTAGAACAGAATAAAAGTGATTTTAAATCTTAATTAATAAATTCCGAGTATGAAATGAAAAAAGATTTTGAATAAACGGAGAGAGAATGAATTTTAAACTTAAATAGATATTATTGGAAGTAATAAAAGTATTTATTTTAAAATTCAAGGTTTGAATTTATTTAAAAGGATAAAGAAGGAATTCGACGAAGTTTGAAATTGGAGTTTTCAATTAAAAGATTTTAAATCATAATTTAGGAATAAACCGAAGTTAATGGATTTTGAAATAAATGAGTGAGTAAAGGAATTTATTTCAAAATGGAGTAAATTGGAAATCAATTTGGAAATTGATTTAAGTGTTTGAAGTAGGAAATTTAAAGGAGAAGGTCACTATGAAATTTATAAACTTGGTTTATAAAAGTGAAGTAATATATCAGTGGATATTAAGAAGAATAAATTCACGGTGGGAATTTATTAAAAGAATGGGTAAATTTGTTTAAAAATAAATAGTGATTTATTTTTAAAGGATATGAAGAGAAGTATATTTCCCCGGATAGCCAAGTACGTTTTCAAAGTAATTTTTTTAAATATAAGTTAAATTTTTAATGTTGTTTTAAAAAACATGTTTTAGAAAATCTTTTATTTCTAAATGTTTAAATTCTAAAGTAAATATTTTTCAAATATATTATCGTAGTAATTATTCAAAGGTGACTTGGTATTTTGTTTTAAAAAGAGAAAATATAGTTTTATATTTTACAAAGTAACCTCATTTTCAAATATTCCTATAGTATATATTTTCTAAAAAGTATTGAAGTAGTTTTCAATTTATATGTTTTAAAGTATATTTTATAATAAAGTGTTTTTAAATTTTTTAAAATCTAAAGCTTTGTACTTGGTGCTTTCAGTGGAAATAAATATTTGGGAATTCATTCCATAAGAAGAGTGTGGTTTGAAAACTGTTTTCAAAGGGTTGAAAATGAAAATATATCCTGCGAAGATATTTTGAGGATTATTAAATAATTTGGAAAAATTATTTATGTTGATGGATGGTGTGAATGTTAATTGATAGTTAAATAACCGACTATCAATATTGGACAATGCGCCAATCGTTTCGAAGAGACCGGGATCGGGATTTATTTCTTGAAAACCACTTCGATCCGATTTGTACGTTTTCGTGTGGAAAACAAGATTTTGGATTCAAAGATGGAGCAGTGAAGTGCAAGGGCTAGTCGCTACTAATCCTAAGGATGATTCCAAAATGGATGGAGTAGGAGTAGTGCCTTCAGTTCCGTTCGAACCCGGGACGGATTTGAATGGATGAATGCTATCAAAACATTGTCAGGTGGATGGTGAGCATTCTAAGTGAAATGTTCTAAAAAGATAACGCTTAGCCTCGAGCCTCATCAACCGAGAATGACTAAAAATCAGGGGTTATGCAACAAGGCTATGTGGGTAGCACCCATTAGGGTAAGGTCATCCCTGTCTAGATGTCCTTTTTTATTCGGCTTAGTGGTGCGGTTGCTGATCCCAACCATGGGGTGATCTTACTCAGGATTATCCAGTAAGGGGTAGTCCTGATCTTGTGTTGCAAGGGAGTTAGGGTGACTCCTCGGTACGCTGATCTAGACCAGGTACTGTGACAGGTGGTACCCCAGTGCCTAGTCATTAGTTGGAAATCCATTCTCCTTGCGTGCCTCTTACGGTTTTGTTTGTATTACCCACGATTGTGGCTAGTAGATGGAATTTAATAAATGTAACAATTTCGGCTATTTGAATAAGTATTTGTATATAGACACTATTATAATATCAGAGGATTTTAATAAGAAATGTTTTAGCTATCGTAAGGTAAAAACCGGACATGTTTATTTGTGGCGTGGTCTTATGAGATGCTTTTGTTTACAAAGGATTTAAAACTTTAATAATCAATTTGAGTGTGGTTTTCTCACGCTGGTATTCCAGACTGACTCGGGTGTTATTTAACTATAATGCTCGGGTCAGATCGACTATTATAGGATACATGAAAGGATGCTGTGGAGCTCAGGAGATGAGCAGGATGGCTATACGTACTTCCGTACTTGATTAATATTCCACTGTATATTCAGTTTTGAGGACAAGTTATATGACTGTCCAGTTGTATGTTATTGATGTTGTTGAACTCTGATGATGAATTCTGATGATGCATACATATAAAACAGATATAGTTTTTTTGTTTGTAAAGATCTGTTATTATCTATTATATTTTATTCCACTGCGATGGTAAGATTCTGATGTTGTTTTCTACTTTCTTCTTCTACCTTTTCTTCTTTAACCCTCATGGTTCGGTTTTTTGGGCGTCGAAAAATCGGGTCATGACATTGTGGTATCAGAGCTTAGGTTGGTGATAACCTTGGTTCTGGTGGGGATTACTCATTGAAAATAGAATCCGTAGAACTCTATAATGAGTTTGAGCATATTAATAGATATGAGCGCGTATTTATTAGTGAATATAAATTGTTTTAATATTGTGTTGACTTATTGGTTGAGTGGAATATGAATTCTGATCGCGTAAGTTGGCCTCTATTCTAGAAGAGTTTATAAACAGCTGACACGATAAAGTGACACAGTATTGTTTTAAAGGTGGATGAATGAAATAATTTTACCCAAAATATATTTTGATATAAAAGAAATATTTCCTTAAATTGTTGTATAATTTGGATGTTTGGATGATAATATTTTAAATAAATAAGATTATAAAAATTGGAATGACTTGGATAATCAAATGGGAAAATGGTATGAGCATAAATTATACAAATGAATTATAGTTAAAATTTGATTTAAATCAAATCTGTAAATTTAAAACCCCGGCAATTTTAGAAGTGTTTTTCGAAATATTTTGAAGACAAATAACAATATTATTGTTTTAGAAGTATTTCTGAAAGGAAATTATTTCAAATAAATTTTTTGAAGGGGTATAGCATTGAACTCACTTCACCCGTTGGAAAATAACTTCGGTGGCGACTGCAGCATCATCGATGTTCATTTTCGAGTTTCTAAGTGATGGGTTGCTGCCAAATTGATTTGTTCAGAAGAATTAGTTTTTTTTTTGAAATTTCAAAGGAAATTTGTTAGAGATAAAAACCAGGATTGGTTTAAAGGTTTGAGAAATGTGATTTTGGGATAATGGTGGTTGTAAAATGATTTGAACCAAAAGCCGGGTGTTTGAAATCCTGAATCCTTATTTGAATTGAAAATCCTGATGTGGTAAGTTATAAACTTGTGAAGTTGAGATGATTTTTAAATAAGGACGAAAAATATGAAATTTGAATGTTGGAACTAAATTTAAAGTGAAAAAGTTAAATAAAATTGAATTGAAATAAATTGAATCAAAATGAAAATAAAACCTAGTTATATTTGAATTAAGTTGAAATTGAATTGAAATGAAATAAATTGAGATGTAAATGATATTAAGGGAAAGTAAGTTTAATTTAAATTCAAGTGGATTGAGTGGATTAAAGAGAATGGTATGATGCTAGATTTAACTGAAGTTAAGTTAAATAAAATTGAACTGAAATAAATTCAGTTGAGCTATAGATAATATTGAATGGAATAAAATTCTTACTTAAATAAATAAGTGTAAACTAAGTAAGTATTGAATTGGAATAAATAAGATTCGGAAGCTTATAAAAGATTGAAAACATTGGAATAAAATATATAATCCCTAGCTAAAAGTAAAATGTGAAGGTGATTGGATGGAGAAGTATGAATATTAATAAGTGAGTAGCTTATAAAAATTTAAAAAGGGATTAAATAAGCCGAAATAAAAGTGTTGGAATTTTGGAAAATGAAAGAAAATCCAAACTGAAATTATAAAAAAATTGAACTTAGGAAAATTTAATGAAGTGATTTTTTGTAATAAAATTGAATATTAATGTAAAAGTTGAAAGTAAGCTAATTAGCTAAATAAATTATTTGATAGAGTATGTTAATAAAATTTAACTCGGTTAAATAAAATGGATTGTAAGTTAATAATGAAGTTTGGAAATAAATTCGAATTATAAATAGAATTTGACTTGGATTGATAATGAATTAAAATAAGTGGAGATGTTGTAAAAATAAAATGGAATTGGATTATAATCAAAATGATTTAAGTTACAAATAAAATCCAATTCGAGTATAAATGAGTTAAATATGTGCTTGGATATTATTTTTATAAATTGGAAATGTGAATTAAAATAAAATGGATAGGCTAACTGAATTAAATGGAATTTGGTTAGATGAGAATCATATTAAATAGAAGTGAACTTAAGTTTGAAGTTGGAATAAATTAAAGTAAATTAACTTAAGTTTAAAATTTATAGAAGCTTGGCTTCGAGGAAGGGTGAAAGTTCAATAAATAAAAGTTTGGGTTAAATTAATTTGGAAATGGTTATTAATATTAGCATGGAATGTGATCAAGCTTAATGAAATGGTTTTAAAATGAAACCAATGCGGAGATGAGATGAAATGCAAATGTATGGTTGGTGAATAAACTAGAAATGGGATGGAATTTAAAATAAAATGAGTTGGAATTAATTGTATGTGGATAAAAACTAAAATGGATATTCTATTAAGTGAATATCGTCGAATTGCATAGAATAAATTAGTCGTTCGACTTAAACGAAAGTAAATAAAAATTCTATGAATTGATAGAAGTGCAATAAATTGATTTTGAAATTAATTGAATTGAATATGAGCTTTTTTGGATTAAAAATAAAATTAAATGTAAGAAATTAAAGTGTAAACCATTAAAATTGAATGAAATAGCATATGAATTGGTTGAAAGCAATTGAATTAGTTTTGAAATCATATAAAGTGCTCATGGAAAGTGTTTGGTGCATGTGGCTTAAGAAATGCTTGTGTTTAGTTATTGAAAGTAAGTGAAATGTTAATAAATTTCATATATTTAGTACTTACATGTTTGAATTGAGTAAGAACAGGTACCGAGAAGCCTTTGGTTGGATTTGGACGCGCTAATTGCTAAAATAATAAGCCGCTTGCTTAAAAAGGCTAAATAATGGTACGGCTACGCAATAAAAATAGAAAATATGAATTGTTTTTGCTTTTCCGGCCGTGTGGGTCGATGTATATATATTTATATCTCTTGTCAAATTGCAAAAGCTCCTCCGTACAAAGGAGACTCTGCTAAAAAATTTTGAAAATTTTGGGAGTTAGAAAATTTTTGAAATTTTTTTTGGATAAATTTTCATTAGCAACAGAATGATTTCAAATTGGAATTGAAATAGAAGGATTTTGGAAATGGAGTTGGGGACAAATTGTTTGGGTTGAAACTAATTGTTTAGTTGGGACTAAAGGATTAGAAAAGTGAATTTTTTATTTTTTATTTCAGAGGATAAATTGAAATTTGCTCGGCAAAGGTATGTATTTAAATTTCTGCATGAAATTTGATGATTTTCTAGTCTAGCCACTTGGCTTTTATTTTCTTTTGAAATCTAGGGGCCCGTAGAGGCATTTTGTATTGTATCGAGCTAGCTGCGCAAAGGAGACGTTGGCGAATTTTTTTAGAAATTTAGAGAGTTAGAAAATTTTTAAGAAAGTTTTGATAGTTTAAATTTAAATTTGAATAAGTGGAGTAAATAATGTTGTTGGAAAATATGGAAGGTTTTGGGAAGTTGGTTGAAGTAATAGTGGGTCTTTAATAAATGATATGTTATGGCAAGTTGATAAAACTGTTTGGTTTTGGAAAATAGTAACGGGTACTGGATCATTCTTCTTAATTAGCATTTTCGGGGACGAAATTCTTTCAAGGGGGAGGGGGAATGTGACGACTCAGAATTTTTGGATGTTTGAAATTGGAACATTGAATTGAATTTAAATATTTAAAAGTTAATTTTTAACTTGAATTCAAATATCACTATTTGTTTGATAACTAAATTATTGAATTTAATAAATTGGAAATTGGGAAAATTGTTGAATCTTTAGTTTTAATCCTATTAGAAATAATGCCTTGTAACATTTATATGGATAACACTGAAGATAATAAATGGGTTAAAATTGAATTTAACAGTGGTTTGTTCAGTTTTAAAAATATACCGTTTAGATCAACTTTTAAAAATAGCCTTCCGAGTCACAATCTCGGAAATCGACGAAACCAGTTCCATTGGATCCGTAATATTGTATTATTATCGGATTTCAATTTTCATAGTAATTAGAGTTGTTATGTGAGCATACGATATATAAACGCGTTGAAATCTACATCGAAAATTAAATATAATAACTGGTTTTAAAAACTATTTTCACCATACGATCGAACAAGGACTCGAAACCTTTTCCATTGCGTTCGGAATAGGGGTATAACATTATAAACGTCTAGTGGCATGCCTCGATAGGAGTTCGTGATTTTTAGCTACGTTTTCGAGACGATGAAATTTTTAATAATATATATTCATATACCAGTAAACCTTCAACCGAAATAATTTCACGTCAGACCTTCTTACTTTCACTTCCATCACTATAGATAATCTTCTGATATACGCCACACTTCACCTTTATATCACATACCATCTTCGTTCTTTCCTTTCAAAAATAAAATCTAACTGAATTCAATACAAGCTTAGAAAATTTAATAGCCAAAAAAATAGGATAAAATTAATGGCCGAAGATTTTCCCCTCACCAGTTCAAATGAATTCGAAATTTAACGATTTCATTCAAATAAAATAGGAATGGCCGAAGCTCAATCGAGTAAAGGGATCGAGCGAAGCTTCGAAAATTAAATCGTATCCACCTTCCTGATTCGAACTCATCTCGGCTATATGTTTTTCAAGCTCGACTGTGGTTCACGCAGCTGTTCGAATAGGGTTAGGATTTTGTGACTTTGTGGCCTTCCAGTCAAGGGACGGTGGTGGGTCTTGTTATTGTCAAGGGCAGGTGCATCTCTAGGTGGAGTTTGGAGGAGCTCGGTGGAGCATTGGGCTGTGCAGCGTTGTCCTTTAGCAAACAAGGCCAGGTGGTTGTCACGATTGGTCACGATCTCGTTCTGATGTCAGGCCGACTCAGGCAAGGTTCTGGATTCTCTTTAAGGATGTAAGGTAGATGTTTGCATATTTTATTTTATTTTATTTTATTTTATTTATACATATTTAGCTGTTATGTTTTTTTTAAAATTGATCTGATATAAAGTTACGCAGAATTTAACTTACTGGTTAATTTAAATATATATACAGATAACAGTAAATATATTTATAAGGATATATATATACACACACAAATTTATAAAATTGTTATACAATGGGAAATTTATTTTGAGCATTTTTAAAGTTACTCAAGTCTAAAAACCTGAATTAATCTGTTGACTTTTAGAAATTATTTTTTTATAAGATTTGGAAAAAATATAGGGATTTTAAATGTTTGAGGAATTTGTAAAAGTTAGATTTTTTAAATCTATAGTTTATTTATTTATTTATTTTAAGAATAGTTGTGGTTTCCATTTAAAATAATAATTATTATTTAGTTAAAATTGAATGGTTAACTAATTTATTTATTTAAAGGGGTTTAGTTTTAAATTAAACAATTAGTTAATTAAACCTATGGGGATTAATTGTTCAATTTATTCAGACATTGATAAACCGTATAAATATTTATACAAGGTCAGGAACTAAAAAGAAGCAAGCCGGATTGGTAGTGGGTTGTAAAACTGGAGTCAAAGGTGAGTCAATCTCACTCTTCTGGATTGCTATTTAAATTTAAATATTTAAATTTAAATAATTGGTTGAATGATTGAATTGATATGGTGTGCTATAATATATATAGTAGTATACAGTATATATTGGAGTGATTGGTTTCCCGCATTATTTAGCGGATGATACCCTATGCGCTGCATAATAGCGGATGATATTATATTTAAAACCCATATACCGCAATATTCCACCTTGAAATGGAATTGGTATTTTATATTGTGCTAACATCTGTGGATGCAGGTTGGAGGGATCCAACTGGATTTCTCAACATTTATTTAGATTATCTAATATTCTCTGTTATGATTATTAGATATCCTGGGATGAATTATATTGATAATTGGAAATGTTGAATGCTACAGGTAGATCGAATATACTTGGGCATAACGAGTTACCAAAAATATAAAAATGGTTTTTTTGAAAAGAAAATAAAGGAGTGGATTTTTGAGTAAAATAATTTCAGAGCATCTGAATAAATTAAAAATGAATTGGAGCAGAATAAAAGTGATTTTAAATCTTAACTAATTAAATTCTGAGTATGAAAAGAAAATAGATTTTGAATAGACGGAGAGAGAATTAAATTTAAACTTAAAGAGATATTATTGGAAGTAAAAAAAGAATTTATTTTAAAATTCAAGGTTTAAATTTATTTAAAAGGATAAAGAAGGAATTTGGGGAAATCTGAAATTGGTGTTTTCAGTTAAAAGATTTTAAATCGTAATTTAGGAATAAAAATATGAAGTTAATGGATTTTGAAATAAATGAGTGAGTAAAGGAATTTATTTCAAAATGGAGTAAATTGGAAATCAATTTGGAAATTGATTTAAGTGTTTGAAGTCGGAAATTTTAAAGGAGAATGTGACTATGAAATTTATAAACCGGGTATATAAAAGTGAAATAATGTATTAGTGGATATTTGGAAGAATAAATTCGTGGTGGGAATTTATTCAAAGAATGGGTAAATTTGTTTAAAAGTAAATAGCGATTTATTTTAAAGGATGTGAAGAGAAGTATATTTTCCTGGATAGCCAAGTACGTTTTCAAAGTAAATTTTTTAAATATAAATTAAAAGTTTTAATGTTGTTTTAAAAAGCATGCGTTAGAAAATTTGTTATTTCTAAATGTTTAAATTCTAAAGTAAATATTTTTCAAATCTTATAGTAGTAATTATTTAAAGGTGACTTGGTATTTTGTTTTAAAAAGAGAAAATCTAGTTTTATATTTTATAAAGTAACCTCATTTTCACATATTCATATAGTATATATTTTTAATAAAGTATTGAAGTAGTTTTCAAGTTAAATGTTTTAAAGTATATTTTATAATAAAATGTTTTAAAATTATTCTAAAATCTAAAGCTTTGTACTTGGTGCTTTCAGTGGAAATAAATATTTGGGAATTCATTCCATAAAAAGAGTGTGGTTTGAAAACTGTTTTCAAAGGGTTGAAAATCGAAATATATCTTGTGAAGATATTTTGAGGATTATTAAATAATTTGGGAAAATTACTTATGTTGATGGATGTTGTGAATGTTAATTGATGGTTAAATAACCGACTATTAATATTGGACAATGCGCCGATCGTTTGAAGAGACCAGGATCGGGATTTATTTCCTGAAAACCACTTCGATCCGGTTTTTACGTTTTCGTATGGAAAACAAGAGTTTGGATTCGAAGATGGAGCAGTGAAGTGAAAGGGCTAGTCGCTACTAATCCTGAGGATGATTCTAAAATGGATGTAGTAGGAGTAGTGCCTTCGGTTCCGTTCGAACCCGAGACGGACTTGTATGGATGAATGCTATCTGAACATCGTCAGGTGGACGGTGAGCATTCTAAGTGAAATGTTCTAAAAAGGTACGCTTAGCCAGGAGCCTCATCAACAGGGAATGACTGAAAATGAAGGGTTATGCAGCAAGGCTATGTTGGTAGCACCCATTAATGTAAGGTCGTCCCTATCTAGATGTCCCTTTTTATTTGGCTTAGTGGTGCGGTTGTTGATACCAACCGTGGGGTGACCTTACTCGGGATTATCCAGTGAGGGATAGTCCCGGTCTTGTGTTGCAGGGGAGTTAGGGTGGCTCCTCGGTACGCTGATCTAGACCGGGTACTGTGACAGGTGGTACCCAAGTGCCTAATCATTAGTTGGAAATCCATTCTCCCTACGTGCCTCTTACGGTTTTGTTTGCATTACCCACGATTGTGGCCAGTAGCTGGAATTTAATAAATGTAACAATTTCGGCTATTTGAATAAGTATTTGTATATAGAAACTATTATAATATCATAGGATTTTGATAAGAAATGTTTTAGCTATCGTAAGGGAATAACCCGACATGTTTTTTTGTGGCGTGGTCTTACGAGATGCTTTTGTTTTCAAAGGATTTTGAAACTTTAATAATCAATTTGAGCGTGGTTTTCTCACGTTAGTATCCAGACTGACTCGGGTGTTATTTAACTATAATGCTCGGGTCAGATCGAGTATTATAGGATACAGGAAAGGATGCTATGGAGCTCAGGAGACGAGCAGGATGGCGATACGTACTTCTGTACTTGATTATTATTCTGCTGTGTATTCAGTTTTGAGGACAAGTTTATATGACTATCCAGTTGTATGTTATTGATGTTGTTGAACTCTGATGATGTATTCTGATGGGGTATATATATAAAACAGATATAGTTTTCTTTTGTGTAAAGATCTGTTATTATCTATTATATTTAATTCCGCTGCGATGGTAAGATTCTGATGTTGTTTTTTACTTTCTTCTTCTACCTCTTCTTATTTAACCCTCATGGTTCGGTTTTTCGAGCGTCGAAAAATCGGGTCGTGACAGCTTTGGACTTATGAAATTTGGTAATGGTCAAAATTCCAATATCATCCATATTCAACTCTAATGTCTAAACACAAAGTCATTGGTTCAATAATAACAATTATTATTAACTGAAATGCTCTGGTCAGAGGCTTTGACTTTGGGTTGACTATGATATTAACCTCATATAACTGAGAAGAAGAACTCTCTTGAATAGTATTCTACTTTTAGTGTTTCCACTTGACCCAACTATAGTCATTCGATGAATTTCGTACCACGATTTAACTATAATCAAAGAGAAGCTTCCACATTGAAGATCAACAATATCCTTAAGCCAAGATAACCGTATAATTTTATCACATCAACATTTTCTATTTGACCCTAGTTATATTAACAGACAGAAAACTATCGGATGGGTGATTCCATAATTATCCAATAACTACCAGAACATAACCTAGTGGTGCCTTCAACATCCATGAGTAATACATTGTCCAACATTTGGAAAGTGTTACGTACTCTAGCCTCAATGGATGTATTGATATCCAGTGTCGATACACTTTAACTAGAAATATTTAAAATGATATATTTATTTTCATTGTGATAAATTATTCACGGTTATAACACTTTGTGACTACTATAAAAAAGATCATTTATGAATTTTTTGTATATACTTTTAATCAAATTAATCAATACAACGCAATATATCATGTATGTAACAGAGAGAAATACATTTTATTTCGAACAAGATTGGTTATCGAGTTAGATATATGCAATAAATTACATAGTTGGTTCTATGGCATACCCCTAACTCTATGTATAATTTAACATATTATATATATATATATATATATATATATGCGTGTGTGTGTGTGTGTGTGTGTTTAGGAAAGCTATATAAAGAAAAATTGGAAGGGGAACATGTATTAAAAGCTTTAAGGAACTATGGAAGGTATCCACACTTAATTTAATTTAGCAATTATTCTGTAAAGATACCATATGGTTTACTTGGATGAATCATAAATATTGCAATCAAACTAGCTTTTGGACCATGCCTAACAACAGTAATATGTCTTTTACTACATAAATATAATAAGGCATAGTTAGAAGCATTACAATGTATGAAAAATGTAATAATGAATGCATAAAATGAAGGAACCGAGCTAGGCCGTAGCTATTAAATGGATGTTTCGAAAAAATCATTTTGGATCTTTATTGGGCTTATGCAGTCTAAATAATTTTAGATCTAATCTAAAAATATTTTAAATAAAATACTACTTACAAAATCTATTCAAAAAGAATTTTGTTTAATTTAAATTAATTATATTATTAGAAGCATACACTCATATTTGTGTAGTGCACATGCAACATGCAAATGGTTTATATGATTAATCTGTACGTTTATATGTTTTGGGATTCACATTTCAACAAACACATTCGTCCTTTATATAAATAATTATAAATTTATTTTGAATTATAATAATATAATAATTATGTATATTTTATTTAAAATATTTTGACTAATTCAATGTATATGTGTGTGTGTGTGTATATGTATGTGTATATTGAAACTAAAATTAATATCTTTACGAAATCTAGTTTTGACATAGAATAATTCGAATTTAGATCTTCGATTTTAAGAAAAATATCAACTTATAAATTTTAAAATAAATATAAATAGAGTACATATATATTTATAATATTTATTTTATATTCGAATATATGTACCTACAATTTATAAAATTAAATTTATTTGTAAATTAGATAATATTTTATTAAATTAAAATACATATTAAAATATATCAATTATATATTTTCATTCATAAGAAAAATAAAAAATGTATAGTCTGTACACACATATGCATCATTTTTAAAATATATGTATGCATTCGTATATTATATTTAATTAATTATAATTTTTATAAATTATATATATATATTTATTTAATTTTTAAAATATATACATTAAACAATTTAAAATAATTTAATATATATGTAATATATATAAATATTTAAAATTTTATCAAATTATTTAAATTATTAAAGTAGTTCTAAAAATTCGATTTTATTTATTTATTTAAACAAAATATTATGGCCAAAGTATATACTTATTAAAATGATATTTTATTTTATATACAAATATATATAAAAAACTATTAATGGTGGAACAGGTCTCATTGGAGGGAATGGTTACCCCCATCATCTTTCACTCGAACCATCATACAAAGGCCAGTCCTCATCAACGTCGACGACACAGGGTGCTTATTAAGTGGCTACTACATATCTATGATGGAGGAGCATTCTCAAAAACCATGGTAAAAAACGTGGGAGAACATGGTTGAGGAATTTGCGGTTGACAAGGATGAAGATATCACAATCTAACCTATTACTCACCTCCATAGAATGGGGAAAAATTAAGATGACCACTTCCAAAATCAGTTTTCACAAATGATGCAGAAAGATGGAATAACATGTTGGTTGTTTATATATTAGGAAGAAGGCTACTATATAGCAACTTTAAGGGATATATTGACAAAATCTGAAGCCAACTGGTGAATATGAATTGTTTAACAAAAATAATGGTTTTATTTTTATTAGATTCTACAACGGTAAAGATTGTATAAAAATTTTAAAGGAGGACCCTCATCGAATCATGGATTTTGATAACATGGAATTCGATTATGAGTACTACAAAGGAGTTATTCTCTACGATTCCTATATGGGTAAGATTTATAGACCTAAAACTTGAATACTTGAACAATGAAGGTATAAATCGAATTGCTAGTGTACTTGATTGCCCAATATATATGGATACTACTACCGCGATGGAAACAAGATTGAATTATGCATGTGTTTTAATCGAAGTAGATGTGTAGTTTAATTATCCTTCATAAATAGACATGGAATTATGTAATGGGGAAGTGGATATCATTCAGATCAAGTATGAGTAGAAATTAAGACCATGCATTATATGTAATGTATACGGGCATACTGATGCAAATTGTTCCATTGCAATAACCACAACCTAGCGACCAAAACCACAAAGTTCAGTTGAAGGTTCTAATATACAAACTGCAACTATGGACATTTTGGAACTGAATTTACAATCAAACACACCAAAAAAGAATAGTACAAACTACTCTTAACCGAATAGCATGTAAATGCCTTTGAAGCCAGATAGAGTTACAGCACGAGCGGCAATCAATCCCCACTCATAATGTATTCTCAGCACCGGAGAATATGCCAAAGACCGGTCATCTAACCCGCCAGATTTAAACAAGGATAAAGCAATTGTCAAAATGGATCACACATGGCTAGTATAGAGGAACATATAATAATAGAAGATGCATCCAAATTGTGACGACCCGGATTTTTGAACGGTTAATTTGAGATATTTAAACGGATTTAAATATTTGATTTGGATTATGAATTGATTTTGAATATGAAAAGTATGGTTTTCATTTATAAAGTAAATTCAGGATCTAAGTTATAATGATTTATTGGAAAATTTGACTTTTGAATTATATAATTGGTAATTGGGTAAAATATAAAATCTGGAGTTATAAGCTTGTCAAAAATAATTCAAAGGCTTATAAAATTTATATTGATAATACTAAAAGTAGTAGATGGGGTAAAATTGAATTTAACAGTAGTTTGTTCAATTTTAAAAATACATCGTTTAAAATTGATATTTAAATAGCCTTCCGAGGCACGGTCTCGGATTTCGACGAAACCAGTTCCATTGGATCCGTAATATTGTATTATTGTCGGATTTCAAATTTCATAGTGATTGGAGTAGTTGTGTGAGCATACGATATATAAACGCACTGAAATCTATATCGAAAATTCCATATAATAACTGGATCTAAAAAGATATCTTCTCCATACGATCGAATCAGGACTCGAAACCTTTTCCATTGCGTTCGGAATAGGGGTATAACATTATGAACGCCTAGCGACATACCTCGACCGGAGATCGAGATTTTTAGCTTGATTTCGAGACGTTTGAATTCAAATTTAAATTATAATTGTATATCGTGACTAGCCCAAACCCAGCTGAAATAATTTCACGTCAGATTCTTTTTCATTTCTCTTCACATCAGTAGCTTTTGCTTTTTAAGAAACACTGCAGCTAGCCTACTTCTTCACACAAGAGTATCTGAACACGCTTCCCTCTCCATCAGTCAATATCTTATCTTCCCCGTTTCCATTTTTATAAATCACGCAGATCAAATTTTTCGCTCAGAAACAATTATATTCGTGGCCCTCTTACCATACGCGAATATTTTTCTCTCCTCTTCAATTTCCTCTGGCCAAATTCAATTGAATAAATCTAATTGATTTAGGGAAATCGATCGCAGCGTTGGTCACAAAGGTCGAGCGGTCGATTGGGGCGACTCGAGTCATGGCAACGCGAACACGGTTTGGGGGCAGCGACGAGTTGGGTGATGGCGAGAGGCGGCAGCGCCACGCTGGAGACTCGGCATCATCGGTAGGGTCGGCGATCTGGGAAGTTCGAGTTCGTTCGTATAACTTACCAGGATAGCCAAGTCGAGGCAACAAGGCGACCAGAGGAGGTGGTGGTGGCCGACATGTTCTTGATCGTGCATAGGAGGATGGGTACGGCTGATGTGGAGAAGCAGTGGAAGGCGAGGGTATCGCGATGTTGGGTTGGTCGCCGTGTTCACGCTGTAGGGAGGGTGTCGCCTAGGGGTCCGTTCAACGCAGAGAGGTATAAGCTTTTGATTTTTTGTTTTATTATTAAATTTAATATATATATATGTATATATATGCATGCAAATTTGGAAAAAAAAAGTAAATTTATAGTAAAGGATGTTTACAGTTTAGTTTTCAATTTGCAGATTTTAAATTTATATATATGTACGAAAAAAATACATAACAATATTTGAATTTACTGTAAGATATAAAACTAATCATATTCAATTTGGAAATTATATATATATATATATTTATGTATTCCAATACAGGAAGGAAGATGCTAAAATAAATGATACACGGTGCACGTGCACAAGCAAGCCTGCCACCTCCGACCCAAAATTCGATCATCGATACACCGACGACTACCTCCACAATCCTCTCAAGCACCCAGATTTTCAAGATCATCCCTAAATTAAAATCGAACCCATTTTTCGAAACTATCATGAATAACCTGGACAACAATCACTCATCGTCGACATCACCGACCATCAGAGGTCAAGCACCCTCAACCAAATCTTCACCATGAACCCTGGCTTCGATTCCACCTTCATCGGTCAAGCTCGATTGACCACCAACGACGATTTTCCCTTTCAAAACCTCGTCGAACAAAACTGGTATAAACCCTAAAATTTCGTCGTTCCTCCGACATGATCCTTGATTAATTCAGTTAGTATTTTTCCCACCATCCTCGTTCTATGAACTACCTATGACATGAATGCCAAGCCCCAGTTCGACATCAATCGACGGTAATTGACAAAAAGGCATTTTCCATTCATCGTGAGATTTCACTATACCTACTTGCTTTAAAATCACAAGACTTGTATCAAAAACCATCATTTCGTGATACAAACGGGATTATGTAATCAGATTTTAAAATTAAGATATTCAAATTTTTGATATTCTTAAAAAACCCACTGTATTTTCTAAATAACATAAAATAATTTAACTTATTTTACTTAAAAATATTTTTTCTACTTGAATCTTGATTATACAAGTATATTTTCTTTAGATCCTTAGACCTAACAAGAATCAGAGGAATGGGAATTTACTTTTGAAGTTATTTAGAGCCTGCAGGTTTTAACAGAGGTATATACATAACTATATACAGACATGCATAATTTTTTATAAATTCAGGCAGGCAATCACAATCCATATAACCTATTTCCCAATCATATTTCAATAATAAATCCAAACATAAAGATAAAGGGACAATTCTAAGTCAGTTTTCTCACCTGAGTTTGGTTTGAAAGCAAAAAATAGAGCTTGAAAAATCTGAAAATTTGCTCTGCCATCTTGTTGTTGCATGTTGTTTTGATCTTTATTTGATTACAGGCTTATCTCCAGGCTTTTAATTTGCATTTGCAACTTGATTTTTTTTGAATTGCATTCTGGGTTGTAGCTTGTTTTGTGATCTAAAACTCTGATTTAGACTGAGTTGAACTTTGCATTTTCTTTCAGATTTTCCAGCCTGAGATTTTGATTTCCAGATTTTAACTTCTTTTGCATTGTTTTGATTTAATACTGAGATGACCTTTGCCTGCTTAATTTCTGGTTTGAGATGGATTCATATATCCAGGCTGATAATAATCTTTGAAAACTGTTTGTTTTCCTTTTGATTTTGAACAATGCTTTGTTTTTAATTTTCTTTTCAGATTTGAGTTTTTTTCTTTTGTTTTTGAATGCATGAAACAAAATTGAAAAGAATATAATAGTTTTTCCTTATTTCTTAAATTCAAAAATGAAAAGAATATTTATAAGATGACACTTGTTCATATATGTTTTAAATTATCTACACTTGTGAATGTATGTATCCCCTTACTTAACAAATGTCACTTATGAAGATTTTATGTTTAAAATCCCTTTATGAATTAATTTGTACAATTTGTTTTAAACCTTCTTGTTATTATATTTACAAACTTATACTTTTGCATATATTAAGAATCATGTTTTTTATATTTATATTCACACATTTTCTTCTATATTTTCAAACTATACTCTTAAAAGAAAATGTTCTAATCGTCATAACCATTACTAAATTAAACTTAGTTTATTATACTTCTAAATTAAAACCATTATACTTTTTAAATAAATACTTATCTATATACATTAATAAATAAACATGTATACATATATTTATTAAAATTTATCCTTTAAATGGCCTTTAAAAATTTGTGATATCAAATTCAAAATATACTTTCAACTACATATACATACATATTATACAATTTATTTATCAACTATATTCACATATGTGCTATGTATTTTTAAATCTTTATGCAGATGCAATTTATACTTTATATAACTTTTCTTAAAAATAAGAAAATGTTTTGAAACTCAATTTCTATATAAATTCCAAAATAAATTCAATTTGTTTTCAAGATATTCATTTTAGTATTTTCAAATCAACAATATTCATTGTTCATATATTTATGAAATTTCAAATCAAACTTCCAATTATAATTCATTTATATAACTAAATGAACATATATCTTATTTAATTTTGAGAATTCCAATACACCCAAAATTCTATTCACAATATATTTTATTTTTTAGAATTTCCAGCTTAAAATTCAAATCTAAATTAATTCACAATTAATACAAAAATTTTATACAAATTACCAAATTAAATTTGACTCCAAAACCGAGATCGTTACACCTTATAATGTTGACTCAAGGTCCGAAATGTGAAGAAAACAAGCTGGTTTGGATTGGATTGCAAACAAAAATCAAAGGTGAGTTAATCACACTCTTTTGGGTTTTATTTAAATTTAAATGGTTAAATTTAAATAATTGGTTGAATGATTGAATTGATTTGATGTGTTATATTATATATGGTAGTATATAGTATATATTGGAGTGATTGATTTCCCGCATTATATAGCGGATGAGACCATATGCACCGCATAATAGCTGATGATATTATATTGATCACATATACCGCGATATTCCACCTCGAAGTGGAATTGGTATTGTGCTAACATCTGTGGATGCAGGGAAATAGGTTGGAGAGATCCAACTGGATTCCTCAAAATTGTTTAGAATTGTTTAATATTCTATGTTATAAATATTTGATATTTTGTGATAAATTATATTGATAATTGGAATATTGAATGCTATGGTTTGCTTGAATATATTTCAGTACACTGAGTTATCAAAATATATAGAATTGGATTTTTGAAAAGAAAATAAAAGAGTGAATTTTTAAGTAAAATAATTATAGAGAATTTGAATAAATTTAAGAATGAATTGGAAAAGAATAAAAGTGATTTAAAAATTCTAATAAATAATTCTGAGTATGGAAAAGGGTATTTTGAATAAACAGAAAAATAATGAATTGTAAAACTTAAGTGATGTTATTTAAAGGAATAAAGAATTCACTTTAAAATTCAAGGTTTAAATTTATTTGAAAGGATAAAGGAAGAATTTGGAAAATATAAAATTGGCATTTTCAGTTAAAATATTTTAAATCATAACGAAGAATTAAAAATCTGAAGTTAATGGGTTTTGAAATAAATGAGTAAGTAAAGGAAATTATTTCAAAATGGAGTAAATTAGAAATCAATATGGAAATTGATTTAAGTGTTTGAAAATTGGAAATTTAAAGGAGAATATGACTAAGAAATTTATAGACTGGGTTTATAAAAGTGAAGTAATATATCAGTGGATATTTGGAAGAATAAATTCACGGTGGGAATTTATTAAACAAATGGGTTTGTTTAAAAATAAATAGTGATTTATTTTTAAAAGATGTGAAAAAGAAGCATATTTCCCTGGATAGCCAGGTACGTTTTCAAAGTAAATTTTTAAGTATAAGTTAAAAGTTTAAAGTTGCTTTAAAAAGTATGTTTTAGAAATTTTTTTTTTTTAAATGTTTAAATTATAAAGTAAGTATTTTCAAATTTATTTTAGTACTAATTATTTAAAGGTGACTTGGTATTATGTTTTAAAAAGATAAAAATTTAGTGTTATATTTTATTAAGTAGCTTTATTTTAAATATTCTTAAAGTATATATCTTGAATAAAGTATTAAAGTAGTTTTTAAATTTAAATGTTTAAAGTGTATTTTATAATAAAGTATTTTAGAATTATTTTAAAAATCTAAAGTATTTTACTTGGTGTTTTAAGTGGAAATAAATATTTGGAAATTCATTCCATGAGAAGAGTATGGTTTGAAAACTGTTTTCAAAGGGTTGAAAAGTGGAAATATATCTTGTAAGGATATTTTGAGGTTAATAAATAATTTGGTGAAATTATTTATGTTTGATGGCTGTTTGTGAATGTTAATTGATAGTTAAATAACATACTATCAATATTGGCCAATGTGCTGATCGTTTTGAAGAGACCGGGATCGAGTTTATTTCCTGAAAACCACTTCGATCCGGTTTGTACGTTTTCGTGAGGAAGGCGAGTTGGATTCGAAGGTGGAGCAGTGAAGTGCAAGGACTAATCGCTACTAATCCTGAGGTGATTCCAAAATGGATGTAGTAGGAGTAGTGCCTTCGGTTCCATTCGAACCCGGAACGGACTTATATGGATGAATGCTTTCAGAACATCGCCAGGTGGACTGTGAGCATTCTGCATGACATGTTCTAAAAAGTTAACGCTTAACCTCGAGCCTTATCAACCGGGAATGACTGAAAAATAAGGTGATATGCAGCAAGGCTAAGTGGGTAGCACCAATTAGGGTAAGGTCATCCCTGTCTAGATGTCCCTTTTTATTAGGCTTAGGGGGCAGTTGTTGATCCCAACCGCGGGGTGATCTTACTCGGGATTATCCATTAAGAGGTAGTCCCAGTCTTGTGTTGTAGGGGATTAGGAGTAATCCTCGGTACGGTGATCTAGGCCACGTACTGTGACAGGTGGTACCCCAGTGCCTAGTCATTATTTGGAAATCCATTCTCCCAAGTACCTTTATGATTTTTATTTGTATAACCCACTTTGTGGCCAGTATGCTGGAATTTAATCATATAACTATTTCGGCTATTTGAATAAGTATTTCTATATAGACCATATTATAATATCAGAGGATTTTATAAGAAATGTTTTTGCTATCGTAAGGTAAAAACCTGACATGTTTATTTGTGGCATGGTCTTACGAGATGCTTTTGATTTTCAAGGGATTTTTGAAACTTTAATAATCAATTTGAGTGTGATTTTCTCACGTTGGTATTCCAGACTGACTCGGGTGTTATTTCACTATAATGCTCAGGTTAGACCGAGTATTATATGATACAGGAAAGGATGCTGCGGAGATCAGAAGATGGGCTGGATGGCAATACGTACTTCCGTATTTGTGTTAAATATTCCGCTGTGTATTCAAATTGTGAGGACAGGTTTTGATTACTGTCCAGTTGTGTATTATGTATACTCTGATGATGTAATGTATAAACAGATTTGTTTTTGTGTAAAGATCATTTATTATCTATTATATTTTATTCCGCTGCGATGGTTAGATTTTGATGTTGTTTTCTATTTTCTTCCTCTACCTCTTCTTCTTTAACCCAGATGGTTCGTATTTCCGTTCATCTTGAGTTGATTAATGAAGAATAGTGTCGACTCAAGAGGGTATGGGAACTATGGGTCGTTACATTGGTATCAGAGCTGAAGGTTAGGCGAGAACCTTGACTCTGGTGGGAATTACTCATTAGAGATAGAGTTCGTAATACTCTACAATGAGTATGAGTGCATAAATAAATATGAGTACGTATTTGTTAGTGAATATAAAAATTGTTTTTATATTGTGTTGACTTATCGGTTGAGAGTTTATGGATTCTGGTCGATATGTGGGATGACAGGTCATCGATAGGGATTTCTAAACTCTTAAACAAGATAAACCGACACAGTATTGTTTTAAATAGGGTAATGAAATAATTTTACCAAATTATTTTTGTATATAAAGGAAATAACTTTTCGTAAATTATTATAGTCATATATGGATGCTTGGTTGTTAGAAAATGATAATATTAAATTATTGTCATTGTTGTGTAAAATTTATATTGAGAAATTGAAATCATAACCAAAAACTAAGAATAAATTCATATGCAAATGGGATTTGTAAATGTAAGTTGTAAATGTGATTTATAATTTGAAATAGAATTCCAGAAAAATATTTGAAAATAAATTGAGATGAAAATTCCATAATAATATTTGACTGTGAATTGAAAGGGTTTGGAATTTGAAATTTTGAGAAAACTTAATTCTTTTGAGTTTGAAAATGGTTTTCAAAAGCTTTAGAGAAATAAATGGTGATAGTATTTGAGAAATATTTGGAATTGAATATGAAATCTGGTGAGATTTGAAATTAAGAATATTT
Source organism: Allium cepa (assembly GCA_030765085.1). Taxonomy (NCBI): domain Eukaryota; kingdom Viridiplantae; phylum Streptophyta; class Magnoliopsida; order Asparagales; family Amaryllidaceae; genus Allium; species Allium cepa. The sequence continues at coordinate 381,249,067 of CM060937.1, forward strand.
GAAAATGTTCTTAAAGAGATAAAAGCATTGAACTCTTTCGGTCGCTGGAAAATAACTTCGGTGATGACTGCACATCATCGATGTTCATTTTCGAGTTTCCAAGAGAGGAATTGCTGCCAAATTGTTTTAAATTGAAATTGTTTGCAAAAGTTGGGTTGATTTTAGAAATGCAAAGAATTTTGGATATAATTGATTTCAAATGATTTTTGAAATACTTAAGTGATTATTGAAGACTCTGGAATTGGTTTAAATGTTTTGAGTGTCTATGTAATGGCTTAAGCTCTAGAGGTTTAACTAAAAATGTTATGGATTATAAAAAGATTTGGAAATTTATAAGTTTGAAAATTTCCTGGAATGGAATTAACTTATAAAAAGTTAATAAGTTAGAAGAGTAAGTCGAATTAAATGAACTCAAGCTAAGTCTAATAATATTGTGATTAGATTTGGATTAAAGTTGAAATATAATTGAAATGGAACTGCATCACGTGGTGGACACATTAAATGAAATTAAGTTCTTACTTAATAAAATTTGAATGAATGATCTGAAGTCAAAAGAATAGTAAGAGGTTAGATTTAACTGGAATTTAGTTAATTAAAATCGAATGGGAATAAATAGATTTCGATGGCTTATAAAAGAATTGAAAACCCATTAAATAAAAATATATACTTGGCTAAATTAAATGTATAATTCCGAGTTAAAAAGTAAATTGTGAACCGGATTGATGGTAATGGATATAAATAAGTTGTGACTTATAAAACTTAAAAGTGGAATTAATAATCCAAAATAATAGTTTTGTATTTTGAATGAACTCAAGAAAATTAAGTGAAGAGATTTTTGAAGTTAAAAGTCAAATACTGAATCAAAAGTGTGAAATGAACTAATTTGAATAAATTGGTTAAGTGAGTGTGTTAATGGAATTTTGAATTGGTTAAATGAAGTTTGAATTGTGAGTTAGTAATGGAGTTGGAAATAAACTCGAGTTAAATAAAATAGAGTTGGATTGAAATAGTGACGGTTTGAGTTATAAATAAAATTAAACTTGGAAGTGTTAAGTGAATTTAATATGATTGGAATATAGTGAATTGAAAATGTAATAAAGTTTAAAATGGATTGAATGAATATATTAATTGAATCTAATATAATGGAATCTAATTAAAAATGGAGATGAACTTAAGTTGTTAACTTATGTAAATTGTTAAATGGTTGTTAGCGGACTTTATGAAATGGTTTTGAATAGAACCTGTTTGAATGATGAAATGGAATGTAAGTAAATAGATAAAATTAAAATGAAGTGAAAATGAGAATGCATGGATTGTGAATAAATTTAAAATGGTTAAAGCTTAAGTACTTACTTATTCACATGAATATCGTCGAATTGCATAAGAAAATTAATCGTTCGACGAAAATGGAAGTAAATAAAATTCTATGAATTAATGGTAGTAAATAAATTTGATTTTTGAATCAACCAAAATAAATATGAGTTTGTTTTGCTTAGAATGAATTGAATGGACGAAGATGAGTGTAAATCACTCAATTTTGAAAATAATAATTTAAGAATTGGTTGTAAGAAATTGAAATTAGAATCGGAATCTGGGTACTCAAATTTTTACGAGTAGCCAAGGGAATTGAGGTTAGCTTTTGACGAATTATGGATGAGCAAATGGAGCAAGAGGCTTCTGCGTTAGATATATAGTATTTCGCTGTGTGATCTGTGATTGTCTCTGAGATGTATTATGTTGTAAATACTAGACAGGTGTTTATAACTGTCTAGTATGTGTTGTATATCTATGTACTCTGATAGTGGTTGTAAACTATGTAATATTTTATGTTATTAATATAATTTATTCGTTCCGCTGTTGAGATTCTAGTGTTGTTTCTTCTTCTTTTCTTTCTTTTCTTCTTCTATCCCTTTCTTTCTTAATTGATGATGCGATTTTCTGGGAGTGGAAAGTCGGGTCGTCACAGGTGGTAAACAACATTTCACAAATCAATTAACATGCAAGCATTCATCACTAACATTCAACATACAACTTTTATACTTAAGGTTTATTTAAAGATTTACTCAATTTTTTATCTGATGTGAAGATTCAAATTGCAGGAACAAATTATGTGAACTGCAGATCTTCTTTTCCTACTTTCTTGAATTTGTTGCTTTACACTCGATTTAGTTTTCAGGAATCCTAGCTTATACGCAGATTTCTTGACCATAATTTGTTGCAGAACTTAGCTTTGAAAAGAGGCTTGCATGTTTGTTTAAATTTTGTTGAAGAAGTATAGATTTGTTTTCAGAAATTGGTTGAAGATGTAGAGCTTGATGAAGTTCAGATTTTTGAAGAGAAGAATGTAAAATTTCTTTTTAAAAAAATGAGAGAGTATGCATGAATGATTTGTTTTATTCGGGTCAGACCGAGTATTACGGATTTCAAGTAAGGACGCTATGGAGCTCAGGAGGCGAGCTGGATGGCAGGGACGTATGGAGAGTTCCACTATGATATTGTATATATCTGAGACATGTTAAATTGTATCTGTCCAGTGTTGTATAAAATTGTTGTAACTCTGATATATCGATGTAAAATTGATAGATACAGTTTTCTTGGTATAATTATTATTTATATTATATTTTATCCGCTGCGAATGTGAGTTGGTGTGTTTCTTTTCTGTTCTTCTTATATCTCTTTCTTCTTTTCTCTAACTATCTGAAATTTTCGGGATCGAAAATTTCCGGGCTATTATTAAACTCTTGGGTACTCATATTTTGTATGAGTAGTCAAGTGTTTCAGGATATCTCTTGACGAATTCTGGAGGAGCTTTGGAGCAGGAGGCTTCAGCGTGTAGATATAGTTAGAGTTTCCGCTGTGTTGTATTCTGTATGATTGTCTTGTATTGTATTAGACAGAAATGTTATAACTGTCTAAATTGAGATGTTAGTTGTGTACTCTGATATATGTGATACTATGTATATGTTCTATATTATATTTAAATCGATCCGCTGTGAGATTCTGATGTGTTGTTTTCTCTTTCTTCTCTTTCTTTTCTTCTTCTATCCCTTTCTTTCTTAATTAGTGATGCGATTTTCCGGGAGTGGAAAGTCGGGTCGCTACAGCTGACCAAATGTAACGACCTGGAAATTCCGATCCCAAAATTTCCAGATAGTTAGTGAAAAGAAGAAAGAGATAGAAGAAGAAACAGAAACCAGTCACAGAAACTCACATTCGCAGCGGATCAAATATAATATAACATAAATAATGGTTTGACACCCTCTTCAATTTCAAAACAAGGTTCGACCATCTTTCACAAAGACTTATTCATAGTTTTCAGAACTGTTTCAATTTCATTTCAAGTTGAAATCTTCCAACACAAATTGGAAACCTTTTCTTTATATGAAAGCTATTATTAATTGAAAACAAAAAGTTTTCGTTTTGAAAAAAAACTGATTGCATTCACATAAGTTAGAGCCATTCAAGTATAAACTTGGGTTTAAATTTAAATTCCCAAAACAATATTTTTAAATGGTTTAAAACCCATATAACACCTTTATAACATGTATAACCTTTTTAAACCATAGTTTCCAAATCATAGAATTCAATTTCAAATATTAAATTCAAATATAAATCAAATTATTTAAATTTCAAAACTAAATCAAGTTATTCAAAATAACTTTTATTTTTGAAACTCATTTTCAAAAGCTTTCAATTTCAATTCCAAAACTATTTTGGATTCAAAAATTCAATCTTTAAAATTATTAAAAATCTGTGACTTAACTGATTTCCTCGTTCAATCCATATTTGTGTGTGGAAGGTGTAGTCCAGGGGTTTTACACAATAGTGCAACATCATTAATCATCACAGATTCAATCACAGCAATACCGATAAGCAGTATAACTATAACGCTTATCTTCATTTACAGGTCATAGATGAATAATATAAGTTCATCGCAGATAATAAATTATATCACAAATAATTAAATTACATCACAGATCACAACACAAATTAGGATAATTCATATCGCCAGGTATCACATCTCAGGAATATCAAACCATTCAATCATGCAATAGAATCCAAACATCCATACATAAGACCAATTAATTATCTGATTAATTTAAATCAGATCATTTATTTATAAATATATCACTAATCCTGGTTAATTAATATTAATTAATTACAAATCATTTTGATTAATTACTCTTTAATCATTTATTAATTAACCTTTAATTACTAATTATTCTTTAAATTAATTACCCTTAATTGATTAATTAGTAAATTAATTAACCCTTTAATTGATCACCATTAAATTAATTATCCTTAGTTAATTATAATAAGTGATTATCCCTAATCACTTTCATTAATTAATATTTTAAATTTATTAGCTATCCCCAAATTTATTACCTTGATTAATAAATTACATTAATTAATTAATTACCTTCAATCATAAAGTAATTACTTTCATTAATTAACAAATACATATAATATCCAAAAAAATTATCTTTAAACATCAAACTTTTAAAATTTAAGCTTTGACACTCGATTGATATCTTGTTCAATAATCTCACTTTGGAAAATCCAGTTTACAATCTTTTGAAAACTTATTTAATTTAAACAAACTTTAAATCTCGATTCATTTCCAATATCCGGACGAACAATTGTCTAACCCAAGCATTGCTACGAGTCAGACTTCAAAACCCCCGAGCCAAACTTCATTTTTCCCGAGCCTTTCCCTCTTCTTCTTCCTTTATTTTTTTTCTAAAATTAAATTTTGTTTTAAACATTTTAAACCCTGTACCCAGTGAAACGACTTGACAGCGAACACAAGCCAAAAGCGGAGTTACTCGATGCCGTTCCCGAGTCATACTTCCTATTCTCCGATCCAAACTACCCCATCATCACAGATACATGGTGCACGTGCACAAGCAAGCTTGCCACCTCCGACCCAAACTCCGATCGCCGATACACCGACGACAACCTCCACAATTCTCTCAAGCACCCAGATTTTCAAGATCATCCCTAAATTAAAACCGAACCCATTTTTCGAAACTATCAGGAATAACCTGGACAACAATCACTCATCGTCGACACTACCGACCATCAGAGGTCAAGCACCCTCAACCAAATCTTCACCATGGACCCTGGCTTCGATTCCACCTACATCGGTCAAGCTCGATTGGCCACCGATGATGATTTTCTCTTTCAAAACCTCGTCGAACAAAACTAGTATAAGCCCTAAAATTTCGTCATTCCACCGCCATGATCCTTGATAAATTCAGATAGTATTTTTCCCACCATCCTCGTTCTATGAAATACCTCTAACATGAATGCCAAGCCCCAGTTCGACATCAATCGATGGCAATTGATAGAAAGGCATTTTCCGTTCATCTTGAGATTTCACTATACCTACTTGCTTTAAAATCACAAGACTTGTATCAAAAACCATCATTTCGTGATGCAAACGGGATTATGTAATGAGATTTTAAAATTAAGATATTCAAAATTTTGATATTCTTAAAAACCCACTGTATTTTCTAAATTCCAGCAAATAATTTAACTTATTTTACTTAAAAATATTTTTTCTACTTGAATCTTGATTATACAAGTATATTTGCTTTAGATCCTTAGACCTAACAAGAATCAGAGGAATGGGAATTTATTTTTGAAGTTATTTAGAGCCTGTAGGTTTTTACAGAGGTATATACATACCTATATACAGACATGTACAATATTTTTATAAATTCAGGCAGGTAATCACAATCCATATAACTTATTTTCCAATCATATTTCAATAATAAATCCAAGCATAAAGATATAGGGACAATTCTAAGTCAGTTTGCTCACCTGAGTTTGGTTTGAAAGCAGAAAACAGAGCTTGAAAAATATGGAAATTTGCTCTGCCATCTTGTTGTTGCATGTTGTTTTGATCTTTATTTGATTACAGGCTTATCTCCAGGCTTTTAATTTGCATTTCCAACTTGAATTTTTTTGAATTGCATTCTGGGTTGTAGCTTGTTTTTTGATCTGAAACTTTGATTTAGACTGAGTTGAACTTTGCATTTGCTTTCAGATTTTCCAGGCTGAGATTTTGATTTCCAGATTTTAACTTCTTTTGCATTGTTTTGATTTAATACTGAGATGACCTTTGCCTGCTTAATTTTTGGTTTGAGATGGATTCAGATTTCCAGGTTGATAATAATCTTTGAAAACTGTTTGTTTTGCTTTAGATTTTGAACTATGCTTTGTTTTTATTTTTCTTTTCAAATTTGAGTTTTTTCTTTTGTTTTTGAACGCATGAAGCAAAATTGAAAATAATATGACAGCTTTTCCTTATTTCTTAAATTCAAAAATGAAAAGAATATTTAAAAGATGACACTTGTTCATACATGTTTTAAATTATCTACAGTTGTGAATGTATGTATCTCCTTACTCAACAAATGTCACTTATGAAGATTTTATGTTTAAAACCCCTTTTCGAATTATTTTGTAAAATTTGTTTTAAACCTTCTTGTTATTATATTTACAAACTTATACTTTTGCCTATATTAAGAATCATGTTTTTTTTAATATTTATATTCATACATTTTCTTCTATATTTACAAACTATATTCTTAAAAGAAAATGTTCTAATCTTTATAACCAATACTAAATTAAACTCAGTTTATTATACTTATAAATTAAAACCATTATACTTTTTAAATAAATACTTATCTATATACATTAATAAAGAATCACGTATACATATATTATATATATATATATATATATATATATATATATATTAAAATTTAACCTTTAAATGGCCTTTAAAAATTTATTATATCAAATTCAAAATATACTTTCAACTACATATACATATATATTATACAATTTATTTATCAACTATATTCACATATGTGCTATGTGTTTTAAAATCTTTATGCATATGCAATTTATACTTTATATAACTTTTCTTAAAAATAAGAAAATGTTTTTAAACTTAATTTCTATATAAATTCCAAAATAAATCCAACTTGTTTTTCAAGAAATTCATTTTAATATTTTCAAATCAACAATATTCATTGTACATATATTTATGAAATTTCAAAATCAAACTTCCAATTATAATTCAATTATATAACTAAATGAACATATATCTTATTTAATTTTGAGAATTCCAATACACTCAAAATTCTATTCACAATATATTTCATTTTTTAGAATTTCCAGCTTAAAATTCAAATCTAAATTAATTCTCAATTAATTCACAATTAGTCCAAAAATTTTATATAAATTACCAAATTAAATTTGACTCCAAACCCGAGATTGTTACACCTTATAATGTTGACTCAAGATCTGAAATGTGAAAAAAACAAGCTGGTTTGGATTGGATTACAAATAAAAATCAAAGGTGAGTTAATCTACTCTTTTGGGTTTTATTTAAATTTAAATGGTTAAATTTAAATAATTGGTTGAATGATTGAATTGATTTGATGTGCTATATTATATGTTAGTATATAGTATATATTGGAATGATTGATTTCCCGCATTATATAGCGGATGAGACCCTATGCGGTGCATAATAGCGGATGATATTATATTAATCCCATATACCGTGATATTCCACCTCGAAGTGGAATTGGTATTGTGCTAACATCTGTTGATGCAGGGAAAGAGGTTGGACGGATCCAACTGGATGCCTCAAACCTATTTAGAATTGTTTAATATTCTGTGTTATAAATATTTGATATTCTGTTATATATTATATTGATAATTGGAATATTGAATGCTATGGTTTGCTTGAATATATTTTGGTACACTGAGTTATCAAAATATATAGAATTGGATTTTTGAAAAGAAAATAAAAGAGCGAATTATAAGTAAAATAATCATAGAGAATTTGAATAAATTTAAGAATGAATTGGAAAAGAATAAAAGTGATTTAAAAATTCTAATAAATAATTCCGAGTATGAAAAAGGGGATTTTGAATAAACAGAAAAATAATGAATTGTAAAACTTAAGTGATATTATTTAAAGGAGTAAAGAATTTACTTTAAAATTTAAGGTTTAAATTTATTTGAAAGGATAAAGGAAGAATTTGGGAAATATGAAATTGGTATTTTCAGTTAAAAGATTTTAAATCATAATGAAGAATTAAAAATACGAAGTTAATGGGTTTTGAAATAAATGAGTAAGTAAAGGAAATTATTTCAAAATGGAGTAAATTGGAAATCAATTTGGAAATTGATTTAAGTGTTTGAAAATTGGAAATTTAAAGGAGAATGTGACTAAGAAATTTATAGACCGGGTTTATAAAAGTGAAGTAATATATCAGTTGATATTTGGAAGAATAAATTCACGGTGAGAATTTATTATAAGAATGGGTAAATTTGTTTAAAAATAAATAGTGATTTATTTTTAAAAGATGTGAAAAAGAAGCGTATTTCCCTGGATAGCCAAGTACGTTTTCAGAGTAAATTTTTAAGTAAAAGTTAAAAGTTTAATGTTATTTTAAAAAGTATGTTTTAGAAGATTTATTATTATTTTAAATGTTTAAATTTAAAAGTATGTATTTTTTAAATTTATTTTAGTAGTAATTATTTAAAGATGACTTGGTATTGTGTTTTAAAAAGATAAAATTTATTTTTATATTTTATTAAGTAGCTGTTTTTTAAATATTCTTAAAGTATATATCTTGAATAACGTATTAAAGTAGTTTTTAAATTTAAATGTTTAAAGTGTATTTTATAATAAAGTATTTTTAAATTATTTTAAAAATCTAAAGTATTTTACTTGGTGTATTCAGTGGAAATACATATTTGGAAATTCATTCCATGAGAAGAGTACGGTTTGAAAACTGTTTTCAAAGGGTTGAAAAGTGGAAATATATCTTGTGAAGATGTTTTGAGATTAATAAATAATTTGGTGAAATTATTTATGTTTGATGGCTATTTGTAAATGTTAATTGATAGTTAAATAACCGACTATCAATATTAGCCAATGCGCAGATCGTTTCGAAGAGACCGGGATCGAGATTTATTTCCTGAAAACCACTTCGATCCGGTTTGTACGTTTTCATGAGGAAGATGAGTTGGATTCGAAGGTGGAGCAGTGAAGTGCAAGGGCTACTCGTTACTAATCCTGAGGTGATTCCAAAATGTATGTAGTAGAAGTAGTGCCTTCGGTTCCGTTCGAACCCGGAACGGACTTGTATCGATGAATGCTTTCAGAACATCGTCAGGTGGACGGTGAGCATTCTATGTGATATGTTCTAAAAAGGTAACGCTTAGCCTCGAGCCTCATCTATCGGGAATGACTGAAAATCAGGGGATATGCAGCAAAGCTAAGTGGATAGCACCCATTATGGTAACGTCATCCCTGTCTAGATGTACCTTTTTATTCGGCTTAGTGGGCGGTTGCTGATCCCAACCGCGGGTTGATCTTACTCGGGATTATCCAGCAAGGGGTAGTCCCAGTCTTGTGTTGCAGGGGATTGGGAGTAATTATTTTAATTATTCAAATAATTATTTTAATTATTTTAATTATTCAAATAATTATTTCAAATAATGATAATTCATTTTGAATAGTTATAAAGTGATAATACATTATTTATAATAGTTTTGTAAAGATATATATATATATATATATATATATATTTATATTTGATTTGAAAATATAAGGATAAATCGATATCGCTTTATCGGTATAATGGCAATAATTATTAATATTAATTGATACGATTTTATAAATGAAATGTGATCATTTTAATAAGTCAAAGTTGATACGAAATTTATTTTCAAATTTTGTTTACACTTATATGATTTAAAATATAAGTGAAAATGTGATCGAGAATCGGTTTCTCGACTTTCAATGGTTTAACGAACGAAAATTGTTTTAAATCATTGCAACATTGTTTTTGTGTCAAGTGCACATATACAACATACACATACATATTCTAACATGCACATGAGCATATACAAACATACAAATATACACGTAAACATATATTAGAAAATTCTAAGATATTCTATAAAAAATTAATTCTTAAGTTACCTAAAGTCAACTATCTTACACAAGAAGGACATGCACATGGCTTGGAAGTGAAATGAAGCTATGGAGCATACGGAGGAGGAGAACCAATGTGTAGAGTGATATGAAAGATGGGGTGTGGGCAAGGGGTATTTTGGTCCATGCACATTTAGATATTTTCCATTTTTTCTATAAATACCACCCCTCTTCTCATAAATTCCTAACACATTCTTCATCTTCTTTTTACTTTTTAAGCTTTCTAAGGACCTCTTTAATGGCTTTTTATTCGTAGAAAAATATATTGAAAAGTTTGGAAAAAATGTTGGAATAAAAGAGAAAAATATATACAATTGTTTATCATATCAACCCACTTCAAAACTAGTTCAAATCATCTCTTTATCTCTACTCAAACACATGGCAACAACCACGTACCACCTTAGGCTGAGATTTCCACCTTTTCTAGCTAGGGATGCAGCCTTCCTAAGGTCTTGGACTCGATTCCATAAGCTCTGGTGCGACGGTAGCGGAGCTATATGCAATTTTATAATTGCTCGAAGGGAAAATAATGGTGAGAAACTCCTAAACTATAGTATTATATTATAGGATGATGATATGATGTTTTACAATGGATGTTTAATATGCTTTGATCATCAAGTTTGGCTGTTTAATATGAATGTTGAATATATATGCAAGTCACAGAAATACACGTCGATAAGCACGAAGGAAATCACTTCGTCTGTATTAATGAATTCGTGTATATGGAATATTAAACCTCTTTAAAAATGGTTTAATATGATGTAGAAATGTTTTATAAACATTTAAAAGTGTTTTAGTGAAGTTCAAATGAGAGTGGAAAATTTAGTCAAAAATAGTCATAGTCAATCGAGTATATAGAATGGAATATAGCTTGAAATTCTTCGAGATAAGAATTTTTTATACTATTATATCCATAGTTTTCTAACAAAGAAATAAAATCGAGATTTCGATGATTAGATTTTGAAATATGAGCAAAACAAGCTTTTTGAAAAATCGTGGTTTTGCAATTCGGAATCCATAACAAGATTTCTTTGAAAATGATATCCTATTTTTTTTAAAATATTAAATAAATTATAACAGTCTTTTAAAATATTTTAAAAGTGATTTGAGTTAAAAAAAGTGAATTTTCAGATGATAAAAAGTCATTTTGATCAATATAGCTTAAAAGGCACTTTTTGGAGCACTTTTCCGCAGCACTTTCCTATTAACTTTGAAATTTAGCTTTAAACTTATTAGTTCTTTTCCAAATCTTTTGTAAATGTTTTCAAATGGATAATTAAGCATTTTAATAATGATTTGGTGTTTTTATGTCTTATTTAAAAGATGTTAAATAAATGATTTAAAGAAAGGTATCACAAATAAAGTGGTTTAATCTTGGCACTAAAAGCCAATGAGTAGACTGGATTTTTCTATTCGTGAGATCCGGATGTAAGGTGCTTAAAATAAGGAGATGTTCAGTAGCAACCAGTGACCTGGCTCACCTGGCCTTTTCCCTGGGCGAGGGACAGATAAGGTCGAAATGTTGGAAACGAATTAACTATAAAAGATTCAAATTTTCCAAATTTAAGTTAAATACAACTTTGATTGTACAGAGATGATCTTCTTATGCTTAATGTTAAAGCCCGAAAAGGGAACTAGTACTATTAATGGAATTAAAAGGTGATTTCTCCATTATTTCTCCCATAGTATTTGTTGAATACGGGAATTGATATTGTAACGCCCCGCCTTTTTGCACGATTTAAATTGACGATAAACCACACACGTCAGACTTAAATCATACAGAAGGACGAATTGTTATGGGGTACATAAGAAAAAACAGAGAAAGAAAAAACATAAAATAGAATCTTGCAGCGGAACGATAAAATATAATAATCAAATATACAGTTCATGAAGCTTTTGTACAAAATATTTGATTTTATTTATACAATACATATCAGAGTTGCACATTCCAGCGAATAATAATTGATGCAGCGGAATAAAGTGGGTAGTGGCATATAATAATAAATAAATAATAAATCTTCGTCTTCGTCCTCCATAATATGGTCTTCCAAATCCTGAAATGCTCAGGCTGACCCGAGCGAATTGAAAAGATAAAACACTCGAGTCAGAAGTAGAAGATCTTATGTGAGTTAAATCAACAGTAAAATATGAGTGGAACGGCGTTAGAGATGTTTACGAGATTTGACATCTTCTCTCCAGTGTCTAACGTGAGTGTAGTAACTTAAGAGATGTTCGGGATTCACATCTCCTAAGGAATCGTTAAACAATTTACTATGTAGTAATATTTCGCTATTATAATAATGTCTATAGTAAAATAAACTTACTTTTAAATAGCGTTAAGGCTTTACATTTTCCATCTTAACACATTTATATATTCCCATAGTCTATACAGTACCGTAATCTCCCCGTACTAGGCGTCGTCAGAGGGCACTCCATAGGTATGGTACAAAACCAAAATCGTATAAGGCGTGCTAGGGTAGGTGACACGACACAACTAGGAAATGCCAGGGTAGATATACCAATTGCTATCTGGGCTGGTGGTAACGCATAGCCGCAGCTACCGCCCACCTCGAGCCACATCCCCAAATAAAAAAATCAAAAGTGGCCACCGAATCAATCCAAAAGTCAAAGTATAAATCGAAGGGATGTGTCCGATCAAAGGTGCTACCTCATTGGTCTGAGAATCGCTCCTGTTTTAGCCACCTTATGCCAACTCACGGGAGTTGGGTCCATGTATTTAGCTCAAAGGAAATGCCGCCACCATCCTACTTCATTCTGGAATCTCCACCGCGTACACGGTTGTTAAAGTGGTTTTTGGAGTTGGTAGAGAGAATGACAACTTCCGATCCCGGTCTCTTCAACAACCAACCGTTATTATAACACCGCGGTCATTTCAAAATAATTTATACTTTACAACCAGAATAAATATTCATTTCAAAACCATATAAATGCGATATCCCTTCCTCTTTTAAAAACCAAATCAATATGATATCAATTTCAAACATATTGTAACGGCCCGCTATTTTGGACCATTCAAATCGACGATAAAACCACACATATCCGACTTGAATAATTCAAAATACCGAATTGTTAATTAAAATTTGGCAAAACTTAAAATATACAGTAAATAAATCAATCACAGATCACAGAGTAATATAATGCAGCGAAATAGATAAAGAATAGTAGTTCATGAAGCTACTATATACATCAGAGTTAGAAAAATACAACCGAATAGTTCAAATGCAGTGAATTCTCCAATGCAACAGATTACTTCTCTGAATCAATCAACTGGAAAGGCTGGAATATGAATCGATAGTTGGATTTCCAAATGAAGCTCCGAACTCCAAAGGTGAGTCTCAAATGCTGTATGACTCAGTCTGACCCAAGCGTAAAGAAAAACACAAAACACTCGAGTCAGGATTAACATTCTTATATCAATAAATCCAACTCAAGTGAAATATCAACTGAAATACAAATAACTTAAAGGATGTTGGGATAACCATCCTCTAAGGGTCCATGGAACTTTCTACAAGGTAGAGATATACACTATAACACCGTGGTTATTTCAGCTTAATTTATACTTCAAAACCAAATCTCATTTTCACTTCAAATATCTCTATATTTCCCAAAATAGTATTTATATATATTAAATAATTTATACAGTAAAGTATTTTCAATTTCCTCAACTTAACAAATCGTTCCAACATCAACCTGACCTTCCCATTCAAATTAAATTCAATCTTTATTTATCAATTTAAATTCAACTCAATTTCTAAAATAACCACTTAAATTTTATCGATCTCAAATTCGGATTTATAATCACAAATACCCCTTTATATTTCCATATATTTCAAAACTTTAAGTATTCAACGTTTCATCTAAATTTTCATTCAATTTAGTTTTCTAAATAATAAATTCAAATTTAGTTCAACCTAAATTTTCATTTTAATTCAATTTAGTTGCTAAATTAAAAATTCAACTACGTTGATTTCAAATACAGATCCGAATCTCAACATAAACCATTTAAATTCCAATATAGTTCAAGGCTTTAATATTTAAATGTTCTATATAACAGTTTCATATAGATCTCGATTTAACCTCATTATTATTTAGTCTTGAAATACTCCCTTATTAGATTCAATATCATTTAAGTAACCTTAAATTACATTTTACTCAATATTTTCTTTAATTTATTTAAACGTGAAATATTCATTAAATAACTTAAATAAAAAATCCAATTATAAAATCATACCCTTTAAATTTCCCATTCAAAAATTTCAAATCGATTTAATTAAATAAATCCTTATTTAAATACCATTTTTATAAACCCAAATTTATCTCCCAATCTTAATTATTCAATTTATTACAAGAGAATCTATTTTAAATATAGATTTACATAAATACTTAACCATATTATATGCATTAAATCAATCTAATTTAAATCAAATATTACTACTAAATTTATATATACAATTTTCATTTATATAATATCTTAAGAATCAAATTTATTAAACCATTCATTTCTTTCCAAAATTATAGAAATTATTTTCAAAATATTTATATGGACCAACGGTGTCTGTATATATTTCCTATCATATAGTCAAGTGCTACGGATATTTGTCATTTCAATCCGTATACTAAATACATTCGGGTGGATATCATTTCAACCCGTAATCCCAAATTCAATTAAATGAAAATCGCTTGGATTTATCATTTCAACCCATAACGATTTTCTCCTATTCTAAAGTCTGTTCGGGTATGTATCATTTCAACCCATAGTGATTTCTAAACTACAGGGAACTTGCAGAGTGATAACAGAATATACAATAAAATAACAGGCATATATCATCAATAACAATATAATATAAACAACAAGATATGGTGTCATATCCCGCAGGTGAACAGTTACAGATAATAGCATATATAAAAAATTTAAATAACTACAACATCATATTTCAATTGTCGTTTCAATTGAAATCAAATTTAATGAATAAAAGAATGTTAATCGTGAGTGATTGCTCACCTTTCGAGGTTAGAGAGATAGACAATGAAGTTGAGTTACGAAATGCAAGCATGACTTCCAAAGCAAAGTTAGATGGTACGATTTCGACGGAAAAGCTGATAGATAGAAATTGATGAGAACGGATAAAATTAGCTTGATAAAATTGAAAAGGAGATTATATGATTAATTTATTACTTTCTTTCAAAATGAATGTTAAATTAAAACACGCATTTTAAAAAATGAAATATACATGCATGCACACCCAAGAAAACCATATAACTTCAAAACGCTTCTATTTCATATTAATGTTAAATAACAAATATATAATTATTCAAAATGTCACATATATAGAATTTTCATTTTATGGTTGTCGTTTCCATGTAATAAATATTCATTTTAAACCAATATTAAAATAATATATATGTATAGTTAAAAATCAATGTTCTAACATAAAACACATATATTAAAGATCAACACACACATATATAATATCTTTTGAAATGAATACTTATGTGTGTATATAATTATTATAGTTTATTACTTTCCTTTTCAAAATATCCAGCAGGAAATCAAACAAACTTATGCACATATATATGCAGATAAACAATATTCTTTATAATACATTGTTAACTTACTCCTTTTTTTCCCTTTTTTTTTAAAGAGTATATATGCAGTACAATTTATAAGAATTTTTTTTTATAAAACCCTCATATGTAACGAAATATATGTATAAAATAAAATATTTGTATATATAAAAATCAAAACCTTTCAAACATATATTCAAAAACTAGATCATATAAATAACAATGTATTTAGTTAACGCATAGTATAAAATTCATTTATATAACTCTCTTATATATTCATTATAACTATAATCGAAACGGTTATATATACTTTTATCTAAATTAACCAAATATACACGTTACTTAACCTATCTGTACCCGATCAATAGATTTATTATTAAAGCACGCACATCATAACAATATGATGATATACAATGCTTTAGGCTTATTAAACAATATATTGCAACTTATGTATACTAATATGTGAATATAAATAAGCTTACATACTTATTATATAAAAATCAAAATTAAAAAAAAACAATATAACAAAATATATATAAACTCAGAGTGACGCCCCACCTCTATACCCACGCTAGCCAAAAACACTACGGTGTAATGCTGTCAACTAGCACGGAGAATAAGGCTGTTGAGGAGCGACCCTCCGTGTAATTGCTTTGCGCGAGCACCGATATGTCAGATAGTATAACATGCATTTTATTTCAAGAGGAAAGCCGACATACCGATACAAACACAAATCTACTACACAGTGGCTATAATAATCTTCGGAAACAAATATAGAAATAAGCATAACACAAATCAGTCACAGATAATTCATATCACAAAGGCGGAAGAAGATATGAATATATAACTAACACATGAAAGTGCATATCAGAGTAGTGGTCAAAAAGATCCACAATAATACAAAAGAATAGCAACACATGCTATACAAAAGAATACATCTATGAGTCTATATCTCAAGTGTATACAACAAAATAAACTACTAATCTAAGTAGTTAGCCAAAAGTCAGAGTAATAAATCCCTGGGGAGAAGTCAAGCAGAAGCACCTGTAACATCTCGGTCTGACCGGAGTATTATTTAATAAGAAAATAATAAACGGATCAGTCTAGCTATAAATATCAAACAACATGATATAGAATAAGAGATATGGCATAAACATATGATAACCATAATGGCGTACTACTATAAGTATGCAATTGAAACTCAACATGATATTAATCAATATCACAAAAATCTTCACAAGGATCCAAAAAGGGTTTCATACCCAAAACTTGTATTCACAACAAGTCAATGACACACGAATTCACCAATGCACAAAAATTGACAAATCATATCAATGAAAATCACTAAAATTGGTGAAGCATAAATTCCAGAATTCAACACACGAAATCCAGAAATCACAAAAATGGGGGGGGGGGGGGGGAAGGCCTATCACACGAACGGGAGCATTAAAACTCACCAACATATGTATCACACGAATGAGAAGCTATCTCATGGTAGCTAGCCATTAATTTTTGACACACGAATGTCCCGAAGACCATGGGGAGCTAGCCCACATGTGTGAGTCGAAATCACACCGAAACAAAGAGACATCGCACAATTGCTAGTCTAAATCTTAAAATGATCATCATGATCAAAGAGAAGTGTCAATTACAGTAAGCTAGTAAATATATGAGCTTAGCTTCATGTCCCATAACCACTAGCTTAACTTAAATATTTACGAACAAATTGTAGGTCTCCACTAGAAAATTGTCACAAGAGTTTCAATCGAACAAGTCCAAGAATTAACCGACGAAGTAAACGCAAGCGTTTCATACCACTTGTTTTACTAAGCCCTTTAATTAGATTTCTCATACGAGTGAGGTAAAGGTTTGTATATACTAATAGATTGGAAAACGGTTTAAGAAAACGAGCTTTGTAATAAAATAGTGTTGAAATCATTTGAAGCAAGAGTTTTGATATTTACTACTAATATAGAAAACCTTCATATTTTTAAAGTGACAAATCACAAAGAAGATTGTAGGAACAATCAATCACTAAAATTCACATTCGAAGACGTGAATGAAAATCCAAAGAAATCGATAAAGAATCCATCGAAATGGGTATTCAAAAATCCCTAAAAAGGAGTAATCAAAGTCGTAATAAATGATAACAACAAATAGGATCATCACGAATCGATTTAAATTGGAAGCCACGCAAAATAGGTGAAATGGGCAAAACAGCAACAGGTCTGTCGGCCGGCTACAGAGCTCGGTCGACCGGAACCTGTTCTGAAAAATCCTCGGGAAGCAGGTCGGTCGGCCGAACCCTGTAGTTGGTCGACCGGACCATAAACAGAGAAGTGCTTATGCACTTGGAAGTAGGTTGGTCGGCCGGCAGCAGGGCTCGGTCGGCCGGACCTGTTGCCAGTCTCTTCCCAGCCCATCCAAATGAGGTCCAACCTCGACCAAATTGCATTCTCTCCAGCAACGGCGCTAAGGGTTTATGCCAATCGACTACCCGGCCCTATAAGCTCTTCGATGCATAACCAAAACACATTCAAACATCAAATTTAGGATTTTTAAAGATTTGAACCCAAAACACCAAAAATTGGAATATTCACCAAATCAGTCCAAACCAAAAGCAAATGCACACGAATAAGTGTTAGGAATTCATACCTAACAATCGAAGATAGTTATAGACTAAGATGTGAGATAAAAATCTCACCTTTGAACCCAAACGATTGAAGAAGAAGCTTGAAAGCAAAGGAGAATCAACCACTCTTCAAATCCAACTCAAGAAGCTTGATTCTAAGCTAAAAAGAGAAACATTTCCCAAATTAGGTTTAGGAATTTTCTGAAATCAAAGAGAGAAAGAGTTGGAGAAGAAGAAGAGAAGCTTACCAATGGGTTCTTCTATTAGTTTGGAGCTAGAGCTTGATTTGCAAAAGGAAACTAGGGTTTTGGAGTTTTAATTTCCCATCTCTCCCACCATTGATGCTTTAGAACTGAAAAGAGGAGAAAGTGAGAGTGAATGGGGAGGAGTGGTTCAGTTTTGAGTATAAGTCAAACATACGGCTGAACCCAAACCCAAACCCAAAGTGAAAATGGTCAAATTTTTGACTAGCTCCAAATATATCAAAGTTTATACTCAAAAAGGTTGCAAACGTCATTTTGAACTCAATGGAAGTGTTCCTGAGTCCTAATTCGACCGTATGCAAAAAGTAGCTTTTCGGACTAAATTCCGAGTATCGATAAACTATTCAAATAAAATATTTAAATATAAAATTGACAAATATGTCGGTTGTTACAGACTCCCCTCCTTAAAGAAATTGCGTCCTCGCAATATTTAAGAAGAAGATATATAGTAACAACCATAAAAGCATATTCAACACAAAAGAAGTTTGAAATAAGAAGTTCACCTCAAAGAGCACGAGAAAGTAAGTCCGGATGTGTTCGCTCGATGAACTCTCTAGATTCCCAAGAACAATCCTTAGGATTTGAAGACCATTGAACTTTAACAAGCGGAACATCTTTATTTCGAAGTCGTTTGACTTCCGAAGCAATGATACGAATAGGATGTTGCTCATAAGTTAAATTAGGTGAAACTTCAATCTCTTCCACAACACCGGGCTCAAGAATAGAATCGGAATCTCGAAGGCACTTCCGTAATTGAGAAACGTGAAACACGTCATGAATAGCAGAAAACTGAGCCGGTAATAAAAGGCGATAAGCCACGGAACCAATATGTTCGGTGATAGGAAATGGCCCAATATATCGAGGCGCTAATTTTCCCGATTGACTGAAACGTACAACACCTTTCATAGGCGAAACATGAATGAACACAAGATCTCCCATAGAAAATTCTAGTTTCCTTCTTCAGTTATCGGCATAGGATCTTTCTCTACTCTGGGATTCTTTCATCCTATGACGAATAAGGTCAATCTTTTCTATGGAATCGCAAATAAAATCTGGACCTAAAACCAACTTCTCACCGGCCTCAAGCCAACAAGAAGGAGATCGGCATGGCCTTCCATAGAGTGCCTCGAAAGGTGCCATACCAATACTAGATTGGAAGCTATTATTATAGGAAAAATTGACAAGTGAAATATGATCTTCCCAACTTCCACCGAAATCAAGCACACAAGCACGAAGAAGATCTTCAAGAGTTTGATTCATACGCTCGGTTTGTCCATCGGACTGGGGGTGATAAGCGGTGCTAAAATTAAGCTTCGTTCCCAAAGCTTTTTGAAGACTCTTCCAAAATCCACTAATAAACAATGGATCACGATCACTAACTATAGAAGTAGGAACTCCATGTAATTTAACAATCTCTTTAACAAAGAGTTTGGCCAAAAGAGGAACGGTTCGGTTAGACCGAACGGGAATAAAATGGGCAGATTTAGTAAGCCTATCAACAATCACCCATAAGCTATCATGACCCGAACGAGAACGGGGAAGGCCATCAACAAAATCTATGGAAATCTGGTCCCACTTCCAAATTGGAATTTCTAAAGTTTGCAATAACCCACCGGGCCTTTGATGTTCGGCCTTAACGAGTTGGCAAGTTATGCAATGCTTAACGGAGTTAGCGATGTCAAGTTTCATTCCCTCCCAATAATAAAGTCGCTTCATATCCGCGTACATTTTACTACTACCGGGATGAATGGTAAATTTAGAATGATGAGAATCTTCTAAAATATCTTTACGAAGATCACTAATATTTGGCACGATAAGTCTACCAAATTTCCGAATGCCGCCACGAGAATCGATATCAAAGTCTTTCAAACCTTCAATATCAATTTTATCCTTAATATTTTGGCCAAGAAGAGCCAATTCGGGATCTAGCCTTTGAGCTTCAAGAATGCGGTCTAAAAGAGAAGGATGAGCCTCAAGGCTACATAAAACAAGAGATGAACATAAATGGGAAACACGGTCTCGAATTTCACAAGTGGATAAAACCTCGAGATCATTCCATTCGGATATCATCATAGAAACAACAACTTGTTGTTTACGGCTAAGTGCATCCGCAACGCGATTTCCCTTTCCGGGAGTATAAAGGATATCAAGATCATATGGTGCAAGAAATTCAAGCCAACGCTGTTGATGCAAATTAAGTTCCTTTTGAGAGAATAAATACTTCAAGGACTTATGATCGGTATAAAGAACAAATTTCTCTCCTAAAAGATAATGACGCCAAATACGATGGGCGAAAACAATAGCCGCGAGCTTTAAATCATGAGTGGCATATCTAGTCTTGGCCGGCTTTAATTGCCTTGAAGCATAAGCAATAACACGTTCTTTTTGCATAAGAACGGCAACCAAACCAACGCGACTAGCATCGGTATAAACAACGAAATCTTGATTCCCCTCGGGAATAACAAGAATAAGAGCATCAGAAAGAAGTTCCTTTAGTTTCTGAAAAGATGTTTCACATTTGTCCGACCAAATGTATTTAACACCTTTTTTCGTTAAGCTAGTAAGAGGCACGGCAATCTTAGAAAAGTCTTTGATAAAACGGCGGTAATAGCCTTCCAATCCAAGGAAACTACGAATCTCTGTCACACTCTCCGATCTCTTCCAATCTTGAATCGCTTCAATCTTTGAAGGATCCACGGAAATTCCGGATTCGGGAATAATATGACCGAGAAACTTCACACGAGATTGCCAAAAATGGCATTTAGAAAATTTTGCTTTCAAACGATTACTCCTAAGAGTTTCCAACACAATCCGAAGATGCTTCTCATGTTCTTCCTCGGTTTTTGAATACACAAGAATATCATCGATAAAGATGAGAACAAATCGATCGAGAAAATCTTTGAAAACTCGATTCATAAGGTCAACGAAATAAGCCGGAGCATTCGTTAGACCAAATGGCATAACAAGCCATTCATAAGATCCATAACGAGTACGGAACGATGTCAAAGGAATGTTATCCTCTGCAATACGAAGCTGGTGAAAACCGGTAGCCAAGTCTAATTGCGAAAAGACTCTAGCACCACTAAGTTGATCGAATAGATCATCAATCCAAGGTAAAGGGTATTTATTCTTGATAGTAAGATCATTAAGCTTGCGGTAGTCAACGCAAAGCCTAAGTGTACCATCGGATTTCTTCACGAAAATAGCTGAAGCTCCCCAAGGCGAGGAACTAGAGCGAATAAATTGCTTCATCTCCAATTCGGATAATTGTTTGCGCATCTCCTCATTCTCCTTATTAGACAGGCGATAAGGAGGACGAGTAATAGGTTGGGCTCCAGGAATAAGCTTAATTTTGAACTCAATTGCTCGCTTAGGCGGTAATCCTAAAACGGGCTCAAATATGTCAGAAAATTCACGAACAATGTGAATAAGAGAAATTATATATTCCTCATCATCATTATCGTCATCACGAGGATTTAAAGAATATAAAGATGCAACCAAGCTGGAATCCGAATCTTTAAGATTAATAGAAATCTGCTTAACAGATTGAGGGTGTCGGAGATAAATAGTCCGCTCGGGACATAGGATGTGAGCTTCATAATGGTTAAGCCAATCCATTCCCAAAATCATTCCAAAGCCTAAATAACGTATGACATGCAAATCGGCTAGGAAAGGAAAATCACACAAAATAATCTCCACATCTTTACAAAGAAAACTAAGAGTTGCGGATCCACCAACCAGATTCGCAATTCTCAAAGAAGTCATTAAAGAAACAACACTTAAAGAAAAAGTATCAACAAGCTCTTTTGATATAAAAGAATGGGATGCTCCCGTATCAAAAAGAACTCGAATAGGTTGATCACGAAATATAATAATGCCATCAAGGATAGAATGAGAAATACCTTGACCACGAGATGTGTTGCCAGGGGCTTGAGCAACATTTAACTTTCCCTCCTTCCTGTCCTGGAGCTTGGGGCAAGAAGGTAAATAATGATCCGGGCTTTTGCAATAGCGACAAGTACGAGGCTTTGAACACTTGTTCGCAAAATGGTCTCTGGAACCACAGTTAAAGAATTTCCCTTCAGTAGAGGAAAAGGTCTTTGCAGCAGGATTTGCTTGCCTCCCTTTCTTATTGGGATAAGGACCTTTAAATTTGTTTGGCCTCTTCTTGTTGTTGAAGTTTGGTTTGGAAGCCACCACTTCAACATCACTCTCCCTATCAGCCTCTTCAAGACGAAGAGCGATATCAATGAGTTGGTCGAAAGGAACTTCTAATTTTATAAGTAATGGCTTCTTGAGATTTTTGTTTAAGCCATAGACGAACCTCTGGTTCTTCTTCAATGGGGTGTTGATGTATTCAACCCCATATTTGGAAAGCGACTCGAAGGAGGCGACATAATCAGTCACGGAAGAATCACCTTGAACAAGGTCTATAAATCGTCGAGCCAACGTCACTTTCTCTGCTTCTGGTACAAATTTCAACTCGAAGCATTCCCAGAATTGCTCCCAAGTGAGATCCGCTTCATTAATCTCAGAAATAAGAAGTTCGTACCAGTCCAATGCTCTTTCTTGGAGCATACTAGAAGCCGCCTGAACTCGGTGAAGATCAATGAGGTTCATGCGAGAAAAGATTCGATCGCATGTCCTTAACCAAGCCTGGACTTCAATAATAGTTTTAGAACCTTTAAATGGCTTCCCGCCCAGGTTGGTGTAATCATTGCACAAACGTGCAAACCCGGATTTAGGGTGAGTAGGTTCCGGATTAGAACCAGCTGCTTGAGCATTCGTGACAAGGTCAAGAAGTTGCTGGGTAGTCATAAAAACTCCATCTTGGGGTGTAGCACCAGATGGTCCAGCTCTGGGACGACCAGGTCTAACCATTTCTCTTCTTTAAGAAAGAAATAAAGAAGAAGAAAAAGTTATTCTCAAGATAACTATCAAGCAATTCTTGATAGATAAAACAAGGAAACATAAAGAAAATAGGATGAATCGGTACGAAGACTCGAATTAAATCCTAAAGCACGACTCCTAAGAAAGACTTAGGACGATGATCTTTGTTATAATATTCCATATTGTTTCGAAGTTTGGCTCCGATACCAAGATGTGACGCCCCATCTCTATACCCACGCTAGCCAAGAACACTACGGTGTAATGCTGTCAACTAGCACGGAGAATAAGGCTGTTGAGGAGCGATCCTCCGTGTAATTGCTTTGCGCGAGCACCGATATGTCAGATAGTATAACATGCATTTTATTTCAAGAGGAAATTCGACATATCGATACAAACACAAAGCTACTACACAGTGGCTATAATAATCTTCGAAAACAAATATAGAAATAAGCATAACACAAATCAGTCACAGATAATTCATATCACAAAGGCGGAAGAAGATATGAATATATAACTAACACATGAAAGTGTATATCAGAGTAGTGGTCAAAAAGATCCACAATAATACAAAAGAATAGCAAAACGTGCTATAAAAAAGAATACATCTATGAGTCCATATCTCAAGTGTATACAACAAAATAAACTACTAATCTAAGTAGTTAGCCAAAAGTCAGAGTAATAAATCCCTGGGGAGAAGTCAAGCAGAAGCACCTGTAACATCTCGGTCCGACCCGAGTATTATTTAATAAGAAAATAATAAACGGATCAGTCTAGCTATAAATATCAGACGACATGATATAGAATAGGAGATATGGCATAAACATATGATAACCATAATGGCATACTACTATAAGTATGCAATTGAAACTCAACATGAGATTAATCAATATCACAAAAATCTTCACAAAGGATCCAAAATGGGTTTCATACCCAAAACTTGTATTCACAACAAGTCAATGACACACGAATTCACCAATGCACAAAAATTGACAAATCATATCAATGAAAATCACTAAAATTGGTGAAGCACAAATTCCAGAATTCAACACACGAAATCCAGAAATCACAAAAGGGGGGGGGGGGAAGGCCTATCACATGAACGGGAGCATTAAAACTCACCAACATATGTATCACACGAACGAGAAGCTATCTCATGGTAGCTAGCCATTAATTTTTGACACACGAATGGCCCGAAGACCATGGGGAGCTACCCCACATGTGTGAGTCGAAATCACACCGAAACAAAGGACATCGCACAATTGCTAGTCTAAATCTTAAAATGATCATCATGATCAAAGAGAAGTGTCAATTACAGTAAGCTAGTAAATATATGATCTTAGCTTCATGTCCCATAACCACTAGCTTAACTTAAATATTTACGAACAAATTGTAGGTCTCCACTAGAAAATTGTCATAAGAGTTTCAATCGAACAAGTCCAAGAATTAACCGACGAAGTAAACGAAAGCGTTTCATACCACTTGTTTTACTAAGCCGTTTAATTAGATTTCTCATACGAGTGAGGTAAAGGTTTGTATATACTAATAGATTGGAAAATGGTTTAAGAAAACGAGCTTTATAATAAAATAGTGTTGAAATCATTTGAAGCAAGAGTTTTGATATTTACTACTAATATAGAAAATCTTTATATTTTTAAAGTGACAAATCACAAAGAAGATTGTAGGAACAATCAATCACTAAAATTCACATTCGAAGACGTGAATGAAAATCCAAAGAAATCGATAAAGAATCCATTGAAATGGGTATTCAAAAATCCCTAAAAAGGAGTCATCAAAGTCATAATAAATGATAACAACAAATAGGGTCATCACGAATCGATTTAAATTGGAAACCACGCAAAATAGGCGAAATAGGCAAAACAGCAACAGGTCGGTCCGCCGGCTACAGAGCTCGGTCGACCGGAACCTGTTCTGAAAAATCCTCGGGAAGCAGGTCGGTCGGCCGAACCCTGTAGTTGGTCGACCGGACCATAAACAGAGAAGTGCTTATGCACTTGGAAGCAGGTCGGTCGGCCGGCAGCAGGGCTCGGTCGACCGGACCTGTTGCCAGTCTCTTCCCAGCCCATCCAAATGAGGTCCAACCTCGACCAAATTGCATTCTCTCCAGCAACGGTGCTAAGGATTTATGCCAATCGACTACCCGGCCCTATAAGCTCTTCGATGCATAACCAAAACACATTCAAACATCAAAGTTAGGATTTTTAAAGATTTGAACCCAAAACACCAAAAATTGGAATATTCACCAAATCAATCCAAACCAAAGCAAATGCACACGAATAAGTGTTAGGAATTCATACCTAACAATCGAAGATAGTTATAGACTAAGATGTGAGATAAAAATCTCACCTTTGAACCCAAACGATTGAAGAAGAAGCTTGAAAGCAAAGGAGAATCAACCACTCTTCAAATCCAACTCAAGAAGCTTGATTCTAAGCTAAAAAGAGAAACATTTCCCAAATTAGGTTTAGGAATTTTCTGAAATCAAAGAGAGAAAGAGTTGGAGAAGAAGAAGAGAAGCTTACCAATGGGTTCTTCTATTAGTTTGGAGCTAGAGCTTGATTTGCAAAAGGAAACTAGGGTTTTGGAGTTTTAATTTCCCATCTCTCCCACCATTGATGCTTTATAACTAAAAAGAGGAGAAAGTGAGAGTGAATGGGGAGGAGTGGTTCAGTTTTGAGTATAAGTCAAGCATAGGGCTGAACCCAAACCCAAACCCAAAGTGAAAATGGTCAAATTTTTGACTAGCTCCAAATATATCAAAGTTTATACTCAAAAAGGTTGCAAACGTCATTTTGAACTCAATGGAAGTGGTCCCGAGTCCTAATTCGACCGTATGCAAAAGTAGCTTTTAGGACTAAATTCCAAGTATCGATAAAATATTCAAATAAAATATTTAAATATAAAATCGACAAATATGCGGGTTGTTACACTCAGAAATTGATATATAAGCTTATACTGTTATATAGAGAATTTTTTTATATTAAGTACAGCCATACATATATATCTTTGGGTACTACAATTTGTATTATTTGTCTTTTATAAAGAAAATTTCGGTTGCACTGAGTTTGTACATATAGCTTACTTTATGTATATAAATAACATAAGCTGTCATACATATACACACTAAAATATGTAAATTTAAGGCAGTATACTACTAGAAAATATATATAATATAATACAATGTATAGACATACCCTGTGTAAACTCGAGTCGCTGATGTGTGGGTAAAAGGAATAAATAAGAAACTACAGACAATGGGGAAAATGTTGATGCCACCTATGTGCTGTCAGAAGTTATTACCTCTAGGCTATACACTCGGCTATGATGAGGCTGCCGATGTGGATAGGGAAGATGTTGGGTTCGGTTGGAAGGCAAGGTGTTTCTTAAGAGAAGAGGAGGGGACAGGCGCTTGGTGGAAAGAAAATTTGCAGAGAGAGGATGAAAAGAATGCAGATGTACTAGGTAAAAGAAAGGAGGAGCAGGCTAGAATAAATAGAATGTACGAAGAGAACAAGGAAGGTTATAAATCAGATTGGAATGGAAACGTGAAGAAAGAAAGAAATAAATAAAAGAAATCGATGAATGCGAAATAATGTATAGTATTTTATACATTTCAAACTTTGAAATGGCAACGGTCATGAGTTGATTTAGCAACATTTAAAGCAATAACTTTTTTGTTTGTTTGGATAGTACGTAATAAGTTTGGAAAGGCAATGATATTTAAAATGGAACAAGGAATGGACAGAGAAATTTAAGCAAAGATAAAACGTACAGAATAAATATAGCGTAACGGTACAATCACGATAATTCAGTGGATAACTAAAGCAACTTTTAATGCCACCAGCTGCACGTTCAAATCTGAAAAGGCAGAGTAACGGACCATATAATAAATTGAAACGATGGATTGATAACAGCTGCAAGTATATATTTAATAGAAAAGAACGAACAGAGAAAATTTTGTGAAATGTACTGAAAATAAATATGAAGTACTTATTATACTATACGTTTCTTTTTGAATGCAGAGTCTAAAATTTGAAAGCCAGGTAACGGTCAACCCTTGATTTGGTGAAAATAATTGTAGCAATTAATAAAAGAAATAAATAGCAACGGTCACGTTGCTTTGATTTAGCTGACCCATCAAAGCAAATTATTTATAATTTAACCGGTAGGAAACGTAAAGGAACATACCACCATAAAAATGAAATTGATAACATCTGTGCATTGATTCTGCAATATTTATTAAAGCAATTTATTAGCTAGCTTGAATTAAATAGAATTTCACAATGGAATAAGCTTTGATAAAATATATTTAAAATTTAAAATCTGCTATGTTTAATTGGATGTAATCCAAATATTAAATTTTTATTTCAAAATATTATTATATAAAATTTCTCAAAAGTTTCAATTAATTACGTTAAATAAAACCATTTAAAACTATTAAAATCTACGAGTCGTTACACTCTCCCCACTCAAAACTTTTCGTCCCCGAAAAGGTAGGAGGTAGGAGAATAGAACAACCAGAAATGAAATAGATTGAAAGACAAGATAAACAATTAATTTAAAACTATATAAATTTTATTTGAAATATTTATTTGATAACTTCATTTGAAATTTAATTTTCTTTAATACTTTAATACTTTTCAAACTCCTTTTAAAACAATTATTTACATTATTACTTATATTTACAAAGAAGCTATTGAAATATTAAATCCAAAATTCATAAATTTTTATTTTGTTTCAAGATACCTTCCAAATATTATTATTAGATCACAAATCATTTTTTTAAAAAAATATGTTTTATTTTGGATAAATAACTTCTAAAATATTTATAACACTAAAATTTCTATTAAACCATGTAGTATATAATTAAACAATATTTTAAAGGATATATCCAACAAGGAAGGAATGTAGATTTGGAAAACAGAATCAAGGTGAATAACTAAACTGAGCAGATAAGGTAGATGCAAGGAATAGTATCGGGCACGAATAATTAATCTAGAACCATAAGAATTTAAATTTCAAATATTAATTCAACATTTCTTTGTTGGGAAAAATACTTTTATAATAAATACCTTTATAATAATACTTTTATAATAAAATACTATTATATCGAAATAAATTTTCCTTTCGAAAATACTTTTATAACTCGATGTTTCAACAAGTTTATCCTCGTTCTTGCAGACTCTGGCCATGCGTTGATCAGGCGCAAAGCTAGAATTCTTCAAGTACTTAGTAGACTTGATTCAATACCCAATGAAAATACTTGAAAAACCTTTAAAACAGATATGGAAAGTGCAATCCAAACAAAACAACCAAACCAAAACCTTTGTTCGACCATGGTTCGCAGATACACAATGGTTACGCCTGGATCCCCCAGGAAACAATCCGTATCCGTAAGCTTTCTCAGCCCTGCGAGTTATGCCATGATGACTAGTAGGGTGCAGGATACACAATGGTTACGCCTGGGTCCCCCAGGAAACAATCCGTACCCCTAGGCTGTCTCAGCCAGGCAGTTTCTCTACTATTCGCGACCTACACAGATTGCAGGATACACAATGGTTACGCCTGGATCCCCCAGGAAACAATCTGTACCCCTAGGCCAGACTCAGCCTGGCAATTACGCTATGCAGTCGCGAGAGAAAAAAAAACCATGGGTTATGCCACGGTGGGAACACTCGAGTATTACGTCCGGAAAACAAAAAATCAGAGAGAATAATATCGATAGAATGAATCCACGATGTGGGCACAAAGCGGATATCAAGCAGAAGGCACTTTCCATATCTTTACTTCGAAAATATATATTATATAGTACCTTTTCAAATCACTTTCAAATATCGTACTTATATAAAGTCCATATATATAGGATTCCATTTTTCCCAAATCAATACTTTCCAAATCAATAGTAGATCAAATCATACTTATGTAGACTTCGATTATATAAAATCTCTTTCCAAATTGAGTACCTTTCAAATCAATAGATTTCAAATCAACTTCATACTTATACAATCCATTTTATATAAGTTCGACCACTCCCAAATCAAGTGTTTAATAATATAAAGTTCTTAAATTTCAAATCATTTCAATATCAATTCAGTTTCAAAATCATATATGATTTCACCAAATTTTCTTCCAAATTAAATATCTAAGTTTCAAAGTTCCCAAAATAATAGGTTTAGAAAATTATCCCAGTTTCCAAATTAAAATAATTCAAGTCAAACAAATTCATTCCCAAAATCACCATATAAGTACTGGTTTTTAATTTCAATTTAATTTTCAAAACCAAATATTTTCTCAAAATCAATTATACTTAAAATGGTTTCCAAATTTATAATTATCCCTTTAAAACTTTTAAACTATCTATTTCTATTTGAAATATCCAATTTACCTTTCTGAAAACCATTATTCAAAACTATTTTTTTTCAAAACATTTCAAAACTAAATTTATATTCTTTATCAAACATTTTATACTCTTCGAAATTTCTTAGCTTTGAAAATTTAATCTCGATTTGGAAGTGTTCGAACATTCAAAATAGTTAGGGAAATCAAATTTTCAATTCAAGAGTTGAAAATCAACAATAAATCAATAAATCAATTATTAAATCCGAAACTCGAGGACTGAACACCGGTCTCATTTTAAATTGTTTCAAATATATTCTTATATCTTCCTAAAATATCAAATTATACTTCGGAATTTGAAATCAAAACGGTTTTACAAAATCACTTGCATATCGAAGCTATTAAAGTGGCCTCTCCCCACTCTGAAACTCAAAAATCAATGTCGATGATGCGTGCACTCATCACCAAAATTATTTTCCAACGACATAAGTGAGTTCTGGACTTCTTTGTTCTTGAAACATTCTTTGCAATTTCTTCAAAATTATTGGAATTCATTTGAACTCATTTGAAACATTTCTTATTCAGAAAAATACTTTTAAATCGTATTATTTTTATATATTTTCCAAAATCTTAAAACCAATTTCAAAATACCGGAATTCAATTCTCGAGTTTCAAATTTAACTCTACAGTTATATATCATTTTTATATAAATCAATTTCTTATAATTTTTCAAAATTTCAAATCCTTTCAAAACCTTTTTATATAGAATAACATTTCTTATTTGCTTTATGTATATAGGTATATAATCCTTAACGAAAACATTTTCACTTTTATATATGAAAAAAATCATAGTTATCAAAATAAAATTTTGGTATAAACAATTACAAAAATACAAACAAAACCCGATTTTCAAAGGATGGTTCAAGAATGGATTTCAAAACAAAGATAGCGATTTAATTTGGAGGAACTCCAATCAATAGAATCCTGATTCGAAGATAGAATCGATCGAAGATGAGAAAATTAAATTACAAAATAGAAGATGGATATACTTTTATAAATCGCAGGCGACCTTTACCGGTCAACCGTGATTCCAAAATTAGATCAGTGTAGAATTCTGAGGCAATACGACATTCGATCACCAATGATATAGAATTCGGCATAACAAGATATAGCAGCATCGTAAACCGAGGATACATAAATCTTCGGCGAGTCAACGCCAATTGAAAAGGAGTTTTCACCCCCTTTACAAATCATTCAGTGGAGTTATGGGATTCTCTGGAATCAAACGAATATAAATAGGGAGAGACAGAATGAATTTCGGAACCGAGGGACACTCCAAAATTCAAAGGAAATCGAGTCAAAAGGAAGAGATTCAACTCGAGCGAAAGTGATTCTATAAATAAATTTACCATATATGCTAAGTTTTGCCTAGAGCCAAAGCTCTGATACCAACTGCAAGGACCCGCTATTTTGGACCATTCAAATCGACAAGAAAACCATACATATCCGACTTGAATAATTCAAAATACCGAATTGTCAACTAAAATTTGGCAAAACTTAAAATATACAGTAAATAAATCAATCACAGATCACAAAGTAATATAATGCAGCGGACTAGATAAAGAATAGTAGTTCATGAAGCCACTATATACATCAGAGTTAGAAAAATACAACCGAATAGTTCAAATGCAGTGAAGTCTCCAATGCAACAGATGATTTCTTTGAACCAATCAACTGGAAAGGCTGGAATACGAATCGATAGTTGGATTTCCAAATGAAGCTCCGAACTCCAAAGGTGAGTCTCAAATGCTGTATCACTCAGTCTGACCCTAGCGTAAAGCAAAACACAAAACACTCAAGTCAGGATTAACATTCTTATATCAATAAATCCAACTCATGGGAAATATCAACTGAAATAAAAATAACTTAAAGGATGTTTGGGATAACCATCCTCTAAGGGTCCATGGAACTTTCTACAAGGTAGAAATATACACTATAACACCGTGGTCATTTCAGCTTAATTTATACTTTAAAACCAAATCTCATTTTCACTTCAAATATCTCTATATTTCCCAAAATAGTATTTATATATATTAAATAATTTATACAGTAAAGTATTTTCAATTTCCTCAACTTAACAAATCGTTCCAACATCAACCCGACCTTCCCATTCAAATTAAATTCAATCTCTATTTATCAGTTTAAATTCAACTCAATTTCTAAAATAACCACTTAAATTTTATCGATCTCAAATTCGGATTTATAATCACAAATACCCCTTTATATTTCCATATATTTCAAAACTTTAAGTATTCAACGTTTCATCTAAATTTTCATTCAATTTAGTTTTCTATATAATAAATTCAAATTTAGTTCAACCTAAATTTTCATTTTAATTCAATTTAGTTGCTAAATAAAAAATTCAACTACGTTGATTTCAAATACAGATCCGAATCTCAACATAAACCATTTAAATTCCAATATAGTTCAAGGCTTTAATATTTAAATGTTCTATATAACAGTTTCATATAGATCTCGATTTAACCTCGTTATTATTTAATCTTGAAATACTCCTTATTAGATTCAAGATCATTTAAGTAACCTTAAATTACATTTTACTTAATATTTTCTTTAATTTATTTAAACGTGAAATATTCATTAAATAACTTAAATCAAAAATCCAGTTATAAAATCATACCCTTTAAATTTCCCATTCAAAAATTTCAAATCGATTTAATTAAATAAATCCTTATTTAAATACCATTTTTATAAACCCAAATTTATCTCCCAATCTTAATTATTCAATTTATTACAAGAGAATCTATTTGAAATATAGATTTACATAAATACTTAACCATATTATATGCATTAAATCAATCTAATTTAAATCAAATATTACTACTAAATCTATATATACAATTTTTATTTATATAATATCTTAAGAATCAAATTTATTAAACCATATATTTCTTTCCAAAATTATAGAAATTATTTTCAAAATACTTATATGGACCAACGGTGTCTGTATATATTTCCTATCATATAGTCAAGTGCTACGGATATTTATCATTTCTATTCGTATACTAAATATATACGGGTGGATATCATTTCAACCCGTAATCCCAAATTCAATTAAATGAAAATCGCTTGGGTTTATCATTTCAACCCATAACGATTTCCTCCTATTCTAAAGTCTGTTCGGGTATGTATCATTTCAACCCATAGTGATTTCTAAACTACAGGGAACTTGCAGAGTGATAACAGAAAATACAATAAAATAACATGCATATGTCATCAATAACAATATAATATAAACAACAGGATATGGTGTCATATCCCGCAGGTGAACAGTTACAGATAATAGCATATATAACAAATTTAAATAACTATAGCAGCATATTTAAATTGTCGTTTTAATTGAAATCAAATTTAATGAATAAAATAATGTTAATCGTGAGTGATTGCTCACCTTTCGAGGTTAGAGAGATAGACAATGAAGTTGAGTTACGAAATGCAAGCACGACTTCCAAAGCAAAGTTAGATGGTACGATTTCGACGGAAAAGATGATAGATAGAAATTTATGAGAACGGATCAAATTAGCTTGATAAAATTGAAATGAAGATTATATGATTAATTTATTACTTTCTTTCAAAATGAACGTCAAATCAAAACACGCATTTTAAAAAATGAAATATATATATATATATAAATATATATATATGCGCACCCATGAAAACCATATAACTTTAAAACGCTTCCATTTCATATTAATGTTAAATAACCAATATATAATTATTCAAAATGTCACATATATAGTATTTTCATTTTATGGTTGTCGTTTCCATGTAATAAATATTCATTTTGAACCAATATTAAAATAATATATATGTGTAGTTAAAAATCAATGTTCTAACATAAAACACATATATTAAAGATCAATACACACATATATAATATCTTTTGAAATGAATACTTATGTTTATATATAATTATTATAGTTTATTACTTTCCTTTTCAAAATATCCAGCAGGAAATCAAACAAACTTATGCACATATATATGTAGATAAACAATATTCTTTATAATACATTGTTAACTTACTTCTTTTTTTCCTTTTTTTTAAAGAGCATATATGCAGTACATTTTATAAGAATTTTTTTTTATAAAACCTTCCTATATAACAAAATATATGTATAAAATAAAATATTTGTATATATAAAAATCAAAACCTTTCAAACATATATTCAAAAACTGGATCATATAAATAACAATGTATTTAGTTAACGCATAGTATAAAATTCATTTATATAACTCTCTTGTATATTCATTATAACTATAATCGAAACGGTTATATATACTTTTATATAAATTAACCAAATATACACGTTACTTAATCTATCTGTACCCAATCAATAGCTTTATTATTAAAGCATGCACATCATAACAGTATGACGATGTACAATGCTTTAGGCTTATTAAACAATATATTGCAACTTATGTATACTAATATGTGAATATAAATAAGCTTACATACTTATTATATAAAAATCAAAATAAAAAAAAACAATATAACAAAATATATATAAACTCAGAAATTGATATATAAGCTTATACTATTATATAGAGAATTTTTTTATATTAAGTACATCCATACATATATATCTTTGGGTACTACAATTTGTATTATTTGCCTTTTATAAAGAAAAATTCGGTTGCACTGAGTTTGTACATATAGCTTACTTTATGTATATAAATAACATAAGCCGTCATACATATACACACTAAAATATGTAAATTTAAGGCAGTATACTACTAGCAAATATATATAATATAAAACAATGTATAGACATACCCTGTGTAAACTCGAGTCGCTGATGGGTGGGCAAAAGGAATAAATAAGAAACTACAGACAATGGGGAAAATGTTGATGCCAACTATGTGCTGTCAGAAGTTATTACCTCTAGGCTATACACTCGGCTATGATGAGGCTGCCGATGTGGATAGGGAAGATGTTGGGTTCGGCTGGAAGGCAAGGTGTTTCTTAAGAGAAGAGGAGGGGACAGGCGCTTGGTGGAAAGAAAATTTGCAGAGAGAGGATGAAAAGAATGCAGATGTACTAGGTAAAAGAAAGGAGGAGAAGGCTAGAATAAATAGAATGTACGAAGAGAACAAGGAAGGCTATAAATTAGATTGGAATGAAAACGTAAGAAAGAAAGAAAGAAAGAAAGAAAGAAATAAAAGAAATCAATGAATGCGAAATAACGTATAGTATTTTATATGTTTCAAACTTTGAATTGCAACAGTCATGAGTTGATTTAGCTACATTTAAAGCAATAACCTTTTTGTTTGTTTGGATAGTACGTAATAAGTTTGGAAAGGCAATGATATTTAAAATGGAACAAGGAATGGACAGAGAAATTTAAGCGAAGATAAAACGTACAGAATAAATATAGAGTAACGGGACAGTCACGATAATTCAGTGGATAATTAAAGCAACTTTTAATGCCACCAGCTGCACGTTCAAATCTGAAAAGGCAGAGTAACGGTGTAACAACCGCGATTTTTACCGTCGTAATAAATGTTTTTAAAATCGGTAACGACCGTAATTTTTGAGTTACGGTCGGAATAAAATATTTTAATAGAAATATTAAATTTAAAAATTTGGAAAGAAAATATGATGCAAATTTATAGTTGAGTTTGCATGTCTTTGTGCTCAATTAAATATAGGTGTTCATATAGCTAAAGTTATATTCTCTTTACATGAATAATTGCGTGCACACCTATGTATATATTAAGTTCAGGTAGCTTTAACTATACTTTACTTACTGGCGTGCAAGTTCTACATGTTAGTTTAATTTCTTCAGTTGTATTTAGTTAGTATAGTGGTGTATATTACATGGTCCAGGCAACAGGTGTAGTAATATTGAGGTCTAAGTCATCTATTATTTGTATCAAATTCATTCTTGAATGCAAGTGGTAATGCACGAAACTAAGTCTAGGGATATTATTATTCCATCTACCTGATGCTAAAATAATGTGGCCTTAGAATATGTTGTTTGGTATTCATGTTGCCTATGTGAGTCGGTGCGTGCAACAAGTTCTAGTCAGTAAAATTTTTATGAATGCGAAAATGGTCCAGGTTACTTATTCTTGTGTTTTTCTCCGTGTGTTCAAAAATGAACAGCACTCTTAAAGTTGTGTTAATTGGTTTTCAATGAATTAAGCGAAGTCATTTTTCTTTCCAAGTCCTTTTCATAGCTTGCGCACCTATAGCTTTTAATGCTCTGTACTTAAATATTGGCCAACACGTTCTCAATTTAATGAAGTGTACTCGAGTTGTCAGATTGCATAATTTACTCAACTTATCCATATTTTTGAGGAAAGAAAATAGCTGCACCATTATTTCACTTGGTTTTAAAAGCTTCGGTTGTAGTGAAAAATTGCATTAATGGCTGTCCTTCTTGCCACTTGAATATCAGCTGCTTATTCTTTGAACCAGTTGAGGTGAGTTTAAATACTCACGCTGCTAATTTATTGAACAACGAATATACTTAGATTTTTTTCATGTGCTTTTTCTTCTTCTTCTGAATACGAGTCCATAGACCAAGTTTTAATAAAAGTTGAAAATCATTCAGTTGTATTTCACAAACACGAAAAGCATGTGCTCTTACCTGTTTTTTTCGTTTCGTATGTTTTTTTTTCTTATAATTAAAACTCATGAAATTTAAGCACAAGCAATTTTCTTCACTTGTAGGCAAGTTTAGTACGTGTGTTTTATAGTGAACATCTGTGCAAACATATAGTTGCGAAAATATTGCTTATGGGTGCAAATTTACTGCATGCAAACTTATTGTTGTGAAAGTTTGACTACCCAGTTCCTTATATTTTGCATTGTCCATGCACGTAAAAATTGCCAAGTACAGTTTATGAGTATCATTTTCGGCCCAAGCTATGTTTTCTTGCATATAAGTTAAATATACATGCCACGTTTTACCCAGGTCAAAAAAAAATATACTCAGTATCATGCATGCGTACCATTTTAGTTGAGAATGAGCTTTGTTTTTGTTTTAGGTCCTACTTTTGTTATATGCGTGAGTAACGTGCTGTATTATTGAAATGTTCAAGTTGTTTATATACTTGTTAGAATTCATGTTTTCCTCATATAGCTTCTGTCCAATATTGATTTGTTAAGTTGAAAGTTGGAACCCTCTCTGTTATTTTGTTATGTGCAAAGTAACAAACTCTCTGTTGAATTACCTTTTAGTGAGCGCATGCATGGTTTGATACACGTTTTTCATGTACACAGAGTATTACATTTTCGTGAACCAGTGTTTACAAATTTAATTATATGCTACACCAATAATTTCCCACTTTCATTATATTCGTGAGTTCGGTTAATTTACGTTGAACCGATGTTTGGTTTTTAACGTACTTTGTTGTCGTTATTTTTATAACGGAATTTCTATACCGGAGTTAAATTTTTGAAACGCGGAGTTTTGGTGACATTTTCGATGAATGAAAATTCACTGTTAGGTTAACGTCTGTAACCGTTAATTTATAGTGACTTTTCAAGCGGTTATCCCGCAACGCCGATTTGGTATCCGTTTTTACGGTGTTCTATGATATGCAATTTCCTCGTCGAAATTGCTATAGTTGTTGCTATTTTAATCACGTGTTTTAAAAATCATTTTAAATTGAAATTGTTTCCAAAAATTTTACAGTTTGCGCTTTCAAAAGAATGAGAAAGCGATTTAAACGCTTCAGCAAAATTGAGGACTATGAACCCTCACTTTTATTGATTCGCTTAATTCCGGACTTGTCCGTTTGAGAACGTAAAATGTATTTTTATA
The DNA here is from genome assembly GCA_030765085.1 of Allium cepa. Lineage (NCBI taxonomy): Eukaryota > Viridiplantae > Streptophyta > Magnoliopsida > Asparagales > Amaryllidaceae > Allium > Allium cepa. The sequence continues at coordinate 381,286,669 of CM060937.1, forward strand.
AAATACACGATTTTGCACTTTCAAGGAAACGATGAAGAGATTTAAACGATTTAGCAAAAGTGCGGAGTATGGAACCACACTTTTACTATTTTGGTTAATTCCGGACTCGTTAATTGAAATATTTGATGTTCGATGATTTTGATGATTTTGTGTGCTTTCGAGCCACTATGATGGACCTTCGGGTCAAATACCAGTACTAGACCTTCGGGTCATATATTGGACCTTCGGGTCATTTGTTGGGCCCCAAAATTATGATGACAGTACTTGGTAGGCTTCGGCCATATGAGATGCACGTGCGGCGTAGCTTAGACTTGCCATATGATGGGATCGATCCACTTTTATGTTGATTTTCTAGTTATCTATTTTTGATTTCTAGATTTTGTGAATTTCTGTTTTGAATTCAATTATGAATTCGAAAGTTGATTTTGATGGAGTTTGATGTGATTTCTTCATTTATTTATGTCGATTTCTTGTGTTGAATAGTCTCATTCGAGATTATTATTATTTTGATTTATGTTGTTTATGATGCATTCACTTCTAAGAATAAATTAGACTGATCCGTTTATTATTTTCTTTTAAATAATACTCAGGTCAGACCGAGTTATTTCAGGGTAATCTCTATCTCTGATTCAGTAGCAGCTTCAGCTTTTGGGATTCACATCATCTTTTGTCTAGCCTTCGAGGAGTTCTTTTGGTTATTTGACTCCCATCTTATGTATGTAGTTATCCACGTATATGTGTATTTGGTTCATGGGAACTATAGATTGTTGTAGCCTGTATTCCAAACTTATCTTCCGCTATGTATCTGATATTTCTATTCTGATGTGATGATACTATCTGTGTTGTTGATATTATGAGTTGTTCTGGATTTTCTTTAGCCACCGTAGTTTCGTTTTAGATTTGGATTGACTTTATATCTTTGGGAGTAAGTTATATAACTCCTATCGATGTAATCAATGCTCATCTAAGGCATAATGTACGGATGGTCGCTTCTAACAAGCCTTATTCTTCGCAATAGCAGACGTTATTCCTTATAATAACCTTTGTTATTGTGAGCATAGAGGTGGGGCGTCACAGCTTGGTATCAGAGCTGAAATGCAGAACAAATTATAATATACACAGAACAGAAACAGAATGGAACATGTGTTACAACTATTCGGGAGTTTATTCGTGCCTTTCTAATCTATTCTTTTCACTTTAACATGTAGAGTACGCCTAGGAATAAATTATATATTCCGTAGTATTCCATTTGTTAAACTTCTTATCTTTGTATATTGTTTTAACTGATCTTTACCTTCTCTTGTCTCTCAGCCCATGGCTGGAAGAGGTAGAGGGAAGCGTTCTTCTACAGGCCCGTCTAGTGGTTCTCATCCGGACGGTGTCTATATGTCAGCTGATCAGTTTATGGAGCTATTTCGGGGTACTCAGCCTCCTGTTGCTACTCTCGCAGCTCCTGCTCAGAAGTCTGCCTTCGCTCGCATGTGTAGTGACTATTCCCACCTTGGAAGTCAGCCTTTCAAGGGATCGGAAAGTGTTATGGAAGTTCAGACTTGGTTGCGCACTTGTGAGCGCATATTTTCTCGCATGGATCTTTCGGATCATCATCGCGTTCTCGTGGCATCTAGTATGTTACAAGAGCGTGCGCTTGATTGGTATGAGCTCTTTATTTCGAAAGTAGATGAGTCCGCTCTCTCTTGGGTTCAGTTTAAGGAACGTTTTGAACTTAAGTTCGTTCCTAAGTCGGAAAAGGCTAATCTTGCTCGTAGTTTCCTTGAGTTGAAGCAAGGAAAGTCTTCGGTTTCCGATTATGTTGCATCTTTCGAGGCCTTGTCCAAATACGGGGTTGAGTTCATTAACACTCCGCGCAAGAAGAATCTTCGTTTTGTTGAGGGTCTGAAGAAGTATTTGAAGAAGGTTCTTTTGCTTCAGCTCAAGCTCTCTTTTGAAGAGCTTGTTGATTCGGCTCTTTGTCTTGAAGCTGTTGAAAAGGAACGTGATAGCGGTGATGATGTTGAGGTTTCTAAGAACCCCAACAAGAAGAGGTTTCCATTTCGTAAGCCTAATTCTAATCAGAAGAAGAAGAAGCTAGCTACCTCTAGTTCTCAGCCTAGTAGTGCACCTTCTGTTCAGAGGGCGTGCTATAATTGTGGTTCTTTGGATCATTTTCTCCGCAATTGTCCTAAGCCTCTCACATGTCGTTATTGCAAGAAAGAAGGTCATTGGGTTTCTGATTGTCCTATTGCTCCTAAGGGTTTCAAATCTGGGAAGCTTAATGATGCTAAAGCTTCTGGCGATTCTTCTAAGTCCAAAGGTATTACTCCTTCTGTTTTAGAGGGTTTCATTTTATTTCATGGCCGTTCTATTAGAGTTCTTTTCGATACGGGTGCATCACACTCATTCGTGTCGAAGGAGCTTGTTGATATTATTCATTTGGATGTTATTACTCTTTGCGACCCTTTGAGGATCGTAAATCCAATCGGTGGATCCGCCACTCTTGGGTTATTGTGTGTTGATGTTGAGATTATTCTTTGTGGTTTCTCCTTTCATGCGAATCTGCATGTTATGGATCATCTTGATTTTGATATGATATTGGGTATGGATTGGCTCGTTCGTTATGAAGTTCAAATTCTATGTCCCGAAAGAACTTTGTATCTCAAGCATCCCGATGCTAGCGAACAATTATCTATTATATTTCAAAGCATGGATCATACTTCGAATGCTTTTATATCTTCCCTCGAATCAGAGGATGTCTTGGATAATATTCCAGTTGTTTGTGATTTTTCTGATGTTTTTGAGCCTATTTCTAAATTGCCGCCGAAGAGGGCAATAGAGTTCCGTATAGATCTTATTCCTGGGGCACATCCTGTCAGTCGTCCTCCCACGAGGATGTCCGCTAAGGAAAATGAGGAACTAAAGCAACAATTATCTGAGTTGGAAGCCAAGCGTTTTATCCGTTCTAGCTCGTCTCCTTGGGGAGCCGCCGCTGTCTTCGTTAAGAAGCCAGACGGTACTCTTAGGCTTTGTGTAACGACCCAGAATTTTTGATAACTTGAATTTGAATATTTAATTTATTTTTAATATTAATAAGTGGAATTTTTAAGTCGAATAATTTATTTTTCGAATATTGGATTTAATGGGATAATTAAATCGATGATTTAATAGTGAAATTCCAAAAATAATTAAATATTGGGTTAAATATGATTGAAAATGATTTGAAAAATTTTATTTTATCATATTAAAGTTATAGAGATATTTTAGAACTTGTAAAACTGAATTTGGAATTTATTTGTAAAAATCGAATATTTTAATATTTAATTATCGACTGAAAAATAGCCAATTTTTGAACAGTCTCAGAATTGAACGAAACGAGTTCCATTGGATCCGTAATAGTTAATTATTATCGGATTTCAATTTTCGTAGCAATCGGAGTTGTCGTTTGACCGTGGCAGCTCGAAACGCATCGATATCGTTTTAATTTTAATTCGGCGAGTTAAAATAGCCATTTTTCAAACGGTCTCGGATTTCGACGAAACCAGTTTCATCGGATCCGTAATGTGATATTATTGTAAGATTTCAAATTTCAAGTCAATCGGATATATCGTTTGTCCGGTACAAGCCAAAACGCCTAGAAATCGTTTAAATCGGTTTTAATTTAAATTGATCGTTTAATTCCATATCTCACACATACGATCGAATTAGCTTACGAAACTTGTTCCATTGTGTCCGGAACGCGGAAAAACCTTAGGATCGTCTGTCGGAACGCGTAGTTTGGTGGTCGTTTGCATAAGTTGTTAACAAGAGAATTTTATTAATAAAATAATATTAAAACATATTATATGTTCAATTAATTTTCTAAACCGTAATTAACAAAGCCGGCCGCCCCCTTTTATCGTTCATGGCCGATAATCACCCGTTTTCTCCTCCATTTTGCAATCAATCCATGCAACGATTATCAAAATCTCCAACTGGGAAAACGTAGAGGGCGCCTGGATTTACAGATCCAACGGTTGTGATGGATTTTAGTGGCGCGTGGAGGGAGCAGGGAGGTCGCGTTCTCGGCCGGATGGAGGAGTTGTTCTCAGCCCATAGTCGACCGAGTCTGGCCGCACTCTGGCCCAAGGTGGGACTCGCGACGCTCTTCGACAAGGTGGGTTCCGATCGTCGTCTCGTGGGGTGTGGTGGATGCGATGTTGTGCCCTAGCATCGCTGTGTTGGGTTTCGTTCGTTCGTTTGGTTCCTGATGTTGCGTGCGTGATCTTGGTGAGGGGGAAGAGGGACGCGGGGCCGTTGGGTTAGTATTTGTAAATTTATTTAAAAGGAATTGTTTTGAAATTCAATTCAAACTTTAAAAATTGATAACTCTTCCATATGATATCAGATTCGAACGAAACTAGAAACGTTGGAATCGCAGAAGCGTGTACTTCGCGATGGTGTAGATCCGGAGTTATTCCGGGCAACTAGAAATTTGGGTTAAATCGGACTCCGTCTGGTTTAATTTAAGTTTCGAACGCTCGCCGAAACCAAGGTGAGAACTCCTCACTCAATCAAACTGTTTGGTTTAAAATTTTAAATAGTTATTGTTGATTGATGATTGCCGTTTGATTGTGGTAGTAGATATAGTAGGATATATACTATATATAGCAATATATATATATATATTGGCATATGTATATATTGGATTTGATTTCCCGCCTCGTATAGCGGATGAGACCCTATTGCGCCGTTAGTAAGCGGATAATATTTTATAAATCCCATATACCGCGATATTCCACCTTAAAGTGGAATTGGTATTGTGCTAACGTCTGTGGATGCAGGGAAACAGGTTGGAGGGATCCAACTGGATTCCTCGCAAATATTTATTTGTTTATAGATATTGTGTTGATTGTTAACTATCATATTGATATATGATGTTTATTCCCGTGATTGACCATTTGGTGCTGTTGCATCATCGGATTCATTTTTAAAAGTTAAAAATAACGATTTTGAATTTAAAAGGATTTTTAAGTAATTTTCCAAGTATATGTTTTTATTAAATTTTTGAACTTGATTCATTTTAAATAAATTAAGATTTTAAATATTAAAGTTATAAAACTATGATTTTTATGGAATATAACCAAAAGGAAAATTTTAAAAATAAATAGATTTATAAAATAGTTAAATTGGGTTTTTGGGTAATTTTTATTAATAGTTTATGTAAAAGATTTTATAAATTGATATCTATAAATTTAAAATTTTTGGAATTATAAGACGGGTTATTAAGTGTTAAAATGAAGTATAAAAATGGATTTCATTTAAACTATAGTTTTATAAATTATGAAAGTTATGAAATGAATTGATGTTGAAAATAAAAGTTTATAAGTAATTAACTTATAAAATGGCTTTGGGCATTTAAAAGGGGATTTTTATAGAAATTGTTAATAAAGGAGGTTTTTATAAGTTGAAAACTATTATAAAAGGTGAGAAATCTTATCAGTAATAAGATTAACAATTTGTGAAGTTTTAAAAGGAACGACTTGGTAAATAAATAATATTTTAAGTATTTGACTTATAATACGAACTTTTGGTATAGAAATTGGGTTTATAAATTGAATTGGCTTAATAAAAGAGATTTCTAAACCGAAGTTCTTAATAGAAATAGAATTTATAAACGTTGTTTATAAATTTGAAATCAATGTAATTTGGTAAATTGAATTTAGAATTGTTAAAGGAGTTACATTCACTCTTTTAAACGATGAATATATTATTAAGTCAAATGGGCATGTTTTGGGAGAAGAATGTTCTAAAGGGAATTTTAAAACGATTTAAAGATGCTTTAAAATGCATTAAGTATCGAAAACTTGGATTTCAACATTTATTGTTGAAATAGACGTTTTCGAGAAATAGAAGGAAATGAATACGTAGATTTCAACATTCATTATTGAAATAGGCGTTTTCGAGAAAATAAGGAAAGGGTGGACTATAACACTGTTGTTATAGTAAATGGTTTCCAAATGGAAATATTTTGTGTAGTATTGGAATTTATGTTTCTATTTTTATTTTGAATCCCTATTCTAGGGATTTTGGGTTGTCGTGACGGTGTTTTACGCAACATTCGTTTTGACCCAAGTAAAAAGTGAATAGAAGAATGTTTTCCTTAAAAGAATGAAATATATACTTGGCTACGGTTAAGTATATCGAATATTTTCAAATTATTGAAAATAAATAAAATTTGTGAATCCTTATTATTAAATAAGTATGGAAATGCTTTTCCAATATGAAATGAAATGTTTTTGAGAATTTATCTTTTTGAAGATAAATTGAGATTGAATAACTGAAATCTATTGAAAACGTTAGGTCAGTAGATATTTTGAAATATAAATTCACTATGGAATTTATAAAAGGAAGGGAAATTTGTTTAAAAATAAATATTGATTTATTTTGAAGTATGGAAATGAATTTACGAATTTGGAACGTAAATTTAAAATAAATCGGTAAAGATTTATTCGATGATTTGAAATCTGTTTTCAAAGGGTATAAATGATGTAAAGTAATTTGAAATTGGTTTTCAAATGGTTGAAGTGTGAAATTATATCATGTAAAGATATTTTGGTAAAACAAATAATTTGGGCAATTATTTGGAAGGTGTATGTATATATATCTGTGAAGATATTTTTGGAATTGAATAATTTTGGGAAAATTATTTGGAATCTGATGATGTGGCGCATCTTTATTGATAGTTAAATAACCGACTATCAGTATTTACCCTTGGATGGTAATTGTTGTGATTGTTTGAAATTGAATGCTACACTTATTTTTAAAATAAGCGCTCGCTATTCGGTTTAGCCGGGAGAGGACCTTTGTGTCGTATATCCCATTCCGAATATGTGATACGTCGTTATGGATAGCATTTGAAGACCGGTGTTGAAGACCGGGTATTTGTGAAAACGATAGGATGACCTATCGATTGTCTCTGCATCGTTAGCTACGGTATGGAGATTTCCTTTGTGATGGGAAATTTTATCGGGATTGTGAATACCCGGATTGCAAGGGCTTCTTTGGAAGTGCCTTCGGTTCTGTTCGAACCCGGAACAGACTTGTATGGTTACGTGTCTGACATTACATTTTGAGATATAGAGCAGATTTCTTTCAAATACATTTCTGTTGGTGGCGGAGAATTTATTCTCTTAGCTTAACACCCTTCTCTAAGACGTACGAGCTCAGAGGTTATGTAGTTGAAGGTTATCAGCGATATATTTCCAATCTGGTAATGTGACATGCTGAGTGCTGCTGTGTGATGATCATTGGTTGGTCATGTGTGATATGATCATTTGTTTGATCGTTTATCTTTGTGATCATTGCTTTGGTCATCTGTTGACTCAAAGCATGGCTTTGTTGCACAAAGCGTAGCTTTGTGGACGAGACTTCGTCAGGACCTCACTCCCCGGAAATGGTCGAAACAGGAATATGCGGCAAGGTTATGAGGGTCGCTCCCTTTAGGGTATGTCATTTCCTTCTGGAAAAGGGTGGTATCATGGTATGGAGCCCAGATACTTACTCATGTTGATACACTATATCTATTACTGTGTGGTGTTGTTGGATCGAGCGCTCGGATAAAGGTCCCAAAGGACCGGGGGATGACATATTCGTGTAGTAGTTACCTAGTTACAGAGGTAACCCGGCCTTGTGTTGGCAGAGATCTAACCGTGACGTTAGTTCTCGGGACGTCCCGCCAGAGGCGATCCCATGTGGCAGTAGGAAGTTCCTTAGCCTGACCATTAGTTGGAAATCCATTCATCCAATACGTGCCTTGTACGGTTTTAGTTGTAGAACCTGCCATTTAACATGGCAGCTATAGTAGGCATAGCATCATGGTACCTATGCTGGCTAGGATTTATATTATACTTTCGAAATATTTTCCACTATGCACTAGTAATAATATCAAAGAATTTTTATCGTAGTAAGCATGTTTGACTATCATAAGGAGAAATCTCCCCCATGTGTGCGTTTGCATTGTGTGTGTGCCGGGAGGCCTTATGGTAGTTTCATTTTCCAAAAAGCATTGCGGATTTCAAAATTTAAATTTTCTTGTTGCTTGTTTAAAGATAAACTGTTTTGAGTTCTCACACCAGTCCCATGACTGACCTGGAGTTTATTGTTCCTTTCCTAAACTCTGGGTGCCCACTATTTTCCACACGGGCAGTCTAGAGTTAGGTTGTCAGGTTATTCTGGAGTCGGGAGATGCTGTGCAGATGTTGGAGGCGAGCTTGGATAGCGTAGTCTATTATCTATTGTATATAGTATTCTTTCCGCTGTTTTATTGTTGTACACTCTGATGATATGATGTATTGTGATGTATGTATAAAATGTATAGTTCTTTTGTTTAAATGATTATTCATTTATCCATTATATGTTGTTTCGCTGCGATTGTGAGATTCTGATATTGTCTTCATGTTCTGTTGGTTGTTTCTGTTTCTTCTCTCTTTTCTCTCTTCTTCTACCCCTTTCTTCTTCTTAAACCCTAAAGATTCGGAAGTTCGTTCCTCTTTGGCTGGATTGTGGTAGAATGTTGCCAGCTCAAGGAAGTACGGATTTTCGGTTCTTTACATTTGGTATCAGAGCATGTGGTTAAGCGACAACCATGGTTCTGTTGGGTATTACTCATTTGAGATAGAGTCAGTAGTACTCTAGAATGAGTGTGAGTGTAATAATAGATATGAGCGCGTATTTGTTAGTGAATATAAAATTGTTTTATATTGTGATGATTGGTTTATTGAGTGGCATAGGAACCTTCGTCGGCACAGTCTGTACAACTGGATCGAAGGGGTTTCTAAACACTTGAATAGAACAATTCGACACGATATTGTTTTAAATTGGGTAAATGAAATAATTTTACCTTGATTATATTTTCTATATAAGAAAATAATTTTTTTCAAGAATTATTGAAGTGTGTGTATAATTGATTGCTTGGTTGTTGTAAATGATATTATATATATATATAAGACAATCAAAGTTGTTTGAATAAGTTATATAAAAACGATTATTGTAAAAGAATAATTGTATAAGCTAATGAATTATAAGTATGTAATTATAATTAAAATGATTTACAATTGTAAAATAATCTTATGTATATAAGAAGTGAAATTTTATAAGTAAGATTATAGATGTAATTTATAAATAAAAGGAAATTTTGAAAGAATATTTAGCACTGATTCACTATTGTTACTGGGAAATAATAAGGATGATGACTGCAGCATCATCAATATCATTTTCGAGTTTCTATGTGATGGATTTGCTACAATAATGAATTTAAAATTGAGGTTTTGTTGAAATAATCAAATTTGAAATTAAAATTCAACTTGAAATTGTCAAATATAAGTGAAAAAAGGGGTTTTGAACTTATAATATGAGTTGGAAATTGAATAATAAGTTGTATAACTTATAGAATGAGAAAATGTAAGTAAAACCAATTATTGAAGTGGTTAAACAATTAAGTTAAGTAAAATGAAATACGAATTTGATTGTTGATATGAATTTGACTTAAGTAAAAGTTAAATAGAATTTACTTTAGAATTGGAAACCGAATTGGATTGATAAGTGGAAACTTAAGTTTATTTGAACAAATTATGTTAAATGGAATAGAGTTTGAAATGAATTAGGGGAATACTTAAGTTGAATAGTGGAAGTAAATGTAAATGAAGTTGAATGGAATATAACTTGAGTAATGTTGAAAGAATTGATGTTGATATCAAAATAAAATGAATAAAGTGAATTAATGAAATCGTTAAATGATGTGAACTTGAGTTATATAAATGAAATTCCATTTTTATATGTAAAAAGAATTGGCAACTGAATTAAAGTATGGATTGAATGTTAATTAATCGAATGTGAATAAGTTGATATGAAATGATGTATGTAAGTGTAAATTCATTTCGAGCTAGTTGAATAATTGAATGAAAATCAGTTGAATGTTAAATCAATTGGAATTAAAACTGTTGAACCAAATTGAATGTAATGAGAGAAAAACTAATAATTTGGTTTTATTGGATATACATTGGTTGTTATTTGCTTGTTGGTTGATTGTATGTAAATTCATTAAGTGTTAATGAAATTGAATTAGCGCATTTGAAAACTATGTAATTGAATTCAAATTGAAAGTGAAGTAAATAAATTTGAATAGAATTGAAAATGATTTGAATGTTGAAGTTGGAATTGTGTACTACTATTAGCAGGATATACAGGTATATAATGGAATTGGGATTTTGATTTTGAAGTTAAAAAAATTGAATTGCTCGACAAAAAGGTACGTATTTCAATTTTAATATGAGATTTGATGATTTCCTTCTCTAGCCACTTGGCTTTCTCTTTTCTTTTTGATTCTGAGGGGCCGTGGTGCCATTTTGTAGTCGTACCGATCGAGCCGCGCAAAGGAGACGCTGGCGAAATTTTTCGAAAATTTCGGGTGTTAGAGAAATTTTGAGAAAATTTTGAAAGTTTGAAATTTGAATTTAAATTTAAATTTGAATTGTTGAGTAAACAATGTTGTTTGAAACCTATAATTGAAGTTGGAAAGCTAATTGAAATGATAGTAAATCTTTAATAAAAAGATTGGTGTTAGAAGGTTGATAAAACTATTAGTTTTGGAAAAATAATAAACGGATTATGAATTATTCTCCTTAACTTGCAATTTCGAGGACGAAATTCTTTTAAGGGGGGAAGATTGTAACGACCCAGAATTTTTGATAACTTGAATTTGAATATTTAATTTATTTTTAATATTAATAAGTGGAATTTTTAAGTCGAATAATTTATTTTTCGAATATTGGATTTAATGGGATAATTAAATCGATGATTTAATAGTGAAATTCCAAAAATAATTAAATATTGGGTTAAATATGATTGAAAATGATTTGGAAAATTTTATTTTATCATATTAAAGTTATAGAGATATTTTAGAACTTGTAAAACTGAATTTGGAATTTATTTGTAAAAATCGAATATTTTAATATTTAATTATCGACTGAAAAATAGCCAATTTTTGAACAGTCTCAGAATTGAACGAAACGAGTTCCATTGGATCCGTAATAGTTAATTATTATCGGATTTCAATTTTCGTAGCAATCGGAGTTGTCGTTTGACCGTGGCAGCTCGAAACGCATCGATATCGTTTTAATTTTAATTCGGCGAGTTAAAATAGCCATTTTTCAAACGGTCTCGGATTTCGACGAAACCAGTTTCATCGGATCCATAATGTGATATTATTGTAAGATTTCAAATTTCAAGTCAATCGGATATATCGTTTGTCCGGTACAAGCCAAAACGCCTAGAAATCGTTTAAATCGGTTTTAATTTAAATTGATCGTTTAATTCCATATCTCACACATACGATCGAATTAGCTTACGAAACCTGTTCCATTGTGTCCGGAACGCGGAAAAACCTTAGGATCGTCTGTCGGAACGCGTAGTTTGGTGGTCGTTTGCATAAGTTGTTAACAAGAGAATTTTATTAATAAAATAATATTAAAACATATTATATGTTCAATTAATTTTCTAAACCGTAATTAACAAAGCCGGCCGCCCCCTTTTATCGTTCATGGCCGATAATCACCCGTTTTCTCCTCCATTTTGCAATCAATCCATGCAACGATTATCAAAATCTCCAACTGGGAAAACGTAGAGGGCGCCTGGATCTACAGATCCAACGGTTGTGATGGATTTTAGTGGCGCGTGGAGGGAGCAGGGAGGTCGCGTTCTCGGCCGGATGGAGGAGTTGTTCTCAGCCCATAGTCGACCGAGTCTGGCCGCACTCTGGCCCAAGGTGGGACTCGCGACGCTCTTCGACGAGGTGGGTTCCGATCGTCGTCTCGTGGGGTGTGGTGGATGCGATGTTGTGCCCTAGCATCGCTGTGTTGGGTTTCGTTCGTTCGTTTGGTTCCTGATGTTGCGTGCGTGATCTTGGTGAGGGGGAAGAGGGACGCGGGGCCGTTGGGTTAGTATTTGTAAATTTATTTAAAAGGAATTGTTTTGAAATTCAATTCAAACTTTAAAAATTGATAACTCTTCCATATGATATCAGATTCGAACGAAACTAGAAACGTTGGAATCGCAGAAGCGTGTACTTCGCGATGGTGTAGATCCGGAGTTATTCCGGGCAACTAGAAATTTGGGTTAAATCGGACTCCGTCCGGTTTAATTTAAGTTTCGAACGCTCGCCGAAACCAAGGTGAGAACTCCTCACTCAATCAAACTGTTTGGTTTAAAATTTTAAATAGTTATTGTTGATTGATGATTGCCGTTTGATTGTGGTAGTAGATATAGTAGGATATATACTATATATAGCAATATATATATATATTGGCATATGTATATATTGGATTTGATTTCCCGCCTCGTATAGCGGATGAGACCCTATTGCGCCGTTAGTAAGCGGATAATATTTTATAAATCCCATATACCGCGATATTCCACCTTGAAGTGGAATTGGTATTGTGCTAACGTCTGTGGATGCAGGGAAACAGGTTGGAGGGATCCAACTGGATTCCTCGCAAATATTTATTTGTTTATAGATATTGTGTTGATTGTTAACTATCATATTGATATATGATGTTTATTCCCGTGATTGACCATTTGGTGCTGTTGCATCATCGGATTCATTTTTAAAAGTTAAAAATAACGATTTTGAATTTAAAAGGATTTTTAAGTAATTTTCCAAGTATATGTTTTTATTAAATTTTTGAACTTGATTCATTTTAAATAAATTAAGATTTTAAATATTAAAGTTATAAAACTATGATTTTTATGGAATATAACCAAAAGGAAAATTTTAAAAATAAATAGATTTATAAAATAGTTAAATTGGGTTTTTGGGTAATTTTTATTAATAGTTTATGTAAAAGATTTTATAAATTGATATCTATAAATTTAAAATTTTTGGAATTATAAGACGGGTTATTAAGTGTTAAAATGAAGTATAAAAATGGATTTCATTTAAACTATAGTTTTATAAATTATGAAAGTTATGAAATGAATTGATGTTGAAAATAAAAGTTTATAAGTAATTAACTTATAAAATGGCTTTGGGCATTTAAAAGGGGATTTTTATAGAAATTGTTAATAAAGGAGGTTTTTATAAGTTGAAAACTATTATAAAAGGTGAGAAATCTTATCAGTAATAAGATTAACAATTTGTGAAGTTTTAAAAGGAACGACTTGGTAAATAAATAATATTTTAAGTATTTGACTTATAATACGAACTTTTGGTATAGAAATTGGGTTTATAAATTGAATTGGCTTAATAAAAGAGATTTCTAAACCGAAGTTCTTAATAGAAATAGAATTTATAAACGTTGTTTATAAATTTGAAATCAATGTAATTTGGTAAATTGAATTTAGAATTGTTAAAGGAGTTACATTCACTCTTTTAAACGATGAATATATTATTAAGTCAAATGGGCATGTTTTGGGAGAAGAATGTTCTAAAGGGAATTTTAAAACGATTTAAAGATGCTTTAAAATGCATTAAGTATCGAAAACTTGGATTTCAACATTTATTGTTGAAATAGACGTTTTCGAGAAATAGAAGGAAATGAATACGTAGATTTCAACATTCATTATTGAAATAGGCGTTTTCGAGAAAATAAGGAAAGGGTGGACTATAACACTGTTGTTATAGTAAATGGTTTCCAAATGGAAATATTTTGTGTAGTATTGGAATTTATGTTTCTATTTTTATTTTGAATCCCTATTCTAGGGATTTTGGGTTGTCGTGACGGTGTTTTACGCAACATTCGTTTTGACCCAAGTAAAAGTGAATAGAAGAATGTTTTCCTTAAAAGAATGAAATATATACTTGGCTATGGTTAAGTATATCGAATATTTTCAAATTATTGAAAATAAATAAAATTTGTGAATCCTTATTATTAAATAAGTATGGAAATGCTTTTCCAATATGAAATGAAATGTTTTTGAGAATTTATCTTTTTGAAGATAAATTGAGATTGAATAACTGAAATCTATTGAAAACGTTAGGTCAGTAGATATTTTGAAATATAAATTCACTATGGAATTTATAAGAGGAAGGGAAATTTGTTTAAAAATAAATATTGATTTATTTTGAAGTATGGAAATGAATTTACGAATTTGGAACGTAAATTTAAAATAAATCGGTAAAGATTTATTCGATGATTTGAAATCTGTTTTCAAAGGGTATAAATGATGTAAAGTAATTTGAAATTGGTTTTCAAATGGTTGAAGTGTGAAATTATATCATGTAAAGATATTTTGGTAAAACAAATAATTTGGGCAATTATTTGGAAGGTGTATGTATATATATCTGTGAAGATATTTTTGGAATTGAATAATTTTGGGAAAATTATTTGGAATCTGATGATGTGGCGCATCTTTATTGATAGTTAAATAACCGACTATCAGTATTTACCCTTGGATGGTAATTGTTGTGATTGTTTGAAATTGAATGCTACACTTATTTTTAAAATAAGCGCTCGCTATTCGGTTTAGCCGGGAGAGGACCTTTGTGTCGTATATCCCATTCCGAATATGTGATACGTCGTTATGGATAGCATTTGAAGACCGGTGTTGAAGACCGGGTATTTGTGAAAACGATAGGATGACCTATCGATTGTCTCTGCATCGTTAGCTACGGTATGGAGATTTCCTTTGTGATGGGAAATTTTATCGGGATTGTGAATACCCGGATTGCAAGGGCTTCTTTGGAAGTGCCTTCGGTTCTGTTCGAACCCGGAACAGACTTGTATGGTTACTTGTCTGACATTACATTTTGAGATATAGAGCAGATTTCTTTCAAATACATTTCTGTTGGTGGCGGAGAATTTATTCTCTTAGCTTAACACCCTTCTCTGAGACGTACGAGCTCAGAGGTTATGTAGTTGAAGGTTATCAGCGATATATTCCCAATCTGGTAATGTGACATGCTGAGTGCTGCTGTGTGATGATCATTGGTTGGTCATGTGTGATATGATCATTTGTTTGATCGTTTATCTTTGTGATCATTGCTTTGGTCATCTGTTGACTCAAAGCATGGCTTTGTTGCACAAAGCGTAGCTTTGTGGACGAGACTTCGTCAGGACCTCACTCCCCGGAAATGGTCGAAACAGGAATATGCGGCAAGGTTATGAGGGTCGCTCCCTTTAGGGTATGTCATTTCCTTCTGGAAAAGGGTGGTATCATGGTATGGAGCCCAGATACTTACTCATGTTGATACACTATATCTATTACTGTGTGGTGTTGTTGGATCGAGCGCTCGGATAAAGGTCCCAAAGGACCGGGGGATGACATATTCGTGTAGTAGTTACCTAGTTACAGAGGTAACCCGGCCTTGTGTTGGCAGAGATCTAACCGTGACGTTAGTTCTCGGGACGTCCCGCCAGAGGCGATCCCATGTGGCAGTAGGAAGTTCCTTAGCCTGACCATTAGTTGGAAATCCATTCATCCAATACGTGCCTTGTACGGTTTTAGTTGTAGAACCTGCCATTTAACATGGCAGCTATAGTAGGCATAGCATCATGGTACCTATGCTGGCTAGGATTTATATTATACTTTCGAAATATTTTCCACTATGCACTAGTAATAATATCAAAGAATTTTTCTCGTAGTAAGCATGTTTGACTATCATAAGGAGAAATCTCCCTCATGTGTGCGTTTGCATTGTGTGTGTGCCGGGAGGCCTTATGGTAGTTTCATTTTCCAAAAAGCATTGCGGATTTCAAAATTTAAATTTTCTTGTTGCTTGTTTAAAGATAAACTGTTTTGAGTTCTCACACCAGTCCCATGACTGACCTGGAGTTCATTGTTCCTTTCCTAAACTCTGGGTGCCCACTATTTTCCACACGGGCAGTCTAGAGTTAGGTTGTCAGGTTATTCTGGAGTCGGGAGATGCTGTGCAGATGTTGGAGGCGAGCTTGGATAGCGTAGTCTATTATCTATTGTATATAGTATTCTTTCCGCTGTTTTATTGTTGTACACTCTGATGATATGATGTATTGTGATGTATGTATAAAATGTATAGTTCTTTTGTTTAAATGATTATTCATTTATCTATTATATGTTGTTTCGCTGCGATTGTGAGATTCTGATATTGTCTTCATGTTCTGTTGGTTGTTTCTGTTTCTTCTCTCTTTTCTCTCTTCTTCTACCCCTTTCTTCTTCTTAAACCCTAAAGATTCGGAAGTTCGTTCCTCTTTGGCTGGATTGTGGTAGAATGTTGCCAGCTCAAGGAAGTACGGATTTTCGGTTCTTTACACTTTGCATTGACTATTGCAAGCTTAATGAGCTCACTATCAAAAATAGGTATCCATTACCTAGGATCGACGACATGTTCGATCAATTAAGTGGCGCTAAAGTCTTCTCCCAACTTGATCTTGCTACCTGTTTTCATCAGTTACGAGTGGCGGAAGATAGCATTCCTCTCACCGCATTCCGTACTCGTTATGGTTCTTACGAATGGCTTGTTATGCCGTTCGATTTGACGAATGCTCCGGCGTATTTTGTAGATCTTATGAATCGGATATTCCAGGAATATCTCGATAAGTTCGTCTTGGTTTTCATTGACGATATTCTTATTTATTCCAAATCTGAAGCCGATCATATTCAGCATTTGGAGATTGTCTTGAGCACTCTTCGTCAGCATCAGCTTTTTGCCAAATTTTCCAAGTGTCACTTCTGGGAGAATAAAATGAAGTTTCTCGGTCACATTGTTTCTTCCGATGGTATTTCTATCGATCCTTCTAAGATCGAATCTATTCAGAATTGGAAGAGGCCCGAGACTGTTACTGAGATCCGTAGTTTCCTTGGATTGGCGGGTTACTATCACCGATTCATTAAGGACTTTTCTCGTATTGCTTTACCGCTTACCACTCTCACGAGAAAAGCCGTTCCTTTTATTTGGTCGGATAAGTGTGAGAATTCTTTCTTGAAGTTAAAGGATCTCCTTACTCATGCTCCTATCTTAGTGGTTCCCGAAGGGAATCACGATCTTATGGTGTATACCGATGCCAGTGGTTGTGGGCTCGGTGCAGTTCTCATGCAGAAGGATAGGGTGGTTGCTTATGCTTCTAGGCAACTAAAGCCTAATGAGATTCGTTATGCTACACACGATATGGAATTAGCCGCCATTGTCTTTGCTTTGAAGATTTGGCGACATTATCTTTTGAGCGAGCATTTCATTCTCTATACTGATCACAAGTCTCTTAAGTATTTATTTTCTCAAAAAGAGCTTAATATGAGGCAAGAGCATTGGATCGAGTTCCTTGCCTCATATGATTTTGATATTCAGTATACCCCTGGAAAGGGAAATCGAGTTGCTGACGCGCTTAGTCGTAAGCAACAAGTTGTCGTTTCCATGATGTTAGCGGAATGGAATATATTAGAGAGTTTATCTCTTTGTGATATTCGAGACCATTCCCCAGTTCCAGATTCTCCCGTGATTTTATTTAGCATGGAGGCTCGTCCCAGTCTTTTGGATCGCATTGTCGTGGCCCAGAGACGAGATCCTAATCTTGTCCATCTTATTCAGAGTTGTGAATCGGATTCCCGAAGCGATGAGCTAAAGGATTTCGATATTGATATTCGTGGTTGTATTCGGAAGAAGGGTAGATTGATCGTGCCTGATATTTCTAATCTTCGAAATGGCATTCTTAAGGATTGTCATCGTTCGAAGTATACTATCTATCCCGGTAGTAGTAAAATGTATGCTGGTATGAAACGCTTATACTATTGGGAAGGTATGAAGCGTGATGTGGCAAGTTTTGTAAGCCGTTGCATGACTTGTAATCTTGTTAAAGCAGAACATCAGCGTCCTGGTGGTCTCTTGCAACCTTTGGAGATTCCGCTGTGGAAGTGGGACCAAATCTCTATGGATTTCGTTGATGGTTTGCCTCGTTCGAGGCTAGGCCGTACTAGCATTTGGGTGATTATCGACCGACTGACTAAATCTTCCCATTTCATTCCAATCAAATCCAATCGGACCGCTCCTTTATTGGCCAAGCTTTTTATTAGAGAAGTCGTTCGACTTCATGGCGTTCCGAGTTCGATTGTTAGTGACAGGGATCCGCTCTTCACTAGTGGGTTCTGGAAGAGTCTTCAGAAAGCTTTGGGCACAAAGCTTAATCTTAGCACGGCATATCATCCTCAGTCGGATGGTCAGACTGAGAGAGTGAATCTTATTATGGAGGATCTTCTTCGGGCTTGTATTCTTGATTTCGGTGGTAGTTGAGAAGACCACATTCCTCTTGTTGAATTTGCTTACAACAATAGTTTCCAATCCAGTATCGGCATGGCTCCTTTCGGGGCCCTTTATGGAAGGCCGTGTCGATCACCTTCTTGTTGGTTAGAGTCTGGGGAAAAGTTGATTCTAGGCCCCGACTTTATTCGGGAATCGTCTGAGAAGATTCATCTTATTCGGCAAAGGATGAAAGAGGCTCAAAATCGGCAAAAATCTTATGCCGATAACCGTAGAAAGCCGTTGGAATTTTCTGTGGGCGATCATGTGTTCATTCGGGTTTCTCCGATGAAGGGTGTAGTGCGTTTTAGTAGCTCAGGAAAGTTGGCTCCTCGTTACATTGGACCGTTTCCTATCACCGAAAGCATCGATCCCGTGGCTTATCGTATTGCTTTGCCTATCCAGTTTGCGGGGATTCACGATGTATTTCATGTTTCTCAGCTTCGCCGTTGCCTCAGTGAACCAGATTCGGTTATTGATCCTCATATATTGCCCGATCTTGAGATCTCACCCAACATGACCATGGTGCAAAATCCTGTTCATGTGCTTGCTACGGAGGTGAAACGCCTTCGGAACAAAGAAGTTCCGCTCGTAAAGATTCAATGGTCCGCAAACCCCAAGGATTGCACTTGGGAAACCAGAGAATTCATCGAGCGTTCTTATCTCGTCCTCTTCGGGTGGAGGTGAGCATTCGTATCTATCTTTTATTTTTAATCTTTGTTGTGATAGATTATTTACGTTATTGACTGCTTCTAATATGAAAATTGCGGGGACGCAATTTTTGTAAGGAGGGGAGTCTGTAACAACCGTGATTTTTACCGTCGTAATAAATGTTTTTAAAATCGGTAACGACCGTAATTTTTGAGTTACGGTCGGAATAAAATATTTTAATAGAAATATTAAAATTAAAAATTTGGAAAGAAAATATGATGAAAATTTATAGTTGAGTTTGCATGTCTTTGTGCTCAATTAAATATAGGTTTTCATATAGCTAAAGTTATATTCTCTTTACATGAATAATTGCGTGCACACCTATGTATATATTAAGTTCAGGTAGCTTTAACTATACTTTACTTACTGGCGTGCAAGTTCTACATGTTAGTTTAATTTCTTCAGTTGTATTTAGTTAGTATAGTGGTGTATATTACATGGTCCAGGCAACAGGTGTAGTAATATTGAGGTCTAAGTCATCTATTATTTGTATCAAATTCATTCTTGAATGCAAGTGGTAATGCACGAAACTAAGTCTAGGGATATTATTATTCCATCTACCTGATGCTAAAATAATGTGGCCTTAGAATATGCTGTTTGGTATTCATGTTGCCTATGTGAGTCGGTGCGTGCAACAAGTTCTAGTCAGTAAAAATTTTATGAATGCGAAAATGGTCCAGGTTACTTATTCTTGTGTTTTTCTCCGTGTGTTCAGAAATGAACAGCACTCTTAAAGTTGTGTTAATTGGTTTTCAATGAATGAAGCGAAGTCATTTTTCTTTCCAAGTCCTTTTCATAGCTTGCGCACGTATAGCTTTTAATGCTCTGTACTTAAATATTGGCCAACACGTTCTCAATTTAATGAAGTGTACTCGAGTTGTCAGATTGCATAATTTACTCAACTTATCCATATTTTTGAGGAAAGAAAATAGCTGCACCATTATTTCACTTGGTTTTAAAAGCTTCGGTTGTAGTGAAAAATTGCATTAATGGCTGTCCTTCTTGCCACTTGAATATCAGCTGCTTATTCTTTGAACCAGTTGAGGTGAGTTTAAATACTCACGCTGCTAATTTATTGAACAACGAATATACTTAGATTTTTTTCATGTGCTTTTTCTTCTTCTTCTGAATACGAGTCCATAGACCAAGTTTTAATAAAAGTTGAAAATCATTCAGGTGTATTTCACAAACACGAAAAGCATGTGCTCTTACCTGTTTTTTTCGTTTCGTATGTTTTTTTTCCCTATAATTCAAAACTCATGAAATTTAAGTACAAGAAATTTTCTTCACTTGTAGGCAAGTTTAGTATGTGTGTTTTATAGTGAACATCTGTGCAAACATATAGTTGCGAAAATATTGCTTATGCGTGCAAATTTACTGCATGCAAACTTATTGTTGTGAAAGTTTGACTACCCAGTTCCTTATATTTTGCATTGTCCATGCACGTAAAAATTGCCAAGTACAGTTTATGAGTATCATTTTCGGCCCAAGCTATGTTTTCTTGCATATAAGTTAAATATACATGCCACGTTTTACCCAGGTCAAAAAAAAATATACTCAGTATCATGCATGCGTACCATTTTAGTTGAGAATGAGCTTTGTTTTTGTTTTAGGTCCTACTTTTGTTATATGCGTGAGTAACGTGCTGTATTATTGAAATGTTCAAGTTGTTTATATACTTGTTAGAATTCATGTTTTCCTCATATAGCTTCTGTCCAATATTGATTTGTTAAGTTGAAAGTTGGAACCCTCTCTGTTATTTTGTTATGTGCAAAGTAACAAACTCTCTGTTGAATTACCTTTTAGTGAGCGCATGCATGGTTTGATACACGTTTTTCATGTACACAGAGTATTACATTTTCGTGAACCAGTGTTTACAAATTTAATTATATGCTACACCAATAATTTCCCACTTTCATTATATTCGTGAGTTCGGTTAATTTACGTTGAACCGATGTTTGGTTTTTAACGTACTTTGTTGTCGTTATTTTTATAACGGAATTTCTATACCGGAGTTATATTTTTGAAACGCGGAGTTTTGGTGACATTTTCGATGAATGAAAATTCACTGTTAGGTTAACGTCTGTAACCGTTAATTTATAGTGACTTTTCAAGCGCTTATCCCGCAACGCTGATTTGGTATCCGTTTTTACGGTGTTCTATGATATGCAATTTCCTCGTCGAAATTGCTATAGTTGTTGCTATTTTAATCACGTGTTTTAAAAATCGTTTTAAATTGAAATTGTTTCCAAAAATTTTACAGTTTGCGCTTTCAAAAGAATGAGAAAGCGATTTAAACGCTTCAGCAAAATTGAGGACTATGAACCCTCACTTTTATTGATTCGCTTAATTCCGGACTTGTCCGTTTGAGAACGTAAAATGTATTTTTATAAAATACACGATTTTGCACTTTCAAGGAAACGATGAAGAGATTTAAACGATTTAGCAAAAGTGCGGAGTATGGAACCACACTTTTAATATTTTGGTTAATTCCGGACTCGTTAATTGAAATATTTGATGTTTGATGATTTTGATGATTTTTGTGCTTTCAAGCCACTATGATGGACCTTCGGGTCATATGATGGACCTTCGGGTCAAATACCAGTACTAGACCTTCGGGTCATATGTTGGACCTTCGGGTCATTTGTTGGGCCCCAAAATTATGATGACAGTACTTGGTAGGCTTCGGCCATATGAGATGCACGTGCGGCGTAGCTTAGACTTGCCATATGATGGGATCGATCCACTTTTATGTTGATTTTCTAGTTATCTATTTTTGATTTCTAGATTTTGTGAATTTCTGTTTTGAATTCAATTATGAATTCGAAAGTTGATTTTGATGGAGTTTGATGTGATTTCTTCATTTAATTATGTCGATTTCTTGTGTTGAATAGTCTCATTCGAGATTATTATTATTTTGATTTATGTTGTTTATGATGCATTCACTTCTAAGAATAAATTAGACTGATCCGTTTATTATTTTCTTTTAAATAATACTCAGGTCAGACCGAGTTATTTCAGGGTAATCTCTATCTCTGATTCAGTAGCAGCTTCAGCTTTTGGGATTCACATCATCTTTTGTCTAGCCTTCGAGGAGTTCTTTTGGTTATTTGACTCCCATCTTATGTATGTAGTTATCCACGTATATGTGTATTTGGTTCATGGGAACTATAGATTGTTGTAGCCTGTATTCCAAACTTATCTTCCGCTATGTATCTGATATTTCTATTCTGATGTGATGATACTATCTGTGTTGTTGATATTATGAGTTGTTCTGGATTTTCTTTAGCCACCGTAGTTTCGTTTTAGATTTGGATTGACTTTATATCTTTGGGAGTAAGTTATATAACTCCTATCGATGTAATCAATGCTCATCTAAGGCATAATGTACGGATGGTCGCTTCTAACAAGCCTTATTCTTCGCAATAGCAGACGTTATTCCTTATAATAACCTTTGTTATTGTGAGCATAGAGGTGGGGCGTCACAAACGGACCATATAATAAATTGAAACAATGGATTGATAACAGCTGCAAGTTTATATTTAATATAAAAGAACGAACAGAGAAATTTTTTTGAAACGTACTGAAAATAAATATGAAGTACTTATTATACTATATGTTTCTTTTTGAATGAAGAGTCCAAAATTTGAAAGCCAAGTAACGGTCAACCCTTGATTTGGTGAAAATAATTGTAGCAATTAATAAAAGAAATAAATAGCAACGGTCACGTTGCATTGATTTAGCTGACCCATCAAAGCAAATTATTTATAATTTAACCGGTAGGAAACGTAAAGGAACGTACCACCATAAAAATGAAATTGATAACATCTGTGCATTGATTCTACAATATTTATTAAAGAAATTGATTCTGCAATATTTATTAAAGCAATTTATTAGCTAGCTTGAATTAAACAGAATTTCACAATGGAATAAACTTTGATAAAATAAATTGAAAATTTAAAATCTGCTATGTTTAAGTGGACGTAATCCAAATATTAAATTTTTATTTCAAAATATTATTGTATAAAATTTCTCAAAAGTTTCAATTAATTACGTTAAATAAAACCATTTAAAACTATTAAAATCTACGGGTCGTTACACATATCCCCTTTTAAAACCACAACATTTTGAAAGTCATAATATTTTGAAACCAAAACTTGAAATATAGCCTTTCAAAACATAAAACTTTGAATTTCATAACTTTGAAACATACTACACCACTTAATTGGTTTAAATATGAAATTACTTTAAAAAATATAATAGTTTCTTCACCTTTGCAAATCAATTCCAATTATAGATTCAAATTCCCAAATAAACCATTTCAATTACCATATATTTCAAAGCTTTAAATATTACACCATTTCACAACGAATTCTTTGATAATTTCATATATATCAAATTCCATTACTCTTATTTCGATTTGAAATATTTACTTAATAAATCAAATATCATTTAAGTAAAACCTTTGAACTTCAAATAATAGGATATACTTTCAATTTAATTTAACTTGATAATATTCATTTAAATCGACTTGATATTCATTTAAATCCTCTAAACCAAAAATCAAGTTATGAAAATCATACCTTTTAAAATCTCTACTTTATTTAAATTCCAAATAAATTTTATTCGAGGATAATTCTTAAGTACTTTAATTCAAATCAAATTCATATTTATCTTCCAACCTTGATTTTATTTGAGTCATTATAAACTCTATATACAATAGAATCTAAATAGATACTTAACCATTTTATATAAAGGAATCAAACTTTATTATTAAACTCATTTTTATTAATCAATTTTATACATAGCTTAAATTCAAAAATTTAACTATATATATAAAATAATATTTATATCATCAAAAATTAATATTTATTAAACCGTATATTCCTTTCCAAAACCATGGAAAATCATTTCAAACTAATTTTTTTATATATAGACCGCGATGACTGTATATAATTTTCTATCCTATGGTCAACTGATACGGATATTTATCATTTCAATCCTTAATTTAAAATAAAATTACAGTTATATCATTTCAAACCGCAAGTCAGAATGAAATAAAATGCATAACAACTTGCAGTTTATAATAATATATAATACAACATCCATTCATCCATCATCAGATCACACATCCATCACAATCATCATCCTAAACAATCAATCAATATCAATAGATAACTGATAATATATATAACAGGTATTTAAGTGGCAGTTATATTCAAAGCTAAATTAAATAACGATTTAATTTAAATAAATGCAATCAACCGAGATGATGATTAAAATATACGAAAAAAGCATAAATAAATGCAGACTAACAAAAAAAATTTAATTTAACAAACATAAGAAGTTTTAGAAGTTGTGAGTGGGTTAAAACACTCACCTTTTGAATTTAAATTGAATTTAAATTCAATTTAAACCCAAAAATTTGACTGCCCCAGAATTCGTCCAAACATGCGCCAAAATTTTCGGAATTTCAATAAGATCCTAACAAAAAAAACCGTGCGTGAATTGATGTTCGTATGTAAAATTTACATCGATTAGAAGATTTGAAATCGAAAATTAAATAAAATAAAAATAAAAGAAGAAAAGAAATAACACTCACCCTGCCACGTCAGAGGATCGTGCACGAAATACCAGTCAACAGTTCACCACGTTTGAATGAACTCCGCCCCTTCGAAACGTGAGCGCCGCTGCCATTAGGGCCACTTCCACTCTGATCAACGTTCACCGCCGAAACGCCCAAGACCGGCCGCCCCTTGCATGGCCTCGTGCAGGTGCTTCGATCACCTTGAATATCGTGCCGCCGCTAACCTTTTGAAAGCCTAGTTCGCGAATTTAGGTCACCCCAGGTCGAATTGGATGATGCGACCTCCTCTGATAGCCTCCTGACATCCATCTCCACAAAACCCAAAAACCGTTTCCTCTATTGTTGCCACAACCGAAAACGCCCAAATTGATTTTGACCGCGATTTGCCAATGATTGAAGCGATTAAGATAAACGAACACCAGATGCTGATTTGTATTGTCGAGATATTCGATATAAAAAATTTCTGAATTTTTCCAAGGAGTTTGAATTTTTGATTTGATTTTTGAGTTGCAATTAGATTTGGAATTGTCTGCCATTGAGACGAGGAAGTGAGAAGGAATTGTACGTACAGACAATTGAGAAGTAGAAATAGGCTAGGGTTTATAATAGGGTATTTATAGACAAGGCTGAAACAAAATGGATCAGATCGATTGGATGTACGCGCTGGACGATATATGGCCCGAAAAGCCCGTTCTGACTCCGGAACGAAATTGGGTCAACCCGTATATCAAAATAGATGTTTTAAAATATTTTAATGCAATGGAAAAGGTTTCAAGTCCAAATTCCATCGTATGAAGAAGTTATGCAAAAATAAAAAATTTTCAAATTGATTTCAATTTCATAGATTTCAAGGCATTTCGAGTCCGTACGATCAAACAACAAGTCCGATCGCTATGAAACTTGAAACCCTACAATAATTCACCGTTACGGATCCGATGAAACTGGTTTCGTTGAAATCCGAGTCAGTGGCCAAAATGGCTATTTTCCAGTTAATTAAATAAATTAAAAATTAATTAGTTAATTCCAACTTTTCAATTTCAATTCTGCAATTGACAATATTTATCAATTTTAACTTTTTTAATCATTTACACTAGTTTAACCAAATTTAAATGTCCATTTGGATAAATCTATATATTTTAGTATTAACTTTCAATTTCACTATATTCAAGAATTATAAATTGAATTTTCCAATAATTCCAATTAATTTACTTTTCACCCTATATATTTTTTCTATAAACATTGTTAATATTTATTTTACATTCATTACATTAGTGCTCCCATTCCATCCTTTATTTATTGACTATCATATCTCCATTTACTATATTTTGGTCAATTCACACTTCCGTTATTATATTAGTAATCACTAAAGTAACGTTTATTATCAACCATAAACATTATAATTACTTAACGGACATTGATTGTATAAATTTCCAATTTATTATGTATTACTTCATCAGTTAACATAACTTTGAATTCATTTCTCAATTTAGTAATTTCAACCAATCATAACTTTATAATATGTTTCAATTAATAGAGTGTGCACTAATTTAGTTATTGCATTAATTCTTATTATTATAACATTAAGGTTCCTTTACTCTAATTGATTTCCAATTTTATTAATAAACGAAATAAACAGGTAACTTATACAAGTGTTACCATGAATTAAATTACACTCGTGAATTCCCTATTATCAAGCAACCGTTATGGTTCTTAAATACTTATGCTTTTAATTAATTACCATTAACTATATTATTATTATTCCATTAGCAAATCAGATATTTACATTCGTTTCTTTCTTTTCAATTTATACATTTATTAAGTTTTACATAAAGAAATATTTATTTCCAAATATTACCTTAATTAACATTAACATAATATTTTATTTAGATTTATTGCAATTGATTTCAATCCAATTTCTATTTCCTAATATACTCTAATTTAAAAACTTCTAAACATTGAATACCTTCCACATAAATGTAACTTTTGTTTATATTTATTCAAACTTGATTTTCTCATTTCAATTAATAGACTAAATAAACGGGCAACCCATAATTATTGCCTTCGTTTACTTTTACTACATTTAAGTTTATTGTTTACAGACCCAAGGTCAACAATTAACACTACATTTTTATTGGGGTTTCACTTCTATTGTCAAAAATAAATGTTAATAACCAAGGCTACACTTGTTTCTCCTTATATTCAATCCAAAGACTAGTATAACATTTGACACATTTTAAATTATTGTAATTTCATTCAGTTTATCAATAATTAGCTTTAATCATTATTTTTACGTTTTATTTTACTTATTATTTTACAACAAGTGCTACCATTAGTTCATACACTAATTCATTCCATTTATTATACATTATTATATTAGTAAGTCAACATTTAAATTATTAATTTACCTTTTATATCCCATTATAAATTAATGCACACATTAATTAAGATTTTAAATCAAATTAATCATTACAACTTGGTAACATTCTTTTATTACAATAAGAATAAAATTTACATTTACATTGTTTCACTTGTTGGAAATACATCCAAATTATTAACAATTAACTTACATTTATACAGTTACATTCAATTTATTAAAAATTAACTTACCAATCCTATCCAAGTTATTATTTCCATTAATAATTCACTAAATTTTTACTTCCTTCAATATCAAGTCGCCCAAATCTTATTAAGTTAAGAAATTTAATTACCGAATTTTTCCGGGTCGTTACACTCTCCCCCACTCAAACTTTTCGTCCCCGAAAAGGAAAAAGAAGGAAAAAGAAGAATTAAGAAATCAATATATCTTACTTAAAATATTGGATTTATACACAAATAAATTTACAAAATTTAATAATTTAAATAAAATATCAATTTATAACTATTAAATCCCTTTATACTCAAGTTAGTAATGTTTGGAAAACATTTTCAAAATATTTTCTAAGTCCAAAATTTACGGAAAATTTCGATAGAGTCTCCTTTGTTCGGAGAGGCTCGGAAGAAAATATAGTATCAATATAACAATATACAACATATATTTTCTAAAATAATATATATCCCAACCCCGGAAACAATATAATAACGCTATAAATCATAATCCGAAAACGTACCTATTTGTCGGGCAATTTACGCTTATATTATGAAACCAAAAGCAGTAGCGATTGCTTCAATAACCTATATTTCACTTATATAATCCAAAAGAGTTCATAATTATATAAAATGAAATGTTTAAAGTTGTTTCAACTACAACAAACAATCAACATACCAATCATCACTTGCAACAAGCAACAACCATCACATAAATCAACACACATCAATTATCAATTCATATCAAACAAAACAAATAGTTGTTCGGGTTCAAAACTTTAAATCGTACAGAATGAAAATAAACTACTAAGTGTACCCTTTTACTTAACAGTCTTAGGCGAAACTAAATGGATTATACATACATCCAAACAAGTTTAAAGTATCCTCACCCAAACAACTATAAACCAAACAAACAACAAATTCCCAAATCAAGTTAATCTTTATTAGTTTCATTCATATAATAATTTATCTTTTACATTTACATTTATTTCTTACAATTTTATTTAGAAATCACTTCAACTTATTTACTTAAGTTTGAAATTTCTTACTTACAATACCTGCCTTCCATTATATTTAATTAGTAGTATTTCAATTATACTTAAGTTTATAACAACTACAATACCAAATTTTTATTTATTAAAGAATTTCATTGAACCTTCCTATTACAAAAGCTTTACTTGTATAATATCCATTACATTTTCTTATTAACATTTCAACTTTTTACATCTTCTGGTAAGTTGTATATATGCCTTTAAGAATGTAATTAAAATCATACAAGTTTATCTTATTTCTTTTAATTAATTAATGGTTCAATAATTATATCTTTCGTTTTATAAGATTACAATTTCAACTTTCTATTAATTTTATTTATAACTTAGCATTTATCTCTTATTTTAATTAAAGGTTCCAATTATTAATTAGTTACATTCAATTTCACTACAATAATTGAAACTATTAATTAACGGAAACTTAAAATTTAAATACCGGGTTTAATTTTTTCAAATCATTTTAAAATAATAGATAAATGTATATATTTCCAGTTTATATGTCCAATTATATTTAAAACAATTTAAAATTTATATTTGTTTATAAAAATAAATCTGCAGTAAAACTACTACAGTGGCCTTCCCACTTCGAAGCTCGAAAATGAATGTCGATGATGCGACCGCCATCACCGAAATTATTTTTCAGCGACAGAGAGGGGAGTACAGAACTTATTTATTTTTCCAAAATTTCTTTAAAATAATTATTTCAAATTATATTGAAATATTTATATCATAAACTACTTCTAAATAATATTATTATTATATTCAAAAATCATTGAAAGAATTTTCAACCCCGGGACTTAAGTTCTAAATCTTTATAAAAATTTATTTTATATATAGAAAATATGATAGGAAAAATTGTTTAATTCACCTATATTAAAACATATATTGTGTCGGTCTGTCCTATTAAGTGTTAGAAATCCCTATTGATGTCATGGCGTCCCATGCACCAACCAGAATTTATAAATACAAAGCGGAACAAATTAACACAATATAAAAAATCTTTTTATAACACTAATAAATAAGCTCTCTCATATATATACACTCAGCGACTCCCATAGGGTATTACTACCCTATAAATAAAGAGTCAGACCCCACAAAGCTAAGGTTTATCGCTAAACCAAAGCTCTGATACCAGATGTAACGCCCCGCCTTTTTGCACGATTTAAAACGACAATAAACCACACACGTCAGACTTAAATCATACAGAAGGGTGGATTGTTATGGGGTGAATAAGAAAAAGCAGAGAAAGAAAAAAATACAAAATAGAATCTTACAGCGGAACGATAAAATATAATAATCAAATATACAGTTCATGAAGTTGTTGTACAAAATATTTGATTTTATTTATACAATGCATATCAGAGTTGCACATACTAGCGAATAATAATTGATGCAGCGGAATAAAGTGGGTAGTGGAATATAATAATAATAAATAATAAATCTTCATCTTCGTCCTCCAGAATACGGTCTTCCAAATCCTGAAATGCTCAGGCTGACTCGAGCGAATTGAAAAGACAAAACACTCAAGTCAGAACTAAAAGATCCTATGTGAGTTATATCAACAGTAAAATATGAGTGGAACGGCATCAGAGATGTTTACGGGATTTGAC
The DNA here is from genome assembly GCA_030765085.1 of Allium cepa. Taxonomy (NCBI): domain Eukaryota; kingdom Viridiplantae; phylum Streptophyta; class Magnoliopsida; order Asparagales; family Amaryllidaceae; genus Allium; species Allium cepa. The sequence continues at coordinate 381,316,441 of CM060937.1, forward strand.
GTCTCCTATCCAGTGTCTAACGTGAGTGCAGTAACTTAAGAGATGTTCGGGATTCACATCTCCTAAGGATCCGTTAAACTATTTACTATGTAGTAATATTTCGCTATTATAATAATGTCTATAGTAAAATAAACTTACTTTAAATAGCGTTAAGGCTTTACATTTTCCACCTTAACACATTTATATTTTCCCATAGTCTATACAGTACCGTAATCTCCCCCGTACTGGGCATCGTCGGAGGGCACTCCATAGGTATCATACAAAACCAAAATCGTATAAGGTGCGCTAGGGTAGGTGACACGGCACAACTAGGCAATGCCAGGGTAGATATACCAATTGCTATCCGGGCTGGTGGTAACGCATAGCCGCAGCTACAGCCCACCTCGAGCCACACCCCCAAATAAAAAAATCAAAAGTGGCCACCGAATCAATCCAAAAGTCAAAGTATAATATCGAAGGGATGTGTCCGATCAAAGGTGCTACCTCATTGGCCCGAGAATCGCTCCTGTTTTAGCCACCTTATGCCAACTCACGGGAGTCGGGTCCACGTATTTACCTCAAAGGAAATGCCGCCGCCATCCTGCTTCATTCTGGAATCTCCACCGCGTACACGGTTGTTAAAGTGGTTTTCGGAGTTGGCAGAGAGTATGACAACTTCCGATCTCGGTCTCTTCAACAACCAACCGTTATCATAACACCGCGGTTATTTCAAAATAATTTATACTTTACAACCAGAATAAAATATTCATTTCAAAACCATATAAATACGATATCCCTTCCTCTTTTAAAAACCAAATCAATATGGTATCAATTTCAAACATATCCCCTTTTAAAACCATAACATTTTCAAAGTTATAATATTTCGAAAACAAAACTTGAAATATAGCCTTTCAAAACATAAAACTTTGAATTTCATAACTTTGAAACATACTACACCATTTAAATGGTTTAAATACGAAATTACTTTATAAAATAAAATAGTTTCTTCACCTTTACAAATCAATTCCAATTATAGATTCAAATTCCCAAATAAACCATTTCAATTACCATATATTTCAAAACTTTAAATATTACACCATTTCACAATGAATTCTTTGATAATTTCATACATATCAAATTCCATTACTCTTATTTCGATTTGAAATATTTACTTAGTAAATCAAATATCATTTAAGTAAAACCTTTGAACTTCAAATAACAGGATATACTTTCAATTTAATTTAACTTGATAATATTCATTTAAATCAACTTGATATTCATTTAAATCCTCTAAACCAAAAATCAAGTTATGAAAATCATACCTTTTAAAATCTCTACTTTATTTAAATTCCAAATAAATTTTATTCGAGGATAATTCTTAAATACTTTAATTCAAATCAAATTCATATTTATCTTCCAACCTTAATTTTATTTGAGTCATTATAAACTCTATATATAATAGAATTTAAATAGATACTTAACCATTTTATATAAAGGAATCAAACTTTATTATTAAACTCATTTTTGTAAATCAATTTTATACATAGCTTAAATTCAAGAATTTAACTATATATATAAAATAATATTTATATCATAAAAAATTAATATTTATTAAACCATATATTCCTTTCCAAAACTATTGAAAATCGTTTCAAAATATATTTTTTATGTATAGACCGCGATGCCTGTATATAATTTTCTATCCTATGGTCAAGTGATACAGATATTTATCATTTTAATCCGTAATTTAAAATAAAATTACGGTTATATATCATTCCAAACCGTAATCCCGAATGAAATAAAATGCATAACAACTTGCAGTTTATAATAATATATAATACAACATCCATTCATCCATCAACAGATCACACATCCATCACAATCATCATCCAAAACAATCAATCAATATCAATGGATAACTGATAATATATATAACAAGTATTTAACTAGCAGTTATATTCAAAGCTAAATAAAATAATGATTTAATTTAAATAAATGCAATTAACTGAGAAGATGATTAAAATATACGAAAAAAGTCATAAATAAATGCATAATCACAACAAAATTTTAATTTAACAAACAAAAGAAGTTTTAAAAGTTGTGAGTGGGTTAAAACACTCACCTTTTGAATTTAAATTCAATTTAAACCCAAAAATTTGACAATCTCCGAATTCGTCCAAACCAGCGCCAAAATGTTCGGAATTTCAATACTATCCTAACAAAAAAACCGTGGGTGAGTTGATATTCATATGTAAAGGTTATATCGATTAGAAGATTTGAAATCAAAAATTAAATAGAATAAAAATAAAAGAAAAAAAATGACACTCACCCTGCCACGTCAGAGGATCGTGCACGAAATACCAATCAACAGTTCACCGCGTTCGAATAAACTCCGCCCCTTCGAAACGCGAGCGCCACGGCCACTAGGGCCACTTCCACTTTGATCAACGTTCACCACCGAAACGCCCAAGACCGGCCTCCCCTTGCATGGCCTCGCGTAGGTGCTCCGATCACCTTGAACGTCGTGCCGCCGCTAACCTTTGAAACCCTAATTCGCAAATTTAGGTCACCCCAGGTCGAATTGGATGATGCGACCACCTCCGATAGCCTCTTGACATCCATCTCCACAAAACCCAGAAACCGTTTCCTCGATTGTTGCCCCAATAGCGAAAACGCCCAAATTGATTTTGATGCGATTTGCCAATGATTGAAGCGCTAATTTTTTCGGGTCGTTACAAATATTGAGTAGAATTAGATGATTTCAATTGATTCTGCTCACTTAATATTTACTGGTTTTGGATTAACATCCTAGATAACATGTAACGACCCGAAAATTTCCGTCAAATAAATTTTGTCATTTTTAATAAGATTAGATAATTTAACTTTAGAAAAAAAAGTAAAGATTCATAATTTATAATGAAGCATATGTTGAAAAAGAGGTGAAACCATAGAAATTTAAGCTAAGTATTAATAGTTGATATAAAATAACGAATAAATTGAAATGATGTAAATGGTTATACTAGGCTAAGAAGAGAATATAGGAAAACAAAGGGTAAGTTGTGAATTTATTTAATGGATTAATAATATTAGATAGTACATTGAATTAAATCAATGTCCTGTAGAGGTTGGAGTATGGTTAGTAATAAAAGCTTTTAAAGGAAAACCTTTAATTTATAAATGAAAATCAATGCATTAAATTAGGTGTAACTGAATGCATGTAAATAATTTTGTAAGAATAAGTTAATAAACAATTTATTTGCGCATACCCGATTTAATTGAAATAACAGAAAAGACAAGAACTTGATTTTCCTAGGTATATATATATTGATAAACTATAACTAAATAGAAAGCTTGGAAGTAAATAGGATATAAGAAGACAAGGGCAACTAGTAAATTAATAAATGAATTCATAATAATAAGTAGTAATTAATGCATATATATTTAGCATTTGTGATAATTTCAAAATTTTACCCATTCATCTAATTTATTTAATTAAAATCTAAATCTATGGCAACATTGTTGTTATTGCTGGTTGTAAGTAAATTGAATGTAAAAGGGTAACAATTATCTAGGTTAACCATTTATTGAGTATATTAGGTTAAGAATGGCAATCGATTGAAATAAATCTAAATTAATTATTTTGTTTTGTTAATGTGTTCTAGTTAATAAAGGGGAATTTATAAAAAATGAAGCATGCACTAATGAAATGTATTATAATTCAAATGTTACTTATACCCATAAAATGTCTATTTACTGAATAGTAAGATTTTTAAATCAATAAACGAATTTATCAAGGTTCCAATTAATAATTTATAACATTTAATGTTGACTCAATTACAATTAATTGATTTAGATTGTGCAGTAGCATAGATTTGGTTTGTGATTGAAGAGGGTTAACTTTATAAGACGAAATTTATGCTAATTCTTTTTATAATAGGACCATTGGTTGGTTTAAAGTATAGAAAGCAGGATTTATAAAATTTAATTAGAGTATCAAATTCAACAATTGCATTTATTGCATAATAAAATGGAATTTAACGGTTAAATATTACGTTATTGAAATTAAAATGGACTTTGAGGATAATAATGTGAAATCATGAACCAATGTTAGTGGCATCCTTATTTTGGATAAAAGGTGAGAATATAAAAGTTGAAAATCTAATAAATGGGTTTTTGAGAATTTAATTTTTAATTCCTAAATATAAGGAAGTGAAGAAATTAACACTGCAATTGATAGACTTATCAACTTTTAATTCACAACTAAACTTGTTAAATCATTGAAATTGATTAAGAAATATATAAGCGATAAAATTTGGTAAATTTTAGGATTTGAATATAAAATTTGATTTTATAATTTATTGTAATTTATTTAATTAATATAGAAATAGCCATTTTGGCCACGGACTCGGATTTCGACGAAACCAGTTTCATCGGATCCGTATCGACGAATTATTGTTGGGTTTCAAGTTTCGTAACGATCGGACCTGTCGTCTGATCGTACGGACGCGAAACGCCTTGAAATCGATTTAATTAAAATCAATTTGAAATCAATTTGGAAATTTTGTTTTCGGCATAACTTCTTCATACGATCGAATTTGGACGCGAAACTTTTTCCATCGCATTCAGAATATTTTAAAATACCTATTTGGATATATGGGTTTAATAAATTTCGTTCCGGGGTCAGAACGGGCTTTTTGGGCCAACTACCGTTTAGCACGTTCGTAAATTCGTACCCACCTAGCCTACTACAGTTTGTCTATAAATAGACAATCATAAACCCTAGCCTCCATTTTCTATCATTTGTCTGTACGTTCTTTTCTTCAGCTCCTTCTCCTCCTTAAATGGATGCAAACCTAGATCTATTTCAATTAAAAATTTCAAATGAATTTCAAAATCTCCAGAAAAATTCCAGAAAAATATATGTTGAAGTTCTCAAAATACGTAATTTGCTGTGTGATTCGTTTTTCGAATTGGGTCTCAGTTTTTCCAGAAAACCCTAGTTTATCCACGGCCGTTCATCATCGTTGCAACAAAATTCATCGGATCGGGAAACGGTTTCTGGGTTTTGCAGAGGGGACCAAGGGGAGGCGATCTGTGTGGTTAGTTTGGTGGATCGACGGTTGGATCGTTGTGGAATTTCGAGTTAGGGTTTCGGCAGGCTATCTTTGGGGCGGTGGCGCGATTTCCTGCGAGGCACCGGGGACGTGCGGCCGCAGGCCGAAGATAGAGGGGGAGGAGCCGAGTTCAACGGCGGTGGTGCGGTTCTCTCTGGTGGTCGGTGGTGGACGTGGCAGTTAGTCAAAGTTTTTGTCAAGTGGGTTCATGCGTTCGAAATATTCGCTCGGCTCCTGCTGTTGCGTGCTATGTGAGGAAGGAACGTGGGGGAAGTTTGGGGGTGACGTGGCAAAGATAGGGGTATGAGTGTGTTCTTTATTTTCTTAATTTTTATTTTGATTTTTTAAATCGTTTAAATCGAATAACTTCGTCATACGATATCCGTTTCACGCGAGATTTTTTTTGTTAGGTTCGTATTTAAATTCCGGATCTGTTGACGCTGGTTTGGACAGATTTGGAGAACGTCGAATTTTGGGTTTAAAATTGGATTTGAATTCAATTTAAATCCCAAAGGTGAGGTTTTAACCCACTCACAACTTCTAAAACTTCTTATGTCAGTTAAATTAATTTTAGATAGGAGTAGAAATTTATTTATGACTGTTTGGCATGTTTTAATCATTATCTCTATTAAATTGCATTTATTTAATTTAACTGTTAATTTATTTTATTTATTGCATATAAATTTGACTGTTAGAATTTATATATTGCATATTAACTGCCAGGCATAGTTATGTTAAATTTTATTTCATATTAACTGCCAGTTAAGTTTACATTTATTTTGCATATAAACTGCCAATTAACAGTTATTAAATTTATTTTGAGTATAAACTGATAATTGATACCATTATTTATTACCTGTTATGTATTGATGATTGTTTGAAATTGGATGATGACTGTGATAAATGGATGTATGATTTGATGGATGAATGGATGATTAATTTTATTAATTGCAAGTTGCTATGCATTTTATTCATTCGGGATTGCGGTTTGAAATGATATATAACCGCATTTTTTTTTCATTTTAAATTGCGGATTGAAATGATAAACATCCGTATCACTTGACCATAGGATAGAAAATTATATACAGGCACCGCGGTAAATATATAAAATTATTTTTGAAATGTTTTCTATGGTTTTGTAAAGTTATATATATATATATATATATATATGGTTTTTGAGATATCGATTTGGTTATTGATAAAGGCTATTATATATATATAGTAATTTCAGGTTCTTAAGCTTTGTATAAATTTGATTTGAAGTTTAAATAAAGTTTGATTTTAAGACCAAATAAGATTAAACATTTATTTAAAATTTAATTTCTGGAGTTTTATGACTTAAATGAGAATAGAATTGGAAGATGAATATTAAGTTAAATTGAAATTTAATAAAAATTAGAATTTTTAAAGGATATGATTTTTATAACTTGATTTTTGTGTAAAGTGATTTTAATGAATATCAGGTTGATTAAATGAATATATAATAAATGGAAAGATGATCCAGTTATATGAAGTTAAAGGTTTTCTTAAATTATATTGAATTCATTAAGCAAACATTTCAAGTCTAAATAATAAGTAACTGAATATGATATATATATGGAATTGTCAAATGAGTCTGTTTGAAATGGTGAAATATTTAAAGCCTTGAAACATAAGAACTGAAATGGTATTTGGAAGTTTAAATCGATTTGTGAAAATTAAAGAAGCTATTTTGTTTATAAAAGTAATTTAATATTTTGAGAGATGGAAATTTTGTTTCAAAGCTATGTTTTCAAGGTAGTATAATTTGGAAATATTATATTCAAGAGTTTTGATTTCAAAATATTTTACTTTGGAAACCCTATGATTTTGGAAAGAATATATATTGGAAAATAAATGATATCGTATTGATTTGGGGTTTTAAGAATAAATGATATTGGGTTTATATGGGTTTTAAATGGATATTTTATTATTGTTTTAAAAGTATAATTTTTTTTAAAATACCGCGGTGTTATAATAACGATTGGTTGGCAAAGAGACCGGGATCGGATATGGACATACTCTCTGTCGATACCGAAAACCACTTTGACTAACCGTGTACGCGGTGGAGATTCCAGAATGAAGTAGGTTGGTGGCGACGTTTCCTGTAAGGTAAATACGTGGACCCAACTCCCGTGAGTTGGCATAATGTGGCTAAAACATGAGCGATTGACGGGTTAATGAGGTAGCACCTCTGATCGGACACTTCCCTTCGATACTATACTCTGACTTTGGATTTTTCGGTGGCCACCTTCACTTTTGATTTCTTTGATGTGGGGAGTTTGTTCGAGGTGGGCGGCAGCTACGCGCTGCGCGTTTCCATCGGCCCGGAAGCGTAATTGGTATATCTACCCTGGCATTGCCTAGTTGTGCCATGTCACCTACCCTAGCACGCCTTATACGATTTTGGTTTTGTACCATACCTATGGAGTGCCCTCTGACGACGCCCAGTACGGGGGAGATTACGGTACTGTATAAACTATGAGAATATATTTTGTGTTAAGGGCTATATGGGTAACCCCTTAACGCTATTTAAAAGTAAGTTTATTTTACAAATAGACACTATTATAATAGCGCAATATACTACATAGTAAATAGTTTAACGGATCCTTAGGAGATGTAAATCCCGAGCATCTCTTGAGTTACTGCACTCATATTTATTTCTGTTAATTTAACTCACATAAGATCTTTTAGTTCTGACTCGAGTGTTTTTGTCTTCTCAAATTCGCTCGGGTCGGTCCGAGCGTTTCAGGATTTGAAGTTTTAGCTCTGGAGGACGAAGACGAAGATTTGTAGTATTACTATTATTATTTACTAGTGCACTACACTGTTCCGCTGCATTGGTATTGGTATGTGTAACTCTGATATGTATTATATAAATGTTTGTAAATAGTTTTATAAACTGTATATTTTATTATTATATTTTATCCTTCCGCTGTGAGATTCTATTTTGTTTATTTCTTCTCTGTTTTTCTTACTTACCCCATAACAATCCGCCATTCCGTATGGTTTGAATCGGCATGTGTGTCTATTTGAAGCGTGCGAAAAGGTGGGACGTTACATCTGGTATCAGAGCTTTGGTTTAGCGATAAACCTTAGCTTTGTGGGGTTTGACTATTTACTAAATAGGGTAGTAATACCCTATGGGAGTTGCTGAGTGTATATATATGAGAGAGCGTATTTGTTAGTGTTATAAAAAGATTTTGATATTGTGTTAATCTGTTCCGTTTTGTATTTATAAATTCTGATTGGTGCATGGGACGCTATGACATCAATAGGGATTTCTAAACACTTAATAGGACAGACCGACATAATATTTGTTTTTAATATAGGTGAATGAAATTTTTTGCCTATTATATTCTCTATATATAAAATAAATTTTTAAATATATATATATATATATATATATATATTTGGTTGCAATAGATTGGTTGTTAGGAATAAATTTTTAAATAATAGGTAAATTGAGATTGAAATTAAAATCAATGAAAGTTGGAAATTTTAGGACTTAAGTCCGGGATTTTTGAAAATTTGCTTTCAAAGGATTTTGAAATATAATAATATTGTTTATAAATATTTTCCGATATAAATATTTCATTATAATTCGGAAGAATTGTTTTAAAGAAGATTTTGGAGAAAATAAGTTATGAACTTTCCTCTCTGTCGTTGGAAAATAATTTCGGTGATGGCGGCCGCATCATCGACTTCTATTTTCGAGTTTCGAAGGGGAAAGGCCACTGTAGCAATTCTACTGCAGCTTTATTTTGGAAATATCTAAATTTTTACTTGTTTTAAATAAAACTAGAGGTATATAAGTTATAAGAATATATTTATCTATTAAAATTTAACCCGGTGTTTAATTCTTAATTTCCATTAATTAATTGTTTCAATTATGGTAGTGAAACAGAATTTAATTAATAATTGAAACCCTAAATAAAATAAGAGACTTAAATGCTAAGTTATAAAGGAAGTTAAAATTTTAACTTATAACAAAATGGTGAAGATCTATTGAACAATGAATGAATTAAAGAATTGACATAACTTGTATAAGTTCAATTGCATTTTCTTTAACATATATAACTTACCAAATATGAAAAGTTGAAATGTTAAATAAGAAGATTTGAATAGAATATTATACAAGTAGAAATTTTGAAAATAATGAAGTATTCAATGAATTGCTATTATAAATAAGAATTTAATGTTATAAACTTAGGTTATAAATTGAAATTTACCAAAATTAAAGGTAAGTATTATAAACAGGTGATTTCAAAACTTAAGTAAATAAAATGAAATTCTTTAATAAATAAGGATTGATATGTAGGGTTATAAACTTAAGTATGATATAAATGCTACTAGTTGAATAAAATGGAAAGTAGGTAATATACATAAATGACTGCAAACCATAGTTAATGAATAAATAAAATCCTTTACTTATAAGAATGAATGTTATAAGGTTAAGAATTTAAGTGTAATTAAAAATGATTACTATAATTAAATATAATAGAAATGTAAGCCTTAAATAAATGATTAGAAGTGAGAAGTGCATTAAATGTAATAAAATAGAAGAAACTTACATGACCTAAATAAATGAAAATAAAAGATAAACTGTTATATGAATGAAAAGATCAAACTGTTAATGTATGAAATAAAAATTTATAATGAGTTAATTGATTTGTTGGTTGAATTGATATTGTTTGATATAGGGTTGGCTGGGTAAGGAAATTTGAAGTTGTTGGATGAATAAATAATCTATTTTGTCCCATCTAAGACTGTTGAGTAAATGATGCACTGGATAGTTATTTTTCATTCCGTATCATTTCAAGTTTTGAACCCGAACAACTATTTGTTTGTTTGATTGAATGATTGTTTGTTTTGTTGTGTGTGCTGTTCGTCAAAATTGATGGTTGTTGTATTGATTTGTTGTTAGCGATTTAAACCACTTAAATATTTCACTATACAGAAATTGTTAATCTTTTGGATTTTTATAAGAGAAATGCAGGTTATGGAAGCAACTGCTACTGTTTTTGGTTCCATAATAATAAGCGTAAATTGCCCGACGAATAGGTACGTTTCGGATTTCGGTTTATAGCGCTATTTTGTATATTTTTCCCGTGTTGGGATATACTATTTTGAATATTCTATATGATATTTTGTGATATTTTAATATTATATTTTCTTCCGAACCTCTCCGTACAAAGGAGACTCTGCCAAAATTTTCCGTAAATTTTGGACTTAGAATTATGTTAAAAATGTTTTCCAAACTTTAATTATTTAAGTTTAAAAGGATATAATGATTAAAACGGGTATATTTATTTAAGGTAATAAATTTAGTAAATTATTGTTATAAGTTAATATTTGAAATAAGATGTACTGTTTATTAAATTCTTCCTTCCCTTTTCTATTTCCTTTTCGGGGACGAAAAGTTTTGAGTGGGAGAGAGTGTAACGACCCGAAAATTTCCGTCAGTTAAATTTTGTCATTTTTAATAAGATTAGATAATTTAACTTTAGAAAAAAAAAGTAAAGATTCATAATTTATAATGAAGCATATGTTGAAAAAGAGGTGAAACCATAGAAATTTAAGCTAAGTATAAATAGTTGATATAAAATGACGAATAAATTGAAATGATGTAAATGGTTATACTAGGCTAAGAAGAGAATATAGGAAAACAAAGGGTAAGTTGTGAATTTATTTAATGGATTAATAATATTAGATAGTACATTGAATTAAATCAATGTCCTGTAGAGGTTGGAGTATGGTTAGTAATAAAAGCTTTTAAAGGAAAACCTTTAATTTATAAATGAAAATCAATGCATTAAATTAGGTGTAACTGAATGCATGTAAATAATTTTGTAAGAATAAGTTAATAAACAATTTATTTGCGCATACCCGATTTAATTGAAATAACAGAAAAGACAAGAACTTGATTTGCCTAGGTATATATATATTGATAAACTATAACTAAATAGAAAGCTTGGAAGTAAATAGGATATAAGAAGACAAGGGCAACTAGTAAATTAATAAATGAATTCATAATAATAAGTAATAATTAATGCATATATATTTAGCATTTGTGATAATTTCAAAATTTTACCCATTCATCTAATTTATTTAATTAAAATCTAAATCTATGGCAACATTGTTGTTATTGCTGGTTGTAAGTAAATTGAATGTAAAAGGGTAACAATTATCTAGGTTAACCATTTATTGAGTATATTAGGTTAAGAATGGCAATCGATTGAAATAAATCTAAATTAATTATTTTGTTTTGTTAATGTGTTCTAGTTAATAAAGGGGAATTTATAAAAAATGAAGCATGCACTAATGAAATGTATTATAATTCAAATGTTACTTATACCCATAAAATGTCTATTTACTGAATAGTAAGATTTTTAAATCAATAAACGAATTTATCAAGGTTCCAATTAATAATTTATAACATTTAATATTGACTCAATTACAATTAATTGATTTAGATTGTGCAGTAGCATAGATTTGGTTTGTGATTGAAGAGGGTTAACTTTATAAGACGAAATTTATGCTAATTCTTTTTATAATAGGACCATTGGTTGGTTTAAAGTATAGAAAGCAGGATTTATAAAATTTAATTAGAGTATCAAATACAACAATTGCATTTATTGTATAATAAAATGAAATTTAACGGTTAAATATTACGTTATTGAAATTAAAATGGACTTTGAGGATAATAATGTGAAATCATGAACCAATGTTAGTGGCATCCTTATTTGGATAAAAGGTGAGAATATAAAAGTTGAAAATCTAATAAATGAGTTTTTGAGAATTTAATTTTTAATTCCTAAATATAAGGAAGTGGAGAAATTAACACTGCAATTGATAGACTTATCAACTTTTAATTCACATCTAAACTTGTTAAATCATTGAAATTGATTAAGAAATATATAAGCGATAAAATTTGGTAAATTTTAGGATTTGAATATAAAATTTGATTTTATAATTTATTGTAATTTATTTAATTAATATAGAAATAGCCATTTTGTCTACGGACTCGGATTTCGACGAAACCAGTTTCATCGGATCCGTATCGATGAATTATTGTAGGGTTTCAAGTTTCGTAACGATCGGACCTGTCATTTGATCGTACGGACGCGAAACGCCTTGAAATCGATTTAATTAAAATCAATTTGGAAATTTTGTTTTCGGCATAACTTCTTCATACGATCGAATTTGGACGCGAAACTTTTTCCATCGCGTTCAGAATATTTTAAAATACCTATTTGGATATATGGGTTTAATAAATTTCGTTCCGGGGTCAGAACGGGCTTTTTGGGCCAACTACCGTTTAGCACGTTCGTAAATTCGTACCCACCTAGCCTACTACAGTTTGTCTATAAATAGACAATTATAAACCCTAGCCTCCATTTTCTATCATTTGTCTGTACGTTCTTTTCTTCAGCTCCTTCTCCTCCTCAAATGGATGCAAACCTAGATCTATTTCAATTAAAAATTTCAAATGAATTTCAAAATCTCCAGAAAAATTCCAGAAAAATATATGTTGAAGTTCTCAAAATACGTAATTTGCTGGTGTGATTCTGTAACGACCCGGTGTTTTCAACCATTCGCATCCGCACATGTCGGACTTGAATTGTTCAAAATACCGCGTTGTAAAAATAAATTTGGCAGAACTCAGAATATGCAGTAAATAATTAATCACAGAATCACAGACACAGAATCAGAATACTCGCAGCGGAATTTAAAAATACTTAGTGATCCATGAAGCCACTATCATCGTTTTAGGCCTATCATTTCAGCCTTAACGATTTAAATTTATAGGGAACTTGCAGTGATGATTTAAATCAGTAAATAAACATTTAACAATATAACTGCAGAAATATTACAACAGATAAATAACTGATGAGGTGTCAATTTAAATGGAGTTTAACATCCTACGTTATATTACAGACAGATAACAGTTAAATAATAATTTACACATACACTTGCGATAATTCACAGAAATATAGGCGTGTTTGTCTGGTGAGAAAAACTCACCTGAAGGCTGCAGAAAATTTTTGATTCAAAACGAAAATCCACCGGAAAAGAAACGAACAGAGAGTAACGATCAAATATCCCGGATGTCACGCCTAGATTCAAATCTATAACAAGATCCAAATACCGGATACGTGACTTTAGAAATTTACGGTCAAAGCAAAAATTAAAAATAGGACGAGAATTAGTTCGACTTGCTCGACCACTCCACTGGGTATACTATCAAAACATAACGAAACTTTTCCTACCCATTACTGAACCATGCCATTTCAAAAATCAAGGTAAAATTTACCTAAAGGCCATCTAAAACAAAATGGGGAAGTTTTTCTCCTATAGGCCGTGATATATGCATGTACAAGTGCATCCAATACTCTACTACCTACAGGCTTATGCACTGTCCCACACAACTATAAAGCATATTGCAGTTATATGCTTTTATATGCAACTAAACATTTCCACCTAACATCTTCTCTGTTATCTGAAGTATTACAGGCTTTCTCCCTTTTTTTTCAACCGAATCTTATATATATATTTTTTATAAAACATGCACGGATACATCATTTCTTCTTTAAAATTTTTACTATCATCAACGAATAACTACCCAAGTCAGTTACCTAAAACACGGTCAAGATTTCACTAAAAGCCTGCCTATATGATATGCCTATATGCAACTGAAGGCTCACTCACTATGTCAACATGTTATATTCTGATGAATCCTGAAAACTCTCTTTCTCTCCCTCTGTTATATTCTTCTTTACTCTCGTTTTATATTTATTTATTTATTTATTTTTTTTTTTTTTTTAAACATGTCTAACATCCTATGCAAAACAAAACTCATGCAACTCTCTGCCTACAACTTGCGTCTCTCTGCTATCTACTGTTACAAGATGGTAAAACATGCACAGATCATTAGTGATAAGTACATCCATAATAACACTTACTACATCATAACTACACTAATTCCATAACCTAGCTTCCTACAGGTTATTGACCTGACTTGAATGAATTTGCAAGATAATGTATTTCTCTTAATACCTCATCATCAACACACATATCCACTGCTACTAGAAACAAGGTTTTTTTTTTTCAAAATATATGTCTCATAGGAAACTCGGCTGAGCACTAGAGTGGTAGTCAGGGTTGGAGTGGCCGAGCCAAAAGATGGGAAAGCAAAAGAAAAAAAAACCGAAGAAGGAAAACGGAGAGGATGCAAAAGAAGAAGAGGAATAGTAATATTACCTGATAGAAGCTTTTCTCCTTGTGGATGATGTTATGCAAGATGAGGAGATAAAATACGAACCAGGCTAATATATTTATAGAGGGGAGAGTTTGCTTTAGATGAAAGAAAACATATATACGTGAAGAAAATCAAAAGGGCTCGGTACAAAAATGGCAACATATCTTGGCATGCCTAAACAATTGATTGATAAAGCAAAATTTCGTACATTCAAAAGTTTGAATGTGAATACCTTGGCAAGAGATTGAAAAAAAAACGGCAGCGTTGATAGAAGATTGAACGTTTTGCAGATAAAGAATTGATTTGAGGCGAAATCAATGGAAAAAGAAAAAGCAAGCAGAGCTCAGTGATTTATTTCCAGTTTTTATGTTGTTTGAATGGATAAGGCTCGTGTGATTTTAGGGACCACGGTTAGCAATTAGATTTGATTTTATATGCGTGATATTCATTGCCAGTTTATGAGTTTTGATTTCAACATTTTTTTTATTTGATAGTTGCGTGATTGTAGATTGAAGAAACGACATTTGGAAGAACTGATATTAGGCAAGAGATTGATTTTAGGCAAAAGATATTTGGACGAAAAGGTATATACAAAAGTTTAAAAAAAAATTGACAGTTAAAACAAAAGTAACGTTTATTATAAAAATCACTAACTGATATTTTAATCGATAAGTATATTTAAATATGATTTTTACTTTATATGCGTGATTATAGGAACGAAAAATTTTATCTTGCCAAATAAAGGCAGTGGAAACAGAGAGATATAAATAGGAATGTGAGAATTTGAAAAGATAGGCAAGGTTAAATTTGAATGCATGAGTTGATTTTAGGCAATCAAATATATTGGTCCATTTAGGTTGCGTGAATAAATGAATACAGTGACATGCTCAAGAAACAAAAAGGTAAGAGGCAAATGCCAAAAATGTTAAAAGAATAAAATTTTGTGTCACGCGCAAAGGAATGCAAAATTGATTTTCTCTCAAATGATATATGCGTGATTTAAGAAGAAATATATGGTATGTTTAAATCAAAAAAGGAAGAGTTGATATTATCATTATATTTTAAAGAACAGTTACAAACAGATTTGAACGTTTCTTTTTTTTTAAAATTCAGATTTGCGTGCTTTTTTTTTTCTTTGATGCCTGGATATGCACGTTATTCCTCTGGATTTGAGATAAGGCTTGCGAAAATATTAATTGCCAGTTATACAAAGCCTTGGATTCTATACTTTATATGCGTGATTAAAGCAAGCGTTGATTTTGTATACAGACCATTGATACGATATTTTAAATACATATCGATGTTGAAATATGATTTTTAAAATACGCCCAACTGACGTAATATAAAACACCCAAAGTTATATAAAAATAACGTTTTTAATTTATACGTTTATTTTGTTACTTATACCATAAATTTTTACGCGTTCTTTAAACGCGAAATTTAACAGTTCATTAATACACTAAATTCTTCAAAATTATTACTTAACAAACTTAATTGGTTTTCACATATTATATATATATATACAAAATTCCTTTTATTAAAATTCAAATGGAGTTGTCTTTTAACAAAATTAACCGTTTCACAACTTTAAATTTCCATATTTAGTATTTTAAGGAAATGATTTAAATCAAATTATATATGTATATAAATTGGGAAGTAAATTTTACTGGAAAGAGAAAAATAACGGATTAAAATTCTATACGTTTTCTTATATATAATCTTATATATATATATATATAGTATTTATTCCCTAAATTTACGTGCCCTTTTTAACGCGTAATTTCCCAGTTCATTTATACACAAAAAAATTCGAAATTCTGACCATGCTGAGACTCGAACTCGTGACCTGTCGTGAATAGCCCAGATGTCTTAACCACCTAAGCTATTAATGTTTTCTTAATTAAAACTTGATTTTGCTAGAAATTAAGTTATTTACCATCCTCGACAAAAACCCAAATTACCAAATTAAAGTTAATTCTTAACCATGTCAAAATTTCAGAGATCTTATTATTTAATTAAAAATTTGGTCAATTTTTTTTTTTATTATTATTTTTAATCACTTTAAATAAACCCCAAAGTTTTTTTTTAGAAAAATACAAGTGAAAAATACTTGTTAAAAAAAATTGGGCTGTTACACTCTCCCCCACTCAGAACTTTTCGTCCTCGAAAAGGAAGAAGGTAGGGGAATAGAAACAACCAGAAAGAAAACTAAATTGAAACTTAAATTAGAATCATTAATCTAAACAATAAAAATTCAATTTTAAATTAATCATTGATTTCATCTATTTATACTTAAAATTTTAACATTTATTTATTTACATATTTACTTGTATAATATCCCTACACTAAAAAAAGAAAAATCATTCATTTTTTTTTCCTTTCTCCAATTTTTCCACAAGGTATTATAACATTCTAATTTAAAATTTTTAATTTTAGTCCAAATTTGAAATGGTAATTTAACTTTATTTTTAAAGTAAATTTACCATTTCCCAAAATAAACCAAATTCCCCATTTAGTTTCTTCTTTATTCCAAACTATAATTAAATTTATTTTTCTCAATATTTTTCTCATCTATGTCAAATATTTTTCTCAATATCTAAACAATATAAATTCAATTTAAATTAATATTCAATAATTGATTTAATTCGTTTGATTTTTACAGAAGTTAAATCAATCTTAACTATTTCCAAATTAATTATCTTATTATCCAATTATTTTCTAAAATCAGAAATTTGTATAGTCATTTATAATAATCATCTTTTATTCAACAAATTTAATTTTCTTTATTCCAGATTATTATTAAATATATTCTGCTTAATATATCTTATCGCACATATTAAGTAGATTATATTTAATATAACTATTCCAATATATTTCTAAATTTCCTTTAACACCATTTGATATTGTATATTATTCAATTATTATTTTATTTCTATTTACCTCTATTTATCTTGTTGTAACTGAAACTTTAAGTGTATAACATTTATTATAACCACTCAAATTTTTATTTATAAAATCCTTTTATATTATACATTATCCAATTACATAGTTAATTTCTGAATGATTTAGGTAAGTTATATTGGCATGCAATTTATACAAGTAAAATTTTCCAACTATATTATTCAAGTTTAAATATTCATTCCAAATTTGACTTTATTTTATCATTAGAATCACCTTTTAACATAAATTTATGAATTAAATTTCCAATTAACTTCAAACCCTTTAGAGATAAATAAATACGTACATATAGTATATGTCAAATCAAATTTAAATCATATATCTATATATATTATAAATTAAGTCATATTTTAGAAATTCAAATTAATTAAATTTTTGAAGCAAAACTACATCGTGGTCTCTTTACTTCGATACTCGAAAATGAATGTCGATGATGTTGTAGTCATCACCGAAATTATTTTCCAGCAACAAAGAGAAGAGCACTAATTTTTAAAACTTTAAAATTCTTTGGAAACAAATTTATATTCGAAAATTATTTAAATAATAATATATCCTTTTAAGACTTTAAACACAAGGTTTGAAACTATCGAAATTGAATTCTTAAATTCTTATTTTAAATTCATTTCTGTTTCCAAATAAATTTATAACCATGTTTATATTCAATTATTTATATAAGACAAAACCAATGGTTTACAAAACAATAAATAAAACCAAACACTATTATCTCTAAATAACTAGTTAAATTTTGAAAATTATACTTATATATATAATATTAGATTTTCCCAAATAGGAATAAAATTTTCAAACAAGGATAGAGATTCAAATTTTGAAGGACTCAAATTAAATAGAATTTTGATTTAAAGATAAGTTGGAATCAGAAGATCCGATGGTTAAATAACAGAATAAGAAACCAGATAAGTTTATATAAATCGCGGGCAACCTTAACCTGGTCAACCGTGACTTAAAGAGTCAGATCGATGTGGATTTTCTGGGGTAAATCTACATTCGATCTGAAGAGATAGAGTTCAGAATAACCAAAGATACTAGTATCTAAACCGAGGATAAATATAAATCTCCGGTGAATCAATGCTAGTTGTAAAGGAGTTTCACCGCTATATTAGAATATTGGCGAAACCGCCAATTCACTATAAAGATCATTCTAAGTGGAGTTATGGGATACTCCCGAATCGAAAGAAAAATAAATAGTGAGGGACACGAATGAACTTCGGAACCGCAGGGAACGTTCCAAAATTCAAAAAGGAAGAGATTCAAGCTCGAATGAAAGTGATTCTGTAAATCAAATTTACCATACATTCTAAGTTTTGCCTAGAGCCAAAGCTCTGATACTAGATGTAACGACCCGGTGTTTTCAACCATTCGCATCCGCACATGTCGGACTTGAATTGTTCAAAATACCGCGTTGTAAAAATAAATTTGGCAGAACTCAGAATATGCAGTAAATAATTAATCACAGAATCACAGTCACAGAATCAGAATACTCGCAGCGGAATTTAAAAATACTTAGTGGTTCATGAAGCCACTAAAAATATTCTTACTCAAGTAAAATTTACATAGTCTTAAATCCAAATATAGTTTTAACTTATCAGTAAACAGTCCAAATGTCCACTAGTCTTGATTTCAAAATTTTAGAACTGGAAAGGAAGTTTGCCAGCAGCTTGAAAGTGATCTACAGAAATCCTAGCTCCGGGATGAAAACTGAACTGCAACTCAGGCTGACCCGAGCGTAACATAAAACATAAACACTCGAGTCAGGACATACATACTTATATAGTGTAAGCTAATTCAAGTGTACTGTAATATAGAGCAAGTAACTTAAAGGATGCTTGGGACCGCCCATCCTCTAAGGATCCGTTAAACTATTTACTATGTAGTATATTGCGCTATTAATATAGTGTCTAATTGTAAAATAAACTTACTTTTTAATAGAGTTAAGGGGTTACCCATATAGCCCTTAACACAAATAATGCCAATAGTCTATACAGTACCGTAATACCTCCTGATCGGGAAGCTACCAGAGGATACTCCATAGGTACGACACAAATAGAAACTCGTAGGAGGCTCGCTATGGTAGGTGACACGGCACAACTAGGCAATGCCAGGGTAGATATACCAATTGCTATCCGGACCGGTGGAAACGCGTAGCCGCAGTTACCGCCCACCTCGAGCAACACTCCCAAATCAAAGGTGCGCACCAAAACAATCACAGGAGTAATAGAATGGCATACGAAGAAGTGCGTTCGATCAGAGGTGCTACCTCATTAATCCGAGAATCGCTCCTGTTTTAGCCACCTTATGCCAACTCACGGGAGTCGGGTCCACGTATTTACCTTAAAGGAACCGTCACCACCATCCTACTTCATTCTGGGATCTCCACCGCGTACACGGTTAGTCAAAGTGGTTTTCGGTATCGACAGAGAGTATGCCAGATATCCGATCCCGGTCTCTTTGCCAACCAAACGTTATTATAACCCGTGGTTACAGTTTAAAATGGTATTCGTACTTTAAAATCAAAATATATCTCAAATTCCTTCAATATCAAATATTGATTTAAACTTTCCACTTTATACATACTTTTTAAATTTATTCAATTTATTTGGAATTTATTGCCTTTACCAAATTTTAAAGTTAAATTCTTCCTTTAAATCCATCAAAAAATCAATTTCTTAAAATTTTTCTAATTACATATTAAATTCCAAAATTTACACCTTTTTCCCAAAATTAATTTCCATATATTTTTAAAACAATCAAATTCCAGTTTCTGCAGCACTTATGAAATGCTACCTAAAGTTTATGGGTTAAACAGTCCAATTTTAAAAGACAACATTTAAATGCTGTAATAGGTTATTAACTTATCAATTTAGTTTAAATTCCAAATACAGCTTATTATCAATTATTTCTTAACTGAAATCTCATCTTAACAAAAATCCAGAATTTTTCCAAATAAGTTATATTTATTTATTTAAATCTTAACTCATTCAAAAATCATTTTTTAATCTTTATAAAAATCCTTTAAATACATTAAACCACAATATTATAAACTTCCATTTAAAAATAATTTTAAAATATTTCAGAAAAATATTATAGGAACCACGGGTCTGTATAAAATTTTCTAGCCTAGGTCAAGTGATACGGATTTATATCATTTCAATCCGCAATTTTACAAACCCCGGGTTCTATCATTTCAAACCCGCAATCCCAAGTTAAAATTAAACAGTTAACTGAATAAATGCATAATAATCATCGTTTTAGGCCTATCATTTCAGCCTTAACGATTTAAATTTATAGGGAACTTGCAGTGATGATTTAAATCAGTAAATAAACATTTAACAATATAACTGCAGAAATATTACAACAGATAAATAACTGATGAGGTGTCAATTTAAATGGAGTTTAACATCCTACGTTATATTACAGACAGATAACAGTTAAATAATAATTTACACATACACTTGCGATAATTCACAGAAATATAGGCATGTTTGTCTGGTGAGAAAAACTCATCTGAAGGCTGCAGAAATTTTTTGATTCAAAACGAAAATCCACCGGAAAAGAAACGAACAGAGAGTAACGATCAAATATCCCGGATGTCACGCCTAGATTCAAATCTATAACAAGATCCAAATACCGGATACGTGATTTTAGAAATTTACGGTCAAAGCAAAAATTAAAAATAGGACGAGAATTAGTTCGACTTGCTCGACCACTCCACTGGGTATACTATCAAAACATAACGAAACTTTTCCTACCCATTACTGAACCATGCCATTTCAAAAATCAAGGTAAAATTTACCTAAAGGCCATCTAAAACAAAATGGTGAAGTTTTTCTCCTATAGGCCGTGATATATGCATGTACAAGTGCATCCAATACTCTACTACCTACAGGCTTATGCACTGTCCCACACAACTATAAAGCATATTGCAGTTATATGCTTTTATATGCAACTAAACATTTCCACCTAACATCTTCTCTGTTATCTGAAGTATTACAGGCTTTCTCCCTTTTTTTTCAACCGAATCTTATATATATATTTTTTATAAAACATGCACGGATACATCATTTCTTCTTTAAAATTTTTACTATCATCAACGAATAACTACCCAAGTCAGTTACCTAAAACACGGTCAAGATTTCACTAAAAGCCTGCCTATATGATATGCCTATATGCAACTGAAGGCTCACTCACTATGTCAACATGTTATATTCCGATGAATCCTGAAAACTCTCTTTCTCTCCCTCTGTTATATTCTTCTTTACTCTCGTTTTATATTTATTTATTTATTTTTTTATTTTTTTTATTTTTTAAACATGTCTAACATCCTATGCAAAACAAAACTCATGCAACTCTCTGCCTACAACTTGCGTCTCTCTGCTATCTACTGTTACAAGATGGTAAAAGATGCACAGATCATTAGTGATAAGTACATCCAGAATAACACTTACTACATCATAACTACACTAATTCCATAACCTAGCTTCCTACAGGTTATTGACCTGACTTGAATGAATTTGCAAGATAATGTATTTCTCTTAAGACCTCATCATCAACACACATATCCACTGCTACTAGAAACAAGGTTTTTTTTTTCAAAATATATGTCTCATAGGAAACTCGGCTGAGCACTAGAGTGGTAGTCAGGGTTGGAGTGGCCGAGCCAAAAGATGGGAAAGCAAAAGAAAAAAAAACCGAAGAAGGAAAACGGAGAGGATGCAAAAGAAGAAGAGGAATAGTAATATTACCTGATAGAAGCTTTTCTCCTTGTGGATGATGTTATGCAAGATGAGGAGATAAAATACGAACCAGGCTAATATATTTATAGAGGGGAGAGTTTGCTTTAGATGCAAGAAAACATATATACGTGAAGAAAATCAAAAGGGCTCGGTACAAAAATGGCAACATATCTTGGCATGCCTAAACAATTGATTGATAAAGCAAAATTTCGTACATTCAAAAGTTTGAATGTGAATACCTTGGCAAGAGATTGAAAAAAAAACGGCAGCGTTGATAGAAGATTGAACGTTTTGCAGACAAAGAATTGATTTGTGGCGAAATCAATGGAAAAAGAAAAAGCAAGCAGAGCTTAGTGATTTATTTCCAGTTTTTATCTTGTTTGAATGGATAAGGCTCGTGTGATTTTAGGGACCACGGTTAGCAATTAGATTTGATTTTATATGCGTGATATTCATTGCCAGTTTATGAGTTTTGATTTCAACATTTTTTTTATTTGATAGTTGCGTGATTGTAGATTGAAGAAACGGCATTTGGAAGAACTGATATTAGGCAAGAGATTGATTTTAGGCAAAA
This sequence comes from Allium cepa, assembly GCA_030765085.1. Classification (NCBI taxonomy): domain Eukaryota; kingdom Viridiplantae; phylum Streptophyta; class Magnoliopsida; order Asparagales; family Amaryllidaceae; genus Allium; species Allium cepa. The sequence goes on from CM060937.1 coordinate 381,339,097, forward strand.
GATATTTGGACGAAAAGGTATATACAAAAGTTTAAAAAAAAATTGACAGTTAAAACAAAAGTAACGTTTATTATAAAAATCACTAACTGGTATTTTAATCGATAAGTATATTTAAATATGATTTTTACTTTATATGCGTGATTATAGGAACGAAAAATTTTATCTTGCAAAATAAAGGCAGTGGAAACAGAGAGATATAAATAGGAATGTGAGAATTTGAAAAGATAGGCAAGGTTAAATTTGAATGCATGAGTTGATTTTAGGCAATCAAATATATTGGTCCATTTAGGTTGCGTGAATAAATGAATACAGTGACATGCTCAAGAAACAAAAAGGTAAGAGGCAAATGCCAAAAATGTTAAAAGAATAAAATTTTGTGTCACGCGCAAAGGAATGCAAAATTGATTTTCTCTCAAATGATATATGCGTGATTTAAGAAGAAATATATGGTATGTTTAAATCAAAAAAGGAAGAGTTGATTATTATCATTATATTTTAAAGAACAGTTACAAACAGATTTGAACGTTTCTTTTTTTTTAAATTCAGATTTGCGTGCTTTTTTTTTTCTTTGATGCCTGGATATGCACGTTATTCCTCTGGATTTGAGATAAGGCTTGCGAAAATATTAATTGCCAGTTATACAAAGCCTTGGATTCTATACTTTATATGCGTGATTAAAGCAAGCGTTGATTTTGTATACAGACCATTGATACGATATTTTAAATACATATCGATGTTGAAATATGATTTTTAAAATACGCCAAACTGACGTAATATAAAACACCCAAAGTTATATAAAAATAACGTTTTTAATTTATACGTTTATTTTGTTACTTATACCATAAATTTTTACGCGTCCTTTAAATGCGAAATTTAACAGTTCATTAATACACTAAATTCTTCAAAATTATTACTTAACAAACTTAATTGGTTTTCACATATTATATATATATATATATATACAAAATTCCTTTTATTAAAATTCAAATGGAGTTGTCTTTTAACAAAATTAACCGTTTCACAACTTTAAATTTCCATATTTAGTATTTTAAGGAAATGATTTAAATCAAATTATATATGTATATAAATTGGGAAGTAAATTTTACTGGAAAGAGAAAAATAACGGATTAAAATTCTATACGTTTTCTTATATATAATCTTATATATATATAGTATTTATTCCCTAAATTTACGTGCCCTTTTTAACGCGTAATTTCCCACTTCATTTATACACAAAAAAATTCGAAATTCTGACCATGCCAAGACTCGAACTCGTGACCTATCGTGAATAGCCCAGATGTCTTAACCACCTAAGCTATTAATATTTTCTTAATTAAAACTTGATTTTGCTAGAAATTAAGTTATTTACCATCCTCGACAAAAACCCAAATTACCAAATTAAAGTTAATTCTTAACCATGTCAAAATTTCAGAGATCTTATTATTTAATTAAAAATTTGGTCAATTTATTTTATTTTATTTTTAATCACTTTAAATAAACCCCAAAGTTTTTTTTTTTAGAAAAATACAAGTGAAAAATACTTGTTAAAAAAAATTGGGCTGTTACAGATTCGTTTTTCGATTTGGGTCTCAGTTTTTCCAGAAAACCCTAGTTTATCCACGGCCGTTCATCATCGTCACAACAAAATTCGTCGGATCGGGAAACGGTTTCTGGGTTTTGAAGAGGGGACCAAGGGGAGGCGATCTGTGTGGTTAGTTTGGTGGATCGACGGTTGGATCGTTGTGGAATTTCGAGTTAGGGTTTCGGCAGGCTATCTTTGGGGCGGCGACGCGATTTCCTGCGAGGCACCAGGGAGTGCGGCCTCAGGCCGAAGGTAGAGGGGGAGGAGCCGAGTTCAACGGCGGTGGTGCGGTTCTCTCTGGTGGTCGGTGGTGGACGTGGCAGTTGGTCAAAGTTTTTGTCAAGTGGGTTCATGCGTTCGAAATATTTGCTCGGCTCCTGCTGTTGCATGCTGTGTGAGGAAGGAACGTGGAGGAAGTTTGGGGGTGACATGGCAAAGATAGGGGTATGAGTGTGTTCTTTATTTTCTTAATTTTTATTTTGATTTTTTAAATCGTTTAACTCGAATAACTTCGTCATACGATATCCGTTTCACGCGAGATTTTTTTTGTTAGGTTCGTATTTAAATTCCGGATCTGTTGACGCTAGTTTGGACAGATTTGGAGACCGTCGAATTTTGGGTTTAAAATTGGATTTGAATTCAATTCAAATCCCAAAGGTGAGTGTTTTAACCCACCCACAACTTCTAAAACTTCTTATGTCTGTTAAATTAATTTTAGATAGGAGTAGAAATTTATTTATGACTGTTTGGCATGTTTTATTCATTATCTCTGTTAAATTGCATTTATTTAATTTAACTGTTAATTTATTTTATTTATTGCATATAAATTTGACAGTTAGAATTTATTTATTGCATATTAACTACCAGGCATAGTTATGTTAAATTTTATTTCATATTAACTGCCAGTTAAGTTTACATTTATTTTTGCATATAAACTGCCAATTAACAATTATTAAATTTATTTTGAGTGTAAACTGATAATTGATACCATTATTTATTACCTGTTATGTATTGATGATTGTTTGAAATTGGATGATGACTGTGATAAATGGATGTATGATTTGATGGATAAATGGATGATTAATTTTATTAATTGCAAGTTGCTATGCATTTCATTCATTCGGGATTGCGGTTTGAAATGATATATAACCGCATTATTATTTTTTTCATTTTAAATTGCGGATTGAAATGATAAACATCCGTATCACTTGACCATAGGATAGAAAATTATATACAGGCACCGCGGTAAATATATAAAATTATTTTTGAAATGTTTTCTATGGTTTTGTAAAGTTATATATATATATATATATATATATATATATATATATGGTTTTTGAGATATCGATTTGGTTATTGATAAAGGCTATTATATATATATATAGTAATTTCGGGTTTTTAAGCTTTGTATAAATTTGATTTGAAGTTTAAATAAAGTTTGATTTTAAGATCAAATAAGATTAAACATTTATTTAAAATTTAATTTCTGGAGTTTTATGACTTAAATGAGAATAGAATTGGAAGATGAATATTAAGTTAAATTGAAATTTAATAAAAATTAGAATTTTTAAAGGATATGATTTTTATAACTTGATTTTTGTGTAAAGTGATTTTAATGAATATCAGGTTGATTAAATGAATATATAATAAATAGAAAGATGATCCAGTTATATGAAGTTAAAGGTTTTCTTAAATTATATTGAATTCATTAAGCAAACATTTCAAGTCTAAATAATAAGTAACTGAATTTGATATATATATATATGGAATTGTCAAATGAGTCTGTTTGAAATGGTGAAATATTTAAAGCCTTGAAACATAAGAATTGAAATGGTATTTGGAAGTTTAGATCGATTTGTGAAATCTAAAGAAGCTATTTTGTTTATAAAAGTAATTTAATATTTTGAGAGATGGAAATTTTGTTTCAAAGCTATGTTTTCAAGGTAGTATAATTTGGAAATATTATATTCAAGAGTTTTGATTTCTAAATATTTTACTTTGGAAACCCTATGATTTTGGAAAGAATATATATTGGAAAATAAATGATATCGTATTGATTTGGGGTTTTAAGAATAAATGATATTGGGTTTATACGGGTTTTAAATGGATGTTTTATTATGGTTTTAAAAGTATAATTTTTTTTAAAATACCGCGGTGTTATAATAACGATTGGTTGGCAAAGAGACCGGGATCGGATATGGACATACTCTCTGTCGATACCGAAAACCACTTTGACTAACCGTGTACGCGGTGGAGATTCCAGAATGAAGTAGGTTGGTGGCGACGTTTCCTGTAAGGTAAATACATGGACCCAACTCCCGTGAGTTGGCATAAGGTGGCTAAAACAGGAGCGATTGACGGGTTAATGAGGTAGCACCTCTGATCGGACACTTCCCTTCGATACTATACTCTGACTTTGGATTTTTTGGTGGCCACCTTCACTTTTGATTTCTTTGATGTGGGGAGTTTGTTCGAGGTGGGCGGCAGCTGCGCGCTGCGCGTTTCCATCGGCCCGGAAGTGTAATTGGTATATCTACCCTGGCATTGCCTAGTTGTGCCGTGTCACCTACCCTAGCGCGCCTTATACGATTTTGGTTTTGTACCATACCTATGGAGTGGCCTCTGACGAAGCCCAGTACGGGGGAGATTACGGTACTGTATGGACTATGGGAATATATTTTGTGTTAAGGGCTATATGGGTAACCCCTTAACGCTATTTAAAAGTAAGTTTATTTTACAAATAGACACTATTATAATAGCGCAATATACTACATAGTAAATAGTTTAACGGATCCTTAGGAGATGTAAATCCCGAGCATCTCTTGAGTTACTGCACTCATATTTATTTCTGTTAATTTAGCTCACATAAGATCTTTTAGTTCTGACTCGAATGTTTTTGTCTTCTCAAATTCGCTCGGGTCGGTCCGAGCGTTTCAGGATTTGAAGTTTTAGCTCTGGAGGACGAAGACGAAGATTTGTAGTATCACTATTATTATTTACTAGTGCACTACACTGTTCCGCTACATTGGTATTGGTATGTGCAACTCTGATATGTATTATATAAATGTTTGTAAACAGTTTTATAAACTGTATATTTTATTATTATATTTTATTCTTCCGCTGTGAGATTCTATTTTGTTTATTTCTTCTCTGTTTTTCTTACTTACCCCATAACAATCTGCCCTTCCGCATGGTTTGAATCGACATGTGTGTCTATTTGAAGCGTGCGAAAAGGCGGGACGTTACATAACATGTTTGTAACTCAATCGAAATTTTGAGTTTTGAATTAAGAAATCTTCATTAAGGTTTAAATGAAATGATTTGGAAATATTTTCCTAAGTGAAAAATTAAATAATTTCAAATTATTCCAAAGTTTAATGAAAAGGGTTTTAAGTAATCAAAGGATTTGATAAGAGTGGTTTAATGATTTCGTACATACTGGAAAGAATGGTTTGGAAATATGTATCTCCAAAAGAGATTTTGATAAAATGAATTTAATCAATTAAAGAGTGATTCCTTATTCATAGAACATCTTTTTAACAATGATTGGTTTGAAGGAACCAAGGTCGGATTTGGGTACTTCTTATCCGAAAACCACTTCGAACCAATGTACACAATCGAAAAATAAAAACCTAATAAAGAAAATGAAGGATGAAGACCAAAGATCTTCGGGGTGGAAGGACTGCTTGTTGATAATTCTGGTTAGCTCCAAACTATGCATTTAACGCCCCGCTGTTACCCTGCTATAACCTCGCTATATACCATAGCAGATTTCTACCGCCACGATTTTCCAAAATAGCCTTTAAAATAGCTTTTCCGCTTTAAGCCCCGTTATTTCCGCTATATCCTTTTATTTCATAAGTAATTCCTAATAATTCATATAAATCCCAAACTACTTTTAAAATACTCTAAAAATATTTAGGAAATACTTTAAAAAAGAATGAAATAAATCGCTCGAACTTAAAGTACTTTTTGAAATAATTAAAGTTCAAAAATCAAGGTTAAACGATGCAGTTTTGCACTTGTGATGTTTTAACTATTTTCGAGATATTACTTAACTTTTTACTATTTAATCTTTTAGTAGCAACAAACATAATTATATAACAATGTAAATATAGTGAGAAATCCCTATGGATCTCTTTACAAAGTTCCATAACAATTATAAAAAACAAGACAGTTCTGAACTACTTCTACAGCGACTATCACTGTAAGTACACTTCTAAGTCCAAGTCATATCTCAACCTATTTTCAACTACAACCTATTTTGTTTTTTCAAGGTCTAGTTATATGTCATATAAGTCCATTCAAATCCATATATGGATCCTATGTGCCACTTGTTTTTCAAGACAAGAATCAAAATCAATGTTTTCAACATAAGTTAACAATAATTCAAACAACATTAACACAATCAAACACAACATATATGTGTTATAATTTTCATCCAAAGTTAGGTGTTAACTCTTCTTTAATCCAGCAACAACGAAGATCCAAGATAACCAAATTCCAACCCAAGCTAGCAACCACCTTTCCATCCTTGCTTCTTGCTTTTTGCCTTGCTATTGCTCCTCCCCCCCTCACTATATGCTTACGGCCTAGGGAGATTTGAGGAGTTTAGCTTTGCTTCTTACATTGCTTATTCCACTTTCGTCTTAGTAGAAGGTTCTCTAATATATCACTAAGCCTTGTGGCAAAGTTTGGAGTGATTTGGAGAAGGTTTGCAAATAATTTGCTTTAGGAATTTAGAGATGATGAAGAAGAAGACATTGTTCTTGAACGCTAAGCTTTGTAAATATTTGTGAATGATACTAATTGTATGTTTCTCTTATACAGGCTTACGCAAAGGGTTACTTTCACCTCCTACCTTCCATGGAAGTTCACAAAGAAGCATCCATCTCACATGATGACTTTATGTCACTTCTTTTTTATGCTATTTACCATTATACCCTTCTAATAATAATATCTCTTATCCATTAGAACATTCTAGAAAGATTCATGCTTTATGAAGTGAAGAGCATGTTATTTAGTTGCTAATATGTTCATTTGATCATTAGCCAAGTGCAAAAGAGTTCGAACAAATTATATTGATCGAAAAAATGTTTATCGATAAACCGATTTTCGGTCGCATTATCGATTTTCCATCAAAGAATATATTTTTGTAAACACTTCCCAAAATCATGTTTCTTGTCATTATTAATTAATTAAATGATGTTAAAAAATGTTATAAAATTATATTTATAATACTTAAACATGTCTCAAAATGTATCAATGTTCAAAAACAAAGTGTTCGAATTTCAGGGTCGCTAAATTCTCCCTCACTTAAAACATTTCGTTCTCAAAATTCAAACAGGAATGATAATCAAAAAAATAGAAGAACAATATATATAGCACCGATGAAACTATATACAAACTAACTGCAACTGAATGCATACTAAACGATTCCACCTCAAGCAGTGAGTACACTACAAAAGGTATACGATACTAAGATAAGAAGGAAACCCTTTCTAATAAGCAATGCTGGATGGATCTCCTTCAAACTGTCTTTCTTCTTTTTTGTACCATCCCGAGATTCTTGCTCCACGACACTTCTAACCTTCAAAAAAGAATAAGCACACAAACACTCAAATTATATTCACAATTACTAGCAATCAATGCCTATGGTTTGCTTAGTTTCATATCTCTCCCATCGTCCAAGGATGATAAATAACGTGCTAAGCATACCTTATGCTCAACAGACTTAGGTTCTTGCTTAGATGATTATTCATACCACCTCACAACAAATCGAAGAGTCATTCCTCAAACTCTTCATAAGCCAACATAATATATCGTAAAAATGTGCTAAGCCCGTACGATGCACATTTACCATCCATACGCAATATCAAATTTGATCACTTTCTCGATCACATAGATTTCTCTTCCCAACTAATATAGATCACCAGACCTCTCTAGTGGGGACCCTGATTTGGTTCTTTGATTAGAAACCTCCATTCTCCTTGCATAGCCATATACCATGGTAAAAACATCGGGATCATACTGTAACATCCCCCACTTGGAGGACCAAAACTATCGGCTATGGATGCTACAGTCATCAATAGTTATTAATCTTCGGCGACCAGATGCGGTAATGTTATACAATGGAAACATATGGATAGGAATTTTTTTTAAAACCATTTAATAAATTTCTCATTCCATTTCAATCATATTTCAAATTCATTACATAATCCCAAATTCGAGAACTAAACTTAGAGAAAGTATAATTATTACAAACTATGCCAAGAGCGACATATGAAGATGCCCCCTTGGATGATCAGAGTGTATATATATATAGGCTACTAAACAACTTTTCATTTACATCAAAACACAGTAGAATCAAATAGTAAAGAACTCCTTATTAGCTAGCTTGTCTCATGCACGTCTCTGGAAGCTTAATAATCAAAAGGAGAACCTGAAAACCTCAACTCTCAAACTACTCAAAATTAATTAATCATCCAAGAGTTTAAGGGGAAAAGCATAAATTTCGAATCAAACATAAAACCTAATGAATAATAACCTACCATCTCAAACCATTTAGATATCTAGTGAGACCATACCGCTTCGCGGAGTGAGTTTTCCACTCACTATTATCTTACCCAAAAATTTATAATAACCATATACTGTGCTCTTGCATCCACAATGGCTATAAACATATTAAAATGCATCATGATGATATGCAAACATGAAAAATATCCGGGATTTCCCATCCCCATTCATCTGGCTATCTGTCTGAATTATAGTTTCTAGGGTCATTATTAACCTATTAGTTTTCATGGGCTGACTAATAACCTGTTTCAAGCTTATGGACTATCTGTTCGGTTTCATAGTTTTTATGGGGTTATTAAGACCTATTGGCCCTTACCAATGACTTCATTCAATTATTTCACGAGTTCTTCCTGAACCTACTGGTATCTACAATAACTTCTCTTATATCATAGTTTTCATGGGTTGACTATGGACCTATTGATCTCTGCCAATAACTTCATCCGGATAGAGTTTTCATGGGATCATTATGAACCTAATGGCCCCTGTTAATAACTCTAGTTTTCACGGGTTTACTATGAGCCTGTCTAATCTGACAACTTCTTTGATCATTCTTTGGGCATTCTATATTCTGGTCTACCTGACCTCCTAGATGCAATTCTACTCATATATGAGTTAACTCAATTTATATTCACTACTGGGTCAACTTAGTTGGTTATTCTGCTCTTTCCCCCAAAATACAGTTACGGGTCCACTATACAGTGAATATGTTTATAGAAGAAGCATATAAAATAACTGATCATAACATAATAATACCAACATTTAGAGTTTAATATCATTTAAATCATTTTCACATGAAACATGGTTAATCCCTTTAACCCAATATATTTATCAAGGAAAGCTTTTTCAAAACTCCAAAATTATAAGCCATTTCAAAGCAGTTTTATGTTGCCATGAGTTTTCTTTTGAAAATGAGATTGGGTTCTTTGTTTTGAAAACTAAGGTTTTTGAAACCTTAGACCTTTCCTTTCAAAACCATTAGAGTATATCTTTCGAAAGCATTCAAATCCTTTTAAAACACTAAGCATATTCCTTTTGAAACATTTTAAAACATCTCCTTTCCAAACCATCAAAAATTCCTTACGAACATATCAAAGCATCATTTCCTAACTTATAGAAGCATAGCTTTGAAATCATTTGAAAGTACCTCATTCGAAACCATTTGAAAGTAACTCTTTTGAAATCATTGGGTATATCTTAAAAATAACTTTTGGGTCAAAGTGAACCTAAACGAAAGTAACACTTTTAAAACCATCAAACTTCAAGTAAAAGAGTTCTGGGAAAAACAAATGGCTTCAAAACCATCATTTCGAAAGCTTCTATCCTTTAAGTAAAACAATTGGAAGGATAGCTTTGAAACATCTTTCGAAGCCATGGCCTTCGAAATTTTTAGTATAGGTGGCTACTGGAGCCCTTTCGAAAGCATTGGGAAGCGGCTTTTATATTTATAAAACAAAATCTTACCTTTCAAACTTGTTCATAACTCAATCTATTCGAAAGGCATAAATACGACAACATGGTTTGACTAAGTTCAAACTACCCCTTCAAAAACTCCATTTAAGAACATAAACACGACAACTCATTTGAAACCCACCCTCTCAAAATAAGAAGGCGGCAACCCCTTCGAAAGCTATTTAAAATGGCCTCAACCCCATCGAAAGCATGGTTTTGACTGTATCTTCTGCCTTTCTCCAATCCACTACGTACCGTAACATTGATACCATGTGTATCTGTTTCGACTTGGTTCGAGGCGGAGGTATGGGGTCGAAAGGTTGCTACTGGAAGTGACGAAACAATAAATCTGTACAAAACTGTTTTGTTGCCTTTTTAAGTAAATGCTTTTCAACTAACTTGCCACTTTGTAAAAATAAAATTGGTTGCCATAATCTTTACAAAATCTTTTCCAAACACTATGGAATTTATCCCAAATTAATTGAAATTAATTTATAAAGTAGCCTTTCCCTTTAACAAAACAATTAAGTCATTTAAGTCCTCCAACTTAAATAATTTAATTTACATAGTAAATTACTTAGGAAAAATTCTCAAAAATTACCAAAATTCACTTTTAATATGTTATCTAACATATATAAATTTCATACCCAAAACCCTTTATATAATAGCTGAAATAAATTTTTAAACCCAATTAATTATTTCTTCTTTCAAAAATTCATAATAAATTATCCAACATTTGTATAATTATGAAAATTTAAGCCCATCTCCGAAATAATTTTTTACATACATATTGAATCCTTATGGCATTCGGTATCCAATATATGCGAATTTTAGCCTTAAAATCAAATAAAACATTTACCAAACATACTTGTTTGAATCTAACGTATCATGTAGTCCAAGCATATCATAATTAAAATCATCACAAAGGTTTTAAACTTAAAATCCGAAATCAAATGCTCTTTAAAAACGAAAATGTGATGGTTTTGATTATTATTCACCTTGCTTTGGATAATGAACTTTAGATTTGATCTTGCTTAATTCTCCTTGCTTGATATCTTAGCTTTTACTTGATTTTTAATCCTCTTATCCCCTAAGTTATGGCCGGCTTTGAGCTCCCTTTTTCTTATATTTTTAAATTATGAATGTATTGAATGAAAATAGGATAGGGGTTTAGGGACTAAGAGTTATGATGGGCTATTCCCTATAATCCCTTTCCTTATTCTCTTATTAGTTAACTTATAAAACCATTTCCATAAACTCATCCTTTTAATTTGTTTAGTTAAGCACAAGCTTTATTTAATTTCTAAATCTTAATCCCCTTATCACTCTAATCTTTAATTATTCTATTTAATTTATCTAATTAAATCTTCTGAATAATGTTATTTAAAATTAAAGGTGTTACATGTACCATGAACCCGTATTAAGTGTTCGCGGTCAAGACCGAGTGAAAAATTCTCGTTTGGATCGGTGTAATCCACCTCGAAAACATGTACTTTAATAGTGGATCAAGAATAGTCATGCGAATAAAATGATCTACGTACCACTTATTTATTTATCCTATAGATTTCTTAAATGCACCAATTCCTTTTTAATGAAATTCATTTGTCCAAATTGTATATCTCTCCAATACTAAAATTATTTACGAATCATTTCGTAAAACATAACTTTGAGTTTATAACCATTTTATAACTTAAGTTCATATACTCCATTACATCCTAAGAGTATATACAAACATAAACTTTGCAACAAGTATGATTAACAAATTCAAAACTTGTTTTAACTTGCTATCTTCTTAATTCCAGTGTTACATAAACTCAACTTTTATATTTTCACAAAAGACTTAATTACAAGTTTTACAACAATCCAGAAGTTCCCGGCTATTCATAATCGTCGATAATTCCACTTCATTTTTTTCTAACAAATGAAAACTACCAAACAACATATCATATTATGATGTACATCCATACTGTTTTAATGTATAAGCTACATGTATCCATGAAATAACTTAACAAGAGAACTTTTGAGCTAAACACTGTTTTACATTTCATGTTATTTTGAAATAATATATACATATAGCTTTTGTATATCAAATCTTACTTTGGGATTAAATCATAATTCTTTTACCAAAACAACTGTGTAGTCCCACACATAAAAACCCAAACATGAACACTGATGATGTTGCAGTTAGCAATGAAATTATTTTAAAGCAACCTAAGTGAGTTCAGTACATCTAAACTATACTTTTGTACTCAACTAGGACCATTTCAAAGTAGTAGTAGATACTTCGTATGTTGCTACTAAGTATCCTGACCTTAATCTCCTAAACTAAATTCTCTATATTTACTTTCAAAGAATACTATTATTATTTTTTCCTAAATCTTGAAAAATATTTCAAAAGACACCGAGACTTAAGTTCTCAAATTCTCCATTTAAATCCTTTTCGTTTATAAACCACATTTCATAAACCATACTTACATAAAATTATTTTCTTGTATAAATCTTTTAACAAATATTTACCTATAAAATATTCTACCTTTCCTTTAGATTATAGTAAACATCTTTTACTAAATTTTAAATTCTAACCCGCATTTCACTAAACGGCTCATAGTCAAATCGTGAAACTTAATTCACAAGGTGTCCGTTTAATGCACCTACAATTTTTGTCTACCCAACCCATGATGTGGAAAAGTAAAAAACGCTCACAAATTGGTTGAGCACGAATCAATCATAAACAATACTTAATGTTCCTAACATGTCAAACATGACTAAACAATCAAGGTTACGAGATATTAAACTAAGAGAAGCACTAATGTCAAACCAAACACGAATAGGTAAACTATAAGAAAATAGTATACCCTCCAGAATCTGCTTCCCCTTCTTAGCCGCAGAAATACCAAAAACCCTAGGCTGCTCCCCTTTCCTGAGCATAGGACAACCTATAACAAAATGGCCAGGCTGATGGCAACCGTAACAACCTTTCGGTGCAAACTGGCCCTCAAGCTTTGGAAACTTCTTGATTGGTGCTTCAATCATCTTCCCTTCGCCACCTGACCCACGCTTATTAGAAAAGTGACCCTTTCTCCCACACTTGTAGCAAACGAGGGTGGACACATTCTTTGCTAATTGAAACTTACGATTATTTTTCCCCACTGGTGTAGAAATAGACAGCTTCGGAGTAAAGCTCTCAAACCTCAAAGCCATGTTTACCAAACCAACAAAAGATCCCATGACATGATTAGTCATATCCCATTGGAACTTAGGACGCATACCCACAATGAACATCTCATTCTTCCTCAGCAGCATATCACCAATTCTAACCCAAATCGAGATAATGTGAAGAACCGGTTCTCATACCCCACCACATTCATAGCCCCTTACTTAAAATCCAAAAAGCTCCTAAATAACAAAGTCTTTCCGGCTTCCGAAACAAACTTCATCTCAAAACCCTCTTTAAATTGGGTCCAAGAAAAGTCGTTCTCTAGGACATCAATGGTGATAGAACTCTGCATCCGTTAGATGTCATGATGCCAACCAATGCTTCATCATGTCATCTAACTCCATATCTCCAATATCTGATTACACAACTTAATCCAAGTTTGGACTTCTAGGATCGTCTCTGTACCACCAAACCTCTACCTACCAACCTCTCATAATCATAACAAAACAAAGCAAAAATCATCAGGCACAACCTCCTCTACGACATTCATCCTTGGTTTCTCTTCTGATGCAACATTCCTTGGTGTTTGATTCCCGCCATTTGTGACGGTACTACCTCGACCACCTCTATCTCCTCGAACATTGATAACTCTAGTACTCATAGTCTTTACTACCCAGTCAAAGAAAAACTTCTTAGGATACGAAAGCATAGAGTTATTTAGAAGAAAGAATTCCAAGAGAGGATTACGAAGAAAGAGATATTCCTAAAGAATATTTCAAAAGTCTAGTCTTCAGAATAAAAATACGCTCCCATATGTATAATACATTCAACTCATTCTAAGGTGTCGCTTACCTTATATTTAATGAGCCATACCCAACCGAAGCCAAGGTGTTTGCTCAATGTTGGGAACTGATACCAAATGTATTAGCCTGACTTTTTGACCCTCGAATGTCGACACTAATCCATCCATGGTATTCTGTGTCGAGCACCTAAGTGCCCAAAAGACAGAAAGTTAGGGTAAAGTAAAAGAAAAATAATAGAACAAGAAGTGAAGATCATAATATTAGAATCTCACAAAGAAACGATAATATATAATATCAAAGGAACAATACAAAGGGTTACTCTAGATACAGAAGTATTAGAGTTACTAAAACCTAGGTAGTATCATCATCCTGGAGAGTTATGACTGCCTGTCCTCACAATGCTGACATATTCAATACAAAAATGTAGCGGAAATAAGAATACTACAAAAACTAATCATCCAGCTCTTCTCCATTGGCCCCAAAGCATCCGTATCTAAATATGGAAACATACGAGCATTAAGAAAATAACATCGGGATCAGTTTGGTAAACCAACGTGAGAAACACAAGAAATATGGATGACAAGTAACAGTAACCGCTAAGACCATATGGGTTCTCATAATGGTTTTTCCCTTAAAGAAACCAACCGTTCAATAGATTTAATATACAGTGATATAATAGATAATGTCTAGAGTGTAGCACATAAATCATATCAATTAGCTGCTGTGTGAGTGCCACAACAATAATAGGTATACAATCAATACCGCTAAGGCACGTTCGCATAGGTGTAAGGATTTTCATGGAGCTTTTCTCGTCTCTAGCCGAATCTGAACTCCATGATAAGGGTCAGAAATTTCCTTTCGAACCTTGTATACTTCTAGATGGGATATACTCTAAGGCAAACATAACTAGCCCAATGATGAACTGTGTGGCACCAAGTATCAACAACTCCCGCGCGCAACCTATCGATAAGCATGCTCTAGATCAGGAGTTGATATACCCTCGTAGGTAAGCTAAACTTGAGATTATGCACCTTACTCTGGTTTAAGTCATTTCCATGTCAAGGTTACGTTTGGCATCTTTCACATGAGTCTTCATCACTCGATCAACATACGAATCCCCAACTGGATTCCTTCATCTTGAACAGATCATGAACCACTACATGGATTCCACATCTTAAACAGATCTCGAACCTCCACATAGGTTCCTCCCATAAGTCCTCGGACAAATGCTAATGCTGTCCTCTCTCTTAGAATACTCTTGAAGATAGACAGTACCTCATGAAAGCATTGTTCTAAATGTTAATGCTGATCTTTCCCTTGGACTTAACCTTAGGATAGACAGTTCAACTTCATAACTGCTTCTAGAACATAGACAACGTATATGGTTTGAAGTTGTTTTGGGTTCGAGTCATCTTACATAATTATACTCTTCCCACTTACCGAACTCTCCAAAACCAATCGATGAATTTCCGAGTAACTCAATTTTGGTTCTCTTAGAAGTAAGCGAAAGCTAGAGATATTTCATACCAATACTCCTCCCAAGGGGGTTCTTATCGGTATAAAATCGAGAAACATTTCGATAACTTCCTAAATTAATATTAAGTCAAGTTCGATAATCGACTAATAGATTATCTTATCAGAACAATTGCTTATACCAATCACGATTCATACGCTTAACTCGTTTCCAATATTCCAACTTAACTATTCATCGCTCAAGAGCGAAGCCAGGAAAGTTTGGGCACTGGTTGCTCCAAGCCTTGCCTATACATTTCGGTCTTGAATCTCACAAATAGATAAGTTTACCTCATCGACTTTTAGTGTTAAGTATAGTGGTCATGATTTCCATAGACAATAAGGAATCAACTTGATTAACACGTTTCCAACATTTTCCACTTACCTATTCCTCGGTTGAGAGGGAAGCCTGGTTGGTTGGAGCTCTATTGCTGCGTCCCTACTCGACATCAATCTTAACTCTTACAAATAAATAAGACTGCATCGTCGGCTTACTAGCGTTAAGGGTAATCGATTACTTTTCAAATAAGTAATTTAAACAAGTATCTATTTGGCCATTAAGCAGTTGTTAACACCTTTCTTAACCTTTTGTTTATCATCTAAAACAAGATATTTATATAAGATATTTTTCCAAGATATTTATATAAGATATTTTCAAAGATATTTATAACCCAAAATACATATGACATATTTTAAAATATTCCTTTGAAATATCACTTAAAAATAAAAATTTCAAAAATCAACAAAATTTGGAAAAAGAACATGTTTTATTCTAAAAATCCTCTCTTTAAAAATCCATAACTAATTCTTAAAAATTCATATAAATCCTAAACTACTTTTAAAATACTCTAAAAATAGTTAGGAAATACTTTAAAAAAGAATGAAATAAGTAGCTGAACTTAATGTCCTTTTTGAAATAATTAAAGTTTAGAAATTAAGGTTAAACAAGGTGGTTTTGCACTAGTGATGTTTTGGCCGTTTTCGAAATGTTACTTAACTTTTTACTATTTAATCTTTCAATATCAATAAAAATACATATAACAATTTAAATATGGCGAGAAATACCTACGCATCTCTCTACAAAGTTCCATAACAATTGTCAAAAACAAGACAATTCTGTACTGCTTCTGTAGCGACTATCGCTATAAGTGTACTTCTAAATCTAAGTCATATTTCAACCTTTGTTTAACTATAACTTATGTACTTTGTTCAAGGTATATTCATATGTCATATAAGTCCATTAAAGTCCATTCGATCCATATATCCTCTGTGCCACTAGTTTTTCAAAACAAGAATCAAAATCAATGTTTTCCACATAAGTTAACAATAATTCAAACAACATTAACACAATCAAACTCAACATATATGTGTTATAATTTTCATCCCAAGTGAGGTGTTAACTCACCTTTAATCCAATAATAACCAAGGTCCAAGCCAATTAAAGTCCAACCCAATCTAGCAACCACCTTTCCTTCCTTGCTTCCAGCTTTTGTCTTGCTTTTGCTCCTCCCCTCTCATTATATGCTCATGACTTAGGGGCATTTTGGGGGTTTGGCTTTTCTTCTTTCACTTTTGACTTGGTAGAAGGTCCTCTGAAATATTACTAAGCCTTTTGGCAAAGTTTGGAGTGATTTAGAGATGATTTGCAAATAATTTACCTTAAGAATTTAAAGATGAAGAAGAAGACATTGTTTTTGAACTCTAAGCTTTGTAAATATTTGTGAATGATACTAAGGGTATGCCTTCTTTTATATAGGCTTGTGCAAAGGGTTACTTTCACCTCCTACCTTCCATGGATGGCCAAAAAGGAGCATCCATCTCATATGATAACTTTATGTCACTTCTTCTTTATGCTATTTACCATTATACTATTCTCATAATAATATTTTTTATCCATTAGAACATTATGGAATGTTCCATGCTTTATGAAGATGAGAGTATGTTAATTAGTTGCTAATATGTTCATTTGATCATTGGTCAAGTGCAAAAGAGTTTGAACAACTTATATCAATTGAAAAACTGTTTGTCGATAAATCGATTTTCGATCACATTATCGATTTTCCATCGAAGAATTTACTTTTTAAACACTTTTAAAAATCAAGTTTCTTATCATTATTTATTAATTAAATGATGTTAAAAAAGGTTATAAAATCATATTTATAACACTTAAACGTGTCTAAAAATTTATCAATATTCGAATACGTAGTGTTCGAATTTCCAGGTCGCTACACTTATGTATAAGTAAAGATGTCTTGTGTACTTGAATAAATACATAGTGATAATCTATCAGAGCATGCCAAGGTGGAATGGTTGACTAAGCATTGAACCAACGATCCTATGCGACATACTAGATGTGTTTCACACACTCGTTTTCTTTTCTTTAGATAGTCCATTAGCCAACATGTGGATTGGATCCTGAAATTAGGTCAAGAAAAGGGGTTCTTTGTGTAAAAACCATTTGATCATCAATTATTCAATTTCAATGAGTGGATGTAATGACTCAACAAAATATAGAGAAAGAAGTTGTTCTTCAGATAAAATTCATTTCTTCAGTCTAAAGAAAGAAAAATTATTTAATTTAGGAACAACCTTCATGCATTCATATAGGTAGGTTATTTACAAGTGCCCTATAACTACACACTTTAACTATGCTTCTGTCACAGACCTATTAAGTACTAAGTAGTACAACCTCCTCTATATCATTAAAGTACCAAGCACTATTCTTGGAATGGATATAATATTAATTGTTTAGACTAATATTATAGTGCTTCAAATCACATCTATAATATTTTTTTTCTTATTGAACTCGAGATAATGAATTTCATTATGTTGAGTTGAGTATCCATCATAGGCGATTTCTATGTTGGCTTTAAACCCAGTCCTTTGATGTTTGTAACACCAAATCTCTTGCAAGTCCTTTCGTAAATGGATTAGGCAATTCCTTATGCCAATATGTCTAGATTTTCCATTATTTACCTGGCTATATGTTCTTGATAGTGTTGCTTGACTATCACAATGCACAAATATCGAAGGCATTCGTTTTGGCCATACATGAATTTCTAACAGCAAATTTCTTAACCATTCTACTTCTTTACTACTAGCCAATGGAACAAATTCTACAGCCAAGGTAGAATTTGCAACACATGTCTGTTTCTTTGAGGCCCTGGATATCGCTCCCTCACCAAGAGCGAGTACCCGGTTGGTTGATTTATTTTTATCCTCTCTTCTCGTGTTCCAAATGGCATCCGTGTATCCTTCTATTACACTTGGATACCCACTATACAGTATAATATAGCCTATAGTTCCCTTTAATTATTTTAAAATTCCTTGTACAGCTAGCCAGTGAATATGACTAAGGTTACTTGTATATCTACTCATTTTTCCAACAGCGTAGTCAATACCTGGTCTTGTGAGAGTCATGGCATACATTAGACTACTAATGGCTATAACACATTTTACTTGATCTACTGATCTACCAGTATTAGAATATAGTTGCATATTTGAATCAAATGAGGTGCTTACCGATTTGCAACCAAATCGATTAAACCTTTTTAGAATCATCTCTACGTAATGAGACTAGTTAATGACCAATCCTTCTGCTGTTTTTATGATTCTTATTCCTAGATTCACTTTAGCTTCTCCTATGTAACAATCCACCTTTTTGAATAGTTCAAATCGACAATAAACACACATGTCAGAATCAAAACATTTAAAAGGGAGGATTGTTAATAGGGAAAATAAGAAGAAAAAAAAGAAAAAGGAAAGAAAAACAAAATACAGAATCGCGCAGCGTAACGACAAAATATAATAATCAAATAAACAGTTCATGAAGCTGTTTTACAAATAACATGTCACTACACTTTTACAAATTCAAATCAGAGTTATACATATATCATAAATAACCAAAAAATGCAGCAGAACACAGAATGTAGTGGAATAATAAATAGCAATAATATACTGAATCTTCGTCTTCGTCCACCAGAAATAGTCTTCAATGCTGAAAAACTCAGGCTGACCCGAGCATAAAGGAAAATAATACACTCGGGTCAGAACTAAAATTCTTATGCAAATTAAATCAAAAGTATATGAAATAAGGAATGCATATAACTACATTTTTGAGGTTCAAATTTCTGAAAATGTTATTGCTTCCACATTCAAAATAAAATGGATTTCACTATAGATCCATTCTAGTAAATTACAAATTTACAGAATAACTCCCAGTTAAATTTCATAGTTTTAGAGATTTGATTTATAAAAATGTTCCAAAGTTTCAATATTCACTTTTTTTTGGAAACTTCCCAATGTTTCAAAATTTAATTTTTGAAAACTTTCAAGTAAGGTAACGACGGTTTACTTCCCAAAATCATTTTTATGGTTCAAATAGTAAATCTAAACATTCTATTTCTTCTCTGATGTAAATACTTGAAATTCATGGGTTTTACATCCTTATTCAGTGTGCAAATAATCAATATGAAATTTAAATAATTACAATAAACTATAGGGTGATAACAAAGATATATAAAATAAATGAACAAATATACATTCAATCTAATAGCATCCATCACAACATACAATCAGCATTCAAATCATCAATTCAACAAATCAACCAATTCAATAATATATCACAGTAATTATTACTCATCACATATTGGAATTTAGCTATTCAAATTAAATATTAATAAATATTCCAAACCAACAATCAAATTTTTTTCACTATATGACCTGGTTTAACTTGCAATAAAATTTTAGTATTTCGTGAGTGAGTTTAAACACTCACCTTCTGGATTTCCCTTTTCTAGTCGGATTTGGATTCTCTACTACTTCCTCCTTTTGAGTTGTTTCCTTCTATCTTAATCTTTTTTTAGAATGTTTTGGAAGAGATAGAGAAGTTGTTATAGATCTGGATTTAAAGAAAAAGATTTGGAAAAAAGAAGAATGTTTGAAAAAGAAGAAGAAAATTTAAAGAAGATGAAGAATTGAAAAAGAAAAGGAAGCTTTCAAAAAGAAGAAGATTTGAAGAAGAAGAAACATAAAGACAAAAAATGAAGTAAAAAATAAAGAGAAGAAGGAGATTTAAAGAAGAAAAAATGAAAAAGGAAGGAGGAAGGTGAAGAGAGAAAAAAATGAGATGGAAGTTTTATTTGGAAAATGAAGCTATAGAAGATGAGATTAGAAAATGAAATATGATGAAAGGAATGAAGATGGAAACAAATGAAAAGCTAATAAGGTATATATAAACAAACTAGGAATTGAAATAAAGTAAAATATGAACAGCCCTAAAACGTAGTATTGAAAGATGTGAACTAAATGAATATGAGGTGATAGAAGAAATAAAATGCAAATGAAGAAATAAAATTATAGATTATTTAATAATAAGGAAATAAAGGTGGAGGGACAAAATGCACGTTTAGTTTTAAATGCTTTAGGCATTGATAATGCATAAGGAAATGTATGTAGGAATGAGAAAATTTGCAAACCAAAGGAAAATAAAAAAATTTATAACCAAAATGAGATGGAATGAATTAAATATAGCCTAAAAGCTTAGGCTTAGGTATTAAACTGAAGAAGAAATGAACGGACCAAGTTTTAATAATGAGGTAACTATTTTAAAACGTACATGCAATAAATAAAAAGAAATGAAGGGACCACATACACATTTTGAAATTCAATTTCTTTCGAAACGTAACCAAATTAATTTCATTCACTCAAATAATACTCAATTTTTATCTACGCACAATTAATAAAATTATACCTACCTAAAAAATGAGAACATTCAATTCTTTTATTTCCAGTAAAGGCCATTTCTGTTTAACACAAAATGTACGTTTCTTTTATTAAATCTATTAATTGCAATCAAAGTTTTCTTTCCTTTTAATCGAAATCTTTCCATTACATTAATTGCAATTAATAACAAAGTTAAATTTCAAAATAGATAAACCAAAATGGACGAGAAATAGGATAATTGTTTCCTTAAGTCATTTAAACATGTTTATAAATTTGTTGTTTTACACCACCGTAATAAATAACTTACTTAAATTATATTCCTATTCTTGAAATCAATATGTATGCTAAAATAGCGTTCAAATAAATGCATATTTCCTTTTTTTTAACAAATCATTCTATTCTTTACTCTAATGAAATTAAATCTACATTCACAAATGAAATATTCAAGGCAAGGCTCGTGTGTAAATAAATAAAACTTACTGGAAGACCAAAAGGGGCATGTATTTAATGAAAGAAAGTAGTAATAAAATAAAATAAATGAAAGCGACAAATTCAAATTTGAGAATGTAGTCCGTACATAGAAATCACAGATCAAATATACTAAAAAAAACAATTCATTTTAACATATTTTATTAACCCTAATATGCTCAAATTTACGCACATATATGTATTTTTATTTAGTAAACAGTAAATAAAATTAAACACTACAATTAACGTAATGAGGACCACCACACCACACATTAAAAGATGAACTGAGACCCCAAAGTCAAATTTGAAACGGAATAAATCTCCTATGTTAATATGCTAACTATTCCAAATCAAAAACTTAACCAAACCTTCAAGTTGTTTTATTACCATTTTATTATTGTATATTTTTTTTAAAATTAAATTCAAGTTAAGGAATATTTAGATAAATCAAATATTCCAACTAGAAATATACAACAAAATTCAATTCTTTGTTTTAATGAAATTAAATTAACATTCATAGATGAAATATTCACTTTATTTGATAAGAATATTCTTATCAAGAAACCATTCTTTTCTTTTCTTTTTATCAAAAGATATTTCTTTTTATTACACATTCATTTACAATTAACACCTCACCCTTTAAAACCAACTTATATTTAAAGATTATCCCATTAAGAGTCACAGAAATAATACTCGTACAACCACATCATTTCTTTATCAATTAATTTCATATAATCGTTATATTTGTACCAAATTTAAGTGCTTACAATTTGAACGTAATATTTCTCAATGAAATTCTCAATATATTTTTAACATAAAACATATGTTGCACATATCATTAATTAATTACCATTAGCTTCTATCTCTTATTAATGGCAAGATATAATTACTATTACTTACAATGATTAAATCTCAAAACATACCCTAATATAGGGAAGATAATTAATCCAATTGTTTCCTTTGAAATCCAATTTTTTATGTTAAACCCAATATCTCTATACTAATTTAATTCCAACATTTAATTACAAATGTAATAAAACCTGTTCATTATATATTTAAATTTCAAACAAATCCTTTTATTTTGATTTACACTCTTATTATCAAATCAACTATTCCCTTATGCAATTTATTAATATAAGTTTTACACTCACCACTCAACAGTTAACGTTTCTTCTTATATCAATTGTAATATTTTAATTACATTAATTCTCCATTAATTACCAAATAAATTTCTAACGGATTTAATAATAAGAAAATAAATAAAATAATGGTTATATGTTAATAATCCATATATATTAACTTATTGTTTACAAACAAGGTTAATAAATTTACGTACAAAATAATTGATTTCATACTCCATATTAAAACCAATTGCAATTAATAACATAAGATTACATCAATTTATACATCGTTTATTATATTCCTTATTAACCTTTATTATTTAAGTTGATTGAAATTAGTTAACATAGTATAGTAGTCAATTACATTCAATCAATATTAGCTAATTATATGTTTTATCTCATTAAATTATTTGTTTTAACATTTATCTTAAAGTCAAAATTTCTAATCTAATAAGATTCAATTTAATAAATCACAAATTTAAATTTCTGACAATATTAAAGCCCAAAACCTTATTAAATTTAATATTTTTAATTATCAAAATATGGGTTGTTACACTCTCCCCCACTCAAAACTTTTTCGTCCTCGAAAAGGAACAAGAAGGAATCGAGGAATTTGAAATATTTTATTCAAAATGATCAATTTATAAACAATTTAACTTACATATTTAAATTTAATATAAATATGAAAATAACTCCATTCGGTTATTGAATAAAAATTTAAGTTTTTTGGTATTTGCCCTTGAAGAGAAAAGTAATATTTCAACATATTTAAAAATTCAGTTAAAACATTTAACCCCATTCACTTAGTAAAAATATAAGATATATTTAAAACATCCTCATAGCATTATGCAAAGATTTTTCAAAAGTCTAAAACAATGTTAGAAATTTATATCAAAACATTATAATAAGCTTTAAAATAAGGTTCCTTAAGTCCAAAAAATTTATTAGACTCATTATTTTTTAAAATAAGTATAAACTCAATATTATTAAACTGAAACTAATAGTATACTCTAATCTTACATTAAATTTCTAAATCAAAGTATAAAATTTCATACCTTCATATTTAATTTAAACACTTGTTTCAAAATGAATATTCTAATACAAAATTCAAATAGTAAATAAACCTATAAACTTTACTATTAGTACATTGAAATCAAGTAAATATTTCAAACTATATTTCCAACATAGGGAATCAAATTTATTTGTTAAGTATATTGCTATAAATAAACTTTGCAAATCAAATTTTTTTCTTCTTTCCATTTATATGATATCTTTAAATTATACATTCAAAGAAACTTATATAAATTTTACTTGAAATATTCATTTGAAAGCTTTATTTGCAAATCAATCATCTTTAATACTTTTCAAAAATTCATTTGTAAAGTTTCTTGCTTCATTTATAAATACCATTTAAATATTTTGAATAACATCTTTATAAATATATGTAAACTATTTGGAAATAATTATTTACATCATTACTTATATTTGCAAAGAAGCTATTAAAAACATTAAATCCATTATTTATAAATTTATTAATTTTATCTCAGGATACTTTCCAAATATTATTAATAAATCGATAATCATTTACTTTAAAAATATATTTTATTTAATTATTAAATTCTAAACTATTTATTTAATTATTAACTTCTAAAATATATACAACACTGATAATTTACTATTAAACCATGTTGTAAGTTATTAAACAATATTTTAAACATTTTAAAGCATTTAGAATTGAAAAAAAATGACCAAAATGTCTTTTATATAATACTTTATCAAAATACTTTTATAACTCGATGTCTTAACAGGTTTATCCTCGTTCTTGCAGACTCTGGCCATGCGTTGATCAGGCACAAAGCTAGAATTCTTCAAGTACTTAGTAGACATGTTTCAACAACCAGTGAAAATACTTGAAAAACCTTTAAAAACAGATATGGAAAGTACAATCCAAACAAAACAACCAAACCAAAACCTGTGTCCAACCATGGTTCGCAGATACACAATGGTTACGCCTGGGTCCCCCAAGAAACAATCTGTATCCGTAAGCTTTCTCAGCCCTGCAAGTTACGCCATGATGACTAGTAGGGTGCAGGATACACAATGGTTACGCCTGGATCCCTCGGGAAACAATCCGTACCCCTAGGCCGTCTCAGCCAGGCAGTTTCGCTACTAATCGCGACCTACACATATTGCAGGATACACAATGGTTACGCCTGGATCCCCCAGGAAACAATCTGTACCCCTATGCCAGACTCAGCCAGGCAATTTCGCTATGCAGTCGTGAGAGAGAGAAAACCATGGGTTACGCCACGATGGGAACACTCGAGTATCACATCCGGAAAACCAAAAATCAGAGAGAATAATATCGATAGAATGAATCCATGATGTGGCCATAAAGCGGATATCAAGAAGAAGGCACTTTCCATATCTTTACTTCGAAAATATATATCATATAGTACCTTTCCAAATACTTTCAAATATCATACTTATATAAAGTCCATTATATATAGGATTCCTTTTTCAAATCGAATACTTTCCAAATCAATAATATATGGAATCATACTTATATAGACTTCGATTATATAAAATTCTCTTTCCAAAATTGAGTACCTTTCAAATCAATAGATTTCAAATCAACTTCATACTTATACAAATCCATTTTATATAAGTTCGACCACTCCCAAATCAACTACTTAATAATATAAGGTTCTCAATTTAAAATTATTTCAATATCAATTCAGTTTCAAGATCATATATGATTTCCCCAAATTTTCTTCCAAATTAAATATCTCAATTTCAAAGTTCTCAAAATAATAGGTTTGGAAAATACTACCAGTTTCCAACTTTATAACTATCCCTTTAAAACCTTTAAACTTTTTATTTCTATATGAAAAATCCAAATTTCCTTTTCGCAAATTATTTATTTAACAAAAGTTTCAAAATTACTTAAGTCATACCCGTCATACTTTAAACATACAAAACTAAACTTATATTCTTGATCAAATATTTATACTCTTCGAAATTTCTTAGTTTTAAAATTTTAAACCTTGATTTGGAAGTGCTCGAACCTTCAAAATAGTTGGTGAAATCAAATTTCAAATCCAAAAGTTAGAAATCAGCAACAAATCAGTAAATTAATTTTTTTATAATAGAGTTATACTAAAACAAATTCGAAATTCGAGGATTGAACACCGGTTCATTTCAAATCATTTCAAATATATATACATGTATCTTTCGAATATCAAATCATACTTCGGAATTGGAAATCAAAATTGGTTTCACAAAATCACTCGCATAGCAAAGCTACTAAAGTGGCCTCTCCCCCACTCTGAGACTCGAAAATTAATGTCGATGATGTGTGCACTCATCACCGAAATTATTTTCCAGCGACATAAGTGAGTTATGGACTTCTATTTTCTTAAAAACTTCATGAGATTTCTTTGAAATCATTGGAATTCATTTGAACTCATTTGAAACATTTCTTATTTGGAAAATACTACTAAATTGTATTATTATTATATATATTTCCAAAATCTTAAACTAATTACAAAATACCGAAATTCAATTCTCGAATTTCAAATTTAACCCTTCAGTTATAAATCATTTTTAATCTCATCGATTAACACAAATATCACTTCATACTTTAATATTTGTTTCACAGAAATTATCCATTTAATATAAAAATTAATATATCCATTCTCATAATATTGCTTATATTTCTTTTTAATTTAAATTACATTCATTTCACATGTAATATTTCTCATTTAAAACTAATTTATTTGCAAATCATTTCATAAGGAATTTCTTTACGACCAATTTATAAAACTTAATTCCTTTTTATAAGATATTGTTCAAGTTTAAAGTTATCACAACTTTATTTATAACCATTTATTGCAACATCTATTTATTTCATAACAATTTACAAATCATGGCTTTATTTGTAATCATTTCACTTTTAATTCATATTGCTTATTCCATTTAGTTTCACCTTTACCATTAAATTTATTAATGATATGTTTCATAAATGTTAATTAAGTTTATAAACATATTTTCTCCAATTTAATCTCATTTACAACATTTCCTTAATAACAATTTCAATTTAAACATCCCAAGGCTTAAAGTTCACACTTATATATTATTACATTACATGCTAAGAATGTATACCCCAATTCTATTCACTTACTAAACATAGATATAACAAATTAAACCTTATTTTACTTTATTTCAAATTAAGGTTATCAATTCAACTATATAATTCAACCTAATTATCAAGTTTCACACTTATATTAATACAAAAAGGTTTCGATTATCCAAAATATCCAAATATTCCATTTTTTTCCAATAGATGAAACTATATGTCAACAAACAACAAAATTCACATCAACGTTTCAATTTCATAAACAAATATCCTAATTATTCATTTTATTCTCTTTAATACACCCTTATTAAACTAGTGTTTAGTCCATTAATTCAATCAACAATAATTAACCAATGTTTATAATTGGATTAAATACAATATGTCAACACAAATGATAATAATTAAATATTACAATTTCATAAATCAAACACATTACAAATAAATATATTAGTCCTAAAAATTTATTCCTTTATATATCATATAATATTAGGAAAAATAAATTCATTTCAAAATTTATATAAAACATTTTTGTAACACCAACAAATACGCGCTCTCGTGTATACACTCAGACAACATATTCTAGGGTATTACTACCATATCTCTAATGAGTTAACCCCAACAGGCTAAGGTATGTCTAAACCAAAACTCTGATACCAACAGTAACAATCCACCTTTTTGGATAGTTCAAATCGACAATAAACACACATGTCAGAATCAAACCATTCAAAAGGGAGGATTGTTAATGGGGTAAATAAGAAAAAAAAGAAAAAGGAAAGAAAAACAAAATACAGAATCTTGCAGCGTAACACAAAATATATTAATCAAATAAACAGTTCATGAAGCTGTTTTACAAATAACATGTCATTATACTTTTATAAATTCAAATCAGAGTTATACATATATCATAAATAACCAAATAATGAATCGGAACACAGAATGTAGTGGAATAATAAATAGCAATAATATACTGAATCTTCGTCTTCGTCCACCAGAAACAGTCTTCAATGCTGAAAAACTCAGGCTGACCCGGGCATAAAGGAAAATAATACACTTGAGTCAAAACTAAAATTCTTATGCAAATTAAATCAAAAGTATATGAAATAAGGAATGCAGATAACTACATTTTTGAAGGTTCAAATTTCTAAAAATGTTATTGCTTCCACATTCAAAATAAAATGGATTTCACTATTGATCCATTCTAGTAAATTACAAATTTACAGAATAATTCCCAGTTAAATTTCATAGTTTTAGAGATTTGATTTATAAAAATGTTCCAAAGTTTCAATATTCACTTTTTTTTTGGAAACTTCCCAATGTTTCAAAATTTAATTTTTGAAAACTTTCAAGTAAGGTAACGACGGTTTACTTCCCAAAATCATTTTTATGGTTCAAATAGTAAATCTAAACGTACTATTTTTTCTCTAATGTAAATACTTGAAATTCATGGGTTTACATCCTTATTCAGTGTGCAAATAATCAATATGAAATTTAAATAATTACAATAAACTATAGGGTGAAAACAAAGATGTATCAAATAAATGAACAAATATACATTCAATCACAATAGCATCCATCACAACATACATTCAACATTCAAATCATCAATTCAACACATCAACCAATTCAATAATATGTCACAGTAATTATTAGTCATCACATATTGAATTTAGCTATTCAAATTAAATATTAATAAATATTCCAAACCAACAATAAATTTTTTATCACTATATGACCTGGTTTAACTTGCAATAAAATTTTAGTATTTCGTGAGTGAGTTTAAACACTCACCTTCTGGATTTCCCTTTTCTAGTCGGATTTGGATTCGCTACTACTTCCTCCTTTTGAGTTGTTTCCTTCTATCTTAATCTTTTTTTAGAATGTATTGGAAGAGATAGAGAAGTTGTTATAGATCTGGATTTAAAGAAAAAGATTTGGAAAAAGAAGAATGTTTGAAAAAGAAGAAGAAAATTTAAAGAAAATGAAGAATTGAAAAAGAAAAGGAAGCTTTCAAAAAGAAGAAGATTTGAAGAAGAAGAAACAAAAAGACAAAGAATGAAGTAAAAAAAAAAGAGAAGAAGGAGATTTAAAGAAGAAAAAATGAAAACGGAAGGAGGAAGGTGAAGAGAGAAAAAAATGAGATGGAAGTTTTATTTGGAAAATGAAGCTATAGAAGATGAGATTAGAAAATGAAATATGACTAAAGGAATAAAGATGGAAACAAATGAAAAGCTAATAAGGTATATATAAACAAACTAGGAATTGAAATAAAGTAAAATATGAACAGCCCTAATATGCGCAAAATTACACACATATATGTATTTTTATTTAGTAAACAGTAAATAAAATTAAACACTACAATTAACATAATGAGGACCGCCACACCACACATTAAAAGATGAACTGAGACCCCAAAGTCAAATTTGAAACGGAATAAATCTCCAATGTTAATATGCTAACTATTCCAAATCAAAAACTTAACCAAACCTTCAAGTTGTTTTCTTACCATTTTATTATTGTATAATTTTTTTAAATTAAATTCAAATTAAGGAATATTTAGATAAATCAGATGTTCCAACTAGAAATATACAACAAAATTCAATTCTTTGTTTTAATGAAATTAAATTAACATTCATAGATGAAATATTCACTTTATTTGATAAGAATATTCTTATCAAGAAACCATTCTTTTCTTTTCTTTTTATCAAAACATATTTCTTTTTATTACACATTCATTTACAATTAACACCTCACCCTTTAAAACCAACTTATATTTAAAGATTATCCCATTAAAGAGTCACAGAAATAATACTTGTACTTATATTTGTACCAAATTTAAGTGCTTACAATTTGAACGTAATATTTCTCAATGAAATTCTCAATATAATTTTAACACAAAACATTTGTTGCACATATCATTAATTAATTACCATTAGCTTCTATCTCTTATTAATGGCAAGATATAATTACTATTAGTTACAATGATTAAATCTCAAAACATACCCTAATACAGGGAAGATAATTAATCCAATTGTTTCCTTTGAAATCCAATTTTTATGTTAAACCCAATATCTCTATACTAATTTAATTCCAACATTTAATTAAAAATGTAATCACACCTGTTCATTATATATTTAAATTTCAAACAAATCCTTTTATTTTGATTTACATTCTTATTATCAAATCAACTATTCCCTTATGCAATTGATTAACATAAGTTTTACACTCACCACTCAACAGTTAACGTTTCTTCTTATATCAATTGTAATATTTTAATTACATTAATTCTCCATAATTACCAAATAAATTTCTAACGGATTTAATAATAAGAAAATAAATAAAATAATGGTTATATGTTAATAATCCATATATATTAACTTATTGTTTACAAACAAGGTTAATAAATTTACATACAAAATAATTGATTTCATACTCCATATTAAAACCAATTGCAATTAATAACATAAGATTACATCAATTTATACATCGTTTATTATATTCCTTATTAACCTTTATTATTTAAGTTGATTGAAATTACGTTAACATAGTATAGTAGTCAATTACATTCAATCAATATTAGCTAATTATATGTTTTATCTCATTAAATTATTTGTTTTAAGATTTATCTTAAAGTCAAAATTTCTAATCTAATAAGATTCAATTTAATAAATCACAAATTTTAATTTCTGACAATATTAAAGCCCAAAACCTTATTAAATTTAATATTTTTAATTATCAAAATATGGGTTGTTACAGTCTCCCCCACTCAAAACTTTTTCGTCCTCGAAAAGGAACAAGAAGGATTCGAGGAATTTGAAATATTTTATTCAAAATGATCAATTTATAAACAATTTAACTTACATATTTAAATTTAATATAAATATGAAAATAACTCCATTCGGTTATTGAATAAAAATTTAATTTTTTTGGTATTTGCCCTTGAAGAGAAAAGAAATATTTCAACATATTTAAAAATTCAGTTAAAACATTTAACCTTATTCACTTAGTAAAAATATAAGATATATTTAAAACATCCTCATAGCATTATGCAAAGATTTTTCAAAAGTCTAAAACAATGTTAGAAATTTATATCAAAACAATATAATAAGCTTTTAAATAAGGTTCCTTAAATCCAAAAAATTTATTAGACTCGTTATTTTTTAAAATAAGTATAAACTCAATATTATTAAACTGAAACCAATAGTATACGCAAATCTTACATTAAATTTCTAAATCAAAGTATAAAATTTCATACCTTCATATTTAATTTAAACACTTGTTTCAAAATGAATATTCTAATACAAAATTCAAATAGTAAATAAACCTATAAACTTTACTATTAGTACTTT
This sequence comes from Allium cepa, assembly GCA_030765085.1. Taxonomy (NCBI): domain Eukaryota; kingdom Viridiplantae; phylum Streptophyta; class Magnoliopsida; order Asparagales; family Amaryllidaceae; genus Allium; species Allium cepa. The sequence continues at coordinate 381,369,973 of CM060937.1, forward strand.
GAAATAAAGTTAATATTTCAAACTATATTTCCAACATAGGGAATCAAATTTATTTGTCAAGTATATTGCTATAAATAAACTTTGCAAATCAAATTTTTTTCTTCTTTCCATTTATATGATATCTTTAAATTATACATTCAAAGAAACTTATATAAATTTTACTTGAAATATTCATTTGAAAGTTTTATTTGCAATTCATAACTTTTCAAAAATTCATTTGTAAAGTTTCTTGCTTCATTTATAAATACCATTTAAATATTTTAAATAACATCTTTATAAATATATGTAAACTATTTGAAAATAATTATTTACATCATATTTATATTTGCAAAGAAGCTATTAAAAACATTAAATCCATTATTTATAAATTTATTAATTTTATCTCAGGATACTTTCCAAATATTATTAATAAATCGATAATCATTTACTTTAATTATATTTTATTTAATTATTAACTTCTAAAATATTTTTTTAATTATTAACTTCTAAAATATTTACAACACTGATAATTTACTATTAAACCATGTTGTAAGTTATTAAACAATATTTTAAACATTTTAAAGTATTTAGAATTGAAAAAAAATGACCAAAATGTCTTTTATATAATACTTTATCAAAATACTTTTATAACTCGATGTCTTAACAGGTTTATCTTCGTTCTTGCAGACTCTGGCCATGCGTTGATCAGGCACAAAGCTAGAATTCTTCAAGTACTTAGTAGACATGTTTCAACAACCAGTGAAAATACTTGAAAAACCATTAAAAACAGATATGGAAAGTACAATCCAAACAAAACAACCAAACCAAAACCTTTGTCCAACCATGGTTCGTAGATACACAATGGTTACGCCTGGGTCCCCCAGGAAACAATCTGTATCCGTAAGCTTTCTTAGCCCTGCGAGTTATGCCATGATGACTAGTAGGTTGCAGGATACACAATGGTTACGCCTGGATCCCTCAGGAAACAATCCGTACCCCTAGGCCGTCTCAGCCAGGCAGTTTCGCTACTAATCGCGACCTACACATATTGCAGGATACACAATGGTTACGCCTGGATCCCCCAGGAAACAATCTATACCCCTAGGCCAGACTCAGCCAGACAATTTCGCTATGCAGTCGTGAGAGAGAGAAAACCATGGGTTACGCCACGGTGGGAACACTCGAGTATCACATCCGGAAAACCAAAAATCAGAGAGAATAATATCGATAGAATGAATCCACGATGTGGCCACAAAGCGGATATCAAGCAGAAGGCACTTTCCATATCTTTAATTCGAAAATATATATCATATAGTACCTTTCCAAATACTTTCAAATATCATACTTATATAAAGTCCATTATATATAGGATTCCTTTTTCAAATCGAATACTTTCCATGTGACGACCCAAACTCGATGTCCAATAAACGACATCTAATTCGCATCGCCGGAGCTTATAACCACAATTAGATGAATAAAAAACAGCGGAACAGAATCAATATCTTAAATATCATCACAGTTACAACATCAACATACTATCTATACTATATCAGAGTACATAATACATACACCACAACTCCAAATAAACATCATAGTAATACAACAGTGATCGTATATCCAAAAGTCCTCAAAGGAAAGAAGTGATAATGAACTTGCAAAAGCTAAACACCTGAGATCTCCGAACAGCTCCTATGAATATCTCTAAGATAAGAGCTCCAAAATGCTGCTACTCCAAAATACAGAAACCTGCTACTAGGCTGCCCGTGTGGAAATAATGGGCACCCAGAGTTTAGGAAAGAAAACAATAAACTCCGGATCAGTCATGGGACTGGTATGAGTAAACAAAAAACAGTTGCTTTTAAATAAAACAAGATTTATAAAAGAATTTTCGGTATGCTTTTAAAAATGGAACTACCATAAGACCTCCCGCCACACACACAATGCAAACGCAGAATTGAAGGAGATTTCTTCTTATGATAGTTAAATATGCTTGGTACGAGAAAAGAATTCTTTTATATTATTACTAGTGCATAGTGAAGTAAATCATTTTGAAAATAGAATATTAATCTTAGCCAACATACGACCATTATCGTATGCCTACTATAGCTACCATGTTTTGTGGCAGGTTACCGCCACGCTGCATGACAGGTTTTACAACTAAAACCGTACAGGGTTTCGTATTGTTTCTTTGGATTTCCAACAATTGATCAGACCAAGGAACTTCCCATTGCCACATGAGAACGCCTCTGGAAGGACGTCCCCGAGAACCAAACCGGATCTCTGCCAACACAAGGCCGGCTTACGCCTAACTGGGTAACTACTGACACGAGTATGCCATCTCCCGGTTGTAACCAACCTTTAACCGGGGCCCCAGCAACAAATCACAAAATAATATCTATATATCTGCGATATCAACATAAGTTAAGTATCTGGGCTCCATACCATGATACCACTTCTATCCAGAAGGAAATGCACATACCCTAAGGAGTGCTACCCCTAATAACCTTGCCGCATCTTTCCTGTTTCGACCATTTCGGGGTGTGAGGTCCGACGAAGTCTCGTCCACAAAGTCACGCTTTATACAAAATCTTTGTTTTGGGTCAACAAATGATCATAGAAATGATCACAAGATAAACGATCAACAAATTATCCTATCACAAATGATCAACACAATGATCATTTCACAGCAACACTCAGCATGTCACATTACCAAATTGGGAATATATCGCCGATAACCTTCAACTACATAACCTCTGAGCTCGTATGTCTCAGAGAAGGGTGTGAAGTTAAGAGAATAAATTCTCCAACACCAACAGAAATGTATTTGAAAGAAATCTGCTTTATATCTCAAAATGTAATGTCAGACATACAACCATATAAGCCTGTTCCGGATTCGAACAGAACCGAAGGCACTTCGTTCAATAAAGAAAGAAGCCCTTGCAATCCGAGTATCCACAATCCCGAACGGACTTCCCATCACTTAGGAAATCTCTATACCGTAGCTACTCGGTGCAGAGACAATCGATAGGTTATCCTATCGTTTTCGCAAATACTCGGTCTTCAACATCGGTCTTCAAATGCTATCCCTTTCGACGTATCACTATTCAGAATGGGTTATCTGACACAAAGGTCCTTTCCTGGCTAAACCGAATAGTAGGCGTTTAATTTTAAACACGTGGATATGTCAATCAAAAAGATTCACATTCAGGGTTCGATGTGGATTTCGAATAACTGAAATCCACTCCTTGTCGCATCGAAGTTAAAATGCCGTTTTATGGGCCAATGGGTTTTCATATAACTACAGAAGCGAATCACAAATCACAGTTCAGCATAAGGTAATTTACATCACATAGCATTACAATTACAACAGAAATATCAATCCAGTACACAATATTCGATGATAGTCAATCATCTTCAATTTAAAGTGAAGGTAAAAAGAATTTACCACATCACTACTTCTATTAATTTATTTAAACCAATGATTAATTATGCTTGATGATTAAATTAATTAAATTTATAACTAATGATTTCTTAATCAATTATCTTTAATTAAATTTACTGTTACTTAATTAATTACTTTCGAATTAACTGCCTCTATTAATTTAATCACATCAATTAATTTTTCTTTAAATTAACTAACCTTTAAAACACTTGATTTATAAATCTTCAAATCATTAATTATTCATCTTTAATTACCTTCATTAAGTAGATACTTTTAAGAAATTGATTGTTCTTAAATTAGTTATTTCCTTAATTTCTTAATTTATTAAACTTCTAATCATTTATTACTAATTACTTAAATAAATTTTCCTAATCAATTATTTTCCAAATCAAAGTGAATGTGATTTAATAAATTGACCACATAATTATTTTTTATTGATTATTTAAAATCAATGATTTATTCTTAATGATAATTTAATTAATCTTAATTGACTTGATTAATTATTCCTTAATTAATTATTTTAATTAACTGCCAATTATAAATTGATTAACTTGAATTATCTAATTAACAATTCTGAATTTACAAATCAACTTATTAAGTTTATAAATTACTTCTTAATTACTCACTTAATTAATTATTTCTTAATTTTTAACTAATAACTTTAATTACTAATAAATAAAACTTAATTAACCATTATTTATCACATATTTCTTAATTAATCATTAATTACCAATTAACTGATCGTTAATCCTTAATTAATTATTTAATTAGTTAACTACTATTTATTTATTAACTAATTTTAAATAGTTAGTTAAACTTCTTAATTCCAAATTGGTTAAGCACTAGATTTATAATATCCATCTTTAAATACAAACTTATTTAATCTTAAATTACTTTAGTTAATTACAATTATAAATTTATTTCATTTTAATTAACTTATACTTTAGATTAATTATTAATTTTTCATTTACAAATCTCTTTAAAATCAATTTTTTTTAAATCAAATCTTAACCTTAAAACTTATCAATGTTAATTACTTTTAACATTTTAAACTTTAATTAATTGGGCTTAACCCAATTCGAAATTAGCCCAAGTATATACCCAGGTCTTCATTTTCTAGCATTCCCAGTATTCTTGAGTCCTTCTTTCCTCTCGTCCTTCTTCTTTTTCTTCGTTCTTTTTTTTTCTTCTTTTTATTATTTTCCTGGCTTAAGTTTAAGTTTTAAACTTCTATATGAGACAACATACTAACGCACCCAGAACCAACTCGAAATAAATCAAACGATTTAACCGAGTTTTAATTCGAGTTGCTCACGCCTGAACGCCTCCTGGTACATCACCAGGCCGTGCATGTGCACGCCACCGCGCCGCCACTCCGGTGTCCATCGTGACCTTCGGCAAGTCACAAATCTCCAGCAATCTCGAAATCGACCACCAATTTGAAACCATCGGCTCGAAATCGAAATATAGCATTCGCTCGACGCTGCCACTTGAACTCACCGAAGCGAATTTGCCTCGCCAACTCATCTCTTCCCACTAGCGACGCCACAACTCCGGCCACAGCACATCCATACTCCGTACTACCCTCTCCCATCACTGCGTACAACTCGGTGCCTCTGAGGTGATGAAATCACCTCAGTTCCAACCCACTGTGAAACTGCAAACGCAACCCTACTTTGGACTCGTTCAACAATTTTACGCAATAGAATTTTTTTTCGATAATTTTCCCGAGATCCTGGATCAACACGTTAGCTTCACACTGATTTTTATCAATTAACGTTTGATAAATCATCCACAAAAGGAAAAAGAACTAAATTTGTTCAAACGTGAATTGATCTTGAATCACTTAAATAAAAATCATCTTATTGCTTTTAAAAATCATATTTTGGTATGTTCATCCAAGTTATGAAATCAAAACAACGTTTTAACATACTTAAATTTATCATAAAAATTTGTTTTACTGTAATTACTTTGGTTACAGGGTTAACTTCTTTATGATCTAGCATAAAACAGAATTTAATCCATAGATGATGTTTTATGCTAACTTATTTGTTGCAAATAAGAATCCATCAGGGATCAGAGGGGAGAAATTTAAAGTTTAACTTGATTCAAAACTTGTATCTTAAAAGGAGTAGAACATAAGTTGAACTGACAATTCTGTCCAGAACAACAAAATTATCATACATAAAGCTTTTCATTTGTATATAGCTGCATAACATAAAACTTGTTATAAATCATCTTCACGGTTTGGATCATACTTGAAGCTTTCCAAAATGTGTTCACTCACCTGGAAATATTTGAAAACAGGGAACAATTGTGGCTTGAAGGCTATAGTTTTGAATCTTTCTCCTTTTTTTCCCCCAGTTTTGTTGTATAATTTGGATTTGAAGTTGTAAACAAATAGTGATGTTTTTTTTTCTTTTATTTCCTTTCAGGCATACTAAGATTTGTTCGAATGAATTAAAGCAGCTACTCATGTGTAATATATGAGGGAGATGGTCTGTACAGGTGAGGGTATAGGTAAGTACATATTTTAGGTATATAAAAGAAAACCAAACCCTGCTTTACTCATTGATATGCTTTTTGTTCATGCTGGACAGTAGTAGCATTTAATGAGAGCATTAAATGAAGGCATGCAATGCAATGCTCCCTTGTATTTTCAGCATGCCGTGTTATGCTTTGTATATTTATAAGTACTAAGTCTTGTTTTATAAATTTGTTTTATTTAAAATGCTTACCCTCTTGCTTACTTTGTTTCCCGTCCTTTATTTGTTTACAGCAAATCTTATTTTATTCTTGCAAGTACATTATGTATACACTTTTCTTATTTTACTCTTGTATTTGCTGTTGATTATTTCTTGGTTTATATAGTTCCACTTGCAAACTTGTTTAGTTACTTTGCTAAATGTAAGAAAATTGTTTTAGTCATTAACATTGGTTTGACTTATGTTGCAATATAACCATAATTCTTATTACAAACACACATTTTAAAATTTATTGCTATTCGAAGTTTTAATTATCAACATGTAAATTTATCACCTATAATTACTTTATGGTCTAAAACAAATCCTTGCTTGTTAAATAATTTCTTCTTTACTTATTATTATTATCATTTACATAAGGCTTAAACTACCAATATTGATTTAAATCTACATCTCTTGTAATATTAGTCATTAATAACTTTTTAAAGAAAATGAATAAAAGCACAATTTATACTTTTAAATAAATGGTCATTCATATTTTTTTTTTCAAAGTATAACTTTTTAAAGAAAATTCATTTTGAGTTTCAAATACAAATTTTTTTTTTTAACAAATAAAAATATATTTCTTATTAAGTTTGAAAATTTCAAACAAATTCACAATTTAAACCAAAAATTTAATTTACTTACAAATTTAAATTCGTCTTCAAACTGGGATCGTTACAGATTCCCCTCCTTAAGAAATTTCGTCCTCGAAATTTGCCAAGGAGATAACTAAGATAGATGGAAGATGGAGAAATATCTTTCCAGATCAAACTGGATATCAATTCTGCATTTTGGCTTACCAAATCAGAATATCAACAATAAATATGAGAATTAATTCAATCTACTTCGAAACTATCGGGTTATCTGATCTACGAAGTATACAGGGGTATTGGTTAGTTTGAAGGGATAACTAACCGTTCGTAGATTTTATCGAAACCCAATGAAACAGACAGAAATAGATTCGATTACGATCTCAGATCCAAGATATAACTCATTTACGATTCGCTGAGAATAAAATTATGTGTAGTTCATCTAATTGTCGTTTATCGAAACCCAATGAAATCGTAAATGAGAAAGTTACCTTCCAAAATTCCTTTTCCCTTATCAGCCTTTGAGGTTGAAGGATCATAATTGATTGCATACACATTCGCTACATGAACTGGCTTCATGAATGGGCAATCTTTAACTTCATGACCTGGCTTGCGACAGTAATAGCATTTCTTAAATCCCTGACCAGTCTCCACAGGTTGTTCTTTCTTAACTTGTTTCCTCGGGTTCTTGCAGTTGTTTGCATAGTGGCCCTTTTCTTGGCAATTGTAACAAGTTATATTTTTCGTCCAGTTTCCCTGACTGTCCTTCTTTTTCTTGCTTTGATATGGTTTCTTGTTCCCGAACTTTCTTTTCCTCCAATTTTGATTACTCGTATCTCCTTCTTCCCTTGGGGTTTCTTGCATCTCCAGGGTAGCATACCTATAACCCATATCTATTAATTCAGAAAAAAGTTCTTTAACGTGGGCCGTCATCCTTCCGTGATGCTTCCTGTTCATTCCTCGAATGAATCTTTCATTCTTTTTCAAAGGTGTATTCACTAGCTCCGAACCGAATCGAGACAGCTCATTGAATTTGTTCAAATATTCCTCAAACGATAAATTTCCCTGCTTCAAATCCATAAATTCCTGGTACATTCTAGAGATACCAGCAGACGGCATATATCATTTCTCAAACATTTCTTTAAAGTCTTCCCAAGTAAACTCATCTTCTGGCTTATCCACAGTAACTGTCTCCCACCAAGCCAATGCTTCTTCTTGTAGTTGCCAAGAAGCTATCAATGTCATTTGATCATCTCCTAACTTTAATCCTCTGAAGATTTTTTCACACGACCGAATCCAGGCTTGTGCTTCGATAATAGATTCTTTGCCAGTGAACGGCTTACCACCAAGTCTAGTAAAACTTCTATAGAGATCTGCCAAATTAGTCTGAGATTGAGTAGGTATAGCTGCTTCTGCTGTTGCGGGGATTTGGCCAGCTGTAGTGGTAATTTCCCGACCCCTACCTTGTCCTCTTCTTCCGCTCATTCTCACTATCTGTAATTAGTAAGAAAGCTTGATTTAGGTATATGGACAAGATATCTTAGGGAATAATAACAGTTAAAGGAAACAGATTAAATAACTTTGGGTTTTAGTTTCTCGGTTGTACTCATTCTAGGGTATACTTCACCCTATCTCTAATGAGCCATCTAATGTGTTATACTCCGTAGCCAAAGTTCTTACTCAACCAACAGCTCTGATACCACTTGTGACGACCCAAACTCGATGTCCAATAAACGACATCTAATTCGCATCGCCGGAGCTTATAACCACAATTAGATGAATAAAAAACAGCGGAACAAAATCAATATCTTAAATATCATCACGGTTACAACATCAACATACTATCTATACTATATCAGAGTACATAATACATACACCACAACTCCAAATAAACATCATAGTAATACAACAGTGATCGTATATCCAAAAGTCCTCAAAGGAAAGAAGTGATAATGAACTTGCAAAAGCTAAACACCTGAGATCTCCGAACAGCTCCTAGGAATATCTCTAAGATAAGAGCTCCAAAATGCTGCTACTCCAAAATACAGAAACCTGCTACTAGGCTACCCGTGTGGAAATAATGGGCACCCAGAGTTTAGGAAAGAAAACAATAAACTCCGGATCAGTCATGGGACTGGTATGAGTAAACAAAAAACAGTTGCTTTTAAATAAAACAAGATTTATAAAAGAATTTTCGGTATGCTTTTAAAAATGGAACTACCATAAGACCTCCCGCCACACACACAATGCAAACGCAGAATTGGAGGAGATTTCTTCTTATGATAGTTAAATATGCTTGGTACGAGAAAAGAATTCTTTTATATTATTACAAGTGCATAGTGAAGTAAATCATTTCGAAAATAGAATATTAATCTTAGCCAACATACGACCATTATCGTATGCCTACTATAGCTACCATGTTTTGTGGCAGGTTACCGCCACGCTGCATGATAGGTTTTACAACTAAAACCGTACAGGGTTTCGTATTGTTTCTTTGGATTTCCAACAAATGATCAGGCCAAGGAACTTCCCATTGCCACATGAGAATGCCTCTGGAAGGACGTCCCCGAGAACCAAACCGGATCTCTGCCAACACAAGGCCGGCTTACGCCTAACTGGGTAACTACTGACACGAGTATGCCATCTCCCGGTTGTAACCAACCTTTAACCGGGGCCCCAGCAACAAATCACAAAATAATATATATATATATCTGCGATATCAACATAAGTTAAGTATCTGGGCTCCATACCATGATACCACTTCTATCCAGAAGGAAATGCACATACCCTAAGGAGTGCTACCCCCAATAACCTTGCCGCATCTTTCCTGTTTCGACCATTTCGGGGTGTGAGGTCCGACGAAGTCTCGTCCACAAAGCCACGCTTTATACAAAATCTTCGTTTTGGGTCAACAAATGATCATAGAAATGATCACAAGATAAACGATCAACAAATGATCCTATCACAAATGATCAACACAATGATCATTTCACAGCAACACTCAGCATGTCACATCACCAAATTGGGAATATATTGCCGATAACCTTCAACTACATAACCTCTGAGCTCGTACGTCTCAGAGAAGGGTGTGAAGTTAAGAGAATAAATTCTCCAACACCAACAGAAATGTATTTGAAAGAAATCTGCTTTATATCTCAAAATGTAATGTCAGACATACAACCATACAAGCCTGTTCCGGATTCGAACAGAACCGAAGGCACTTCGTTCAATAAAGAAAGAAGCCCTTGCAATCCGAGTATCCACAATCCCGAACGGACTTCCCATCACTTAGGAAATCTCTATACCGTAGCTACTCGGTGCAGGGACAATCGATAGGTTATCCTATCGTTTTCGCAAATACCCGATCTTCAACATCGGTCTTCAAATGCTATCCCTTTCGATGTATCACTATTCGGAATGGGTTATCTGACACAAAGGTCCTTTCCTGGCTAAACCGAATAGTAGGCGTTTAATTTTAAACACGTGGATATGTCAATCAAAAAGATTCACATTCAGGGTTCGATGTGGATTTCGAATAACTGAAATCCACTCCCTGTCGCATCGAAGTTAAAATGCCGTTTTATGGGCCAATGGGTTTTCATATAACTACAGAAGCGAACCACAAATCACAGTTCAGCATAAGGTAATTTACATCACATAGTATTACAATTACAACAGAAATATCAATCCAGTACACAATATTCGATGATAGTCAATCATCTTCAATTTAAAGTGAAGGTAAAAAGAATTTACCACATCACTACTTCTATTAATTTATTTAAACCAATGATTAATTATCCTTGATGATTAAATTAATTAAATTTATAACTAATGATTTCTTAATCAATTATCTTTAATTAAATTTACTGTTACTTAATTAATTACTTTCGAATTAACTGCCTCTATTAATTTAATCACATTAATTAATTTTTCTTTAAATTAACTAACCTTTAAAACACTTGATTTATAAATCTTCAAATCATTAATTATTCATCTTTAATTACCTTCATTAAGTAGATACTTTTAAGAAATTGATTGTTCTTAAATTAGTTATTTCCTTAATTTCTTAATTTATTAAACTTCTAATCATTTATTACTAATTACTTAAATAAATTTTCCTAATCAATTATTTTCCAAATCAAAGTGAATGTGATTTAATAAATTGACCACATAATTATTTTTTATTGATTATTTAAAATCAATGATTTATTCTTAATGATAATTTAATTAATCTTAATTGACTTGATTAATTATTCCTTAATTAATTATTTTAATTAACTGCCAATTATAAATTGATTAACTTGAATTATCTAATTAACAATTCTGAATTTACAAATCAACTTATTAAGTTTATAAATTACTTCTTAATTACTCACTTAATTAATTATTTCTTAATTTTTAACTAATAACTTTAATTACTAATAAATAAAACTTAATTAACCATTATTTATCACATATTTCTTAATTAATCATTAATTACCAATTAACTGATCGTTAATCCTTAATTAATTATTTAATTAGTTAACTACTATTTATTTATTAACTAATTTTAAATAGTTAGTTAAACTTCTTAATTCCAAATTGGTTAAGCACTAGATTTATAATATCCATCTTTAAATACAAACTTATTTAATCTTAAATTACTTTAGTTAATTACAATTATAAATTTATTTCATTTTAATTAACTTATACTTTAGATTAATTATTAATTTTTCATTTACAAATCTCTTTAAAATCAATTTTTTTTTAAATCAAATCTTAACCTTAAAACTTATCAATGTTAATTACTTTTAACATTTTAAACTTTAATTAATTGGGCTTAACCCAATTCGAAATTAGCCCAAGTATATACCCAGGTCTTCATTTTCTAGCATTCCCAGTATTCTTGAGTCCTTCTTTCCTCTCGTCCTTCTTCTTTTTCTTCGTTCTTTTTTTTTCTTCTTTTTATTATTTTCCTGGCTTAAGTTTAAGTTTTAAACTTCTATATGAGACAACATACTAACGCACCCAGAACCAACTCGAAATAAATCAAACGATTTAACCGAGTTTTAATTCGAGTTGCTCACGCCTGAACGCCTCCTGGTACATCACCAGGCCGTGCATGTGCACGCCACCGCGCCGCCACTCCGGTGTCCATCGTGACCTTCGGCAAGTCACAAATCTCCAGCAATCTCGAAATCGACCACCAATTTGAAACCATCGGCTCGAAATCGAAATATAGCATTCGCTCGACGCTGCCACTTGAACTCACCGAAGCGAATTTGCCTCGCCAACTCATCTCTTCCCACTAGCGACGCCACAACTCCGGCCACAGCACATCCATACTCCGTACTACCCTCTCCCATCACTGCGTACAACTCGGTGCCTCTGAGGTGATGAAATCACCTCAGTTCCAACCCACTGTGAAACTGCAAACGCAACCCTACTTTGGACTCGTTCAACAATTTTACGCAATAGAATTTTTTTTCGATAATTTTCCCGAGATCCTGGATCAACACGTTAGCTTCACACTGATTTTTATCAATTAACGTTTGATAAATCATCCACAAAAGGAAAAAGAACTAAATTTGTTCAAACGTGAATTGATCTTGAATCACTTAAATAAAAATCATCTTATTGCTTTTAAAAATCATATTTTGGTATGTTCATCCAAGTTATGAAATCAAAACAACGTTTTAACATACTTAAATTTATCATAAAAATTTGTTTTACTGTAATTACTTTGGTTACAGGGTTAACTTCTTTATGATCTAGCATAAAACAGAATTTAATCCATAGATGATGTTTTATGCCAACTTATTTGTTGCAAATAAGAATCCATCAGGGATCAGAGGGGAGAAATTTAAAGTTTAACTTGATTCAAAACTTGTATCTTAAAAGGAGTAGAACATAAGTTGAACTGACAATTCTGTCCAGAACAACAAAATTATCATACATAAAGCTTTTCATTTGTATATAGCTGCATAACATAAAACTTGTTATAAATCATCTTCACGGTTTGGATCATACTTGAAGCTTTCCAAAATGTGTTCACTCACCTGGAAATATTTGAAAACAGGGAACAATTGTGGCTTGAAGGCTGTAGTTTTGAATCTTTCTCCTTTTTTTCCCCCAATTTTGTTGTATAATTTGGATTTGAAGTTGTAAACAAATAGTGATGTTTTTTTTTCTTTTATTTCCTTTCAGGCATACTAAGATTTGTTCGAATGAATTAAAGCAGCTACTCATGTGTAATATATGAGGGAGATGGTCTGTATAGGTGAGGGTATAGGTAAGTACATATTTTAGGTATATAAAAGAAAACCAAACCCTGCTTTACTCATTGATATGCTTTTTGTTCATGCTGGACAGTAGTAGCATTTAATGAGAGCATTAAATGAAGGCATGCAATGCAATGCTCCCTTGTATTTTCAGCATGCCGTGTTATGCTTTGTATATTTATAAGTACTAAGTCTTGTTTTATAAATTTGTTTTATTTAAAATGCTTACCCTCTTGCTTACTTTGTTTCCCGTCCTTTATTTGTTTACAGCAAATCTTATTTTATTCTTGCAAGTACATTATGTATACACTTTTCTTATTTTACTCTTGTATTTGCTGTTGATTATTTCTTGGTTTATATAGTTCCACTTGCAAACTTGTTTAGTTACTTTGCTAAATGTAAGAAAATTGTTTTAGTCATTAACATTGGTTTGACTTATGTTGCAATATAACCATAATTCTTATTACAAACACACATTTTAAAATTTATTGCTATTCGAAGTTTTAATTATCAACATGTAAATTTATCACCTATAATTACTTTATGGTCTAAAACAAATCCTTGCTTGTTAAATAATTTCTTCTTTACTTATTATTATTATCATTTACATAAGGCTTAAACTACCAATATTGATTTAAATCTACATCTCTTGTAATATTAGTCATTAATAACTTTTTAAAGAAAATGAATAAAAGCACAATTTATACTTTTAAATAAATGGTCATTCATATTTTTTTTTTCAAAGTATAACTTTTTAAAGAAAATTCATTTTGAGTTTCAAATACAAATCTTTTTTTTTAACAAATAAAAATATATTTCTTATTAAGTTTGAAAATTTCAAACAAATTCACAATTTAAACCAAAAATTTAATTTACTTACAAATTTAAATTCGTCTTCAAACTGGGATCGTTACAGATTCCCCTCCTTAAGAAATTTCGTCCTCGAAATTTGCCAAGGAGATAACTAAGATAGATGGAAGATGGAGAAATATCTTTCCAGATCAAACTGGATATCAATTCTGCATTTTGGCTTACCAAATCAGAATATCAACAATAAATATGAGAATTAATTCAATCTACTTCGAAACTATCGGGTTATCTGATCTACGAAGTATACAGGGGTATTGGTTAGTTTGAAGGGATAACTAACCGTTCGTAGATTTTATCGAAACCCAATGAAACAGACAGAAATAGATTCGATTACGATCTCAGATCCAAGATATAACTCATTTACGATTCGCTGAGAATAAAATTATGTGTAGTTCATCTAATTGTCGTTTATCGAAACCCAATGAAATCGTAAATGAGAAAGTTACCTTCCAAAATTCCTTTTCCCTTATCAGCCTTTGAGGTTGAAGGATCATAATTGATTGCATACACATTCGCTACATGAACTGGCTTCATGAATGGGCAATCTTTAACTTCATGACCTGGCTTGCGACAGTAATAGCATTTCTTAAATCCCTGACCAGTCTCCACAGGTTGTTCTTTCTTAACTTGTTTCCTCGGGTTCTTGCAGTTGTTTGCATAGTGGCCCTTTTCTTGGCAATTGTAACAAGTTATATTTTTCGTCCAGTTTCCCTGACTGTCCTTCTTTTTCTTGCTTTGATATGGTTTCTTGTTCCCGAACTTTCTTTTCCTCTAATTTTGATTACTCGTATCTCCTTCTTCCCTTGGGGTTTCTTGCATCTCCAGGGTAGCATACCTATAACCCATATCTATTAATTCAGAAAAAAGTTCTTTAACGTGGGCCGTCATCCTTCCGTGATGCTTCCTGTTCATTCCTCGAATGAATCTTTCATTCTTTTTCAAAGGTGTATTCACTAGCTCCGAACCGAATCGAGACAGCTCATTGAATTTGTTCAAATATTCCTCAAACGATAAATTTCCCTGCTTCAAATCCATAAATTCCTGGTACATTCTAGAGATACCAGCAGACGGCATATATCGTTTCTCAAACATTTCTTTAAAGTCTTCCCAAGTAAACTCATCTTCTGGCTTATCCACAGTAACTGTCTCCCACCAAGCCAATGCTTCTTCTTGTAGTTGCCAAGAAGCTATCAATGTCATTTGATCATCTCCTAACTTTAATCCTCTGAAGATTTTTTCACACGACCGAATCCAGGCTTGTGCTTCGATAATAGATTCTTTGCCAGTGAACGGCTTACCACCAAGTCTAGTAAAACTTCTATAGAGATCTGCCAAATTAGTCTGAGATTGAGTAGGTATAGCTGCTTCTGCTGTTGCGGGGATTTGGCCAGCTGTAGTGGTAATTCCCCGACCCCTACCTTGTCCTCTTCTTCCGCTCATTCTCACTATCTGTAATTAGTAAGAAAGCTTGATTTAGGTATATGGACAAGATATCTTAGGGAATAATAACAGTTAAAGGAAACAGATTAAATAACTTTGGGTTTTAGTTTCTCGGTTGTACTCATTCTAGGGTATACTTCACCCTATCTCTAATGAGCCATCTAATGTGTTATACTCCGTAGCCAAAGTTCTTACTCAACCAACAGCTCTGATACCACTTGTGACGACCCAAACTCGATGTCCAATAAACGACATCTAATTCGCATCGCCGGAGCTTATAACCACAATTAGATGAATAAAAAACAGCGGAACAAAATCAATATCTTAAATATCATCACGGTTACAACATCAACATACTATCTATACTATATCAGAGTACATAATACATACACCACAACTCCAAATAAACATCATAGTAATACAACAGTGATCGTATATCCAAAAGTCCTCAAAGGAAAGAAGTGATAATGAACTTGCAAAAGCTAAACACCTGAGATCTCCGAACAGCTCCTAGGAATATCTCTAAGATAAGAGCTCCAAAATGCTGCTACTCCAAAATACAGAAACCTGCTACTAGGCTACCCGTGTGGAAATAATGGGCACCCAGAGTTTAGGAAAGAAAACAATAAACTCCGGATCAGTCATGGGACTGGTATGAGTAAACAAAAAACAGTTGCTTTTAAATAAAACAAGATTTATAAAAGAATTTTCGGTATGCTTTTAAAAATGGAACTACCATAAGACCTCCCGCCACACACACAATGCAAATGCAGAATTGGAGGAGATTTCTTCTTATGATAGTTAAATATGCTTGGTACGAGAAAAGAATTCTTTTATATTATTACAAGTGCATAGTGAAGTAAATCATTTCGAAAATAGAATATTAATCTTAGCCAACATACGACCATTATCGTATGCCTACTATAGCTACCATGTTTTGTGGCAGGTTACCGCCACGCTGCATGATAGGTTTTACAACTAAAACCGTACAGGGTTTCGTATTGTTTCTTTGGATTTCCAACAAATGATCAGGCCAAGGAACTTCCCATTGCCACATGAGAATGCCTCTGGAAGGACGCCCCGAGAACCAAACCGGATCTCTGCCAACACAAGGCCGGCTTACGCCTAACTGGGTAACTACTGACACGAGTATGCCATCTCCCGGTTGTAACCAACCTTTAACCGGGGCCCCAGCAACAAATCACAAAATAATATATATATATATCTGCGATATCAACATAAGTTAAGTATCTGGGCTCCATACCATGATACCACTTCTATCCAGAAGGAAATGCACATACCCTAAGGAGTGCTACCCCCAATAACCTTGCCGCATCTTTCCTGTTTCGACCATTTCGGGGTGTGAGGTCCGACGAAGTCTCGTCCACAAAGCCACGCTTTATACAAAATCTTCGTTTTGGGTCAACAAATGATCATAGAAATGATCACAAGATAAACGATCAACAAATGATCCTATCACAAATGATCAACACAATGATCATTTCACAGCAACACTCAGCATGTCACATCACCAAATTGGGAATATATTGCCGATAACCTTCAACTACATAACCTCTGAGCTCGTACGTCTCAGAGAAGGGTGTGAAGTTAAGAGAATAAATTCTCCAACACCAACAGAAATGTATTTGAAAGAAATCTGCTTTATATCTCAAAATGTAATGTCAGACATACAACCATACAAGCCTGTTCCGGATTCGAACAGAACCGAAGGCACTTCGTTCAATAAAGAAAGAAGCCCTTGCAATCCGAGTATCCACAATCCCGAACGGACTTCCCATCACTTAGGAAATCTCTATACCGTAGCTACTCGGTGCAGGGACAATCGATAGGTTATCCTATCATTTTCGCAAATACCCGATCTTCAACATCGGTCTTCAAATGCTATCCCTTTCGATGTATCACTATTCGGAATGGGTTATCTGACACAAAGGTCCTTTCCTGGCTAAACCGAATAGTAGGCGTTTAATTTTAAACACGTGGATATGTCAATCAAAAAGATTCACATTCAGGGTTCGATGTGGATTTCGAATAACTGAAATCCACTCCCTGTCGCATCGAAGTTAAAATGCCGTTTTATGGGCCAATGGGTTTTCATATAACTACAGAAGCGAACCACAAATCACAGTTCAGCATAAGGTAATTTACATCACATAGTATTACAATTACAACAGAAATATCAATCCAGTACACAATATTCGATGATAGTCAATCATCTTCAATTTAAAGTGAAGGTAAAAAGAATTTACCACATCACTACTTCTATTAATTTATTTAAACCAATGATTAATTATCCTTGATGATTAAATTAATTAAATTTATAACTAATGATTTCTTAATCAATTATCTTTAATTAAATTTACTGTTACTTAATTAATTACTTTCGAATTAACTGCCTCTATTAATTTAATCACATTAATTAATTTTTCTTTAAATTAACTAACCTTTAAAACACTTGATTTATAAATCTTCAAATCATTAATTATTCATCTTTAATTACCTTCATTAAGTAGATACTTTTAAGAAATTGATTGTTCTTAAATTAGTTATTTCCTTAATTTCTTAATTTATTAAACTTCTAATCATTTATTACTAATTACTTAAATAAATTTTCCTAATCAATTATTTTCCAAATCAAAGTGAATGTGATTTAATAAATTGACCACATAATTATTTTTTATTGATTATTTAAAATCAATGATTTATTCTTAATGATAATTTAATTAATCTTAATTGACTTGATTAATTATTCCTTAATTAATTATTTTAATTAACTGCCAATTATAAATTGATTAACTTGAATTATCTAATTAACAATTCTGAATTTACAAATCAACTTATTAAGTTTATAAATTACTTCTTAATTACTCACTTAATTAATTATTTCTTAATTTTTAACTAATAACTTTAATTACTAATAAATAAAACTTAATTAACCATTATTTATCACATATTTCTTAATTAATCATTAATTACCAATTAACTGATCGTTAATCCTTAATTAATTATTTAATTAGTTAACTACTATTTATTTATTAACTAATTTTAAATAGTTAGTTAAACTTCTTAATTCCAAATTGGTTAAGCACTAGATTTATAATATCCATCTTTAAATACAAACTTATTTAATCTTAAATTACTTTAGTTAATTACAATTATAAATTTATTTCATTTTAATTAACTTATACTTTAGATTAATTATTAATTTTTCATTTACAAATCTCTTTAAAATCAATTTTTTTTTAAATCAAATCTTAACCTTAAAACTTATCAATGTTAATTACTTTTAACATTTTAAACTTTAATTAATTGGGCTTAACCCAATTCGAAATTAGCCCAAGTATATACCCAGGTCTTCATTTTCTAGCATTCCCAGTATTCTTGAGTCCTTCTTTCCTCTCGTCCTTCTTCTTTTTCTTCGTTCTTTTTTTTCTTCTTTTTATTATTTTCCTGGCTTAAGTTTAAGTTTTAAACTTCTATATGAGACAACATACTAACGCACCCAGAACCAACTCGAAATAAATCAAACGATTTAACCGAGTTTTAATTCGAGTTGCTCACGCCTGAACGCCTCCTGGTACATCACCAGGCCGTGCACGTGCAACCACCGCGCCGCCACTCCGGTGTCCATCGTGACCTTCGGCAAGTCACAAATCTCCAGCAATCTCGAAATCGACCACCAATTTGAAACCATCGGCTCGAAATCGAAATATAGCCTTCGCTCGACGCTGCCACTTGAACTCACCGAAGCGAATTTGCCTCGCCAACTCATCTCTTCCCACTAGCGACGCCACAACTCCGGCCACAGCACATCCATACTCCGTACTACCCTCTCCCATCACTATGTACAACTCGGTGCCTCTGAGGTGATGAAATCACCTCAGTTCCAACCCACTGTGAAACTGCAAACGCAACCCTACTTTGGACTCGTTCAACAATTTTACGCAATAGAATTTTTTTTCGATAATTTTCCCGAGATCCTGGATCAACACGTTAGCTTCACACTGATTTTTATCAATTAACGTTTGATAAATCATCCACAAAAGGAAAAAGAACTAAATTTGTTCAAACGTGAATTGATCTTGAATCACTTAAATAAAAATCATCTTATTGCTTTTAAAAAACATATTTTGGTATGTTCATCCAAGTTATGAAATCAAAACAACGTTTTAACATACTTAAATTTATCATAAAAATTTGTTTTACTGTAATTACTTTGGTTACAGGGTTAACTTTTTTATGATCTAGCATAAAACAGAATATAATCCATAGATGATGTTTTATGCTAACTTATTTGTTGCAAATAAGAATCCATCAGGGATCAGAGGGGAGAAATTTAAAGTTTAACTTGATTCAAAACTTGTATCTTAAAAGGAGTAGAACATAAGTTGAACTGACAATTCTGTCCAGAACAACAAAATTATCATACATAAAGCTTTTCATTTGTATATAGCTGCATAACATAAAACTTGTTATAAATCATCTTCACAGTTTGGATCATACTTGAAGCTTTCCAAAATGTGTTCACTCACCTGGAAATATTTGAAAACAGGGAACAATTGTGGCTTGAAGGCTGTAGTTTTGAATCTTTCTCCTTTATTTCCCCCAGTTTTGTTGTATAATTTGGATTTGAAGTTGTAAACAAATAGTGATGTTTTTTTTCTTTTATTTCCTTTCAGGCATACTAAGATTTGTTCGAATGAATTAAAGCAGCTACTCATGTGTAATATATGAGGGAGATGGTTTGTACAGGTGAGGGTATATGTAAGTACATATTTTTGGTATATAAAAGAAAACCAAACCCTGCTTTACTCATAGATATGCTTTTTGTTCATGCTGGACAGTAGTAGCATTTAATGAGAGCATTAAATGAAGGCATGCAATGCAATGCTCCCTTGTATTTTCAGCATGCCGTGTTATGCTTTGTATATTTTTAAGTACTAAGTCTTGTTTTATAAATTTGTTTTATTTAAAATGCTTACCCTCTTGCTTACTTTGTTTCCCGTCCTTTATTTGTTTACAGCAAATCTTATTTTATTCTTGCAAGTACATTATGTATACACTTTTCTTATTTTACTCTTGTATTTGCTGTTGATTATTTCCTGGTTTATATAGTTCCACTTGCAAACTTGTTTAGTTACTTTGCTAAATGTAAGAAAATTGTTTTAGTCATTAACATTGGTTTGACTTATGTTGCAATATAACCATAATTCTTATTACAAACACACATTTTAAAATTTATTGCTATTCGAAGTTTTAATTATCAACATGTAAATTTATCACCTATAATTACTTTATGGTTTAAAACAAATCCTTGCTTGTTAAATAATTTCTTCTTTACTTATTATTATTATCATTTACATAAGGCTTAAACTACCAATATTGATTTAAATCTACATCTCTTGTAATATTAGTCATTAATAACTTTTTAAAGAAAATGAATAAAAGCACAATTTATACTTTTAAATAAATGGTCATTCATATTATTTTTTTCAAAGTATAACTTTTTAAAGAAAATTCATTTTGAGTTTCAAATACAAATTTTTTTTTAACAAATAAAAATATATTTCTTATTAAGTTTGAAAATTTCAAACAAATTCACAATTTAAACCAAAAATTTAATTTACTTACAAATTTAAATTCGTCTTCAAACTGGGATCGTTACATTCCAAATCAATAATATATCAAATCATACTTATATAGACTTCGATTATATAAAATTCTCTTTCCAAAATTGAGTACCTTTCAAATCAATAGATTTCAAATCAACTTCATACTTATACAAATCCATTTTATATAAGTTCGACCACTCCCAAATCAAGTACTTAATAATATAAGGTTCTCAATTTCAAATTATTTCAATATCAATTCAGTTTCAAAATCATATATGATTTCACCAAATTTTCTTCCAAATTAAATATCTCAATTTCAAAGTTCCCAAAATAATAGGTTTAGAAAATAATACCAGTTTCCAACTTTATAACTATCCCTTTAAAACCTTTAAACTTTTTATTTCTATATGAAAAATCCAAATTTCCTTTTCGCAAATTATTTATTTAACAAAAGTTTCAAATTTACTTAAGTCATACCCGTCATACTTTAAACATACAAAACTAAACTTATATTCTTGATCAAATATTTATACTCTTCGAAATTTCTTAGTTTTAAAATTTTAAACCTTGATTTGGAAGTGCTCGAACCTTCAAAATAGTTGGTGAAATCTAATTTCAAATCCAAAAGTTAGAAATCAGCAACAAATTAGTAAATCAATTTTTTTTATAATAGAGTTATACTAAAACAAATTCGAAATTCGAGGATTGAACATCGGTTCATTTCAAATATATATACATGTATCTTTCGAATATCAAATCATACTTCGGAATTGGAAATCAAAATTGGTTTCACAAAATCACTCGCATAGCAAAGCTACTAAAGTGGCCTCTCCCCCACTCCGAGACTCGAAAATCAATGTCGATGATGCGTGCACTCATCACCGAAATTATTTTCCAGCGACATAAGTGAGTTCTGGACTTCTATTTTCTTAAAAACTTCAATGAGATTTCTTTGAAATCATTGGAATTCATTTGAACTCATTTGAAACATTTCTTATTTGGAAAATACTACTAAATTGTATTATTATTATATATATTTCCAAAATCTTAAACTAATTACAAAATACCGGAATTCAATTCTCGAATTTCAAATTTAACCCTTCAGTTATAAATCATTTTTAATCTCATCGATTAACACAAATATCACTTCATACTTTAGTATTTGTTTCACAGAATTTCTCCATTTAATATAAACATTAATATATCCATTCTCATAATATTGCTTATATTTCTTTTTAATTTAAATTACATTCATTTCACATGTAATATTTCTCATTTAAAACTAATTTATTTGCAAATCATTTCATAAGGAATTTCTTTACGACCAATTTATAAAACTTAATTCCTTTTTATAAGATATTGTTCAAGTTTAAAGTTATCACAACTTTATTTATAACCATTTATTGCAACATCTATTTAGTTCATAACAATTTACAAATCATGGCTTTATTTGTAATCATTTCACTTTTAGTTCATATTGCTTATTCCATTTAGTTTCACCTTTACCTTTAAATTTATTTATGACATGTTTCATAAATGTTAATTAAGTTTATAAACATATTTTTTCCAATTTAATCTCATTTACAACATTTCCTTAATAACAATTTCAATTTAAACATCCCAAGGCTTAAAGTTCACACTTATATATTATTACATTACATGCTAAGAATGTATACCCCAATTCTATTCATTTATTAAACATAGATATAACAAATTAAACCTTATTTTACTTTATTTCAAATTAAGGTTATCAATTCAACTATATAACTCAACCTAATTATCAAGTTTCACACTTATATTAATACAAAAAGGTTTCGATTATCCAAGATATCCAAATATTCCATTTTTTTCCAATACATGAAACTACATGTCAACAAACAACAAAATTCACATCAACGTTTCAATTTCATAAACAAATATCATAATTATTCATTTTATTCTCTTTAATAAACCCTTATTAAACTAGTGTTTAGTCCATTAATTCAATCAACAATAATTAACCAATGTTTATAATTGGATTAAATACAATATGTCAACACAAATGATAATAATTAAATATTACAATTTCATAAATCAAACACATTACAAATAAATATATTAGTCTTAAAAATTTATTCCTTTATATATATCATATAATATTAGGAAAAATAATTTCATTTCAAAATTTATATAAAACATTTTTATAACACTAACAAATACGCGCTCTCGTATATACACTCAGACAACATATTCTAGGGTATTACTACCATATCTCTAATGAGTTAACCCCAACAGGCTAAGGTATGTCTAAACCAAAACTCTGATACCAACAGTAACAATCCACCTTTTTTGGATAGTTCAAATCGACAATAAACACACATGTCAGAATCAAACCATTCAAAAGGGAGGATTGTTAATGGGGTAAATAAGAAAAAAAAGAAAAAGGAAAGAAAAACAAAATACAGAATCTTGCAGCGTAACACAAAATATATTAATCAAATAAATAGTTCATGAAGCTGTTTTACAAATAACATGTCATTATACTTTTATAAATTCAACTCAGAGTTATACATATATCATAAATAACCAAATAATGCAGCAGAACACAGAATGTAGTGGAATAATAAATAGCAATAATATACTGAATCTTCGTCTTCGTCCACCAGAAACAGTCTTCAATGATAAAAAACTCAGGCTGACCCGGGCAAAAAGGAAAATAATACACTTGAGTCAAAACTAAAATTCTTATGCAAATTAAATCAAAAGTATATGAAATAAGGAATGCAGATAACTACATTTTTGAAGGTTCAAATTTCTAAAAATGTTATTGCTTCCACATTCAAAATAAAATGGATTTCCCAATAGATCCATTCTAGTAAATTACAAATTTACAGAATAATTCCCAGTTAAATTTCATAGTTTTAGAGATTTGATTTATAAAAATGTTCTAGAGTTTCAATATTCACTTTTTTTTGGAAACTTCCCAATGTTTCAAAATTTAATTTTTGAAAACTTTCAAGTAAGGTAACGACGGTTTACTTCCCAAAATCATTTTTATGGTTCAAATAATAAATCTAAACATACTATTTTTTCTCTAATGTAAATACTTGAAATTCATAGGTTTACATCCTTATTCAGTGTGCAAATAATCAATATGAAATTTAAACAATTACAATAAACTATAGGGTGATAACAAAGATATATCAAATAAATGAACAAATATACATTCAATCACAATAGCATCCATCACAACATACAATCAACATTCAAATCATCAGTTTAACAAATCAACCAATTCAATAATATGTCACAGTAATTATTAGTCATCACATATTGAATTTAGCTATTCAAATTAAATATTAATAAATATTCCAAACCAACAATAAAAAATTTATCACTATATGACCTGGTTTAACTTGCTACAAGATTTTTGTATTTCGTGAGTGAGTTTAAACACTCACCTTCTGGATTTCCCTTTTCTAGTCGGATTTGGATCCGCTACTACTTCCTCCTTTTGAGTTGTTTCCTTCTATCTTAATCTTTTTTTAGGATGTTTTGGAAGAGATAGAGAAGTTGTTATAGATCTGGATTTAAAGAAAAAGATTTGGAAAAAAGAAGAATGTTTGAAAAAGAAGAAGAAAATTTGAAGAAGATGAAGAATTGAAAAAGAAAAGGAAGCTTTCGAAAAGGAAGCTTTCAAAAAGAAGAAGATTTGAAGAAGAAGAAACAAAAAGATAAAGAATGAAGTAAAAAAAAGAGAAGAAGGAGATTTAAAGAAGAAAAAATGAAAACGGAAGGAGGAAGGTGAAGAGAGAAAAAAATGAGATGAAAGTTTTATTTGGAAAATGAAGCTATAGAAGATGAGATTAGAAAATGAAATATGACTAAAGGAATGAAGATGGAAACAAATGAAAAGATAATAAGGTATATATAAACAAACTAGGAATTGCAATAAAGTAAAATATGAACAGCCCTAAAACATAGTATTGAAAGATGTGAACTAAATGAATATGAGGTGATAGAAGAAATAAAATGAAAATGAAGGAATAAAATTATATATTATTTAGTAATAAGGAAATAAAGGTGGAGGGACAAATGCACGTTTAGTTTTAAATGCTTTAGGCATTGATAATGCATAAGGAAATGTATGTAGGAATGAGAAAATTTGCAAACCAAAGGAAAATTAAAAATTTTTATAACCAAAATGAGATGAAAAGAATTAAATACAGCCTAAAAGGTTAGGCTTAGGTATTAAGCCGAAGGAGAAATGAACGGACCAAGTTTTAATAATGAGGTAACTATTTTAAAACGTACATGCAATAAATAAAAAGAAATGAAGGGACCACATACACATTTTGAAATTCAATTTCTTTCGAAACGTAACCAAATTAATTTCATTCACTCAAATAATACTCAATTTGTACACATACAAATTTTTATCGGCGCACAATTAATAAAATTATAACTACCTTAAAAATGAGAACATTCAATTCTTTTATTTCCATTAAAGCACCATTTCTGTTTAACACAAAATGTACGTTTCTTTTATTAAATCTATTAATTGCAATCAAAGTTTTCTTTCCTTTTAATCGAAATCTTTCCGTTACATTAACTGCAATTAATAACAAAGTTAAATTTCAAAATAGATAAACCAAAATGGACGAGAAATAGGATAATTGTTTCCTTAAGTCATTTAAACATGTTTATAAATTTGTTGTTTTACACCACCGTAATAAATAACTTACTTAAATTACATTTCTATTCTTGAAATCAATATGTATGCTAAAATAGCGTTCAAATAAATGTGTATTTCCTTTTTTTAACAAATCATTCTATTCTTTACTCTAATGAAATTAAATCTACATTCACAAATGAAATATTCAAGGCAAGGCTCGCGTGTAAATAAATAAAACTTACTGGAAGACCAAAAAAGGCATGTATTTAATGAAAGAAAGTAGTAATAAAATAAAATAAATGAAAGCGACAGATTCAAATTTGAGAATGTAGTCCGTACGTAGAAATAACAAATCAAATATACTAAAAAAAACAATTCATTTTAACATATTTTATTAACCCTAATATGCTCAAAATTACACACATATATGTATTTTTATTTAGTAAACAGTAAATAAAATTAAACACTACAATTAACATAATTAGGACCGCCACACCACACATTAAAAGATGAACTGAGACCCCAAAGTCAAATTTGAAACGGAATAAATCTCCTATGTTAATATGCTAACTATTCCAAATCAAAAACTTAACCAAACCTTCAAGTTGTTTTCTTACCATTTTATTATTGTATATTTTTTTAAAATTAAATTCAAATTAAGGAATATTTAGATAAATCAAATATTCCAACTAGAAATATACAACAAAATTCAATTCTTTGTTTTAATGAAATTAAATTAACATTCATAGATGAAATATTCACTTTATTTGATAAGAATATTCTTATCAAGAAACCATTCTTTTCTTTTATTTTTATCAAAACATATTTCTTTTTATTACGCATTCATTTACAATTAACACCTCACCCTTTAAAACCAACTTATATTTAAAGATTATCCCATTAAAGAGTCACAAAAATAATACTCATACAACCACATCATTTCTTTATCAATTAATTTCATATAATCGTTATATTTGTACCAAATTTAAGTGCTTACAATTTGAACATAATATTTCTCAATGAAATTCTCAATATATTTTTAACACTAAACATATGTTGCACATATCGTTAATTAATTACCATTAGCTTCTATCTCTTATTAATGGAAAGATATAATTACTATTACTTACAATGATTAAATCTCAAAACATACCCTAATACAGGGAAGATAATTAATCCAATTGTTTCCTTTGAAATCCAATTTTTTATGTTAAACCCAATATCTCTATACTAATTTAATTCCAACATTTAATTACAAATGTAATAAAACCTGTTCATTATATATTTAAATTTCAAACAAATCCTTTTATTTTGATTTACATTCTTATTATCAAATCAACTATTCCCTTATGCAATTGATTAACATAAGTTTTACACTCACCACTCAACAGTTAACGTTTCTTCTTATATCAATTGTAATATTTTAATTACATTAATTCTCCATTAATTACCAAATAAATTTCTAACGGATTTAATAATAAGAAAATAAATAAAATAATGGTTATACGTTAACAATCCATATCTATTAACTTATTGTTTACAAACAAGGTTAATAAATTTACGTACAAAATAATTGATTTCATACTCCATATTAAAACCAGTTGCAATTAATAACATAAGATTACATCAATTTATACATCGTTTATTATATTCCTTATTAACCTTTTGTGACGACCCGGAATTTTGAGCAATATCAATTTAATAATCTTTGATAAAAATTAAATTGATTTGATCATTTTATATTATAAATTGACTATTTAAATTTATTTTAAAGGTTAATAATAATAATTTGTTAATATCTATCAATAAATTTCTTAACAATATGAATTGGCAAATTTAAATTCTTTTGAAAGCTAATAATAATTTGATTTTGAAATATTTATTTTGATAAACAAGAAGTTTTAATGTAATAAGACTTTGTATTCAAATTATAATATATATGAATGTATATATATTGTGATTTGATATTTGTTTTAAAATTTAATTTGGAAATTAATAAATATAATATTAGAATATGTTTCTATTTGAAATGTGTATATATATTTGTATATATATGTTTGAAATAGGGATTATTAATTTGAATTTAATAAGAGTTTTCA
The DNA here is from genome assembly GCA_030765085.1 of Allium cepa. Lineage (NCBI taxonomy): Eukaryota > Viridiplantae > Streptophyta > Magnoliopsida > Asparagales > Amaryllidaceae > Allium > Allium cepa. The sequence goes on from CM060937.1 coordinate 381,397,681, forward strand.
AACTTGAATATATTTAGTTTTGAATTTAAAATGATAATTTGATTTAATGACTTTGAATTGATAATTGAGATTTAAATTTAAAATAACAAAGTTAATTCCTTATTTATGATAAATATGTACTTTAAGTTTTTAAATAAGATCTAATTTAAAATAGAAGTTTCAAACATATAAACATGATTGGATTAAAATGTAAATTACTTGTTTCATATGAATATCTATTAAAAGATAAGTATGCATATTTTATAATTCATATGAGTATTACATATACATGTATATTAGACTTTAATAAATTGTTAAAAATAAAATAACATTTAAAAGAAAACATTAATAAAACATATAAATAATACTTATATAACACATGTAAGAATATTAATTTACATTAAAGACACTTGTAAATAAATTGGTATAGGTGTAAGTAAATTAGAAACTTGAAGTGACAAATGTCTTCTACATTAATAATTAAATTTAAGATTTAATTGTAAATTATAAAATGTAAGTTTTATTATTCAGCTGAAATATTTTCTTCAACTCAAACAAGAATGCATGTAAACCAAATCAAAAACAAGATGAATACAAATCTGATAAAATCAAAACAAAGTTCTGAAACAAATGCAGAAAACTGTAAACCTGGAAACTCAATCAAATGCAAGCTCATCATCAAAACAAAGTTCAGGAAAAAGAAAAGAAAGTGTGAATCTGGAAATCCAGGAAACAAAGGGAAAATTCAATCTGAGGCTAAACCATGATAAATTCAAATGCAACAAGTTCAGGAAGAAATCTTCAACATACAAACATGCAATCTGGAATCAAATAAGCATCAGAAAGTAGATCAACATTAATTCAGAAGAAACTTCAACATGCAAATTAAATTGAGGCCTGGAACAAATGCAGTTCCTATTCTCTGCTACAGGTGAGTAAATGAATCTTTAAAAAAAAACAGTTTTAAAACCTGAATTGCATCTTGCTTCTGAATGTTGCCTTGATATCTGAAATGTTTGATTTGAAATGAGTGCATGTTTTAGGAAGTATGAAATTTTAAATGCCTGTGAATTGAACTGTTGTTCTCTGTCCTCTGCATTAATCAAGTGAGTAAATAAATTTTAAAAACAGATTAAACTTGAATTCTATCTTGGATTGTGAATAAATATCATGCTGTTATCTGAATTGAATTATATGTATGTTTGTATGTGGGTGTTTGATTTCATGTCTGAGTATATGTTTGAAATACCTGTATAGTTTAAAAATTACAGTATTTATAAATCAGGCTCAACTTCATAAATAAAATCAATAACTTGAAAATGGATTCGAATTTGACTTTGATTTGTATATAAAAGATGTTTGTAATCATCTAACTTATCATCTAAAAATACTTGTAAGTTTTAAAAGTAAATAATTAGTATTCTTTTTAAAATTTACAGTAAAATATAAAGATTGGGTTAAAATTCGATGGATTCAATTTTAAGTTTTGATTGTATAAGTGGATTTCAAATGGAAAACGATGATTTTTAGTACTTGAATGATGAATTTTAATGGAGTAATTAGTGAGAATTTTGGGGTTCTTTGATTTAGGGTTTTTGGCCAAATCACGGCGTACGGCGGCGAATTGATCGCCGTGGGTGAACTCGAAGGTGGAGTGGGCTGTAGGGGGCATGCGAAAAATGCTCCTTGAATTTTCTATTGAGTGTGATGGCCGTGATTCGATCATATAGGGTTTATCACCTGTTTTTTTGCCGTTGTGTTCATCTTGACTTCGCAACTTCGAGGGTGTTCTGGAGGCTATCGCGAGGGGTTAGAAAGTTGATGGGAAGTGAGATGAAGCCACGGTGGTGAAGGCGTGGTCTACGGTGAAGGGGATGGTCGGCGTTGATAGTTTTTTGGCTGCTGTGTTTTGAATTTGATGGGTTCGAGCGTGATATTTTCGTGTGTGATTCGAATTTGATTTCTGGGTTGAGCATTGGAATGGAGGGGTTGAACGTGACTTGTGGTGGTCGGAATAGTGGTCGTTGGCGATGGGGAACTCGGTGCACGTTGCACGGTGGGGTGGTATCAGTTGCTGTTGGGTTGAATGGGAGAAGATGGTGAAGAACTCGAAGCAGGCACCGTGTTTTGTGATGTGGAACTCGAAGCAAAGGGTAGGCAGGGGAGACTCGGGATGTTACTGGGTGTTTTGTTGGGTTACTCGAGTTAAAGCTTGGTTACTCGAGTATTTAAATATCCAGACTTTAGGACTTGATGTTTAAGTTGTAACTCAAATAATTTGTTTTTAGGAATAAGGTTTTTAAACGAAATGGGTTAAACAAGTTTCAGATTAAATTTGTTTTCAAAGTTATGTCTTAAAAATACGATTATATATATATATTAAATATGGAAATTTTAAAATAAAATAGGTGGGTTTGAAATAAAGTTTATGTTAAACTTTATTTAAATAAATTTGGAAAAGATTTAAAGATTTAAAAGTTCAATTTAAAATATGTTTAAATTATAATTGATTTCTAAATATTATATTATTTTAAATAAAGTTTAATGATTTAGAATTTGATAATCAATTGTAATAAAGATTATCTTTAATTATTTTGAATTTTGATTTAATTAAAGATAATTAAGTTTGGAAAGGTAATTAAGATAATTAGATTTTTAACAGATGAAGGTTATTGGTTAATATAACAATTTAATTAAGACAATGTTTTCTTAATTAAGAATTTTATAATTTAAAAAGTTAAGAATCATTTAATTAATTTTAAATGATTTAGTTAAATAGTTAATTAAATAATAAATTTGTGATTAATTAAGATAATCACTTATGAGTTAATTTAATGTAATTACTGGGAAAGTAATTAAGTAATTAAGTGATTAATTACAAGAGGTCATTAAGTAAAGGATAATCACTTTATTAAAAGTAATTATGTAAATGTGATTAAGAGTTAATCACTTTAGTTATTAATTAAAGAATTAATTAATAATTGATTAAAGGTTTAAATTATTTGATTAATGATTAATTAATTGAAGTATTAAGAGTAATTAATTAAGTCCTTAATTACTTGTTAAAGTAATTAATTAAGATAGAATTTAATTAATGATGTAATCATTAATTAATGAAAATAATTAATTAATTGTTAATTAATAATTTAAGAATAATTAATTTTATAATTAAGTTTTAATTACTAAATGAAATTAAAAGTAATTAATCAAAGGTGATTAATTAAAAGTAATTAATTAAGTATGATTAATTAAGAGTAATTAATCAAATGCGATTAATTAAAAATGATTAATCAAGTGTAATTGATTAAAGATAATTAAGGAATAATTACCAGAATAATTAGAGAATAATTAATCAAGGTTGATTAATTTAGAAAGTAATTAAGGGGTAATTACTTAATATAATTTGGAGGTAATTAATCAGGATGATTAATTAATTTGGTAATTAAGTAATAATTACTTAAGTAATTAAGTGATAATTAATCAGGGAGGATTAATTGAAATGGATAATTAAGTGATGTTAATTAATTAATTTGTAATTAATTAATAAATAGTATTGGATTAGAGATAATCCAAGTATTTAATTAAGGATTAATTTAATTTAAGGATTAATTAAATTAATCAAGGTTGAATCAAACTTGTTTATGAATGGTTAATGATTGGATGATATATGTATCATTGAATGAGTTAATGATATTGATTGTTGTTGGATGATATTGATAGATGTGATGATGTGATTATGCTATATGTGATTGTGACATATATGCTGCTTTGTGATATGTATAGATGCATGTGATAATAGATGCTTATCTATTTGTGTTGTGAATACATCTATTTATGCTAAGTGATATTTCTGAATATCTATTGTTTAAATCCCTTAAGTACAACTTGGACATTAAAATGGCGTTTGGTTTCGATGAGACCGGGATCGGGTTTCCATATTTGGAATCCGAAAACCACATCGATTCCAATTAAACGTTAGGTCGTTAATCCAAGTGGAGCAAGTGAAGACTCGAAGTGTAAGGGCTATACGTCAGTATAACTCTGTGGGTGATTCCGTAATGAGTTTGACGGAATAGTGCTTATAGACTCGAGATGGTGAATCAGAGTGCAAGGGCTATGGTCGTTGACTCTGAGGGTGATTCCAAAATGAGTGCAACGAGATAGTGCCTTCGGTTTCGTTCGAACCCGGAACGAACTTGTATGGATTGAATGCTTTCAGAACATCGTCAGGCGGACGATGAGCATTCTAAGATAATTGGTCCTATAAAGGTAATCGCAGCCTCAAGCCTCATCAACCGGGAATGGCTAAAACAGGGGAGGTGCAGCAAGGCTTCGTGGGTCGCTACAGCTGGTATCAGAGCTTTAGGTTGAGCGAATACCTAGGCTCTGGAATGAATCTTTCTTTAGGGAGCGTTAGGTTGAGTGAATACCTAGGCTCTGGAGTGGTGTATATCTTGAGAGAGCGTACTTGTAATTTTTATATAAATATATATATTTATATAACTACCTAATATGTTGGATTATCTGTTTGGATTTTCCAACATAGGTTATAAAGGTAGATAAGGTAGGAGTGTGTAGAACACGACTACCACTATTGGTTGAGGCTTATATGTTGTGGTTGGAGGTGTGTTTATCGAGATTGTAGACCTGATACTGTCTCGAATAAGTTTTGTAGATTGTAGAAAGGATTTCTTTGAGTCCAAAGGAAGTCTTTTTCAAGAATTGGAGTATATTCTTGAAGTGTGAGGTTGATTTGCTCTTAAGTGAGCAGGGATTTCCTTGAGTTGAGTTGTCAGCTGAGCCGAAGCTAGTGGTGGTATCTTGATAGTTTCAAGAAGGAATAGCTGTGTGATGAGATGCAGTATCCGTAGATGGTTCTGAAGATGTTTTTTTTTTGGAGCCAGATTTAGATGGTGTTGGAAGAGCATGGATGCCTGCTGCAGGGAAGGTTCAGATGTTTAGAGATTCTTTGGATCTCAAGTAAGGGTATCTTATCTTTGTTGAAGTTTGAGACTAAGGTCGATGAGTTACCTCATTTCGGACATGGTCTCAGTTGTTTCCTTAAGATGATAAGTGGTTGGTGTTGGGTTTGAGTCGAGTTTCTTGAGAAGATGTGGACTCGTCTCAAGGATGTTTTAGAGGATTGGGGTGTTAGTTTGGTGTTTCAGGAGCTTCTGGTTAAGGAAGATCTTTTGGCTTAGCTGTATTATTGGAGTGAAGTTTGGAAGTAGCAGCATGGGTCTATTTCTTCGATGATTCAGTAATCTTTGGAATTCTACTATCGGCAGACTAGGCAGATGGTGAAGGCTTATTCATTTCTTTGGAAGGCTCAGCAAAGCGAGATATTTGTTGGAAGGGATCTATCAGTTTCTGATAGATAAGCCATTCTTGAAGATTGATCTTGATTTGGGAAGCTGTTCTAGTTGGTGAAGACAGTTCTTTGGAATCTGAACTGAGTGAGATCGCAAAAGTGACTTGCGATTAGTTTGGGAATCTTTGAGTATTCTTTGGTTCGAGAATTGAGACATCTCAAGTAGAGGTGAAAGCTATGGAAGCTATGGAAGTAGTCGGAGATTCTCCAAATGTTTGAGGAATCAGAAGTTTACCCGAATCGGAGATTGAGTTTTCTTATCGACTTGGATTCCAAGAGTAATTTTGATGGTTCAACCTTATAGGAGGATGACTCCTGGAGCGAGAAGAGTTTGGTGTGGCAGCTCAGGATCCTTTGGATTGATCATCTTATTCTAAGTTAAGATTCTGTTGTGATGTTTTGACCAAGTGGAATGGTCGTTGAGATTTTTATGAGTCGGATGAACCGTGTATAGTGAAAGATTGTGCTTGTGTTCTTCGATAGCGTTCTTTTCTGCTCTAGATCAGAGTTGTGCAGCGGAAGCAAGTTGAGAATTATTATAGAATGGAGCAACCGGATGTTGCAGTAAGAGATTTCTACTGGAAATTCAAGTATGAGGAATTTTCTAGATTTGAAGGCAAGGTTGTCAAGTACAACTGTTGGCTATTCCAGATAGGAGAGGTATGTTTGAAGTCCATTGATGTTTGTGGTATAGAGTTGTATTTTGGATTTCAGCAAATTATTTTTGGAAAGGCATTTTGTTGAGTAGGACCTGGAGATTTGGTTTGAGTTGGCGCTGTTGTTTCATGGAGCAATCAGCAAGGGTTAGGCTGATCAGGTATATTGGAGGTGACTCAGAGCATCTGAAGAATTGTGCAGTTAAGTATTGAGAAATTTTGGAATGTGCAATTAGAGTTTGAATATTGATTTGGTTTTATCCAATCAAAGGAGATATGAGACTGAGTAAAACTGGAGAGTTAGCTCTGGAGGTATTTTGAGTTTTTCTGTGTCCTCTAGAGACTTGATTTTGGATCTACAGGATTTAATTGCCAGTTTGGATAACTGGAATTCATTGTATTTCACATATCTCTAAGAAATATGTGTATGATTCTTCGAGTGATAGAATCAGCAGTTCAGAAGGAATCTGGTAGTTGAGTTGGTTTTGGGATTAGTCTGGTATCTTGTTCAGATTTGAGGAATCAGGTAAGGGAGTTCTTGGTTTTAGTAGTGTAGTTAGTTAAGATTTGTAGAGCAAGTATTCCAGTATAGGTATCTGGAAAACTCTAGATAATATTAAGGAGGTTCTATTCAGAATTTTGTCTGGATAGATAAATTGTTTGTTTGAATTGGTTGCTTTGATTGGTAGTGTATGATTGATTGTTTGATTGCCGATAGGAATTTAAATTCTTTAACTGGGTTATTAAATTATCTTTGCTTTTAAATTTCGGGGACGAAATTCTTTTAAGGGGGGAGGAATGTGACGACCCGGAATTTTGAGCAATATCAATTTAATAATCTTTGATAAAAATTAAATTGATTTGATCATTTTATATTATAAATTGACTATTTAAATTTATTTTAAAGGTTAATAATAATAATTTGTTAATATCTATCAATAAATTTCTTAACAATATGAATTGGCAAATTTAAATTCTTTTGAAAGCTAATAATAATTTGATTTTGAAATATTTATTTTGATAAACAAGAAGTTTTAATGTAATAAGACTTTGTATTCAAATTATAATATATATGAATGTATATATATTGTGATTTGATATTTGTTTTAAAATTTAATTTGGAAATTAATAAATATAATATTAGAATATGTTTCTATTTGAAATGTGTATATATATTTGTATATATATGTTTGAAATAGGGATTATTAATTTGAATTTAATAAGAGTTTTCAAACTTGAATATATTTAGTTTTGAATTTAAAATGATAATTTGATTTAATGACTTTGAATTGATAATTGAGATTTAAATTTAAAATAACAAAGTTAATTCCTTATTTATGATAAATATGTACTTTAAGTTTTTAAATAAGATCTAATTTAAAATAGAAGTTTCAAACATATAAACATGATTGGATTAAAATGTAAATTACTTGTTTCATATGAATATCTATTAAAAGATAAGTATGCATATTTTATAATTCATATGAGTATTACATATACATGTATATTAGACTTTAATAAATTGTTAAAAATAAAATAACATTTAAAAGAAAACATTAATAAAACATATAAATAATACTTATATAACACATGTAAGAATATTAATTTACATTAAAGACACTTGTAAATAAATTGGTATAGGTGTAAGTAAATTAGAAACTTGAAGTGACAAATGTCTTCTACATTAATAATTAAATTTAAGATTTAATTGTAAATTATAAAATGTAAGTTTTATTATTCAGCTGAAATATTTTCTTCAACTCAAACAAGAATGCATGTAAACCAAATCAAAAACAAGATGAATACAAATCTGATAAAATCAAAACAAAGTTCTGAAACAAATGCAGAAAACTGTAAACCTGGAAACTCAATCAAATGCAAGCTCATCATCAAAACAAAGTTCAGGAAAAAGAAAAGAAAGTGTGAATCTGGAAATCCAGGAAACAAAGGGAAAATTCAATCTGAGGCTAAACCATGATAAATTCAAATGCAACAAGTTCAGGAAGAAATCTTCAACATACAAACATGCAATCTGGAATCAAATAAGCATCAGAAAGTAGATCAACATTAATTCAGAAGAAACTTCAACATGCAAATTAAATTGAGGCCTGGAACAAATGCAGTTCCTATTCTCTGCTACAGGTGAGTAAATGAATCTTTAAAAAAAAACAGTTTTAAAACCTGAATTGCATCTTGCTTCTGAATGTTGCCTTGATATCTGAAATGTTTGATTTGAAATGAGTGCATGTTTTAGGAAGTATGAAATTTTAAATGCCTGTGAATTGAACTGTTGTTCTCTGTCCTCTGCATTAATCAAGTGAGTAAATAAATTTTAAAAACAGATTAAACTTGAATTCTATCTTGGATTGTGAATAAATATCATGCTGTTATCTGAATTGAATTATATGTATGTTTGTATGTGGGTGTTTGATTTCATGTCTGAGTATATGTTTGAAATACCTGTATAGTTTAAAAATTACAGTATTTATAAATCAGGCTCAACTTCATAAATAAAATCAATAACTTGAAAATGGATTCGAATTTGACTTTGATTTGTATATAAAAGATGTTTGTAATCATCTAACTTATCATCTAAAAATACTTGTAAGTTTTAAAAGTAAATAATTAGTATTCTTTTTAAAATTTACAGTAAAATATAAAGATTGGGTTAAAATTCGATGGATTCAATTTTAAGTTTTGATTGTATAAGTGGATTTCAAATGGAAAACGATGATTTTTAGTACTTGAATGATGAATTTTAATGGAGTAATTAGTGAGAATTTTGGGGTTCTTTGATTTAGGGTTTTTGGCCAAATCACGGCGTACGGCGGCGAATTGATCGCCGTGGGTGAACTCGAAGGTGGAGTGGGCTGTAGGGGGCATGCGAAAAATGCTCCTTGAATTTTCTATTGAGTGTGATGGCCGTGATTCGATCATATAGGGTTTATCACCTGTTTTTTTGCCGTTGTGTTCATCTTGACTTCGCAACTTCGAGGGTGTTCTGGAGGCTATCGCGAGGGGTTAGAAAGTTGATGGGAAGTGAGATGAAGCCACGGTGGTGAAGGCGTGGTCTACGGTGAAGGGGATGGTCGGCGTTGATAGTTTTTTGGCTGCTGTGTTTTGAATTTGATGGGTTCGAGCGTGATATTTTCGTGTGTGATTCGAATTTGATTTCTGGGTTGAGCATTGGAATGGAGGGGTTGAACGTGACTTGTGGTGGTCGGAATAGTGGTCGTTGGCGATGGGGAACTCGGTGCACGTTGCACGGTGGGGTGGTATCAGTTGCTGTTGGGTTGAATGGGAGAAGATGGTGAAGAACTCGAAGCAGGCACCGTGTTTTGTGATGTGGAACTCGAAGCAAAGGGTAGGCAGGGGAGACTCGGGATGTTACTGGGTGTTTTGTTGGGTTACTCGAGTTAAAGCTTGGTTACTCGAGTATTTAAATATCCAGACTTTAGGACTTGATGTTTAAGTTGTAACTCAAATAATTTGTTTTTAGGAATAAGGTTTTTAAACGAAATGGGTTAAACAAGTTTCAGATTAAATTTGTTTTCAAAGTTATGTCTTAAAAATACGATTATATATATATATTAAATATGGAAATTTTAAAATAAAATAGGTGGGTTTGAAATAAAGTTTATGTTAAACTTTATTTAAATAAATTTGGAAAAGATTTAAAGATTTAAAAGTTCAATTTAAAATATGTTTAAATTATAATTGATTTCTAAATATTATATTATTTTAAATAAAGTTTAATGATTTAGAATTTGATAATCAATTGTAATAAAGATTATCTTTAATTATTTTGAATTTTGATTTAATTAAAGATAATTAAGTTTGGAAAGGTAATTAAGATAATTAGATTTTTAACAGATGAAGGTTATTGGTTAATATAACAATTTAATTAAGACAATGTTTTCTTAATTAAGAATTTTATAATTTAAAAAGTTAAGAATCATTTAATTAATTTTAAATGATTTAGTTAAATAGTTAATTAAATAATAAATTTGTGATTAATTAAGATAATCACTTATGAGTTAATTTAATGTAATTACTGGGAAAGTAATTAAGTAATTAAGTGATTAATTACAAGAGGTCATTAAGTAAAGGATAATCACTTTATTAAAAGTAATTATGTAAATGTGATTAAGAGTTAATCACTTTAGTTATTAATTAAAGAATTAATTAATAATTGATTAAAGGTTTAAATTATTTGATTAATGATTAATTAATTGAAGTATTAAGAGTAATTAATTAAGTCCTTAATTACTTGTTAAAGTAATTAATTAAGATAGAATTTAATTAATGATGTAATCATTAATTAATGAAAATAATTAATTAATTGTTAATTAATAATTTAAGAATAATTAATTTTATAATTAAGTTTTAATTACTAAATGAAATTAAAAGTAATTAATCAAAGGTGATTAATTAAAAGTAATTAATTAAGTATGATTAATTAAGAGTAATTAATCAAATGTGATTAATTAAAAATGATTAATCAAGTGTAATTGATTAAAGATAATTAAGGAATAATTACCAGAATAATTAGAGAATAATTAATCAAGGTTGATTAATTTAGAAAGTAATTAAGGGGTAATTACTTAATATAATTTGGAGGTAATTAATCAGGATGATTAATTAATTTGGTAATTAAGTAATAATTACTTAAGTAATTAAGTGATAATTAATCAGGGAGGATTAATTGAAATGGATAATTAAGTGATGTTAATTAATTAATTTGTAATTAATTAATAAATAGTATTGGATTAGAGATAATCCAAGTATTTAATTAAGGATTAATTTAATTTAAGGATTAATTAAATTAATCAAGGTTGAATCAAACTTGTTTATGAATGGTTAATGATTGGATGATATATGTATCATTGAATGAGTTAATGATATTGATTGTTGTTGGATGATATTGATAGATGTGATGATGTGATTATGCTATATGTGATTGTGACATATATGCTGCTTTGTGATATGTATAGATGCATGTGATAATAGATGCTTATCTATTTGTGTTGTGAATACATCTATTTATGCTAAGTGATATTTCTGAATATCTATTGTTTAAATCCCTTAAGTACAACTTGGACATTAAAATGGCGTTTGGTTTCGATGAGACCGGGATCGGGTTTCCATATTTGGAATCCGAAAACCACATCGATTCCAATTAAACGTTAGGTCGTTAATCCAAGTGGAGCAAGTGAAGACTCGAAGTGTAAGGGCTATACGTCAGTATAACTCTGTGGGTGATTCCGTAATGAGTTTGACGGAATAGTGCTTATAGACTCGAGATGGTGAATCAGAGTGCAAGGGCTATGGTCGTTGACTCTGAGGGTGATTCCAAAATGAGTGCAACGAGATAGTGCCTTCGGTTTCGTTCGAACCCGGAACGAACTTGTATGGATTGAATGCTTTCAGAACATCGTCAGGCGGACGATGAGCATTCTAAGATAATTGGTCCTATAAAGGTAATCGCAGCCTCAAGCCTCATCAACCGGGAATGGCTAAAACAGGGGAGGTGCAGCAAGGCTTCGTGGGTCGCTACAGCTGGTATCAGAGCTTTAGGTTGAGCGAATACCTAGGCTCTGGAATGAATCTTTCTTTAGGGAGCGTTAGGTTGAGTGAATACCTAGGCTCTGGAGTGGTGTCTATCTTGAGAGAGCGTACTTGTAATTTTTATATAAATATATATATTTATATAACTACCTAATATGTTGGATTATCTGTTTGGATTTTCCAACATAGGTTATAAAGGTAGATAAGGTAGGAGTGTGTAGAACACGACTACCACTATTGGTTGAGGCTTATATGTTGTGGTTGGAGGTGTGTTTATCGAGATTGTAGACCTGATACTGTCTCGAATAAGTTTTGTAGATTGTAGAAAGGATTTCTTTGAGTCCAAAGGAAGTCTTTTTCAAGAATTGGAGTATATTCTTGAAGTGTGAGGTTGATTTGCTCTTAAGTGAGCAGGGATTTCCTTGAGTTGAGTTGTCAGCTGAGCCGAAGCTAGTGGTGGTATCTTGATAGTTTCAAGAAGGAATAGCTGTGTGATGAGATGCAGTATCCGTAGATGGTTCTGAAGATGTTTTTTTTTTGGAGCCAGATTTAGATGGTGTTGGAAGAGCATGGATGCCTGCTGCAGGGAAGGTTCAGATGTTTAGAGATTCTTTGGATCTCAAGTAAGGGTATCTTATCTTTGTTGAAGTTTGAGACTAAGGTCGATGAGTTACCTCATTTCGGACATGGTCTCAGTTGTTTCCTTAAGATGATAAGTGGTTGGTGTTGGGTTTGAGTCGAGTTTCTTGAGAAGATGTGGACTCGTCTCAAGGATGTTTTAGAGGATTGGGGTGTTAGTTTGGTGTTTCAGGAGCTTCTGGTTAAGGAAGATCTTTTGGCTTAGCTGTATTATTGGAGTGAAGTTTGGAAGTAGCAGCATGGGTCTATTTCTTCGATGATTCAGTAATCTTTGGAATTCTACTATCGGCAGACTAGGCAGATGGTGAAGGCTTATTCATTTCTTTGGAAGGCTCAGCAAAGCGAGATATTTGTTGGAAGGGATCTATCAGTTTCTGATAGATAAGCCATTCTTGAAGATTGATCTTGATTTGGGAAGCTGTTCTAGTTGGTGAAGACAGTTCTTTGGAATCTGAACTGAGTGAGATCGCAAAAGTGACTTGCGATTAGTTTGGGAATCTTTGAGTATTCTTTGGTTCGAGAATTGAGACATCTCAAGTAGAGGTGAAAGCTATGGAAGCTATGGAAGTAGTCGGAGATTCTCCAAATGTTTGAGGAATCAGAAGTTTACCCGAATCGGAGATTGAGTTTTCTTATCGACTTGGATTCCAAGAGTAATTTTGATGGTTCAACCTTATAGGAGGATGACTCCTGGAGCGAGAAGAGTTTGGTGTGGCAGCTCAGGATCCTTTGGATTGATCATCTTATTCTAAGTTAAGATTCTGTTGTGATGTTTTGACCAAGTGGAATGGTCGTTGAGATTTTTATGAGTCGGATGAACCGTGTATAGTGAAAGATTGTGCTTGTGTTCTTCGATAGCGTTCTTTTCTGCTCTAGATCAGAGTTGTGCAGCGGAAGCAAGTTGAGAATTATTATAGAATGGAGCAACCGGATGTTGCAGTAAGAGATTTCTACTGGAAATTCAAGTATGAGGAATTTTCTGGATTTGAAGGCAAGGTTGTCAAGTACAACTGTTGGCTATTCCAGATAGGAGAGGTATGTTTGAAGTCCATTGATGTTTGTGGTATAGAGTTGTATTTTGGATTTCAGCAAATTATTTTTGGAAAGGCATTTTGTTGAGTAGGACCTGGAGATTTGGTTTGAGTTGGCGCTGTTGTTTCATGGAGCAATCAGCAAGGGTTAGGCTGATCAGGTATATTAGAGGTGACTCAGAGCATCTGAAGAATTGTGCAGTTAAGTATTGAGAAATTTTGGAATGTGCAATTAGAGTTTGAATATTGATTTGGTTTTATCCAATCAAAGGAGATATGAGACTGAGTAAAACTGGAGAGTTAGCTCTGGAGGTATTTTGAGTTTTTCTGTGTCCTCTAGAGACTTGATTTTGGATCTACAGGATTTAATTGCCAGTTTGGATAACTGGAATTCATTGTATTTCACATATCTCTAAGAAATATGTGTATGATTCTTCGAGTGATAGAATCAGCAGTTCAGAAGGAATCTGGTAGTTGAGTTGGTTTTGGGATTAGTCTGGTATCTTGTTCAGATTTGAGGAATCAGGTAAGGGAGTTCTTGGTTTTAGTAGTGTAGTTAGTTAAGATTTGTAGAGCAAGTATTCCAGTATAGGTATCTGGAAAACTCTAGATAATATTAAGGAGGTTCTATTCAGAATTTTGTCTGGATAGATAAATTGTTTGTTTGAATTGGTTGCTTTGATTGGTAGTGTATGATTGATTGTTTGATTGCCGATAGGAATTTAAATTCTTTAACTGGGTTATTAAATTATCTTTGCTTTTAAATTTCGGGGACGAAATTCTTTTAAGGGGGGAGGAATGTGACGACCCGGAATTTTGAGCAATATCAATTTAATAATCTTTGATAAAAATTAAATTGATTTGATCATTTTATATTATAAATTGACTATTTAAATTTATTTTAAAGGTTAATAATAATAATTTGTTAATATCTATCAATAAATTTCTTAACAATATGAATTGGCAAATTTAAATTCTTTTGAAAGCTAATAATAATTTGATTTTGAAATATTTATTTTGATAAACAAGAAGTTTTAATGTAATAAGACTTTGTATTCAAATTATAATATATATGAATGTATATATATTGTGATTTGATATTTGTTTTAAAATTTAATTTGGAAATTAATAAATATAATATTAGAATATGTTTCTATTTGAAATGTGTATATATATTTGTATATATATGTTTGAAATAGGGATTATTAATTTGAATTTAATAAGAGTTTTCAAACTTGAATATATTTAGTTTTGAATTTAAAATGATAATTTGATTTAATGACTTTGAATTGATAATTGAGATTTAAATTTAAAATAACAAAGTTAATTCCTTATTTATGATAAATATGTACTTTAAGTTTTTAAATAAGATCTAATTTAAAATAGAAGTTTCAAACATATAAACATGATTGGATTAAAATGTAAATTACTTGTTTCATATGAATATCTATTAAAAGATAAGTATGCATATTTTATAATTCATATGAGTATTACATATACATGTATATTAGACTTTAATAAATTGTTAAAAATAAAATAACATTTAAAAGAAAACATTAATAAAACATATAAATAATACTTATATAACACATGTAAGAATATTAATTTACATTAAAGACACTTGTAAATAAATTGGTATAGGTGTAAGTAAATTAGAAACTTGAAGTGACAAATGTCTTCTACATTAATAATTAAATTTAAGATTTAATTGTAAATTATAAAATGTAAGTTTTATTATTCAGCTGAAATATTTTCTTCAACTCAAACAAGAATGCATGTAAACCAAATCAAAAACAAGATGAATACAAATCTGATAAAATCAAAACAAAGTTCTGAAACAAATGCAGAAAACTGTAAACCTGGAAACTCAATCAAATGCAAGCTCATCATCAAAACAAAGTTCAGGAAAAAGAAAAGAAAGTGTGAATCTGGAAATCCAGGAAACAAAGGGAAAATTCAATCTGAGGCTAAACCATGATAAATTCAAATGCAACAAGTTCAGGAAGAAATCTTCAACATACAAACATGCAATCTGGAATCAAATAAGCATCAGAAAGTAGATCAACATTAATTCAGAAGAAACTTCAACATGCAAATTAAATTGAGGCCTGGAACAAATGCAGTTCCTATTCTCTGCTACAGGTGAGTAAATGAATCTTTAAAAAAAAACAGTTTTAAAACCTGAATTGCATCTTGCTTCTGAATGTTGCCTTGATATCTGAAATGTTTGATTTGAAATGAGTGCATGTTTTAGGAAGTATGAAATTTTAAATGCCTGTGAATTGAACTGTTGTTCTCTGTCCTCTGCATTAATCAAGTGAGTAAATAAATTTTAAAAACAGATTAAACTTGAATTCTATCTTGGATTGTGAATAAATATCATGCTGTTATCTGAATTGAATTATATGTATGTTTGTATGTGGGTGTTTGATTTCATGTCTGAGTATATGTTTGAAATACCTGTATAGTTTAAAAATTACAGTATTTATAAATCAGGCTCAACTTCATAAATAAAATCAATAACTTGAAAATGGATTCGAATTTGACTTTGATTTGTAGATAAAAGATGTTTGTAATCATCTAACTTATCATCTAAAAATACTTGTAAGTTTTAAAAGTAAATAATTAGTATTCTTTTTAAAATTTACAGTAAAATATAAAGATTGGGTTAAAATTCGATGGATTCAATTTTAAGTTTTGATTGTATAAGTGGATTTCAAATGGAAAACGATGATTTTTAGTACTTGAATGATGAATTTTAATGGAGTAATTAGTGAGAATTTTGGGGTTCTTTGATTTAGGGTTTTTGGCCAAATCACGGCGTACGGCGGCGAATTGATCGCCGTGGGTGAACTCGAAGGTGGAGTGGGCTGTAGGGGGCATGCGAAAAATGCTCCTTGAATTTTCTATTGAGTGTGATGGCCGTGATTCGATCATATAGGGTTTATCACCTGTTTTTTTGCCGTTGTGTTCATCTTGACTTCGCAACTTCGAGGGTGTTCTGGAGGCTATCGCGAGGGGTTAGAAAGTTGATGGGAAGTGAGATGAAGCCACGGTGGTGAAGGCGTGGTCTACGGTGAAGGGGATGGTCGGCGTTGATAGTTTTTTGGCTGCTGTGTTTTGAATTTGATGGGTTCGAGCGTGATATTTTCGTGTGTGATTCGAATTTGATTTCTGGGTTGAGCATTGGAATGGAGGGGTTGAACGTGACTTGTGGTGGTCGGAATAGTGGTCGTTGGCGATGGGGAACTCGGTGCACGTTGCACGGTGGGGTGGTATCAGTTGCTGTTGGGTTGAATGGGAGAAGATGGTGAAGAACTCGAAGCAGGCACCGTGTTTTGTGATGTGGAACTCGAAGCAAAGGGTAGGCAGGGGAGACTCGGGATGTTACTGGGTGTTTTGTTGGGTTACTCGAGTTAAAGCTTGGTTACTCGAGTATTTAAATATCCAGACTTTAGGACTTGATGTTTAAGTTGTAACTCAAATAATTTGTTTTTAGGAATAAGGTTTTTAAACGAAATGGGTTAAACAAGTTTCAGATTAAATTTGTTTTCAAAGTTATGTCTTAAAAACACGATTATATATATATATTAAATATGGAAATTTTAAAATAAAATAGGTGGGTTTGAAATAAAGTTTATGTTAAACTTTATTTAAATAAATTTGGAAAAGATTTAAAGATTTAAAAGTTCAATTTAAAATATGTTTAAATTATAATTGATTTCTAAATATTATATTATTTTAAATAAAGTTTAATGATTTAGAATTTGATAATCAATTGTAATAAAGATTATCTTTAATTATTTTGAATTTTGATTTAATTAAAGATAATTAAGTTTGGAAAGGTAATTAAGATAATTAGATTTTTAACAGATGAAGGTTATTGGTTAATATAACAATTTAATTAAGACAATGTTTTCTTAATTAAGAATTTTATAATTTAAAAAGTTAAGAATCATTTAATTAATTTTAAATGATTTAGTTAAATAGTTAATTAAATAATAAATTTGTGATTAATTAAGATAATCACTTATGAGTTAATTTAATGTAATTACTGGGAAAGTAATTAAGTAATTAAGTGATTAATTACAAGAGGTCATTAAGTAAAGGATAATCACTTTATTAAAAGTAATTATGTAAATGTGATTAAGAGTTAATCACTTTAGTTATTAATTAAAGAATTAATTAATAATTGATTAAAGGTTTAAATTATTTGATTAATGATTAATTAATTGAAGTATTAAGAGTAATTAATTAAGTCCTTAATTACTTGTTAAAGTAATTAATTAAGATAGAATTTAATTAATGATGTAATCATTAATTAATGAAAATAATTAATTAATTGTTAATTAATAATTTAAGAATAATTAATTTTATAATTAAGTTTTAATTACTAAATGAAATTAAAAGTAATTAATCAAAGGTGATTAATTAAAAGTAATTAATTAAGTATGATTAATTAAGAGTAATTAATCAAATGTGATTAATTAAAAATGATTAATCAAGTGTAATTGATTAAAGATAATTAAGGAATAATTACCAGAATAATTAGAGAATAATTAATCAAGGTTGATTAATTTAGAAAGTAATTAAGGGGTAATTACTTAATATAATTTGGAGGTAATTAATCAGGATGATTAATTAATTTGGTAATTAAGTAATAATTACTTAAGTAATTAAGTGATAATTAATCAGGGAGGATTAATTGAAATGGATAATTAAGTGATGTTAATTAATTAATTTGTAATTAATTAATAAATAGTATTGGATTAGAGATAATCCAAGTATTTAATTAAGGATTAATTTAATTTAAGGATTAATTAAATTAATCAAGGTTGAATCAAACTTGTTTATGAATGGTTAATGATTGGATGATATATGTATCATTGAATGAGTTAATGATATTGATTGTTGTTGGATGATATTGATAGATGTGATGATGTGATTATGCTATATGTGATTGTGACATATATGCTGCTTTGTGATATGTATAGATGCATGTGATAATAGATGCTTATCTATTTGTGTTGTGAATACATCTATTTATGCTAAGTGATATTTCTGAATATCTATTGTTTAAATCCCTTAAGTACAACTTGGACATTAAAATGGCGTTTGGTTTCGATGAGACCGGGATCGGGTTTCCATATTTGGAATCCGAAAACCACATCGATTCCAATTAAACGTTAGGTCGTTAATCCAAGTGGAGCAAGTGAAGACTCGAAGTGTAAGGGCTATACGTCAGTATAACTCTGTGGGTGATTCCGTAATGAGTTTGACGGAATAGTGCTTATAGACTCGAGATGGTGAATCAGAGTGCAAGGGCTATGGTCGTTGACTCTGAGGGTGATTCCAAAATGAGTGCAACGAGATAGTGCCTTCGGTTTCGTTCGAACCCGGAACGAACTTGTATGGATTGAATGCTTTCAGAACATCGTCAGGCGGACGATGAGCATTCTAAGATAATTGGTCCTATAAAGGTAATCGCAGCCTCAAGCCTCATCAACCGGGAATGGCTAAAACAGGGGAGGTGCAGCAAGGCTTCGTGGGTCGCGCCCACTGGAGGGCAAGATACATCCCTGTCTAGAAGTCCCTTTATATTTCGGCTGTGTGGGCAGTTGGTCTGCAGCCAACTGCGGGGTGGTCTTGTTCGGGACTGTTCAGTAAGGAATGGTCCCGGCCTTGTGTTGCAGGGGAGTTAGGGTGGCTCCTCGGTACGGTGATCTAGGCCACGTACTGTGACGGGCGGTACCCCAGTAGCCCTGCCATTGTTGGAAACCCATTTTCCCTACGAGACCCTACGGTTTTGTTTGTATTACCCACTTTTGTGGCTAGTAGCTGGAATTTAATAGATGTAACAATTTCGGCTATTTCATATTTACTTGAAAACCCTAGACACTATTATAATATCACTGGATTTCCTATCAAATGTTTTGGTTAGCGTAAGGTAAAAACTTTTCCATGTTTATGTGTGGGAAGTCTTACGTGATACCTTTTATTTTCAAAGGTTTTTCTAAAGTTAAGCAATCTTAAACCGTTTACTCACACCAGACCCCTGTCTGACCCGAGTGTTTATTTTCTGTTTTATTAAACTCTTGGGTACTCATATTATGTATGAGTAGTCAAGTGATTCAGGTTATCTCTTGACGAATTCTGGAGGAGCTTTGGAGCAGGAGGCTTCAGCGTGAAGATATATGGTTAGAGTTTCCGCTGTGTGTTTTTCTGTGTGTTGTCTTGTATTGTATTAGACAGAAATGTTATAACTGTCTATATTGAGATGTTTAGTTATGTACTCTGATGTATATGAACTATGTATATGTTCTATATTATATTTAAATCGTTCCGCTGTGAGATTCTGATGTGTTGTTTTCTCTTTCTTCTCTTTCTTTTCTTCTTCTATCCCTTTCTTTCTTAATTAGTGATGCGATTTTCCGGTAGTGGAATTTCGGGTCGCTACACCTTTATTATTTAAGTTGATTGAAATTACGTTAACATAGTATAGTAGTTAATTACATTCAATCAATATTAGCCAATTATATGTTTTATCTCATTAAATTATTTGTTTTAAGATTTATCTTAAAGTCAAAATTTCTAATCTAATAAGATTCAATTTAATAAATCATAAATTTTAATTTCTGACAATATTAACTCCCAAAACCTTATTAAATTTAATATTTTTAATTATCAAAATATGGGTTGTTACATCCTATATCTTTCATATCAAAACATGAAGGTAGAGATTTTTCGTTTCTTCAATACTCGAGGTATCAGCCTCAAATATCAATATATCATCAACATAAAGCCAAATAATTATACCTTTACCAACATGAAATTTGCTATTGACACATTTGTGTGATTCGCATATCCTAAAATAATTTGATTCCATGGTTTTATCAATTTTCTCATGTTAGTATTTTAGTGCTTGTTTAATGTCGCAAAGTGATTATAAGTTTACGTACTTTACATTCTTATCTAGCATCGCAAAACCTTCATCAATTTCTCTATTTAAGAATGCAGTCTTGACATCCATTTGGTGAATCTTAAATTTGTAAATACATGCTAATGCATTAGTGTCCTAATTTTTGAAATTCTAGCTACAGATACATAGGTACCAAAATAATCTATTCCTTCCTTTTGGGCACATCCCTTAGCAACAAATCAAACCTTAAATTTTTCTATCATACCATCTACTTTAAATTTATTTTAAATATCCACTCTCATCCTATTAGATTAGAACCAGGAGGTAAGTCAACTAATTTCCATGTTTGATTTTCCATAATAGAATCCATTTCATCATTTAAGCCTTCTTGCCAAAATGTCAAATCCTGAGACTTTATGACTTCAATGTACGTTAAAGGATCCAAATCTATAGTTGTAGAAACCATGACTTGATGTCTAATACCATATGTTGATCCTTTAACTAAATAAATGATAAAATCTAGTCCACGTGACTTTTCAGTTCTCATTCTTTTACTTCTCCTAAGAGTTTCACCTGCTTTATCATTATTTTCTTGAGTGTTCTCAAATTAATGAATATTTTTAACGACCTCCAACATTTCATGAGGAGGTGTATTAACCACCACCGTTTCACTAACAAATGGATTGGATGTATATATGAATCTATTTCATAGAACACTGCATCTCTAGATTATATTATTATGTTTGCCTCAATCGAATTGTTAGGTACTATTACTAGAACCTATAACCCTTGCTATGTTGAGCGTATCCTAAGAACACATTCAATGACCTTTTGTCCTAATTTTCTGATTTTTTGTTCAGGTAATCGAACAATGGGTCTATAACAACAAATTCTATAGTAATCAAGATTTGACTTGCGTTTCTACCAAAGTTCATAAGGTTTGACTTTTGTTTTCTTATGAGGTATTCTATTTAAGATATAATAGGGGGTAAGCAATGCCTCGCCTTAGAAACTAGTATTAAGACCAGAATTACATAACATAACATTAACCATTTCAGTAGGGGTCCTATTTTTAAGTTATGCTACTCCATTTTGTTATGGAGTATAAGCAACAGATGTCTCATACATAATTCCTGTAGATTCACAAAATGCAAGGAAATGATATTCACCTCTCCTATCAGATCTAACGGTCTTAATTTTAACATTATGTTTGTTTTCTACTTCAATCTTATAGGTCATAAATGAATTTAATACTTCATCCTTACTATGCATTAAATAAACATAGCGGTGGTTTGAATACTCATCTATAAATGTGACAAAATATTTCTTTCCTCCTTTAGTAGGAGTACCATGCATATCATAAACATCACTATGAATTAATTGTAACAGATTAGTGGTACTAACAAATTTTAACGAAAATAATTTTCTACTTATTTTGATTATAAAGTGTATCCTACATTTATCATTAAATTTATTATTATATTTAGAGATCATGTTTAATGAAATCATATTATCCATACTTCGAATATTAACATGTCCTAATCTACTATGCCATAAAGAGAAAAAATCAACAATATAAGCAAAAGAAATTATTTTATTAATATTTAGTTTGAACATTCCATTACACATGTACCATTTTCCAACAAACATTCCACCTTTAGTCCTGAGTCAAAGACTTGTTTGAAACCAAACTTATTTACTAGACTACTGAAAACAAGGTTCTTTCTAACCTCGGGTACATAATATACATCATCTAATGACAGAATTTTCGTAGACGTGAACTCCAAGTCTACTGTCCCCTTCCCCTTAACCACTACTTTCGTAGAGTTTCACTTATAGAGATAATTTTCATCTTCGGATGGTTCAAGTTTCTTTAATAGGCTCTTATCATTGAAGATATGCTTAGTAGTGCCAGAGTTGATCTACTAGGAATCCTCTTTTTCAATCATGTTGATTTCAGAGATTACGGTTGTCAAGTTTTCTATTGTCGATTGAGGTTTCTTTTTATGAAAATGACAATCCCTTTAAAAGTGACCAAGTTTTCCACAATTATAGCATCCATTCACTTTCTTGGCCTCTTATTATTGAAGTTTTTCTTATTCTGAAATTTCCTCTTTTTATTGAAAGATTTCTCAGAGGTTTTATTTTCCTCATTTTCCTCCACTATGTGGATCTTAGATGGAAATGCTGTTGGTTCAATGTTTTCTTTCTTCCTAATTGTTCTTTCACTTGAAAAAACCATGTAAGATTATCCATACTCAAATCCTTCTTCTTATATTTTACGGATTTTTCTTTGATCTTCACAAGAAGGAGGAATTTTGTCTATTATGGATGAGACTTTTTATCTACTTATCCATATTCATATTATGCTGGATGAATTAGTTTGGGATATGCATAATATCATTGAATTGCTCTACTACCAACGTAGCGTTAGTCATTTTATAACTAAAAAATTTCTTACCGGTTCGCCCTCCATTTGATACTTGGCCTCCAATGCATCCCAAACTTCTTTGGCAGTTGATTTACTATAGTACATATCGAGCAGAATCATTGCATTGCATATGTGCCAATTGCAGATGTAATCATCATGTTTCCATTTTAGTCTTGTTCGTGCTTGTGCAATAGTCCCATTTTCTTTCTTCCTTCGGTTTTGGCTTCGTAAGGACATAAACCGCTTTTAGTCTGACCAACAGAAAATGCATCTTCTTTTGCCAACGCAAGAAATTAAAACCATAGAACCTTTCTAGTATAGGGAAATCAAAAGCAAACTCTATCAAACTATGCGATGCCATTATTAGATAACGTCTTAACGCTGTTGGCTTATATTTATGGATTTCTAGTGAAGTGGCACGATAGTCGTAAAACCAAATCTGTAAAGATCGCTCCAAGGCACGTCGATGATGCTTTCCTTAAGACGTTATTTGCCTACACCACTAGTTTAAACAAAAATATGGGTGTTGTGAGTTAAGTCAAATCATCTTCCAAGATACAATGTAGCCAAGATGATTATTCTCTTTAATCGATTGCAAAAGCACTGTCGAAGTCGATCCAAACTATCTTCTGATTTGACCGCATTGAGTATCGAATTTTTGATCCGTAGTATCACAAACTCGAAATAGTTTTAAAACAAACAAGGGAGGAGAAGAGAATGAGAAAAATTAGATTTGCAACACTTTTAGGTGTTTTCGTTTCATGTAGAAGAAGTGATTCTGAAACATTTTTTTAGACGTCGCAAATTGTTGAAAAAGAAGATTAAACTGAAACAGTTATCGGGTTTGCTATTTATAGTCAAGGAGAGATGTCTTTTCATTTGTAATAGTTACTTATTCTACCAAACAATGCTTCCTTTCATTTGAATTCAAATGTCTCATACTGCCATTTCAATAGTCGCGCTTCCCACTATTTCTATCTACTCAAATTCAAATTCTAGGCTTTCTTAACGTGTTCAAATCTGGCTCATTTTTACTAAAATATTTCTATCCAAAAACATAATTTGGACTTAAATCCAAATCGGCACAGTCGGAGGATGGCGACAGCGTGCTCCTGTATGGTGGGTATGCATGACTTCCCTCCTTACAATAGAGAAAACATTTGGATGCCCAAAGTGCCTAACCTTCCCTTGAGTAATCTAAATTTAAACAAACATAGTTTATATTATTTTAAGATGTAGAACTATTCCAAATCACTCTTCCCTTTCCTTTTTTCTTATTTTAAAATTAAATAACTCATACAAAATATTTTTAAAAAATTTACACTAACAGTAAGATCATGCTGTTCGGATGGATAAGCATCAATTTCAGGCAACACATAGAATGTTGTGAAGCAAAATTTCCTAAAGCTAAAGGAGTAACAACATGAATAAAGTATAAAGATGGCTGCTGCAATAATAGTGCCTATGCCTAAAGGGATGCATACAAGATTGAGTATCAGGATTAACAACATTATGAGCATGAGCATCTGCATGGGAAGCATGAACTTGATTTAGTACAACAGCATTTTGTTGAGAGTCAGTGTGGGGCACTTGTGAGAGGATAATTTGAGATATGGCTTGTGCATGTGTATCGTGTTGTGCTTGAGTGTTAATAATATGAAAAGCAGGAACATTCTACATTAAGTGTAATGCAGAACCAATAATAGTTTTTGGGTGAGCAAAGTTGTGAATAAACGATCGTGCATGACAATCGGAGGCACATGCGGGTGCATTTTGCAACTCAACATGATATCTAGGGAAAGAAGGGAAATTAAGGTGGCTACATAGGGATAAACTCCAGCAAGCGGCAAAGAATGAGTATTTAGGACATCAAACAACATATGAATTTGATCATCAACCAGGTCTTAAATTTCTGGCTGCAAATGTATCATCATAGAATTCATGATGCTCATACAAATGAGAAGTAATCGAATAAGTTGCTAGGGCAATTTTAGATGGAAGAGTATCAAATTCAGATGAAGCACTTGTAGTAGGATGTTCATCAGAAACAAGCACACTAGAACTTCCTATAGATTGGTTTATTGGCTTTAAACCCCTTTATGGCTCGTTTTCATTTAAATCTAATTTAAATGCTTATCGATATCGTATATCATTTAATACATTCATAACTATTATAATACAACCAATATTCGTTTATCAAATCAAAATGAAATTTATAACTAATATTTTAAAAATATTAATTAATTTATAACTATTACAAATTGATAAAATAGTTTAGTCAAAGGTGTATTCATCGTTTCGGTTGCGTGCCTCATTGTTTGTAAATTTCGTAGTGATTAATATCGAACTATTCAAATATTAATGTTCACACATCACTTAGTAGACGATGCAACAATTTGGCCAAATGTATCGCTTATTTCCTTTCGGTAAAATCCAATTTTACTGTGTTTACCATTACTTGATTGTGACTATTATTCACACTAATTCTCTTCATCAAAACTATATCGCTTTGGACTTATGAAATTTGGAAATGGTCAAAATTCCAATATCATCCATATTCAACTCTAATGTCCAAACACAAAGTCATTGGTTCAATAATAATAATAATAATAATAATAATAATAATTAACAGAAATGCTCTTGCCAGAGGCTTTGACTTTGGGTTGACCATGATACTAACCTCATATAAATGAGAAAAAGAACTCTCTTGAATAGTATTCTCCTTTAATGTTTCCACTTGACCCAACTATAGTCGTTCGATGGACTTCGTACCACGATTTAACTATAATCAAAGAGAAGCTTCCACATTGAAGATCAACAATATCCTCAAGTCAAGATAACCGTGTAATTTTATCACACCGACATTTTCTGTTTGACCCTAGTTATATTAACAGACAGAAAACTATCGAATGGGTCATTCCATAATTATCCAATAACTAACAGTGCATAACCCAGTGGTGCCTACAACATCCATGAGTAATACATTGTCAAACATTTGGAAAGTGTTACATACTCTAGCCTCAATGGATGTATTGATATCCAGTGTCGATACACTTTAACTGGAAATATTTAAAATGATATATTTATTTTTATTGTGATAAATTATGCACGGTTATAACACTTTTTAACTACTATAAAAAAGATCATTTATGGATTTTTTATATATACTTTTAATCAAATTAATTAATCAATACAACAAAATATATCAATTATATAAAGAGAGAAATACATTTTATTTTGAACAAGATTGGTTATCGAGTTAGATATATGCAATAACTTATATAATCGGTTCTATAGCATACCCCTAACTCTAAGTATAATTTAACATATTATATGTGTGTGTGTGTGTTTATGTTTAGGAAATCTATATAAAGAAAACCTGGAAGGGGAACATGTATTAAAAGCTTTAAGGAACTAAGAAAGGTATCCACACTTAATTTAATTTAGCAATTATTTTGTAAAGATACCTTATGGTTTACTTGGATGAATCGTAAATATTGCAATCAAACTAGCTTTTGGACCATGCCTAATAATAATAATATGTCTTTTACTATATAAATATATTAAAGCATAGTTAGAAGAGTTACAATGTATGGAAAAGGTAATAATGAATGCATAAAATGAAGGAACCGGGCTAGGCCATAGCTATTAAATGGATGTTTTGGAAAAATCATTTTTGGATCTTTGTTGGGCTAATGAAATTTAAATAATTTTAGATCTAATCTAAAATTATTTCAAATAAAATATTGTTTACAAAATCTATTCAAAAAGAATTTTATTTAATTTAAATTAATTATATTATTATAAGCATACACTCATATGTGTGGAGTGCACATGCAACGTGTAAATGGTTTATATGATTAATCTGTACGTTTATATGTTTTGGGATTCACACTTCAACAAACACATTCGTCCTTTATATAAATAATTATAAATTGATTTTCAAATTATAATAATATAATAATTATGTATATTTTATTTAAAATAATTTGACTAATTCAATGTATATGTGTGTATATATATATATTTTGAAACTAAAATTAATATCTTTAAAAAATCTAGTTTTGACATAGAATAATTCGAATTCAGATCTTTAATTTTAAGAAAATACCAACTTATAAATTTTAAACTAAATATAAATAAAGTACATTTATATTCATAATATTTATTTTATATTCGAATTTATATACCTACAATTTATAAAATTAAATTTATTTGTAAATTAGATAATATTTTTATTAAATTAAAATACATATTAAAATACATCAATTACATATTTTCATTCATAAGCAAAATAAAAAATGCATAGTCTATACACACATATGCAAAAAATTTAAAATATTTGTATGTATTCGTATATTATATTTAATTAATTATAATTTTTACAAATTATACATTTATTTATTTAATTTTGAAATATATACATTAAATAATTTTAAATAATTTAACATATATGTAATATATATAAATATTTAAAATTTTATCAAATTATTTAAATTATTGAAGTAGTTCTAAAAATTCGATTTTATTTATTTATTTAAACAAAATATTCTGGCCAAAGTATATACTTATTAAAATGATATTTATTTTATATATAAATATATATAAAAAACTATTAATGGTGGAACAGGTCTCATTGGAGGGAATGGTTACCCCCATCATCTTTCACTCGAAACACCAGACAGAGTTCAGTCCTCGTTAACGTCGACGACACAGGGTTCTTATCAGGTGGCTACTACATCACCTATGATGGAGGAGCATTCTCAAAAACCATGGTAAAATACATGGGCGAGCATGGCTAAGGAATTTGCGGTTTCCAAGGATGAAGATATCACAATCTGACCTATTACTCACCTCCGTAGAAGGGGGAGAGATTAAGACGACCGCTTCCAAAATAAGTTTTCATAACTGCTGCAGAAAGATGGAAAAACATGTTGGTTGTTTGTATATTAGGAAGAAGGCCACTATACAACAACTTTGTAACGCCCCGAAAATTTCCGACTTTCGAAAAATCCGACATCGACACTCACTTTATCGACTGCCGAGAAATCGAAGGCCGAAAACCGAGATGTTATGGGTTTTAAAAAGAAGAAAAGAAAAGGAAAAGAAAGAAGAAGAGATAAGAAGGTAGAAAATAGAGAGAAAAGAAAATATAGGGAAAAGAAAATGGAAAATAGAAAATAGGGAAAAGATGGAAATAGAGAAGAGATAGAAAATTTTAAAAATAGAACGGACAGAAAGGAAACAACAGAACAACAACAGAATCTCACAATTCGCAGCGGAACAACATATAATAATAAATGAATAATCTTTAAACAAAGAACTATATCAGTTATTACATTTCATTTCATTACATCACATCAAATCATCAGAGTGTACAACAACATACAACATCAAACAGTGCAGCGGAAAAAGAAATACTATATACTAGTAATACGCCATGCCATCCAGCTTGCCTCCAGCAACTCCAGAATATCCAGAATATCCTGATAAACCTTACTCTTGACTGCCCGTGTGGAAATTGGTGGGCACCCAGAGTTTAGGATGGAAAACAATAAACTCCAAGTCAGTCATGTGACTGGTGTGAGAACTCAAAACAGTTTATTTATCTTTAAAATCAAAATAGAGGAATATTTTTAATTCAATTCGCAATGCTTTTAAAAATGAGACTACCATAAGGCCTCCCGCACACACACACACATGCAAACGCAGAATCGGAGGAGATTTCTCCTTATGATAGTCAAAGATGCTTGATACGCATTTAAAATAACATTTGATATTATTATTAGTGTATAGTGTAGAAAAAATTCATTTCGAAAGTAGAATATAAATCTTAGCCAGCATAGACATTTCGAACTATGCCTACTATAGCTACCATCCAAACAGTGGTGACCACCATAAGTGAATAGCAGGTTCTACAACTAATACCGTACAAGTTTCGTATTGGGAATTGGATTTCCAACAAATGGTCAGGCCAAGGAACTTCCCATTGCCACTGAGAATGCCTCTGGAAAGACATCCCCGAGAACCAAACCGGATCTCTGCCAACACAAGGCCGGGTTACCCCTAACTGGGTAACTACTGACACGAGCACGCCATTCCCCGGTCCTTTAGGACCTTTTCAACCGAGCGCTCGATATCCAATTCACACAATCATAAAGTGTTTTCAACATGAGTAAGTATCTGGGCTCCATACCATGATACCACCCCTTTCCAGAAGGAAATGCACATACCCTAAGGGGAGCTACAGCAACCCCTAATAACCTTGCCGCATCTTTCCTGTTTTGACCATTTCCGGGATGTGAGGCTCGACGAATTCACGTCCACAAAAACATACTTTATACAAAAGCCATGCTTTGGGTCAATAAATGATCAACACAATGATCACTAAGATAGACGATCAAATAAATGATCCTATCACAAATAATCAACACAATGATCATTTCAGCATCACTCAGCATGTCACATTACCAAAATGGGATATATTGCTGATAACTTCAACTATATAACCTTTGAGCTCGTACGTCTCAAAGAAGGGTGTTAAGCAAAGAATAAATTCTCCGCCACCAACAGAAATATATTTGAATGAAATCGGCTTTATATCTCAAATTGTAATGTCAGGCATACAATCCATACAAGTCTGTTCCGGGATCGAACAGAACCGAAGGCACTTACAAAGAAGTCCTTGCAATCCGGATATTCACAATCCTGATCGGATTCACCATCACATATGGAGAACTCAATACCGGAGCAACTCGGTGCAGAGTCAATCGATAGTTCATCCTATCGCTCTCGCAAATATCCGGTCTTCAACACCGATCTTCAAATGCGATTCACAACGACGTATCACATATTCGGAGTGGGTTATACGACCCCATGGTCCTTTCCCGGTTAACCCGAATAGTGAGCGCTTATTCAAAAATAAGTGTGCATTCAAATTCAATCAATTCACATCAAATACCCATTCAAAGGGAAATATTGATAGTCGGTTATTGAACTATCACTGGATATGCATACATCATCAGATTCCAAATAATTTTCCAAATTATTTATTTTCCAAAATATCTTTACTAGATATATAGTTTCAACACTTCAAAAATAAATCAATATTTATTTTTAACAAGTTTCACTTTCACATATAAATTCCTTAGTGAATTTATATTCCAAAATATTCATGCATATACGATTTCAATTATTCATTTCCAATTTATCTTCAAAAAGATAAATTCTAAATATTCACTTCATATTGGAAAATATTTCCATACTTATTTATTCATAAGTAATTCACAAATCTCTTTTATTTTCAACACTTAGAAAATATTCAATATACTTAAATCGAATTAAGTATATATTTCATTCTTTAAGGAAATCATTCACTTAAACATTTTTATTTGGGCCAAAACGAATGTTGCGTAAAACATCGTTACGACAACCCAAAATCATTAGTATAGGGATTCGAAATTAAATAGATATATAAATCCCAATACTATTCAAAACATTTCCTTTCGGAAATCATTTACTATAACAACAGTGTTATAGTCCACCATTTCCTTTTATTTCTCGAAAACGTCTATTTCAACAATGAATGTTGAAATCTATGGTTTCGAATCTCAACACCTTTAAAACATCGTTAGATCGTTTTAATTCTGTTTAAAACATTCACATTCAATACATTTTCTTTAACGTATTATTCACTATTCAAAAACGTGAATATACTTCATTAACAAATTTCATCCTTTCTATTCATTTTATTATAAAGGATTATTCACTGTCTAAAAACGTGAATATAACTCCATTTATAAGTTATAACAATTAACTTATCAAAATAAGTCGTTTGCGAATTTATAAAACAACGTTTATAAATTCCATTTCCATTTATTTATAAAAACTTCCTTTTTATAAATTCCTTTATTAATCTATTCCAGTTTATAACTAAATTATAAACTAAACGTTCATATTATAAGTTAATTACTTATAAAACGATTATTTTACAAAATCGTTCCTTTAGAGACTTTCCAATTTATAAATCTTATAACTTATAAGATCCATTTATTTAATCAATCTATTCTTCAAATAACTTCACAAATTTTATAAACCTACCGTTTATAAAATTTCATTTATAACTTCACAGTTTATAATTCTATAAATTTCATTCATTTATGAAATTCATTTTCACTTCATTCAAACACTTATAAAAACTCGTTTTATAATGTCAATATTTCGATTTATAAATATCCATTTATAAATCTCTTAATATAAATCAATTAATATTATTCTTTAAAACATCTTTTAATTTCCTTCATAATTTCATCATTTCGATTTATAAAATAATCAAATTTTATAAATCCTATATTTAAACTTTTATCATATATTCAAAAATCCAATCTAAATTATTTTATAAAATCATTAGTTCATATTTCTCAAAAATCGACTTTTAATCGTATTTCTAAAAATCAGCTTTTTTTTTTAACTATATTTCACAAAAACCATAATTTTTATAACTTTAAAAATTATAACGTTTATTTATTTATAATGGATCAATTCCAAAAATATAGTATATTTTCAAAATCACTTTAAAAATCATTTTAAAATCCCAAAATCTGGGTCCAATGATGCTACACACCAAATAGTCAATCACGACTACAACGATATCATATATCGATATGATAATCCATCAAATATCAAAATATCTGAAATAAAATAAAAACTGTTGAGGAATCCAGTTGGATCCCTCCAACCTGTTTCCCTGCATCCAAAAACATTAGCACAATACCAATTTCGCTCCAGTACGAAATTATCGCGGTACATGTTCTTAATAAATATTATCCGCTTAATAACGGCGTAATAGGGTCTCATCCGCTAAACAAAAAATGCGGGAAATCAACAACTGCAATATATACATATGCCAATATATATATATTGATATTATATATAATACCCATTTCACTGTTTATGAAATATTCGCGGTATATGTTTATATTAAATAACATCCGCTTACTAACGGCGTATAATGTCTATTTTAACAATCAATAATTTACGGTCATCATTCATACATGCATTCAAATATTTTAAATCTAACTATTTTAAAATAAAATCGAAATCTATTCGATTGAGTGAGAAGTTCTCACCTTGGTTTTAAATTCCGTTTTAGCTTTAATTTCGAATAAAATTAAACGCGCGTTTAATTTCACCCGAAATTCTCACTAACTCCAAACGACTCCAAACCAACTCCATCGCGTAGTGCTCGTCCATACGATTCCAACGCAACTGAGTTTGCATTTTTTCGACCTCGTATGAAAAAGTTATGAATTTTACAAGTTTGCACACGATTTATATAACTAAAATTACAACAACTTTAATAATTTAAACCTCTCCTCAATCCTAGCCATCAGATCTAGATCCAACGGCCCCTGCTCTTCATCTCCCTCACGTCTTCTTTCTACAGGAAGCAAGGCCGCACCTTGAACCCATCATGGACCAACTAGGGTTTCACTTTACTCCACAACCACACGACGATACTTCATCACACCAACGCCACGACGAAGAGCACGACGCAAGCTATCACCACCTCCCTTGGCCTGAAGCTCGGCCATGCCTTGATGCACGCGCACGCCCCCCCTACAGCCCACGAACGGCCCATCATAGCTCACTCCTCGCGACGCCAAATCCGATCATCACCTTATAGAATCGAAGGTCTTGATGAGATCTTCAAGTTTGTAGTTGAACAAATCTCCTAAAAACTTATGGATTGAGAGAGATTAAGAGATGAAATTCGAAAATTTCTGGCCCTAGAATCTAAAAGTGGCGGCTAGGGTTTGTTATTTTTTTTAATTTTTATGAAGAGGTAGGGGCTATTTATAAGGAACGAGCGACACTATTCATCCCGGGAATTCCGAACTCCGATTTAGGCGCCGTAACCAGCGTACCTAGGGTTTATCCCGCGTTCCGGACACAATGGAACAGGTTTCGGAAGCTAATTCGGAAGTATGTGCGAGTTATGGCTATAAACGCTCAATTTAAATTAAACCGATTTAAATCGATTTCTAGGCGTTTTAATTTGTACAGGACAAACGGTAAATCCAATTGACTTGAAATTTGAAACCTTACAATAATATCACATTACGGATCCGATGAAACTGGTTTCGTCGAAATCCGAGACTTTTTGAAAAATGGCTATTTTGACTCGCCAAATTTAAATTAAAAACGATTCGATGCGTTTCGAGCTGCCACGATCAAACGATAACTCCGATTGACACGAAATTTGAAATCCGGTAATAACTAACTATTACGGATCCAATGAAACTGGTTTCGTTCAATTCTGAGACTGTTCAAAAATTGGCTATTTTACAGTCGATTATTAAATATTAAAATATTCAATTTTCACAAATTAACTTTTAATTTGATTTTAAAAGTTCTAAAATATTTCTATAACTCCAGTATGATTAAATAAAATTTTCCAAATTATTTTCAATCATTTTTAACTCTATTTTCAATTATTTCCATAATTTAACATATTAAATTATCGATTTAATAATCCAATTAAATCCAAAAATTCAAATAAAAATTTATTTGACTTATAAATTCACTTATTAATATTTAAAATAAATTAAATATTCAAATTTAAATTATTAAAAATTCTGGGTCGTTACAATCTTTCCCCCTTAAAAGAATTTCGTCCTCGAAATTACAAGTAAGAAAGTTACAAAATCTATTAGCTTTCCAAAATCCATAGTTAAACTTTTTACCAATCTTTACTAAGTTTTCAAATCATACTTAGTTATCTTTTTAAAAACAACTACTATTGTTTAACTTTCAATTTTAAAACAAAGTTTAAAGTTTTCAAAATTTTCCAATTTTCTCAAATTTTTTCTAACGCCTTAAATTTTCGGAAAAATTCGCCATAGTCTCCTTTGCGCGGCTCGATCCGAAAAAAAAATGACAGTATATATATCACAAATATACATCTCATCAAGTAATGAGGCATCCCGAAGGGAAAAAAGTGTAAAAGTACTGTATTTAATCCGAGATATGTACCTTATATTTTATTAGCAAGCATATACGGCTAATATAGCGCTAAAGCGAACTCCAAATGCGAAGCAAACGCGATCCGCACCTACTAAACTCAACAAACAACATGAGAACATGCATATATGCAAATAGTATCGATATACAACATATAGCAACATAACAACTACATAATATAGCAAATGCAATATATATTCAACCATCAACCAATTACATCCATAACCAATCAATATTCATTTATATTCTCATTCATATTCAATGAATTTGGGTTTTCACTTTAAATCATATTTGATTTATTTACATTGGATTTTATCACATTCATTCTCAATTTTAATTAGTTTGCATTCACTAATTAAATCCAATTCACATTCAATTCTATTCAAATTTATTCACTTCTAATTTGAATTCAATTACATAGCTTTAAATTTTACTAATTCAATTTCATTAACTCTTAATGAATTATATACAATCATCTAACAATCATATAACAATCAATGTTTATTAATTTCAACCAAATTTCTTCGCTTCACTTACATTCATTTTGGTTTAACATCATCACTTTCAATTTGTTTAATTAAATTGATTTCATTCAATTTATTCAACTCCCAATAACATTAGAATTTAATGAATTAACACTTACATTCATTATTTCATATCAACTTTATTCACATTCAATTGATTATCATTCAATCCTTTTATTCAATTCAATTACAAAGTTGAATTTCATTTATATAACTCAAGTTCATATCCATCATTAACCTTAAATTCATTTTTTATTTACAACTCATATTCATAAATATATTCATATAGTTTCACTTCTTATATATATAAGTTTATTCACAATTGTAAACCACTTTAATCATAATTCAATTCTTATAATTCATTTGCTTATACAATTACTCTTTTATTTAGATTATTCAAACAACCTAACAATCAACTTATATACTATTTAATAATTCTGAAAAATTATTCCTTCATATATAAAATATACTTAAGGTAAAATTATTTCATTTACCCAATTTAAAACAATATTATGTCGAATTGTTCTATTCAAGTGTTTAGAAACCCCTTCGGCATAGTCTTGCGGACCACGCTGACGAAAGTTCATATACCACTCAATAAACCAATCATCACAATATAAAACAATTTTATATTCACTAACAAATACGCTCTCATAGCTATTATTACACTCAAACTCATTCTAGAGTACTACTGACTCTATCTCTAATGAGTAATACCCTACAGAACCATGGTTGTCGCTTAACCATCAGCTCTGATACCAAATGTAACGCCCCGAAAATTTCCGACTTTCGAAAAATCCGACATCGACACTCACTTTATCGACTGCCGAGAAATCGAAGGCCGAAAACCGAGATGTTATGGGTTTTAAAAAGAAGAAAAGAAAAGGAAAAGAAAGAAGAAGAGATAAGAAGGTAGAAAATAGAGAGAAAAGAAAATATAGGGAAAAGAAAATGGAAAATAGAAAATAGGGAAAAGATGGAAATAGAGAAGAGATAGAAAATTTTAAAAATAGAACGGACAGAAAGGAAACAACAGAACAACAACAGAATCTCACAATTCGCAGCGGAACAACATATAATAATAAATGAATAATCTTTAAACAAAGAACTATATCAGTTATTACATTTCATTTCATTACATCACATCAAATCATCAGAGTGTACAACAACATACAACATCAAACAGTGCAGCTGAAAAAGAAATACTATATACTAGTAATACGCCATGCCATCCAGCTTGCCTCCAGCAACTCCAGAATATCCAGAATATCCTGATAAACCTTACTCTTGACTGCCCGTGTGGAAATTGGTGGGCACCCAGAGTTTAGGATGGAAAACAATAAACTCCAAGTCAGTCATGTGACTGGTGTGAGAACTCAAAACAGTTTATTTATCTTTAAAATCAAAATAGAGGAATATTTTTAATTCAATTCGCAATGCTTTTAAAAATGAGACTACCATAAGGCCTCCCGCACACACACACATGCAAACGCAGAATCGGAGGAGATTTCTCCTTATGATAGTCAAAGATGCTTGATACGCATTTAAAATAACATTTGATATTATTATTAGTGTATAGTGTAGAAAAAATTCATTTCGAAAGTAGAATATAAATCTTAGCCAGCATAGACATTTCGAACTATGCCTACTATAGCTACCATCCAAACAGTGGTGACCACCATAAGTGAATAGCAGGTTCTACAACTAATACCGTACAAGTTTCGTATTGGGAATTGGATTTCCAACAAATGGTCAGGCCAAGGAACTTCCCATTGCCACTGAGAATGCCTCTAGAAAGACATCCCCGAGAACCAAACCGGATCTCTGCCAACACAAGGCCGGGTTACCCCTAACTGGGTAACTACTGACACGAGCACGCCATTCCCCGGTCCTTTAGGACCTTTTCAACCGAGCGCTCGATATCCAATTCACACAATCATAAAGTGTTTTCAACATGAGTAAGTATCTGGGCTCCATACCATGATACCACCCCTTTCCAGAAGGAAATGCACATACCCTAAGGGGAGCTACAGCAACCCCTAATAACCTTGCCGCATCTTTCCTGTTTTGACCATTTCCGGGATGTGAGGCTCGACGAATTCACGTCCACAAAAACATACTTTATACAAAAGCCATGCTTTGGGTCAATAAATGATCAACACAATGATCACTAAGATAGACGATCAAATAAATGATCCTATCACAAATAATCAACACAATGATCATTTCAGCATCACTCAGCATGTCACATTACCAAAATGGGATATATTGCTGATAACTTCAACTATATAACCTTTGAGCTCGTACGTCTCAAAGAAGGGTGTTAAGCAAAGAATAAATTCTCCGCCACCAACAGAAATATATTTGAATGAAATCGGCTTTATATCTCAAATTGTAATGTCAGGCATACAATCCATACAAGTCTGTTCCGGGATCGAACAGAACCGAAGGCACTTACAAAGAAGTCCTTGCAATCCGGATATTCACAATCCTGATCGGATTCACCATCACATATGGAGAACTCAATACCGGAGCAACTCGGTGCAGAGTCAATCGATAGTTCATCCTATCGCTCTCGCAAATATCCGGTCTTCAACACCGATCTTCAAATGCGATTCACAACGACGTATCACATATTCGGAGTGGGTTATACGACCCCATGGTCCTTTCCCGGTTAACCCGAATAGTGAGCGCTTATTCAAAAATAAGTGTGCATTCAAATTCAATCAATTCACATCAAATACCCATTCAAAGGGAAATATTGATAGTCGGTTATTGAACTATCACTGGATATGCATACATCATCAGATTCCAAATAATTTTCCAAATTATTTATTTTCCAAAATATCTTTACTAGATATATAGTTTCAACACTTCAAAAATAAATCAATATTTATTTTTAACAAGTTTCACTTTCACATATAAATTCCTTAGTGAATTTATATTCCAAAATATTCATGCATATACGATTTCAATTATTCATTTCCAATTTATCTTCAAAAAGATAAATTCTAAATATTCACTTCATATTGGAAAATATTTCCATACTTATTTATTCATAAGTAATTCACAAATCTCTTTTATTTTCAACACTTAGAAAATATTCAATATACTTAAATCGAATTAAGTATATATTTCATTCTTTAAGGAAATCATTCACTTAAACATTTTTATTTGGGCCAAAACGAATGTTGCGTAAAACATCGTTACGACAACCCAAAATCATTAGTATAGGGATTCGAAATTAAATAGATATATAAATCCCAATACTATTCAAAACATTTCCTTTCGGAAATCATTTACTATAACAACAGTGTTATAGTCCACCATTTCCTTTTATTTCTCGAAAACGTCTATTTCAACAATGAATGTTGAAATCTATGGTTTCGAATCTCAACACCTTTAAAACATCGTTAGATCGTTTTAATTCTGTTTAAAACATTCACATTCAATACATTTTCTTTAACGTATTATTCACTATTCAAAAACGTGAATATACTTCATTAACAAATTTCATCCTTTCTATTCATTTTATTTTAAAGGATTATTCACTGTCTAAAAACGTGAATATAACTCCATTTATAAGTTATAACAATTAACTTATCAAAATAAGTCGTTTGCGAATTTATAAAACAACGTTTATAAATTCCATTTCCATTTATTTATAAAAACTTCCTTTTTATAAATTCCTTTATTAATCTATTCCAGTTTATAACTAAATTATAAACTAAACGTTCATATTATAAGTTAATTACTTATAAAACGATTATTTTACAAAATCGTTCCTTTAGAGACTTTCCAATTTATAAATCTTATAACTTATAAGATCCATTTATTTAATCAATCTATTCTTCAAATAACTTCACAAATTTTATAAACCTACCGTTTATAAAATTTCATTTATAACTTCACAGTTTATAATTCTATAAATTTCATTCATTTATGAAATTCATTTTCACTTCATTCAAACACTTATAAAAACTCGTTTTATAATGTCAATATTTCGATTTATAAATATCCATTTATAAATCTCTTAATATAAATCAATTAATATTATTCTTTAAAACATCTTTTAATTTCCTTCATAATTTCATCATTTCGATTTATAAAATAATCAAATTTTATAAATCCTATATTTAAACTTTTATCATATATTCAAAAATCCAATCTAAATTATTTTATAAAATCATTAGTTCATATTTCTCAAAAATCGACTTTTAATCGTATTTCTAAAAATCAGCTTTTTTTTTTAACTATATTTCACAAAAACCATAATTTTTATAACTTTAAAAATTATAACGTTTATTTATTTATAATGGATCAATTCCAAAAATATAGTATATTTTCAAAATCACTTTAAAAATCATTTTAAAATCCCAAAATCTGGGTCCAATGATGCTACACACCAAATAGTCAATCACGACTACAACGATATCATATATCGATATGATAATCCATCAAATATCAAAATATCTGAAATAAAATAAAAACTGTTGAGGAATCCAGTTGGATCCCTCCAACCTGTTTCCCTGCATCCAAAAACATTAGCACAATACCAATTTCGCTCCAGTACGAAATTATCGCGGTACATGTTCTTAATAAATATTATCCGCTTAATAACGGCGTAATAGGGTCTCATCCGCTAAACAAAAAATGCGGGAAATCAACAACTGCAATATATACATATGCCAATATATATATATTGATATTATATATAATACCCATTTCACTGTTTATGAAATATTCGCGGTATATGTTTATATTAAATAACATCCGCTTACTAACGGCGTATAATGTCTATTTTAACAATCAATAATTTACGGTCATCATTCATACATGCATTCAAATATTTTAAATCTAACTATTTTAAAATAAAATCGAAATCTATTCGATTGAGTGAGAAGTTCTCACCTTGGTTTTAAATTCCGTTTTAGCTTTAATTTCGAATAAAATTAAACGCGCGTTTAATTTCACCCGAAATTCTCACTAACTCCAAACGACTCCAAACCAACTCCATCGCGTAGTGCTCGTCCATACGATTCCAACGCAACTGAGTTTGCATTTTTTCGACCTCGTATGAAAAAGTTATGAATTTTACAAGTTTGCACACGATTTATATAACTAAAATTACAACAACTTTAATAATTTAAACCTCTCCTCAATCCTAGCCATCAGATCTAGATCCAACGGCCCCTGCTCTTCATCTCCCTCACGTCTTCTTTCTACAGGAAGCAAGGCCGCACCTTGAACCCATCATGGACCAACTAGGGTTTCACTTTACTCCACAACCACACGACGATACTTCATCACACCAACGCCACGACGAAGAGCACGACGCAAGCTATCACCACCTCCCTTGGCCTGAAGCTCGGCCATGCCTTGATGCACGCGCACGCCCCCCCTACAGCCCACGAACGGCCCATCATAGCTCACTCCTCGCGACGCCAAATCCGATCATCACCTTATAGAATCGAAGGTCTTGATGAGATCTTCAAGTTTGTAGTTGAACAAATCTCCTAAAAACTTATGGATTGAGAGAGATTAAGAGATGAAATTCGAAAATTTCTGGCCCTAGAATCTAAAAGTGGCGGCTAGGGTTTGTTAGATTAGGGTTTGTTATTTTTTTTAATTTTTATGAAGAGGTAGGGGCTATTTATAAGGAACGAGCGACACTATTCATCCCGGGAATTCCGAACTCCGATTTAGGCGCCGTAACCAGCGTACCTAGGGTTTATCCCGCGTTCCGGACACAATGGAACAGGTTTCGGAAGCTAATTCGGAAGTATGTGCGAGTTATGGCTATAAACGCTCAATTTAAATTAAACCGATTTAAATCGATTTCTAGGCGTTTTAATTTGTACAGGACAAACGGTAAATCCAATTGACTTGAAATTTGAAACCTTACAATAATATCACATTACGGATCCGATGAAACTGGTTTCGTCGAAATCCGAGACTTTTTGAAAAATGGCTATTTTGACTCGCCAAATTTAAATTAAAAACGATTCGATGCGTTTCGAGCTGCCACGATCAAACGATAACTCCGATTGACACGAAATTTGAAATCCGGTAATAACTAACTATTACGGATCCAATGAAACTGGTTTCGTTCAATTCTGAGACTGTTCAAAAATTGGCTATTTTACAGTCGATTATTAAATATTAAAATATTCAATTTTCACAAATTAACTTTTAATTTGATTTTAAAAGTTCTAAAATATTTCTATAACTCCAGTATGATTAAATAAAATTTTCCAAATTATTTTCAATCATTTTTAACTCTATTTTCAATTATTTCCATAATTTAACATATTAAATTATCGATTTAATAATCCAATTAAATCCAAAAATTCAAATAAAAATTTATTTGACTTATAAATTCACTTATTAATATTTAAAATAAATTAAATATTCAAATTTAAATTATTAAAAATTCTGGGTCGTTACAATCTTTCCCCCTTAAAAGAATTTCGTCCTCGAAATTACAAGTAAGAAAGTTACAAAATCTATTAGCTTTCCAAAATCCATAGTTAAACTTTTTACCAATCTTTACTAAGTTTTCAAATCATACTTAGTTATCTTTTTAAAAACAACTACTATTGTTTAACTTTCAATTTTAAAACAAAGTTTAAAGTTTTCAAAATTTTCCAATTTTCTCAAATTTTTTCTAACGCCTTAAATTTTCGGAAAAATTCGCCATAGTCTCCTTTGCGCGGCTCGATCCGAAAAAAAAATGACAGTATATATATCACAAATATACATCTCATCAAGTAATGAGGCATCCCGAAGGGAAAAAAGTGTAAAAGTACTGTATTTAATCCGAGATATGTACCTTATATTTTATTAGCAAGCATATACGGCTAATATAGCGCTAAAGCGAACTCCAAATGCGAAGCAAACGCGATCCGCACCTACTAAACTCAACAAACAACATGAGAACATGCATATATGCAAATAGTATCGATATACAACATACAGCAACATAACAACTACATAATATAGCAAATGCAATATATATTCAACCATCAACCAATTACATCCATAACCAATCAATATTCATTTATATTCTCATTCATATTCAATGAATTTGGGTTTTCACTTTAAATCATATTTGATTTATTTACATTGGATTTTATCACATTCATTCTCAATTTTAATTAGTTTGCATTCACTAATTAAATCCAATTCACATTCAATTCTATTCAAATTTATTCACTTCTAATTTGAATTCAATTACATAGCTTTAAATTTTACTAATTCAATTTCATTAACTCTTAATGAATTATATACAATCATCTAACAATCATATAACAATCAATGTTTATTAATTTCAACCAAATTTCTTCGCTTCACTTACATTCATTTTGGTTTAACATCATCACTTTCAATTTGTTTAATTAAATTGATTTCATTCAATTTATTCAACTCCCAATAACATTAGAATTTAATGAATTAACACTTACATTCATTATTTCATATCAACTTTATTCACATTCAATTGATTATCATTCAATCCTTTTATTCAATTCAATTACAAAGTTGAATTTCATTTATATAACTCAAGTTCATATCCATCATTAACCTTAAATTCATTTTTTATTTACAACTCATATTCATAAATATATTCATATAGTTTCACTTCTTATATATATAAGTTTATTCACAATTGTAAACCACTTTAATCATAATTCAATTCTTATAATTCATTTGCTTATACAATTACTCTTTTATTTAGATTATTCAAACAACCTAACAATCAACTTATATACTATTTAATAATTCTGAAAAATTATTCCTTCATATATAAAATATACTTAAGGTAAAATTATTTCATTTACCTAATTTAAAACAATATTATGTCGAATTGTTCTATTCAAGTGTTTAGAAACCCCTTCGGCATAGTCTTGCGGACCACGCTAACGAAAGTTCATATACCACTCAATAAACCAATCATCACAATATAAAACAATTTTATATTCACTAACAAATACGCTCTCATAGCTATTATTACACTCAAACTCATTCTAGAGTACTACTGACTCTATCTCTAATGAGTAATACCCTACAGAACCATGGTTGTCGCTTAACCATCAGCTCTGATACCAAATGTAACGCCCCGAAAATTTCCGACTTTCGAAAAATCCGACATCGACACTCACTTTATCGACTGCCGAGAAATCGAAGGCCGAAAACCGAGATGTTATGGGTTTTAAAAAGAAGAAAAGAAAAGGAAAAGAAAGAAGAAGAGATAAGAAGGTAGAAAATAGAGAGAAAAGAAAATATAGGGAAAAGAAAATGGAAAATAGAAAATAGGGAAAAGATGGAAATAGAGAAGAGATAGAAAATTTTAAAAATAGAACGGACAGAAAGGAAACAACAGAACAACAACAGAATCTCACAATTCGCAGCGGAACAACATATAATAATAAATGAATAATCTTTAAACAAAGAACTATATCAGTTATTACATTTCATTTCATTACATCACATCAAATCATCAGAGTGTACAACAACATACAACATCAAACAGTGCAGCTGAAAAAGAAATACTATATACTAGTAATACGCCATGCCATCCAGCTTGCCTCCAGCAACTCCAGAATATCCAGAATATCCTGATAAACCTTACTCTTGACTGCCCGTGTGGAAATTGGTGGGCACCCAGAGTTTAGGATGGAAAACAATAAACTCCAAGTCAGTCATGTGACTGGTGTGAGAACTCAAAACAGTTTATTTATCTTTAAAATCAAAATAGAGGAATATTTTTAATTCAATTCGCAATGCTTTTAAAAATGAGACTACCATAAGGCCTCCCGCACACACACACATGCAAACGCAGAATCGGAGGAGATTTCTCCTTATGATAGTCAAAGATGCTTGATACGC
Source organism: Allium cepa (assembly GCA_030765085.1). Taxonomy (NCBI): domain Eukaryota; kingdom Viridiplantae; phylum Streptophyta; class Magnoliopsida; order Asparagales; family Amaryllidaceae; genus Allium; species Allium cepa. Next base: position 381,440,707 of record CM060937.1, read on the forward strand.
ATTTAAAATAACATTTGATATTATTATTAGTGTATAGTGTAGAAAAAATTCATTTCGAAAGTAGAATATAAATCTTAGCCAGCATAGACATTTCGAACTATGCCTACTATAGCTACCATCCAAACAGTGGTGACCACCATAAGTGAATAGCAGGTTCTACAACTAATACCGTACAAGTTTCGTATTGGGAATTGGATTTCCAACAAATGGTCAGGCCAAGGAACTTCCCATTGCCACTGAGAATGCCTCTGGAAAGACATCCCCGAGAACCAAACCGGATCTCTGCCAACACAAGGCCGGGTTACCCCTAACTGGGTAACTACTGACACGAGCACGCCATTCCCCGGTCCTTTAGGACCTTTTCAACCGAGCGCTCGATATCCAATTCACACAATCATAAAGTGTTTTCAACATGAGTAAGTATCTGGGCTCCATACCATGATACCACCCCTTTCCAGAAGGAAATGCACATACCCTAAGGGGAGCTACAGCAACCCCTAATAACCTTGCCGGATCTTTCCTGTTTTGACCATTTCCGGGATGTGAGGCTCGACGAATTCACGTCCACAAAAACATACTTTATACAAAAGCCATGCTTTGGGTCAATAAATGATCAACACAATGATCACTAAGATAGACGATCAAATAAATGATCCTATCACAAATAATCAACACAATGATCATTTCAGCATCACTCAGCATGTCACATTACCAAAATGGGATATATTGCTGATAACTTCAACTATATAACCTTTGAGCTCGTACGTCTCAAAGAAGGGTGTTAAGCAAAGAATAAATTCTCCGCCACCAACAGAAATATATTTGAATGAAATCGGCTTTATATCTCAAATTGTAATGTCAGGCATACAATCCATACAAGTCTGTTCCGGGATCGAACAGAACCGAAGGCACTTACAAAGAAGTCCTTGCAATCCGGATATTCACAATCCTGATCGGATTCACCATCACATATGGAGAACTCAATACCGGAGCAACTCGGTGCAGAGTCAATCGATAGTTCATCCTATCGCTCTCGCAAATATCCGGTCTTCAACACCGATCTTCAAATGCGATTCACAACGACGTATCACATATTCGGAGTGGGTTATACGACCCCATGGTCCTTTCCCGGTTAACCCGAATAGTGAGCGCTTATTCAAAAATAAGTGTGCATTCAAATTCAATCAATTCACATCAAATACCCATTCAAAGGGAAATATTGATAGTCGGTTATTGAACTATCACTGGATATGCATACATCATCAGATTCCAAATAATTTTCCAAATTATTTATTTTCCAAAATATCTTTACTAGATATATAGTTTCAACACTTCAAAAATAAATCAATATTTATTTTTAACAAGTTTCACTTTCACATATAAATTCCTTAGTGAATTTATATTCCAAAATATTCATGCATATACGATTTCAATTATTCATTTCCAATTTATCTTCAAAAAGATAAATTCTAAATATTCACTTCATATTGGAAAATATTTCCATACTTATTTATTCATAAGTAATTCACAAATCTCTTTTATTTTCAACACTTAGAAAATATTCAATATACTTAAATCGAATTAAGTATATATTTCATTCTTTAAGGAAATCATTCACTTAAACATTTTTATTTGGGCCAAAACGAATGTTGCGTAAAACATCGTTACGACAACCCAAAATCATTAGTATAGGGATTCGAAATTAAATAGATATATAAATCCCAATACTATTCAAAACATTTCCTTTCGGAAATCATTTACTATAACAACAGTGTTATAGTCCACCATTTCCTTTTATTTCTCGAAAACGTCTATTTCAACAATGAATGTTGAAATCTATGGTTTCGAATCTCAACACCTTTAAAACATCGTTAGATCGTTTTAATTCTGTTTAAAACATTCACATTCAATACATTTTCTTTAACGTATTATTCACTATTCAAAAACGTGAATATACTTCATTAACAAATTTCATCCTTTCTATTCATTTTATTTTAAAGGATTATTCACTGTCTAAAAACGTGAATATAACTCCATTTATAAGTTATAACAATTAACTTATCAAAATAAGTCGTTTGCGAATTTATAAAACAACGTTTATAAATTCCATTTCCATTTATTTATAAAAACTTCCTTTTTATAAATTCCTTTATTAATCTATTCCAGTTTATAACTAAATTATAAACTAAACGTTCATATTATAAGTTAATTACTTATAAAACGATTATTTTACAAAATCGTTCCTTTAGAGACTTTCCAATTTATAAATCTTATAACTTATAAGATCCATTTATTTAATCAATCTATTCTTCAAATAACTTCACAAATTTTATAAACCTACCGTTTATAAAATTTCATTTATAACTTCACAGTTTATAATTCTATAAATTTCATTCATTTATGAAATTCATTTTCACTTCATTCAAACACTTATAAAAACTCGTTTTATAATGTCAATATTTCGATTTATAAATATCCATTTATAAATCTCTTAATATAAATCAATTAATATTATTCTTTAAAACATCTTTTAATTTCCTTCATAATTTCATCATTTCGATTTATAAAATAATCAAATTTTATAAATCCTATATTTAAACTTTTATCATATATTCAAAAATCCAATCTAAATTATTTTATAAAATCATTAGTTCATATTTCTCAAAAATCGACTTTTAATCGTATTTCTAAAAATCAGCTTTTTTTTTAACTATATTTCACAAAAACCATAATTTTTATAACTTTAAAAATTATAACGTTTATTTATTTATAATGGATCAATTCCAAAAATATAGTATATTTTCAAAATCACTTTAAAAATCATTTTAAAATCCCAAAATCTGGGTCCAATGATGCTACACACCAAATAGTCAATCACGACTACAACGATATCATATATCGATATGATAATCCATCAAATATCAAAATATCTGAAATAAAATAAAAACTGTTGAGGAATCCAGTTGGATCCCTCCAACCTGTTTCCCTGCATCCAAAAACATTAGCACAATACCAATTTCGCTCCAGTACGAAATTATCGCGGTACATGTTCTTAATAAATATTATCCGCTTAATAACGGCGTAATAGGGTCTCATCCGCTAAACAAAAAATGCGGGAAATCAACAACTGCAATATATACATATGCCAATATATATATATTGATATTATATATAATACCCATTTCACTGTTTATGAAATATTCGCGGTATATGTTTATATTAAATAACATCCGCTTACTAACGGCGTATAATGTCTATTTTAACAATCAATAATTTACGGTCATCATTCATACATGCATTCAAATATTTTAAATCTAACTATTTTAAAATAAAATCGAAATCTATTCGATTGAGTGAGAAGTTCTCACCTTGGTTTTAAATTCCGTTTTAGCTTTAATTTCGAATAAAATTAAACGCGCGTTTAATTTCACCCGAAATTCTCACTAACTCCAAACGACTCCAAACCAACTCCATCGCGTAGTGCTCGTCCATACGATTCCAACGCAACTGAGTTTGCATTTTTTCGACCTCGTATGAAAAAGTTATGAATTTTACAAGTTTGCACACGATTTATATAACTAAAATTACAACAACTTTAATAATTTAAACCTCTCCTCAATCCTAGCCATCAGATCTAGATCCAACGGCCCCTGCTCTTCATCTCCCTCACGTCTTCTTTCTACAGGAAGCAAGGCCGCACCTTGAACCCATCATGGACCAACTAGGGTTTCACTTTACTCCACAACCACACGACGATACTTCATCACACCAACGCCACGACGAAGAGCACGACGCAAGCTATCACCACCTCCCTTGGCCTGAAGCTCGGCCATGCCTTGATGCACGCGCACGCCCCCCCTACAGCCCACGAACGGCCCATCATAGCTCACTCCTCGCGACGCCAAATCCGATCATCACCTTATAGAATCGAAGGTCTTGATGAGATCTTCAAGTTTGTAGTTGAACAAATCTCCTAAAAACTTATGGATTGAGAGAGATTAAGAGATGAAATTCGAAAATTTCTGGCCCTAGAATCTAAAAGTGGCGGCTAGGGTTTGTTAGATTAGGGTTTGTTATTTTTTTTAATTTTTATGAAGAGGTAGGGGCTATTTATAAGGAACGAGCGACACTATTCATCCCGGGAATTCCGAACTCCGATTTAGGCGCCGTAACCAGCGTACCTAGGGTTTATCCCGCGTTCCGGACACAATGGAACAGGTTTCGGAAGCTAATTCGGAAGTATGTGCGAGTTATGGCTATAAACGCTCAATTTAAATTAAACCGATTTAAATCGATTTCTAGGCGTTTTAATTTGTACAGGACAAACGGTAAATCCAATTGACTTGAAATTTGAAACCTTACAATAATATCACATTACGGATCCGATGAAACTGGTTTCGTCGAAATCCGAGACTTTTTGAAAAATGGCTATTTTGACTCGCCAAATTTAAATTAAAAACGATTCGATGCGTTTCGAGCTGCCACGATCAAACGATAACTCCGATTGACACGAAATTTGAAATCCGGTAATAACTAACTATTACGGATCCAATGAAACTGGTTTCGTTCAATTCTGAGACTGTTCAAAAATTGGCTATTTTACAGTCGATTATTAAATATTAAAATATTCAATTTTCACAAATTAACTTTTAATTTGATTTTAAAAGTTCTAAAATATTTCTATAACTCCAGTATGATTAAATAAAATTTTCCAAATTATTTTCAATCATTTTTAACTCTATTTTCAATTATTTCCATAATTTAACATATTAAATTATCGATTTAATAATCCAATTAAATCCAAAAATTCAAATAAAAATTTATTTGACTTATAAATTCACTTATTAATATTTAAAATAAATTAAATATTCAAATTTAAATTATTAAAAATTCTGGGTCGTTACAATCTTTAAGGGATATGTTGACAAAATCTGGAAGCCAACTGGTGAATATGAATTGTTTAACAAGAAGAATTGTTTTTTTTTTATTAAATTCTACAATGGTAAAGATTGTATAAAAATTATTAAAGGAGGACCCTTATCGAATCATGGATTTTGATAGCATGGAATTCGATTATGAGTACTACAAAGGAGTTATTCTCTACTATTCTTATATGGGTCAGATTTATAGACCTAAAACTTGAATACCAAAACGATGAAGGTATAAATCGAATTGCTAGTATACTTGAATGCCCAATATGTATGGATACTACTACTGCGATGGAAACAAGATTGAACTATGCATGTGTTTTAATCGAAGTAGAAGTGTAGTTTAATTATCCTTCATAAATAGACATGGAATTATGTAATGAGGAAGTGGATATTATTCAGATTAAGTATGAATAGAAATTAAGACATGCATTATATGTAACTATATGGACATACTGATGCAAATTGTTCCATTACAATAACCATAACCTGGCGACCAAAACCACAAAGTTCAGCTTAAGGTTCTAATATACAAACTGCATCTACGAATACTTTGGAACTGAATTTACAATCAAACACACGAAAAAAGAATAGTACAAACTACACTTAACCAAATAGCATGTAAAGCCTTCGAAGCCAGATAGAGTTACAGCACGAGCGGCAATCAATCCCCACCCATAATGTATTCTCAGCACCGGAGAATATGCCAAAGACCAGTCATCTAACCCGCTAGATTAAAACAAGGATAAAGCAACTTGTCAAAGTGGATCACACATGGCTAGTATAGAGGAACATATAATAATAGAAGACACATCCAAATGATCCCATGATCTCCCTATAGTGACAACAGTTCAGCAAGGATCGATGGAAGCCAAGAATTCATAAGTCATATTGTAACGACACGCAAATTTATCACTTTGATAAATTATATTTATTTTTAAATTTACTTAAATAAAAGGTTGATAATATAAATAATATTATTTTGAGTGATAAAATTATTTATAAATAATATGAAACAAAATTAATTATTTTATTTTTGGAAATTAAATGTATTTATGTCATCACCAATAAAGCAATTGTATTTATATAGATTTATGAATTTAAATTGAGATTTAATAATTTAATAATTATTTTAAATGATGATAATTCATTTTGAATAATTATAAAGTGATAATAAATTATTTATAATAGTTTTGTAAAGATATATATATATATATCTGATTTGAAAATATAAGGATAAATCGATATCGCTTTATAGATATAATAGCAATTATTATAAATAATTACTAATATTAATTGATATGATTTTATAAATGAAATGTAATCATTTTAATAAGTCAAAATTGATAAGAAATTTATTTTCAAATTTTGTTTCCACTTATATGATTTAAAATATAAGTCAAAATGTGATCGAGAATCGGTTTCCCGACTTTCAATGGTTTAACGAACAAAAATTGTTTTAGATCATTGCAACATTTTTTTGTGTCATTTGAACATACACATACATATTCTAACATGCACATGAACATATATAAACATACAAATATACATGTAAATATATATTAGAAAATTCTAAGATATTCGATAAAAAACTTAATTTTTAAGCTTCCTAAAGTCAACTATCTTACACAATAAGGACATGTACAGGGCTTGGAAGTGAAATGAAGCGATGGAGCATACGTAGGAGGAGAACCAATGTGTAGAATAATGTGAAACATGGGGTGTGGGCAAGGGGTGTTTTGATCCATGCACTTTTAGATATTTTCCAAATTCTTTTTCTATAAATACCACCCCTCTTCTCATATATTCCTAACACATTCTTCATCTTCTTTTACCTTCTTTTAAGCTTTCTAAGGGCCTCTCTAATGGCTTTTTATTCATAGAAAAATATAGAAAAGTTTGGAAAAAATGTTGAGAATAAAAGAGAAAAAATATATACAATAGTTTATAATATCAATACACTTCAAAACTAGTTCAAATCATCTCCTTATCAGTACTCCAACCCAGGACAACAACCCTCTACCACCTTAGGCTAAGAGTTTCACCTTTTCTAGCTAGGACTGTAGCCTTCCTTAGGTCTTGGACTCGATTCCATAAGCTCTGTTGCGACGGTAGCGGAGCTATATGCAATTTTATATTTGCTCGAAGGGAAAATGAAGGCTAGAAACTCCTAAACTATAGTATTATATTATTGGATGATGAGATGATGTTTTGCAATGGATGTTTAATATGCTTTGATCATCAAGTTTGGCTGTTTAATATGAATGTTGAATATATATGCAAGTCACAAAAATACACGTCGATAAGCACAAAGGAAATTTCTTCCTCTATATTAATGAATTGGTGTATGTGGAATATTAAACCTCTTTAAAAATGGTTTAATATGATTTATAAATGTTTTATAAACATTTAAAAGTGTTTTAGTGATGTTCAAATGAGAATGGAAAATTTAGTCAAAAATAGCCGCATTGCGTCATAAAAGTCAAACGAGTATATAGAATAGAATATAGCTCGAAATTCATCGAGATAAGAATTTTTAGACTGTTATATCCATAGTTTTCTAACAAAGAAATAAATTCGAGATTTCGATGAGTAAATTTTGAAATATGAGTAAAACAAGTTTTTTGAAAAATCGCGGTTTTACAATTTGGAATCCATAACAGGATTTCTTCGAAAATGATATCCTAATATTTTTTTAAAACATTACATAAATTCTAATAGTCTTTTAAAATATTTTAAAGTGATTTGAGTTAAAAAAAGTGAATTTTCAGATGATAAAAAGTCGTTTTGATCAATATAGCTTAAAAAGCACCTTTTGGAGCACTTTTCCGCAGCACTTTCCTATTAACTTTGAAATTTAGCTTTAAACTTAATAGTTCTTTTCCAAATATTTTATAAATGTTTTAAAATGGATAGTTAAGCATTTTAATAATGATTGGTGTTTTCATGTCTTATTTAAAAGAGGTTAAATAAATGGTTTAAAGAAAAGCTATTACAAATAAAGTGGTTTAATCTTGGCACTAAAAGCCGATGAGTAGACTGGATTTTTCTATTCGTGAGATCCGGACATGAGGTTCTTAAAATAAGGAGATGTTCAGTAGCAACTAGTGACCTGGCTCACCTGGCCTTTTCCCTGAGCGAGGGATAGATAAGGTCGAAATGTTGAAAACGAATTAAGTATAAAATATTCAAAATTTCCAAATTTAAGTTAAATACAACTTTGATTGAATAGAGATGATCTTCTTATACTTAGTGTTAAAGCCCGAAGAGGGAACTAGTACTATTAATGAAATTAAAAGGGGATTTCGCCATTATTTCTCCCATAGTATTTGTTGAATACGAGAATTGATATTGAGAAGAATTAGATGATTTCTATTGATTCTGCTCACTTAATATTTATTGGTTTTGGATTAACAACCTAGATAACATGTTTGTAACTCAATCGAAATTTTGAGTTTTGAATTAAGAAATCTTCGTTAAGGTTTGAATGATATGATTTGGAAATATTTTCCTAAGAGAAAAATGAAATGATTTCGAATTATTCCAAAGTTTAATAAAAAGGGTTTTAAGTAATCAAAGGATTTGATAAGAGTGGTTTAATGATTTCGTATATGCCGGAAAGAACGGTATGGAAATATGTATCTCCAAAAGAGATTTTGATAAAAAGAATTTAATCAATTAAAGGGTGATTTCTTATTCATAGAAAATCTTTTTAAAAATGATTGGTTTGAAGGAACCGAGGTCAGATTTGAGTACTTCTTAACCGAAAACCACTTCGAACCAATGCACGCATTCGAAAAATGAAGACCAATAAAGAAAATGAAGGATGAAGACCAAAGATCTTCAGGGTGGAAGGACTGCTTGTTGATAATTCTGGTTAGCTCCCAAACTATGCTGTTAACGCCCCGCTGTTACCCCGCTATGACCTCGCTATATACCATAGCGGATTTCTACCGCCACGATTTTCCAAAATAGCCTTTAAAATACTTTTTCCGCTTTAAGCCCCGTTATTTCTGCTATATCCTTTTATTTCCGCTATATTTCGCTATTCCTCTATTTCTTCTTTAAAAGAAATGAACTAAAAAATGTCATTTATACATTGTACAAATTATGAAATTAATTTTTTTAATTGAATTTTTTAACATATTTTCAAAAATACTCTAATATTCTATTAAATTTAATTATGTTAAATAACAATTTATGCTTATGTGCAATATATTTACACATGTTTTAAATATGTATTAATTATAGTTAAATTGAATGTTAAATTTTCATTTAATTACCGTTTATATATTTGTAAAAACATTAAGCATGAGTTTTATATGTTATTTTAGACTCATCCGCTATATCCCCGCTATATCCTCGCTATATCCACGCTATGACTTTTTGACCCTACGCCGCATTGAATTCGCTGAGTGCTTTAACTATATAGCTCCCAAATACTAAAGTAGCAATGGTACCTTCATTTCTGAAACTCTTCGGGTTGCAAAGACTTGTTGCTACTAATCCTAGGGTAACTCCTGACAAGATGTGATAGGAGAGTGCCTTCGGTTTGTCCTGTTTCTGGACAACTTGTATGGATGAATATTTGACGTTGTATTTCTAATTACATAATTGATCTCTATGAACGTATCATCTGTGTGATGGGGGAGAAGGCAACTTCTCTTACCTTAACACCCTTTCCTGAGACGGACGAGCTTAGGTCTTATACGTTCATAGAAATCAGTTATGTGACCATGGAATGGCAGTGTGACATTCAAAGTGAAATATGCTATGTGAAAGGTAATCTTTATCTCAAGCCTCACACCTAGAAATGGCCGAAATATGGTAGAGGAAGTAAGGCTATGTGGTTCGCAACCATTAGGGTATGATCATCCCCTTCTAGATATATTTCTACCTGCAGTGACGTTCGGGTTTAAGATAATGTAGTGTATGGTAAATGAGTGCTCGAATTAGGTCGGTAACGACCATGATGATGAAATATTCGGTACTATCTAGTGAGAAAGGCAGGCCGGTCTTATGTTGGTAGAGGGCGGATGTTCTGTAGCCTCGGTATATTCCTCTAGAGATAAACTGCCTAAGGGTAGTCTCTTCACCTGGTCATTTGTATGGAAATCCATTCATCAATAAGTTGCTGTCCTTTTGTTCGTAGAGCCTAGTATGCTGAAATTTAATAATGGTAACAATTTCGGCTAGGATTAATAAATTTAATTTCAAATGCTTTCAAAGGAAAGTCACTAAAAGTAATATAAAATGTTTATTTTTGTGTAGCAAACTTTTGGTTATCGTAAGGTAAAAACTCGCTTTGTGTTTATGTGCGGTGTGGTCTTATGAGATACATATTCTTTTCAAAATGCATATTTTGAGTTCTCACACCAGTCCATTAACTGACCCGAAGTTTATTTTCCTTTTCCTTAAACTTTTGATGCCCTAATTTTCCCTGGCAGCCTAGTAGTTAGGTTTAGTTTAGAAGAAATTATGATGGAGCTCGAAGCATGGAGTTACAAGATTTTTCTGAAGATTGTTATTTATTTCCACCACACTCTTGTGCTATAGTATTCCGCATTTGTAAGGATAGAAATTTATAACTGTCCAATTTTTAAACTTTGATTGATGTATTTTAATTTCCGCTGTAAAGTTTATGTTGAAATAATGTATGTGAGATTCTATTCTGTCTTTAATTTCTTTCTTACCCTTGAGAATCCGATTCTCGAGCACTTGGATTTGCGGCACACGAATACCGATGATATATTAGTGTCGATTTTCGAGAGTTGAAGAAAAGGATCCACACATTTGGTATTACATCTTAAGTAGAGCGGACATCTTGGTTCTGATGGGGGTAAAGTCTCATTAGAGTTAGGGCTAGTAACATCCTAGAATGAGTTTGAGTATATATGAATGCGTATTGTTAATGTTATATACAAATGATTTTTTTTTGAAAATTTGTAAACGAAATAATTTTACATAGGATTATATTTTTAATATAAAGAACATTTTTCAAGTAATATAGTTATATGATTAAGGAAAGGATAATACTCATTTATTATCATTAATCGATCGGTTGTTCGATATAAAAGTTTAAGTACGAACACCTCGTAAATTTAGTTTCACAATTTGACTATGCGGTACTCGATAAATAGTGATTTTTGTTTAAGATTAACGGAATTTATTTAAGATAAATAAATCTTATGAATATGTTTTATATAAATGATTTTATAAAATGGATTTATAAAACGTGCTTTATAAAGGAATTTTTTAGAATGTAAATTCCAATATTTTTGAAAGGAATTTCAAATGATTTTTGAAAAAATAATTATTATAATATTATTTCAAAAATTGGATTTTGAAAATGAAAAACTATCTTACAATTAATTGATTCGAGTGGCTCGAAAGTAACTAAAAATGGGCAGAAGATGCGTTCAGATGGTAAATGCTTCTCTTAAATATTCCCCTTCTTGTTAAGGAAATATACGATAGTATTGGTAGTACATAGTTCCTTGGTATCATTTTTGAGTTACTCGATCAATACAATTTTCTAAGTTAAAAAGCAAAATGTGAATCATTAATTGATAAATTAATTAATGACTGTCAATTTTTATCAAAGCGTATTACCTTAATTGATAAGCATGGATATGATTTGAGCATTAAAATAATTGTTTAAAGTTATTAATGAATGGTTGAATGGTTTTGGGCTTGTAGTAAATGATGTTTTAGCAACATTTTTTTAAACTGTTGAATGACACTTTGGAAGAAATCTTATGGGTACATTTAGTTCTTTAATAATGGGATTTTAAAGATAATAATACGTATTGGAATCTTTTATAAAAAGATAGAAAATATTATAATTAACATGTTATAAAAAGAGAAGTTTATTATAAGAATGTTTTGGTGGTAATTGTTTTAATCTCTTTGATTATATTTTAAAGGTAAGAAAAAAAACTTGTTAACTAATCGGTGAATATACTTATAACATTTGAATAATTATGTAAATACTTTTTAAAAACTGGTATATGTAAAGAGAATATATATATAAAGGAAGTTTGTGGTAATTTATTAATTTAATGAATTACTTTGAAAATGATTTTTCAGAAAGATATGATTAGGGATGTGTTATAATAAAAAAGATATTTATCTTTTGAAAAAAGTAGAAATTTTTGGAAATAAAAATGTAAAATGGTCATGTATTAAAAGTATCTTTATAAAAGTTTGAATAAAGAATGAAAGTTTTATGAAATGTTTTCATAAATTTTTTAGATTATTAAATTCATATGAAGAATGTGGATTATTTCGTCGCACGATTTAATCTAAAATTCAAGTGTAGAATTTTAACATATTTAACACTTATCTGAAAGAGGATTTATCAGTTGATTCTTGACGACAAACATTGATGAGGGTTTGGGATTAGATACTTGAGTTTTCTATCATAGTTGAGAGCCATGTAAGGAAAACTAAAGTTCTAATCAAAAAGCCTAGTTAGAGTCCGCATTAAAGGATCGAGGGATCAATGATACTTCGGAAGTAAAGTTGTGAACTCGATTAGTTGATCGAATCAAATATGCATACGGATGATCTATATACATAGTGCAGGTGTAATTTTAAAAATAAATATTTTGGGCAAAACCTTTGGGTTTTTGTTTTGGGTAATTTCGGGGACGAAATTCTTTTAAGAGGGGAAGTCTGTAACGACCCACAAATTTAGCACTTTGATAAATTATATTTATTTTTAAATGCATTCAAATAAAAGGTTGATGATAGAAATAATTTTGTTTTGAGTGATAAGTAATGGTAATCTTATTTTGAAAAGATATTTAGTAAAAATAGTTTTCTCGAAATTTAAATCGATAAAATGGTCGAAAACCATTTTATCGATAACCAGCTCAATAATCGTAAAACGTCGCGCATGGAGCTGAATAAGTACACTTATTTTTATAATCGAACAAGAATATGAAATAAAATTAATTATTTTATTTTTGAAAATTAAATGTATTTATGTCATCACCAATAATGGCATCGTACTTAAATATAGATTTATGAATTTAAATTGAGATGTAATAATTTAATAGTTATTTTAATTATTTTAATTATTTAAATAATTATTTTAAATGATGATAATACATTTTGAATAGTTATAAAGTGATAATAAATCATTTATAATAGTTTAGAAAGATATATGTTTGATTTGAAAATATAAGGAAAAATCGATATCGCTTTATTGGTATAACAACAATTATTGTAAATTATTATTAATATTAATTTATATGATTTTAATAATGAAATGTGATCATTTTAATTAGTTAAAATTGATAAGAAATTTGTTTTCAAATTTTGTTTAAACTTATATGTAATTTAAAATATAAGTGAAAATGTGACCGAGAATCGGTTTCCCGATTTTCAACGGTTTGACGAACGTAAGTTGTTTTAAATCATTGCAACATTGTTTTTGTGTCATTTGCACATAAACAAAATACACATACATATCCTAACATGCACATGAACATATATAAACGCACAAATATACATGTAAGCATATATAAGAAAAATCTAAGATATTTTATGAAAAACTTAACTCTTAAGCTTCCTAAAGTCAACTATCTTACACGCTAAGGAAATGCACAAGGCTTGGAAGTGAAATGAAGTGATGGAGAACTTGGAGGGGAAGAACCAACATGTAGAATGACGTGAAAGAAAGGGCGTGGTCAATGGGTGTTTTGGTCCATGCACATTTAGATATTTTCCATATTTTTATTCCTATAAATACCACCCCTCTTCTCATAAATTCCTAACACTCTTCATCTTGTTTTTCCTTCTTAAGCTTTCTAATGGCTTCCTATTCATAGAAAAAAAATATAGAAAAGTTGGGAAAATGTTGAGAATAAAAGATAAAAAATATATACAGTAATTTATAATATCAATCCACTTCAAAACTAGTTCAAATCACCTCCTTATCACCACTCAAACCCACGGCCACAACCCACCAACACCTTAATCCAAGAGTTCTACCTTCTCTAGCTTGGGGCGTGGCCTTCCTAAGGTCTTGGACTCGATTCCATAAGCGTCGTTGTGACGGTAGAGGAGCTATAGCCAATTTTATGTTTGCTCGAAGGAAAAATGAAGGTGAGAAACTCTTATGTATTATATTCTTGGATGATGATATGATGTTTGCAATAGATGTTTAATATGCTTTGATCATCAAGTTTGGTTGTTTAATATGAATGTTGAATATATATATATATATATATATGTATATATATGCAAGTCATAGAAATACACGTCGATAAGCACAAAGGAAATCACTTCCTTTATATTAATGTATTGGTGTATATGGAATGTTAAACCCCTTTAAAAATGGTTTAATATGAGTTAAAAATGTTTTATAAAAAATTTAAAGTGTTTTGGTGAAATTATAATCAGAATGGAAAATTTAGTCAAAAATAGTCGCGTAACGGCAGTTCACGATTTCACGCCACAAAATTCAAACGAGTATGGAATGGAATATGACTTGGAATTCTTCGAGATAAGAGTATTCGAACTACTATATCCATATTTTTCCAACAAAGAATGAGAATCGAGATTTTGATGAGTATATTTTGAAATATGAGTAAAACAAGTTTTTTTTTAAAATATCGCGGTTTTGCAGTTCGGAATCCATAACAGGGTTTCTTTGAAAATAATATCTTAAATTTATTTAAATATTTTAAATAAATTCTAGAAGTCTTTTAAAATATTTTAAAAGTGATTTGAGTCATAAAATTGAATTTTCAAATGACAAAAAATCGTTTTGATCAATATTGCTTAAAAGACACTTTTCTGCAACACTTTTCTACAGCACTTTTCTACAACACTTTTCTGCAGCACTTTGAAATATAGCTTTAAACTTAACAATTCTTTTCCATATCTTTTATGAATGTTTTCAAATGAATAGTTAAGTGTTTTAATAACGATTTGTTGTTCTTATATCTTATTTAAAAGAGTTTAAATAAATGATTTAATGAAAAGCTATTACAAATAAAGTGGTTTAATCATGGCTCTAAAAGTCAACGAGTGGACTGGATTTTTCCATTCGTGAGATCCGGATGTGAAGTGCTTAAACTAAAGAGATGTTCAGAAGCAACCGGTGTCCTGGCTCACCTGGCCTTTTCCATGGGCGGGGGATAGATAAGGTCGAAATATCGAAAATAAGTTAAGTATAAAGGATTTATATTCCCCAAATTTAAATTAAATACAACTTTGATTATATAGAGATGATCTTCTTGTACTTACTGTGAAAGCCCGAAGAGGGAACTCGTACGCTTCTTGGAATTTAAAACTTGATTTCGCCGTTATTCATCCCATAGTATTTGTTGAATACAGGAATTTATATTGAGTAGAATTAGACGATTTCTATAGATTCGGCTCATTTAATATTTACTGGTTCTGGTTTAACATCCTAGATTACATGGTTGTAACTCAGTTGAAACTTTAAGTTTTGAATTAAGAAATCTTTGTTAACGTTTAAATGAAATAATTTAGTGATATTTTCCTAAGTGAAAAATGAAATGATTATGAATTATTCTAATGTTTTAAAAAAAGGATTTTAAGTAATCAAAAGATTTGATAAGAGAGGTTTAATGATTCCATATATACCGGAAAGAATGGTTTGGGAATATATATCTCCAGACAAAATTTTGATAGAAAGAACTCAATCAATTGAAGGATGATTCCTATTCATAGAACATCTTTTTATCGATGATTGGTTCAAAGAACCAGGATCGGATTTGGGTAATTTTTATCCGAAAACCACTTCGAACCAATGTACACATTTGAAAAATGAAGATCTGGTAAAGAAAATGAAGGATGAATACCGAAAATCTTTGGGGTCGAAGGACTGCTTGTTGAAAATCCTGGTTAGCTCCCAAATACTAAAGTATGAGTGGTCCCTTCATTTCTGAAACTCTTCGGGTTGCATGGACTTCTCGCTACTAATCCTAGGGATAACTCCCGAAAAGATGTGGTAGGAAAGTGCATTCAGTTTTTTCTATTCTTGGACAACTTGTATAAACGAATGTTTGACGTTTCATTTCTAGTTATATAAGTGATCTTTATGAATGTATCATCTGTTTGGTGGCGGAGAAGGCAACTTCTCTTAGCTTAACATCCTTTCCTGAGATGTATGAGATCAGAAGTTATACGTTTGTAGAAATCAATTGGGTGACCATGGAATGGCAGTGCCGCATTCAAAATAAAATATGCTATGTGAAAGGTAATCGTTATCTCAAGCCTCACATCCGAAATCGATCGAAACAGGGTAGATGTAGCAAGGCTATGTGGTTCGCAATCATTAGAGTATGATCATCCCTTTCTAGATATATTTCTATCTGCTATGATGTTTGGGTTTAAATTAATGTAGTGTATGGTAAATGAGCACTCGAATTAGGTCGGTAACGGTAACGACCGGGATGACGACATATTCGGTACTATCTAGTGAGAAAGGTAGGTCGGTCTTGTGCTGGTAGAGGGCAGATGTTCTGTAGCCTCAGTATATTCCTCTAGAGATGTATTGCCTGAAGATACTCCCTTCACCTGGTCATTTGTATGGAAATCCATTCTCCAATAAGTGACAACCATTTTGTTTGTTGAGCACGATATGCTGGAATTTATAAACGGTAACAATTTCGGCTAAGTTTAATAAGTTTACTTGCAAATGTTTTCAAAGGAAAGTCATTAAAAATAATATCAAATGTTTATTTTTGCATAGAAATTGTTTGGTTACCATAAGGAAAAAACCCGTTCTGTGTTTATGTGCGGAGTGGTCTTATGAGATACCTTTTCTTTCAAAATGCATACGTTGAGTTTTCACACCAGTCTCATGACCGACCTAGAGTTTATTTTCCTTTTACTTAAACTATGGGTGCCCTAATTTTCTTGGGCAGCCTAGTAGTCAAGTTTAGTTTAGAAGAAATCTAGATGGAGATTGAAATATGGAGTTAGAAAATTTTTCTGTAGATTATTATATATTTCCACCACACTCTTGTGCTATAGTATTCTGCATTTATAAAGACAAAAATTTATAACTACCCATGTTTTAAACTTCGATAAATGTATTTTAATTTTCGATGCAAAGTTTATATTGAAATAATACATGTTAGATTTTGTTCTGTCTTTATTTTCTTTCTTACCCTTGAAAACCTGCATCTTCGGCATTTGGATTTGCGGCATATGAATACCGATGATGTATTAGTATCGATTTTCGAGAGTCGAAGAAACGGGTCCTCACACATATCTCAACCAAAATTATAGAAGTTGGAAGCCAACATAAAAGTGTTAAAATATCTTGCCTATGGTTTCGACAAATCGTAATTATAAGAACAAGCGTGAGTTAATCATAAAACCCATGGTCAATTTTGTCGTTTTTAATTGTATAAAATCAATCATCTTTTATATCTAGAAGGAATATTGGGGAAAATGTTCTTCTAGCCCATGAACAAGTGAGGGATTTTGCAAAGCATGGCAAAGTCAAAATGTGCATAAAAATTAATCTACAAAAGGCGTATGACATGGCGAATCATGAGTTTGTGTGCCTTATGCTACATTTAATCGATCTTCCTACTACGCCGATTGAGTTGATATATGAATGTGTTTCGACACAAACCTTCTCCATCATGGTAGATGGAACGTCGTAGGGTTTTCTAACTTCAAATAGGGGACGACGACAAGGTGATCCACTCCCCCTATTTGTTTTGTATAGCTATGGAGGTTTTTTCACTTCTAATGGAAGATGGTGCATTAGAAGGTCAGCTACATCCTATGTCTAACATATAGCCTTGTATAACGCATTTACTTTATGCCGATGATGTTATGATCTTTCTTTGAGCTACCACATATAACACTGATTATATGAATAGGTTTATTTCAGTTTTGGAGGAGAAGGTGGGCTTGAAAATTAATCAAACGAAGTCAAAACCATTTTCCAGTAAGGAGCTCTTCAAAAGTTGGAAATATCTAATATTCTACACATTGCTAAACATAGATTACTTGTAAAATATCTCAGAGTCCCTTTGACCTCCGATTATATACACGCAGTTCATTGTTCCCCCACCAAGCAAGATTAGTAGCAAATTAGAAGGGGGACAACAACTTATGAAAGATGGCGGGGAGTGTAGAATTGATTCATCGTACGACTACACTAACTATGATGTACTAGCTTATACTATACTCAGGCCCGGCCCAAGGGGTAGGCGAGCTAGGCAGCCGCCTAGGGCAACGGACGGGTAGGGGGCAACGGCGAAGGTGGTGACGAATATGATTCTCTAAAAATAGTTAAAATTAAATTATATTTATGTATAATTTAGACAATAATTATGTTCTATCTCAAGTGGTTTGCACATTTCTTAATGTGACAAGTGATCAGAGTTCAATTCCTGCTGTGTTAACTATTTTTAAATATCATTTTTTTTCAAATCGGCTAGGGCAACATTCTTGCTCGGGCTGGTCCTGACTATACCACCTACCAGGCCCGGCCTAAGGGGTAGGCAACCTAGGCCGGGGCCTAGGGCAACACATGGATGGGGCAACAATTTGGCCATTTTAGTTGTATGTGTAAGCTTTAGTGTTAAACTTTTATTAATTATGTACATGGCTAAGTGATTTGTTATGTGCATTGTGCAGCCATGCTATCCAAGCTTAATTCAGGTCGGGGCATAAATTTTTCCAATTTTACTTAATTCCTTTCTTCAAGTTTTGGTTGGGCTTGGGCAACACAATTGAACGGTCCGGCCCTGCCACCTACCAATGTCAGTGCTAAAAAAGATAGATCAACCGTGCACTGATTCTTTTTGGAGAAGAAAAGTACACAGGATATCATGAGATACCTTGTGTAAACCCAAACTCAAATGGGGTGATAGCTTATGTAAATTTATTGATTTAAGCACTACATCGAGAATTAAGCTACTTTGGAACTTACTCACCATAGACTGTTTATGGTCTTGATGGATGAAAGACAAGTATTTTTTTTAAAAAAAAATTAGTATTCATGCTCAACCTCACAGCGGCTTCAACGCTTATAAACCACATCTGGCAAGAGCAAAATTGCAGAAAATTCGAAGGGTAGTCATGCTAAACCTCACAGCGATTAAAGCTAGTGCAAATTAGTATTCATCTTCAACTGAATCGACATTATAGGGTGATCAGAGCAGAAGAAAGAGATTTAATATGAAGATGGAGGATAGAGATGAATAACCTAGGATAGAGCGGCGCACTGTTGGTTTTAGGATTTCATGTTCATTGTTTAATAGACCGGTTGGGTTGATACTGGATAATGGAGGTGTTTACATATGCATTGGGCGGTGTTTGCTTACATTTTAGATTTTCCTAGGTTGTATTATTGCTATTGTATTAGAGTTGTATACTAAGGAATGTCGTGCTCCTTTTCCTTACGAACTGGTAAGGTTTTCTAAAGAGGCGAATTCTCCATTTGGTTCTTATGCGCCATAAATAAAAAACCTATTTAAAAAAAGATATTTTAATTTTTTTTGATAAATCAGTCTAAATTGAATTAGCAAATTCCTTATGAATATATGAGATTCAATTTACATTGACACGGTGTAATATGTAATCAAAAATAGGATTAGATAATTAGATAAAGGTGCGACCTAAGATTCACACCATGAATGATTGATAACTCTGAGATTGAATTGAATTAACCTACGGATTTTGCTACGATATGGAGATAAAACCACCTTTCTTATATTCGATTTTGTCTTCATTTATTTTTGCTCAAAATATTTTAGCTATAGCTTCCTGAACTCATGGCTAGAATGAAGAAAGCAGATGGAGCAAAAATAATGATGTAGGGAGCGATTTAACAATCACTAAGAAGAGGTAAACAATGAGAAAATATCTCCTTTTACTCGTTATTTTGTTGCCTTTTCAAACCATTTTGAACAGTTAAACTCCCATCCCTTATGCCCTATATATGGCCCAGCCATGTATTGGGCCAAGATGGGCTTTCAAAAATCCCAAACCCATTTAATAAATAATTGAATTAAATCAAATTTAAATATTCAGCGATATCGTATATCGATACATACGTATATAACTTTCATATATGCTCTTAGTTAAATATAAGTGGCATCCAAAAATAACATAAAACATAGCAATCAATATTTTATAAATATTATTTAATTTAATTAATTTACAACGGTTATAAATTTATTAAATTATGTAGTATTTTAAAGTATCTATCATTATGGTGAAATTTCAGTTAGCGATTAACAATGGACAATTCAAATATTAACATTTACACGCACCTTAACTAATGGTGTAACACTTTGGTCAAATTTATCGCTTATCCATCTTTTTGGTAAACTTAACTTTACTATTTTTAGTGGCATCCAATAGCAACGACTATTGACACCAATTTTCTTCATTAAAACTATATCACTTTAGAACTTATGGAATTTGGTTTTGGTCTAAATTACAATATTGTCCACATTCAACACGGTTAATCTAACAGTTAGTCTAAGTACAAAGTCCTTGGTTCAATAATAACATTTATTATTAACCGTACTGCTCTGGCCAGAGACTTTCACTTTGAGTTGACTGCGGTTGAACATGATATTAATCTCATACAACTAAAAAGGAAAATTCTTTATTGAATAATATTACACTTCTATTGTTTTAAATCAGACAAACTATAGTCACTAGATGGTCCCCATTCCACGATTTAACTATAATCAAAGTGGAGAGTCCACATTGAATTTCAATTGTATTCTCAAGTTGAGAGAACTATACAATACCGTTCTTTTAGATTCTCTTTTTGACCTTAATTTTATTAACCAATAGAAAGCTCTCAAGTGAGTCATTCCATATTTATTAAATAACTATTAGTATGTAAACATTTGGTGCCAACAGTAGGCATGAGTAACACATGCCCAACATTTGAAGAGCCTTACATTCTATAGACTCAGTGGGATATACTTTCTGAAAACATCTTGGTCAGGAATATTTAAATATAAAATGTTATTTTACATTGTGATTAATTACTCACGATTGCAACCGTTTGCAACTACAATCACCTAACATTTCATTTAAGGATTTCTTATTTATATACTTTAAATTATTTAATTAATTATATCACTATATAACAAAGTATATAATGGAAATAAAAAAACTATACTCGGAAAGAAATTATTCATAACTTCTACTACAATGGAACAAAAAATCTAAATTTACATAACAATAAAAAATTCTCTTTCTTTTGGAAAAACATTTCCAGCCTGTATCATATTTTTAAAATTGGAATCAAATACAATTTTCACTCCGGAAGCAAGACTTTCTTTTGGAAGGAACCCTGGATATCTCTCATCGCATTGAAACATGAATTGCTCGACTTGTTTTTGGCCCCTAATAATAAAAATGGCCTTATCAAAGGCGTATGCAGACCTTAGTCGTCCTTAACAAGAATATCTCATTTAATCGAAACCTAATAGGGAATGTTCATAGTCAATACCTAATATTATTTAACATGATTGAAAACTTAATATCAATAATAATCTTGATAAACTGGTATGGAGTATTAATGCCCCTCCTAAAGCTAAACTTCGTATATGGTTAGTTTTACACCATAAATTAAACATTATAACTAGGGTTAACTTTATACTCCATCACATGTTGGAGCTTATAGGCAGAACATAATCAGCGTATATTTTATAATATTTATAGTTACCCCTCTTCTATAATTCTTTCTACTATTGGTTATATTTATTATGGACTAACTTAGAGCGACGACAGACAAACTGGCAAACTCCCCTTGATAGGATCGGGGGGCATCGATACCACTACAACCACATCTCATCCCCAAATCACTTTATCTTCGGATTGATTCTCATCGAACTAAAAGCTTCCCTAGTTTTTTAAATTCTCAAATCTCCTATATCCTATTTAGCAATCCTAACTAGCCCTTGCTTAATTAATAAAAATAAAAATACCGAATACCGAGGATTAGTTGGTAATTTAAACCATTAACTTAAGCTACAATAAAAATTTCCATCTTTGTTAAATTAAATTATATATTTAAGTATCTAGACACATACACACACATATATATACATACATGTATATATGTATGTATATATGTATATGCATGCATGCATATATACCGATTTTATCAAATCTATTTGATTATAATTCTATATGAATTTATAGCTCATAATTATATAAACATGCTCTTATATATGTATGTAGGTATATATGCATGCACATATGCATGCACAACATACATGGTTTTTTAGGCAGATCGTGTTAGGGGCCTAATGCATCACCTACAACCCAAGTGAGCACTCCTTAAATCAGCTACAAGCATCAACTCTCCTTCTGGTTAAAGAGTTTCTGCACTTTAGCAAGCACCAACATGCATACATACGTTTCAACAAGCAGAAAATGGATATAACACAAGTTTGTATCAGTGAACTTGTGTACGTCAAGGCTTCAACTCAATGCTACATTGTCGCCTCTGTTGTCTCCGTTTAATCAGTTCAGCCTTTTGAAGTTGTCTCCCTCATTTCATTACATGCAAATCAATATAGACATTTGGTTGCAGTTTAGCCTTCTTTATCAAGCCTAGATCAATTCCTACAATGCACATTCAGTCAGTTTATATTTAGCACATGCTCTACATCTGTGCCTATTACTTCAGCTTGTTCGACCTCTATATCAAGCACCGTCCTTGTTTATGCTTTAGTACGTTTGCATCCCCCTGTTTTCACAACCTGTTAGCAGCACATATCGACATCAGCCCAGAACTCAAGTTGCACAAACATGCCTGCTTTGCAAACTATGTATACATGCCTGTTTATACAAGTGGTTCACTTCAGCTGCATAACTATTGTGTATAAGCCTATATACATGACAAGCTCACTTTAGCTGCATCCACTGTGCTTATGATCGCTTGCATAGCTTGCCTATGTTCACTGACCTATCTTGCACCTTCCTACCCCACGGTTGAATCTCGTTCATGATGCAGTCTCACACAGCCTCACCCCCAAGTTGCAACTTGAAATGAACCATGCTTACTTCCTTCACAAGAGGGTGCGATGTTCTCCTCATGCTGCAACCTCCTCTCCCTATATTACAGCCTAATTTCCACATGGTGCTGCAATGAGCCATGCCTATTCTTTCCATGCTGCAACTTGATTATTCCTTGCAAGAGCGTGCTTTGGTCCTTTCATTACTTGCAGCATCTCAAGTCTTAAGAGCTCACTTTATAGCTTAGCAAATCTTGCAGTAATTTTAAATTGTATAACATATTGTTTATATCTTTTATTCCTGTTAGTCTCTCTTCTTTTGTTGATCATCTAAGTGATGATCCTAATTTTGTATGTGTAATAATCCATGAAACTTTTGGTTTGACCTTTCGGATAATTTTCTAATAAAGTTGCGAGTGCTATCCTTATTAGAGGATAACTTTTTTATCAAACTCTATCAATCTCCTATGGAATATCTCTAACTCTATCAATCTCCTATTTGTATCTGGATTCAATTATGGAATCTTTTTCCTTGCACTTAGATCGGTTTTCTCAAAACGGTCGATACAAAATCTTTTTTTTTGCATTTAGACCAGTTTTGTCAAAATAATCGAGCTATTCTCTTAGTTAATGGATCTTTTATATGTCTTAAATATTTATTCAGTCAACCAACTCTCTCTCCGGTATTGATAAATTGTCTTTATTATGTGAAACTTTTGAGTATGTTTCTCAATTTCTAGTGAGCTCTAGGTTCTTCCATGATTTGTATCATGGCATTATTATCGTGTTACAATGTTGTGGGATTCTTAACTTTTGAAAATACCCCTAGCTCAGTTAAAAAACCGTGCTTTTATTTATATATACATTGCTTATGTTGTGGTGCAGTTCAAGATGATGTACTTGACCTTTTGGTTGAATCAGCCACAACCTTCCGTTTAAAATAATTACAGCTTAAAGCTTCCTAACTGAAATTGAACATTGTAACGACCTCTTTTTGTAACACCCCGACAATATATGGGAAATATAATTTAAAAGAAATCAAAAGCGCATATGGTATAGTGGTAAAGGTGCACGTTGACATCCTTAGGGACCATGGATCAAGTCCTGTTGTCGTCCAAAATCTGAAGCGATGTTTTTTAGCTGGCTCGTTTTCAGCGATTTTCCTATGTATTTCAGCATTGTTTCTGACATGTGGCGGCCATTCGCTCTAGTGATGTGATAGGAAGAGATGACTAAATTTTATTGGTTGAGTGATGTGTATGAGCTAGAATGGTTAACCGTATGAAAGAACCAGATTTAATCTAAAATAATCTAATGGATTATATTCACTCAAACAATCCATAAATAAACCATCTAACCTAAACCAAATCTCTTATTCAACCGTCGCCATAATTCTACAGTAAAATTAGTGTGTATTATTCTTCCTCCTTTTCTCTACTAAATAAACAAATCTCTACCAAATTAAATTATCTATATATATTCAAGCAATTTGGGGAATTTAGAAGAATCAAAGGGAGAAAGATTAAAGCAAAGCTTTTTTCAAATTTATGCAAGCTCAAGTGCTAGGTGAATAGGAATTAATATGAAATAGAAAAATAAAGTAGTTCAATTTCATTTTTTTCTGGCACGTTAATATGAACTAGTTTATGTTATTAATTGAGAATAGATGTAAATTATTGTAACTTCGTCTTTTCTTTCACTTCTCAAATCTAATTCATGTTTGGTTTAAAATATAGGACATATAAATTGTCTATTCACGTTTTATGGCATAGATAAGATTGAAATTTATGTAAATTATTTTATCTTCTTCCACTTCTCAATTATAATTCATATTTGGTTTGAAATTTGAAACAAACAAATTGTTATTCACGTTTCATGGTGTAAATAAAATTAGTTTAATTAAATTGAAATAGAATTGTTATTCATTTTCTAATGTTGTAACATGTTACTTGAATAAAATTATGGTTTTGATTGACATAATTACATAATTTTGAACATGGTTTTGGAAAAATATTAGAAAGTCTAATTGGCTTAATTGTTTGTTTCATATTGGGCCTAAAAATGTAAAAGTGGAATTTTGTGTAATTAAATGGTTTGTGGCTATTGGATAAAATTTTTGTACATATTAAATCTCTAAAAGGAGAACGTACCTTACGGTGAAAAAATGTAAATTAAATGAATCCTAAAGGCTAGTGTAAATCTATAACAAAATGATATAAAAATTACAGACAAACCGTATGGACTGAACATACATGAAATCGCAATACCATTTATGTAAGAAAAAGGAAAATTATGAAATAACCAAATCGGATGTAAAAATGGCCTAAATCAAATTAATGGAAATAAACAGTATGTAAACTGTAATGGTAAAATTAATTAATCTGGAAGCGATTTGGTAGGCAGACCTTGTAAAGATCTGGATAGATGTTTGATGTAGTTAAGACCAAAATATAGTTTTGGCTGTACGTACTTAGAGCGTGCAAATAGGTTCGCACGGATGTTTGTTACCTTTCATAGGTTGCTAATACGTAGGATAGATAGCATCTGCAATCGTAGGCTTCTTCAGGCAGATCGACACGGATGGAATAGGACAAGTGTGCTCCGACATAGGTTTCTTTAGGCATATCGTTGGAGGATATTGCACAGCTGACCCAACTACGAGCGCTCTTTCGGAGGACCGACACTTTGGATAGGGGAATCCACATTGGTGACCGAGGAGACAAGAGGATATGAGTGTAGTTTGGCGAAGTCTGAGGCAACTTTGCGGTCCTGCGAGGTTGTTTGAGTCGACGCCGGTCAGACGTAAGAGGCATTTAGTCACGGTGCACGGGTGAAGAGAATGACTTTCACGTTGTAGCACATTGATGGGTAAGGACAGCAGGTCCGACATGCCGATTGACGGTTAGTATTTCTTCCTGGTTGACTTCCCTAGAGTGACCATGGACTTTGGCTTCTTAGGAACTGAATCTATGAAGGATTCACTACATTATATTATTCACCCTCTGCGATATCCAGGGAAGACCTGAAATTAAACTGTTTTTTCTTTCTGCTTCCTTTTATTTCTCATTCACCAGACTTTATATCTGACCTATTCCTATTTTCCCAAATCATAGGAGGGCATGTTAAGGTTGTAATTCTGCAGCTTGGAGGGTCATTGGATTAGTTATTATTTTCAGCTTTTGTTTCTTTTGTTTCATGAACTTTGTTCCTCTTTTACATACTTTACTCTATATATGAGGACCCATATTGTGAACTTTGTTATGTTTTATATTTTGGTGGTGACCAGTTGGTACTTTGATTTCAGAAATAAATTTAGGATAATGTTGTCTTTAATGAAGATGTTTTTCTACTAATTATAATTAGTGAAAGTTTTCTTCTGCTGTAATATTTTAATCATTTTATGCTGTTGTCTTAGTCTCCGTGCTATATTATGGATTTTTATTTCACCCGACCACCCATGCTTATGGTCATGTCCAATTTTTGGGGTGCCTAGAAGTGCGAGGTATCACAGTTGGTATCAGAGCTAAGGTTTTGATAATCCTAAAAATATTTCAAAAATATAAAGGTTTTCGAATAATTTTTAAAGGATATTTCAAAAATACCTTTAAAAGTATATGTATATATTTTGGAAAGAAAAGAAATTTTATAAATGGGTCCCTCATATCTCTTCCCCCTATCTATTGAACTATTTGTGGGGTACCTAATCACATCTTTTTAATATCCATACATAGAAATGTCTGAACGGCAAGATATCCCCGAAGTTCTAGGCCTTAATATGCTTGCTTGGTTCAGACTTCATTTGCAGGCTACTACACAAGCAGAGCCACTAGCTAGGGATACTGCTCCGGTGGAAGGGACTCTAGCCTGTCTGTCAGGCATTCTCGATTTTCCCAAATTATGCAAGTACTACACCAGCTTAGAAGGTAAGTCGTTTCTTGGCACCGAGTCAAATACTGAGGCAAGAGCTTAAATCCGTAGTTGTGAATAGATATTTGGACTTATGGAATTTGAGGACTTTTCTCAGAGGCGGTTTGATTCAGTGGAGTTGTAGGGAGAGGCTCTTTGTCAGTTGGAGATTGTGGAAGCTGAGGTTGATAATTTGACTTGGGCAGATTTTCGTACCAGGTTCGAGAGGAAATTCTTATTCTAGGCTAAAGAGGGAGTGCAGTTAGAGAAATTTATACAGCTAAAGCAGGGATATGATAATTAAGGAATATGTTAATCAATTCAATGAGCTTGCCAGATTTGGACTAGACCTGATCAATACTCCTCACAATAAGGCACCAAAGTTTGCTAAGGGTTTGAGTCAGCCACTACAAAGTTTGGCGGTGACCCACATTCTGATATGAGCCACTTATGAGGGATTGGTAGAGATGGATTTACTTGTTGATACTGAGAAGAAAGGAGATGTGATGTAGAAGAGTGATGGGAAGAAGCAGAAGAAAGGAAAGTGGAGAGGAGGAGGAGGGTCAGGTGGAAAAAGGAAAGTTCCAATGAAGGACTGGAAGTGAAATACTTGTGGGAAACTAGGTCATCTTGCTAAGGATTGTAGAGGGGCAGGAAAGCGACTGAGACTATGGTGCGATCTTTGTGATCAAGTGGGGTATATGAAAAAGGATTGTCCGTTGAAGCCCAAGGATATTTCTCATACACCTTCACAGTCTGCTTAGGCTAATGCTTTAGAGGCAGCTCCTTCCTCTAATACTCGTCCGGTTGTGGATAAGGGAAAGAAGTTGATCATCGAAGGTGTGTTATCTATCTCTGATTTTCCTATTCATACCCTATTTGATTATGGAGTTTCACACTCTTTTATATCTAGTACTTTGGTAGAAGGTCTTGGTCTTGATGCTTGCTTAGTGACCGACTCGGTAGTAGTATCAAATCCCGTAGGAGGATCAGCCTATTTGTCCATGTTATATCGGCATTTGAAATTGTTTATTTGAGGGGTTGAGTTTGATTGTAGTACCTTTGTATTGGGCTTTTCTGGGTTCGGGTTGATTCTTGGTATGGATGAGCTATCCATGTTTGGTGCTATTCTTGATTGCGATAAGAGGGTAGTGAGGTTAGGCACTTGTAGTGGATGTATCTTAGAGGTATCTTGTGATCCTAAAGGATCAGTCATAGTGAGCTACTATTATTCTCTTGACTTATCGCTCGATAGTTTGATTTCGGTACCCATTGTTAGAGACTTTCTAGATGTGTTCGAGGAGGTTGCTAGCCTTCCACCTAGAAGAGATATCGAGTTTAAGATTTATCTTGTCTATAATGCCAAACCGATTGCTTTACCGGTAAGGCATATGGCTCCTAAGAAATGTCGGGAGTTAAGCAAGCAGACTAGAGAGCTTTTGGAGAAAGGCTTCATTCGTAGGAGCATTTCTAAGTGGGGCACATATGTCGTCTTTGCCACTAAGGAGGATGGCACTCTCAGAATTTGCATGGATTATAGGGGGCTTAATAAGATGACGAAGAAGAATCATTATCCCCTTCCCCATACAGATGATCTCTTCGACCAGCTAGTGGGAGCCAAGGTATTTTTGCAGCTCGATTTGGCCGTAGGATTTCATCAGTTGCATGTGGTAGAGGATAGTGTCAAGAAGACTGCATTTAGGACTCCGAATAGGTTATTTAAGTGGTTGATCATGCCATTTGGGCTAACCAATGCTCCGACATATTTTGTGGACCTCATGGGTCGAGTATTTCGTGAATCGTTGAACAATTTTATGGTGGTGTTCGTCGATGACATTTTGGTTTATTCACGAAGTAAGGAGGAGCATACTGTTTACTTGGAAGAAGTGCTTAGGACCTTGCGAGCACATAAGTTGAAGGCAAAGTTCTCCAAGTGCCAGTTTTGGAGGGATAAGGTTTGCTTTTTAGGACATGTCGTTTCGGAGGATGGACTTGCAGTAGATCCGATGAAAGTGGCAACAATACAAGATTGGCAGACCCCTAAGAATGCGACGGAATAAGGAGTTTCCTTGGTCTTGCAGGCTATTATAGGAAGTTCATTAAGGACTTCGCTAGGCTATCAGCTCCACTTACATGCCTTACTAAGAAAAACTTAGCTTTTGTTTGGGATGCCAAGTGTGAGGATGCCTTTGATCGATTAAGGAAGCTTTGACTACCAATCCCGTATTAGTATTACCGGATGGAACCAAGCCTTTCTCAATTTATATGGATGCTTGTGGTACAGGGCTAGGGGCGGTACTGATGCAAGAGGGTATGGTAGTGTGCTATGCGAGTAGATAGTTGAAAATGCATGAGAAGAACTACTCGACGCATGATCTTCAGTTGGCAGCTATAGTTTTTTCTCTAAGGTTTGGGAGGGACTATCTCTTAGGAGAAATATTTGAGCTTTTCACGGATCATAAGTCTTTGAAGTATCTATTCTCTCAGAAAGACTATAATTTGAGACAGCAAAGATGGATGGAGCTTTTAGCCTCTTATGACTTTCAGATTTGCTACACCCCTGACAATAGTGTAGCAACAGATGCATTGTGTAAATGCAAAGTGGTTTTAAGTTCTCTGTTTTCGAAATGGAAGCATTTGGAGTACATGCTACCTTTGATTTTAGACCTCTATCGGATTTAGCTCCAGGATTGTTAGCAGTCCTTGACGTCTAGCCTACTTTGATGGAGCAGATAGGAACAAGGTAAGGTGAGGATGAAAAGTTAAAGGACATTTTTGATAAGCTTGGTAGAGGAGAGTCATCACCACATCTTAGGCGCCATACCATGGACACTAAGGGATGGTTTAGAAGGAACGGTAGAATTTGTGTTTTCTGTAGTGAGGATTTAGTAGATGTAGTGTTTGTCGAGTCAAATTATTCTAGGATGACAGTGCACCTCTGTGACGACCCGAAATTTCTAGGAATTTGAAATTAGAATATTTAACTGATTTTAAATATTTAAAAGTTAATTTTTAACTTGAATTACAAATATCACTATTTATTTATTGAATTTAATAATTGGAAATTTGGTAAAATATGAAATCTGGGATTTCAAGGCCGTTAAAAATAATTCGAAGGCTTATGAATTTATATTGATAATACTGAAGATAATAGGAGTGTTAAATTTGAATCTAATAGTGATTTGTTCCGTTTTGAAAATATACCATTTAAATTGATATTTAAAAATAGCCTTTCGAAGCACAGTCTCGGAATTCGACGAAACCAGTTCCATTGGATCCGTAATAGTGTTTTATTATTGAATTTCAAATTTCGTACTGATTGGAGTTGTTGTGTGAGCGTACGGTATTTAAACGCGTCGAAATTTATATCGAAAATTCAATATAAATAATAACTGGGCCTAAAAAGCTATCTTCCATATACGATCAAATTAGGACTCAGAACCTTTTCTATTGCGTTCAGAATAGGGGTATAATATTATAAACATCTAGCGGCACGCCTCGATAGGGGTTCTAAATTTTAGACTGCGTAAATCGTGATAATTTGAACTTAAATTTAATTAAAATATATGTATTTGGTTAAAATTTTCACATCAATAGAAATTATGTCAATATTAAGCCTTTTCTCCACTTCATCTTTTACTTCTTTTAAGGTACCGTAGCCTGATAACGTTGGCGCGTCTGTCCTCCTTTTTCAAAACATCGTGTCCACTCTTCCATCAGGCAACATTCCCAAGCACGATTTTCCTCTTGTTATATATCCAGCCGAGTCTTCTACGTATTTTTTTTAAATCTAACGAAAATGAATTATGGAAGAAATCGAAGACTTCCTCTTCTCCTTCCCAGTTTGTTCCAAACGAAACCAATACCTAGTTCCCCTTTCATTTTCTAATTGAATCGCGAGTGGCGGTGACAACCGAAGGGCTTAGTCACGATTGCGGGGGCGACTCGCCTGGGATAGCGTAAGGAGTGGTGCACGGCATCGCCGCGGCTCTTCCACATGCGCATGTTTTGGAGGAGCTCGCGTGCACGGCAAGGTGGAGCTGGGGTTTCGTTGGAGGGATTTGCGATCTGGGATAGGGTGCGGCCTGGCAAGAGAGTCTCGGGGAGGAGGAGCAGTTCATGGCAACCACAATTTTGGGAAAAGCCGAGGGTGGGATCTTGAGACCAAGCAGTGAGGTATATTCAATTCTCAATTTAATATATTTATATAAATATGTATAGTAAAATAGAGAAAAATAATAATTTACAGTGAGGTAAAGTTTTACAATTTAGATTTTTATGTATGTATTAAAGAAGAAAATTCGTACAGTAAAGAAAATTTCATTTTTGCTGTTTACAGAAAAGAAATACAAGTATGAATAAATATATAAATACACTCACATGTTTTAATAAACTTAGATAAACATGAAGTTATTGTTATTCATTGAAAATAGGATTGAAACAGTAAATGCATATATACACACATAAGATTTAGAAATGGAAATTTTAAATGGGAACACGAATCATTTTTATAAGTGTATATGTAGTTTCAATAAAGGGGAAATTAGTTTAAAATTTTAATCATTTGTTTAAATTAAATCATGAGTTAAAACTAAAACTGTTAAACGGTAATTGATTGTTCGATTTGTTCGAATATTAATAACATAATCTAATGTTTATACAAGGCCTGAATCATGAAGAAAACAAGCTGGTTGGTTTGGATTGCAAATCAAAAATCAAAGATGAGTTAATCTCACCCAGCTAAATTTTTAATTTAAATTTAAATGGTTAAATTTAAATAATTGATTGATTGATTTGATTTGGTATGTTATATTATATGTAGTAGTATATAGTATATCATGGAATGTTTGATTTCTCGCATTATATAGCGGATGAGACCCTATGCGCTACATAATAGCGGACGATATTATATTTAATCCCATATACCCACCCCGAAGTGGAATTGGCATTTTATGTTGTGCTAGCATCTGTGGATGCAGCGAAAACAAGTTGGAGGGATCCAACTAGGTTCCACAACATTTATTTAAATTATTTAATATTCTCTGTTGTGATTATTTGATATTCTATGATGAATTATATTGGAATATTAAATGTTATGGTTTGATTGAATATACTTGGGTATATTGAGTTACCAAAAATATATAAATTGGATTTTGGAAAGAAAATAAAAGAAGTGAATTTGTAAGCGAAATAATTATAGAAAATTCGAATGAATTTAAGAATGAATTAAAAAAGAATAAAAGTGATTTAAAATTCTAATTAATAAATTTCGAGTATGGAATGGTAATTTTGAATAAACAGAGAAATAATGAATTTTAAACCTTAAGTGACATTATTTAAAGGAATAAAGAATTTATTTTAAAATCCAAGTTTTAAATTTATTGAAATAGATAAAGAAGGAATTTATTTCAAAATGAAGTAAATTGGAAATCAAATTTGGAAATTGATTCAAGTGTTTGAAATTGAAAATTTAAAGGAGAATGTGGCTACGGAATTTATAAAATGGATTAATAGAAGCAAAGTAATATATCAGTGGATATTTGGGGAAAAATAAATTCACGATGGGAATTTATTAAAGGAATAGGAACATTTGTTTAAAATAAATAGTGATCCATTTCTAAAGAATGTGAAGAGAAGTATATTCCCCTGGATAGCCAAGTACGTTTTCAAAGTAAAATTTTAATTATAAGATAAAAGTTTTAATGTTGTTTTAAAAAGCATGTTTTAGGAAATTTATTATTTCTAAATGTTTAATTTCTAAAGTAATTATTTTTCCAATCTATTATCGTAGTAATTATTTAAAGGTGATTTAGTATTTTGTTTCAAAGGAGAAAATCTAGTTTATATTTTATGAAATAACCTTATTTTAAATATTCCTAAAGTATTATCTTTAATTAAGTATTAAAGTAGTTTTCTAAATTTAAATGTTAAAGCATATTTTAAAATAAAGTGTTTTTAAATTATTATAAAAATCTAAGGTTTTGTGCTTGGTGATTTCAGTGGAAATAGAAAATATTTGGGAAATTTATTCTGTAAAAGGAAGATAGTTTGAAACTGTTTTCAAAAGGAATTGAAAAGTGGAAATATATCTTGCGAAGATGTTTTGAGAATAATAAATAATTCGGAGAAATTATTTATGGTTGATGGATGTTTGTGAATGTTAATTGATAGTTAAATAACCTCCTATCAATATTGGCCAAATGCGCCGATCGTTTCAAAGAGACCGGGATCGGGATTAATTTCTCGAAAACCACTTCGATCCAGTTTGTACGTTTTCATGGAAAACGAGTTCGGATTCAGAGATGGAGCAGTGAAGTGCAAGGGCTAGTCGCTACTAATCTTGAGGTTATTTCCAAAATGGATGTAGTAGGGGTAGTGCCTTCGGTTCCGTTCGAACCCGGGACGGACTTGTATGGATGAATGCTTTCAGAACATCGTCAGGTGGGCGATGAGCATTCTAAGGGATATGTTCCAAAAGGTAACGCTTAGCCTCAAGCCTCATCAACCGAGAATGACTCAAAATCAGGGGTTATGCAGCAAGGTTTGGTGGGCAGCACCCATTTCCGGGTGAGGTCATCACTGTCTAGATGTCCCTTTTGTTTCGGCTTAGTGGTGCGGTTGCTGATCCCAACCGCGGAGTGATCTTACTCGGGATTATCCAACCTCGGTGATGATAAGATGTAACGGGATATAAAGATGGTATTCTATTATCCCGGAATGAAAAAGAGGGTAGCGAAGTATGTA
This sequence comes from Allium cepa, assembly GCA_030765085.1. NCBI lineage: Eukaryota > Viridiplantae > Streptophyta > Magnoliopsida > Asparagales > Amaryllidaceae > Allium > Allium cepa. The sequence goes on from CM060937.1 coordinate 381,474,284, forward strand.
TCGAAGTGCGTCACTTGCCAAAGAGTAAAGGCAGAACAGAAGGAACCTGAAGGACTGTTGTAGCCATTGGTTATTCCATTATTGAATTGGAAGAGCATCTCTATAGACTTCGTGGATAGATTACCAAAGTCACGAAGTGGGAACATGGGCATTTGGGTCAGTATGGATAGACTGACGAGCGCTCATTTTATACCCATTGAGAGTAATAGGATGGCAACTTCTTTGGCGACTCTTTATGTAAGGGAGACAGTTAGGCTTCATGGATCTCCCACCGGCATTGTGAGCAACAGAGATCCATTATTCACCAGTGAGTTTTGGAGGAGTCTTCAACAAGCCTTGGGAATTGAAATGAATCTGAGCACGGCATATCACCCTCAGACAGATGGATGGACTGAGAGGGTAAATAGGGTTTTGGAAGATTTGTTAAGATAGTGCATTATTACTTCAAAGGCTCTTGGGAAGACCACCAACCTTTAGTAGAGTTCGCGTATATTAATAGTTATAAAGCAAGCATTGGGATGGTACCGTTCAAGGCCCTCTATGGCAGACCATATAGATCACCAGCCTTTTTGTGGGATACTACCAATAGGATCTTGCTTGGACAAAACTTGGTGAGGGAAACTTCCTAGAAGGTGGATTTGATTCGTAAGAGGTTAAGCATTGCACAAGATAGACAAAAGTCATATGCCAACAGAAGATGTTTAGATTTGGAGATATGATTTTTGTCAAGATTTCTCCTCTAAGAAAACGTTATGAGATTTAGCTTAGTTAGTAAGTTGGCACCGAGATTTGTAGGATCCTTCCCTATTACCACATGGATTGGAAAAGTGGCATATAAAGTTGATCTTCCAGATAAGTTGGCAGGAGTTCACGATGTTTTTCATGTTTCGCATCTGAGGAAGTGTCTACATGATTTCGCAATAGTAGTAGAACCCGATCAGCTAAGAGAAGTGGAGGTAGAGCGCGAATCACTTGTGCATCGTACACCCACTCGTATATTGGAACATGGCGTCAAGAGATTATGCAACAAAGAAGTTTGTCTGGTGAAGGTTTAGTGGGGAGATGACCCCAAAGAGTGCACCTGGGAATCTGATGAGAGAATTCGAACTTCTTATCCTTTTTTATTTGAATGTACACATGAAATATCCTACCTTTGATCTTTGATCTTTCCTTAATTAGGGTCTTTTCGATAATCTTTAGGTGAAACCTATAGATGGTAGCTTGGTTGTAAACGTGTCATTGGGGCATGTTATATTTGATGGACGAAAATAATTGCAAGTGGATGCCAATGTTTGTAAATGGATGCATAAACATACTAGCAAATGGACTACAGGAGGTTAACTAAATCAGTAGACTGAATACCTTTTCGTATTAGGTAATTTCGTATGCATTTCACTTTACATAAATCATAAATTGCATTAGTTAAAAAGAACGAAATTGGTAGAAATGGATGATGATTGAGTAGATGGATGCAGTTCTTGGATGCTAGTTGTTACCTACATTCTATCGTCTTTGGAGAATTCGAGGACGAAATCCTTTAAGGAGGTAGAATGCAACACCCCGATATTTTATGGAGAATATAATCAAAAAGTAATTAAAAGCGCATTTTCTATAGTGGTAAAGGCGCATGTTGGCTTCCTTAATAACCAAGGATCAAGTCCCGTTGTCGCCCAAAATCAAGAGCAGTGTTTTTTAGCTGGTTCGTTTCCGGCGATTTTCCTATGTATTTCAGCATTGTTTCTGACATATGGCGGCTTCCCTTTCGCTCTAGTGATGTAATATGATGAGATGGCTAAATTTATTGGTTGAGTGATGTGTATGGGCTAGAATGGATAACCATTAAGTGTATGAAAGAACTATATTTAATCTAAAATAATCTAATGGGTTATATTCACTCAAACAATCTATAAATAAACCATCTAACCTAAACCTAATCCTTTATTCAGCCGTCGCCATAATTCTATAGTAAAATTAGTGTGTATTATTCTTCCTCCTTTCCTCTACTATAAAAACATATCTCTACCAAATTAAATTATCCATATATATTCAAGCAATTCTGGGAATTTAGAAGAATCAAAGAGAAAAAGATTAAAGAAAAGCTTTTTTTCAATTTTATGCAAGCTCAAGTGCCAGGTGAGTGGGAATTAATATGAAATAGAAAAATAAAGTAGTTCAATTTCAGTTCTTTTCTGGCACATTAATATGAATTAATTTTTGTTATTAATTGAGAATAGATATAAAATATTGCAACTTCATCTTCTTCCACTTCTCAAATCTAATTCATGTTTGATTTAAAATATGGGACATATAAATTGTTTATTCATATTTTATGCATAAATAAGACTGAAATTTATTTAAATTATTGTATCTTCTTCTTCCACTTCTCAGTACTAATTCATATTTGGATTGTAATTTTGAACAAACAAATTGTTATTTACGTTTCATGGCGTAAATAAGATTGGTTTAATTAAATTGAATTAGAATTGTTATTCAATTTCTAATGGTAGAAAAGATTAGTTGAATGAATTCGGAGTGCGTTACTCGAATAAATTTATGGTTTTCATGGATATAATTACATAATTTTGAATGTGGTTTTGCAACAAAACCGAGAAGTCTAATTGACATAATCGTTTGTTTCATATGTGGCCTAAAAATGTAAAAGTGGAATTTTGTGTAACTAAATGGTTTGGGGCTATTGGATAAAAAAATTGTATAGATTAAATCTCTAAAATGAGAACGTAAATTAGGGTGAAAAAATATAAATTAAATGGACCCCAATGGCTAGAGTAAATCTGTAACAAAATGGTATAAAAATTATAGACAAACCATACGGACTGAACGGACGTGAAGCTGAAATACCATTTATAAGAAAAAGGAAAACTGTGAAATAACCAAATCGGATGTAAAAATGGCCTAAAGTAGATTAATGGAAATAAATAGTATGTAAACTATAACGGTAAAATTAATTAATCTGGAAGCGATTTGGTAGACAGATCTTGTAAAGGTCTGGATTGGTGTTTCATGCAGTTAAGACCAAAGTATAGTTTTGGCTGTATGTACTAGGAGTGAACAAGTAGGTTCGCAAGGATATTTGTTACCTTTCATAGATTTCTAGTATGTAGGATAGACATCATCCGCAATCGTAGGTTTCTTCAGGCAGATCGACGGGGATGGAACAGGAAAGTGTGCTCCGACGTAGGCTTCTTTAGGCAAATCGTTGGAGGATTTTGCACAACCGACCCAGCTACGGACGCTCTTTCGGTGGACCGACACTTTGGATAGGGGCAAGTCCACATTGGTGACGAGGAGATAAAAGGGTACGAGTCCAGTTTGGTGGAGCCTAAGCGCAACTTCAGGGTCCTGTGAGGTTGTTTGAGTCGGCGCCGGTTAGACATAAGAGGCATTTAGTCACAGTGCATGGATGAACAGCATGACTTTCACACTGTAGCATGTGGATAGGTAAGGATAGCAAGTCCGATAGACCGACTGATGTCTAGTATTTCTACATGGTTGACTTCCCTAGAGTGACCATGGACTTTGGCTTCTTAGAAACCGAATATAAGAAGGATTCACTACGTTATATTATTCACCCTCTGCGATATCCGAGGAAGACCTGGAATTAAACTATTTTATTCTTTCTGCTTCACTTTGTTTCTCATTCACCAGACTTTATGTCCGACCCTTTCCTATTTTACCTAATCATAGGAGGGCAGGTATAGGTTGTAGTTCTTTGCAGCTTGGAGGGTCATTGGAGCAGTTGTTACTTCAGCTTTTGTTTCTTTTGTTTCATGTACTTCGTTCCTCTTTTCCGTACTTTACTCTATATATGGTGAACTATATTGTGACTTTTTTGTGTTTTATGCTTTGGTGGATACTATTTGATACTATTGGTTTTAGAAATAAATTTAAGATAATGTTGTTTTTAATGGAGCTATTTTGCTATTAATTTATAATTAGTGAAAGTTTTCTTCCGCTGTAATATTTTAATCATTTTATGCTGTTGCCTTAGTCTCTGTGCTATGCTATGGTTTTTTATTTCACCTAACCACCCATGCTTCTAGTCATGTCCGATTTTCAAGGTGCCTAAAGGTGCGGGGTGTCACACTTTTCTTGTACCGAAAGATGAGCCATTAAGGGTTGAAGAAAAAGAAAGATAAAAAGAAACTACACAATTACAGAACCTCATCACAAATCAGAATAACGTACAATAGAAAACATAGGATATTACTTAGTCATTTCCATAATATTTAATACATCGGAGTCATTACATTACAAATTTCAACCGGACAGTTATAACTACCTGTCCATACAAAATACTTAGATCATACACAAACACAACAAAATAAGATAATAATTAGCTAACAATGAATCCCTGCTCCAGCTCCTTTAAAATGCTTCCGTTAGAAATCTGGATTACTTGGATGCTCATAAAAATTTGAGTACCCAAGAGTTTTAGGAAAAGAAAATAAAACTCCAGGTCATACATGGGTCTAATGTGAGTAAACTCAAAACAATTTAACTTTTACTTTTATAAAACACTTTGAAAATCAAAGGTATCTTGTAAGACCACGCTGCACATAAACGCGGATGGGTTGTTGCCTTACAATAACCAAAATTTCAAGTAAAATAGAACATAGTTGAAATGCTTGTATCTCACATTTCAACATACTTAGGTACAACTAAATCTGTACGACACTTATTGGAGAATGGACTCCATACAATGTCTGGGCTACTGAGGTACCACCCATCGCGGTGCATCTCTAGATAACATAATACCGAGGTCGACTTATTGACCCCTTCCAACACAAGACCGACCTACCCTTTACTAGATAGTAGCCAATATGATTACCTCTCGGTTGGGATGAATAATCATACCGAAGCATAAATGAGTTAATAGTATGGACTCTAGATAGGGATGACCTTACCCTTATGGGAGCGACCCACCTAGCATTGCTGCATCACCCCTGTTTTAGTCATTCTCGGTTGATGATGCCCGAGGCTACGTTTACCTTTAATATAGCATTTACACTTGGAATGCTAACATTGCCTTTCATATGTTGACACAATATAAGCACTCATCTATACAAGTCGTCTAGGAGACGAACAAACTGAAGGCATTATCTCCACTACACCTATTTTGTAATCACCCTCAGGGTTAGTAGCAAACAACCCTTGACTTCAAAGTCTTTATCTTGGAACTTGTCTTTACTATTTCCAATTCGACTTTTACATTATTTCGATGTGGTTTTTGGATTAATATCTGATCTCTGTCTCTCCAAACCAAAGCTCGATAATTTTAAAGGGTCAAGTTGTTTATGTTAGAATATCCCACTATCAGGGTGTAAAGATTTACATATGTTCCATATGCTTAGATTATCATGACCCGCTTAGCAAATTTAACCCCTCGTATTCATCACGTTCTCGAAGTACGTATTTGTGATAAGTACAGGTTGACTTACTTTCGATAAAATGCGTCATCATTTTATTAAAACTAATTTAATTCATGTGGATACCTCATAGCATGGACAAGAGATCCTTGGTTTTAAAAATAATTTACATAAACATGAAAAGTGGTTAAAAATAAATAACCGATAGAGTTTTGAAACTTTAAAATAAATAACCCTTGATTAAATCATAAGTTTAAAACTCAATTAATCCTTAATTACTTTTAATTAAATCAAAATTTAATCATTAGTAATCCTAATTTTATTTATAATTAAACCTTAATGAAATTTTAATTAAATAACATTTATTTAAGAAATTTAAACCATAATTAAGCGGATACATAACCTTTAATAAAATAATAATTAATTTAATAACTAACTCTAATAAAATAATTACTTAAAATAAATTAACATGATTAGTTAAAAATTAACTTTCTTTTACCTTAATTAATCATTATTTAAAACTTACTTAATTAAAAATATTTAACTTAGTTAATAATTCTTAAACTTTAATTACTTAACCTAATTACTTAATTAATTAAATAAATAAGAATTACCCTAATTAATAAATTAGATAATTAAATTATTAAATAATTAAAAACTTAATTTTTTTGAATTACTTAATTTAGTTTGAAATGAGTTTTCAAAAACAATCCAAAAGAAAACTCTTAAAAACTTGAAATCCTGAAACTTACCGAAGTGCATCCACAGCTAACTATCGCTATGAATAAAGTTCGCTGAAATTAATTTCTAGGTGGAAAATTCACCTTATTCTAGCTACTACATCTTTGAAAACACAAATGGAAAAGTTTTGAAATCTTTAAAAAAATGTGAAAACTTGGAAAACATTTTCAAAATTCAAAACTAGAAAATAAACTTTCATTTTCAAATCAGATTTCAAGTCTTTTGCGACTTTTCAAGGTGCTAGTTTCAGAACAATTCGTCGCATACACTTGGTTTTGGTTTTATAACCACACTACCATCATATCATAGCTAATCATTTACATAGTCTTATCCAACAAATTATTTAACAACCGAATCACAAATCCAAACTCAAATATAAACATATAATCATATGCTATCTAACATAACATGATAATTCAACATAACAACCATCATATTTTCACAACCTATAGTCCATTAAAATCAAGTTAATTTATTTACCGAAAATGAAATTTTTACCTACCGAAATGTTTTAAATCAAAGCAAATTTTTGTGGAAACTTGAAAACACTTTAGAAACTTTACAAAAATTGAACTTTTGGTTACTGGAACACTTGAAATGGCTTAGCCAAGTGGCTTTGGGCTCGACCTTTTAATGTTTGGGCTTAGCCATGGTGTGTGGGAGGTTTGTTTGCTTGAATTTTGGAAGAGAAAGTGTTGTAGGAGATGTAGAAGTGGTTTTGTGAACTCAAAGAGGAATTTTTGCATAAAGAAGTAATTTTTTTTTTCTATTTTTAAATTTATGAAAAGCCATAAAAGTATTTATTCAAGCTCTTAGGAATATCAAAGTGGAGGAAGAGATTATAAAATGAAAAGAATGAAAGTTAAGGGGTATTTATAGGTTAGAAAATTAATTAAAAATATATAAGTGCATAATTCTTTAATGCATATGTACACATGCATCGCCATATCACTCCCCATTTCCATCCACCCTAGTCCCTCTCCATCTCCTTACACTATTCATGTTATGCTCTTGTCCTTTGTGTTAAAAATGTTATTTTTATATGTATATATTGGAAGGGAGTGCGGATTAAGGATCTTAAAGCTAATTTAACACTAAAAGGGGGTGAATAGTGTCTAAAGGATTCTAAGACTTAAATGGACTAAATTGAAATTATGATACAAAAAAATGCAGAACTTAATCACAGAACAACCATAGAATCAAACATAGATGCATAAAGTAAATAAAAAGCAGTAAAGGGAAAGAACACACCGAATTTTATACTGGCTTGGAGTTACCCTACATCCAGTCCTGTACCAAGGGAAACCACCTCATACAGATTTTTATTATACCAATGTCGAGATTACAATCCTCAATATCTAAAGGCCTTGAGGTACCCTCAACGAGTCCGGGGCAAACTCACTTGATTTACGGGACTCAAGACCACCCAATTGATTTCCAGGCACGACCACCTTATAGAGAGACTCGATAAACTTTTGATTACAAATTGATCCTATAACTCTGAATAGCACTTTGATCTTCGAGAGAGGATAGAGAATCAAGCAAGAATGAGATTCTATTTTGATTCAGTAGAGAATTCGACAGAATTTCAGCACGATCTTAAAAATATGGAAATTATAGAATAGGGATTTGTGGAGAAGAAGAAGTGAAGAAAATAAGAAATTAGATAGTTAAAAAATTCGTTTGGGAAGGCTATTATAAAGCACCAACGGTCATAACCATTCGTGAAGAGATTTAAACGAATAGACACTTCTTTTGAAAATTGAAAATTTTGAATTCAACGACTACCATGTCGACATGGGTATCCCATGATGTCGACATCCCTATGTTAAAAACAATTGTAAAATTTGTTTTGGAAATGAATTTTAAAACAAGAGTTTATTTTAAAACAAAAACAAATAATATTTTAAGGCTAAAACATCCTTTTGAAAATCATTTGAAAGGATAATTTTAAGGCAAAAATATTTTGAAAAGCAGTTTTGGAAATCATTTTGAAAACCATTTTGAAGTAATTTTGCAAGCTTCTTCCTGCAGAATATCTCATCACATCAGGACTCGAGAACTTGTACAAACTAGGATGTTCGTGGGTTTGTAAGCCACTTGTCGTAGGTTTGTAAGTTACTTGTCATGGGTTTGTAAGCCACTAAGAAGATAGAAATAGGTTCCATCCCAAATGAAATTCGAAACGAATATTTCCATGCTATTATGAGGTTTTAACAAAAACTAGACACATATTTTGAAAGCTTGATCTTGATACTCTAGAGTCTTCAATCTTGAGTCTTGAGTCTTTATACTGATCAGTCTTCACTAATCAATAACTGCATATATATATCCAGCAAATACATATCTATCTAGACAACAATGTTCGTGTGTATATATATATATATATATATATATATTATAATAAGATAAGTTAAAAAGGTTGTTGTCATCAAAACCAACATCTCAGTTCCTAACAATCCCCCCTTTTGATGATGACAACCTATATTTATAAAATATACTTATCGTACCATAACTCCTATCATAACTCCCCCTTACTCTAAGCCAACTATTATTTTATAACTACTCCCCCTTTGTCATCAACAAAAACTTCTAACTAATAAATTCCCTGAACTTGATACAAGATAATAAATCATAAATAAGTGTGATCATAAGTATGAAATGTGATCATAAGTGTAATCCAAAAGGTAAATCAATCATCAGCTAATCTTATTTACAGTAATTATTCAATCCAAACATATATACAAACCATAAGTTAAGTCAATCAAGTTTAAAACACACCAATCAAATCAAAAAAATAACATACAAAATGACTAGACATTCCTTTGTACTTCCACCCATCCATCTTCTCCAAAGATAGGGTCTGCTTTGATGGCATCTCATTCTTCTTTATCTTTATCAAGAGTGACTGGTGGATTTTCTTCGAGATCGTCCTTGTTAAGGGCTGAGATCATCCAACGAAGGCATCGAAATGTCTCTCTTGCTCCTTGATCATCTGTATTTGACTCAATTTTAAGTGTCTCTATTTTCTAAGTATGAATGTAAGAATATTCTTGAAGTAAGTGAGAGTTTCTTCAAGATTATCACTTAGATTCTTAATGGGAGAAGCCATAATTCAAGAAATAGGAAGAACTATGAAATTGAGTGATTAAAAATGAAGTTTGACAATTTATTCTGGAAGAAACAGATATAAATAGAGATAGAAAAACGTTTGAAATGAATAGACACAAGTTAGTCGCATGAAATTAAAATTTGAAAGTGTAACTATTTTTTGCCCGTTGTATGTCGACATGGGGGAATGGTGTATGTCGACCTGCCTCTGTCTAAAGTGACATTTTGCTTTGTTTTGAATATTATGAGCATAAACTAAAATTTGTATAATATAAAACAAGCAATTATAGAGACAAGTGAAGTTGAATAATAGGAAATGAAAGATTTCAATAATAATTCTAGTCAACACTACATAAGATAATATAATATTAACTAAAATAAAGAAAAATAAAAAGATAGAACTTAAGGTAACATGAACTAAAACTAGTTAGATGAAGATGAAGAAGATGATAGTCCAAGCTTTTTACTGATTTTCCCGAAGAACTTATCGATTTTAGTGGAAATCATATCCATTTTCTTACTCATTGATCTTTTAAGTGTCTTTTGATTTTCCACTATAATTCTTTGATATTGAGAATGGTTTTGTTGGATGGATTAGTGGGATTAGTAGGATATTCAATACTCTCTTAGGAAGTTTCTTTATCTTCCTCTTCCTCCCCTTCAATTTCCATTCCTTCCTCTTCCTCTTCTTCTTCCTCCTCCATTTCTTCCATCTCTTCGTGAGCAAGTCTTTCTTCCTTTTCTATAACCTTTTCATATGGTTGAAACATTAATGGAATTTTCATAAGGGAAATGTTTCCATGGTTGAACACTTTTCTAGTTATAAATTATTCCCTTTTGAAATCAACTCCGAAGTAATTAAAAATTCGGGTGAGATAAATTCCATGATATAATGTGTTTTCACCCATAGTAAAATTCATTAGCCTTAGCTCATCTAAAATAACTTGAGCCCAATTAATATCTTAATTTCCAAAAATTGCAAAAATAGCTTTGCAAACTTTCAAAGTCGGGTTGTTGTAGTTTCCCAATCTTGGTATAAGAATGTGTTGGATAAGAAGATTAACAATTCTTGCTTTTGGACTTTGAATTCAAAATTGTCATCCCCTTCAAAGATGTGGTGAAATCTCTCTCAATCATTTTCATTAATTTGAAATTCTGAGAGATTCATTCCGGTATACTTGCATCCCAAAATATATTCCAAAATTTCACTATCCAAAACAATTTGTGTTCCTTTAACACTAATCCGAATTTGTCCTTCTTCCCTATCATAAAAACCACGATTCAAATTTGCATAAAATATCTTAACAAGATTTGGATAACATAGAAAATCATTTTGTTAGTTATCTACTAAATTAAGAACAGTACATTGTTGAAAAAGACTTTCAATTTAATAAGAAGGAAAATCTTCAAAAATAGAAAATTTACCTGTATGAATTTTACCAAAGTTTACATAGTTGATGTAAGCTTTATAGGTTTCGGGTCATTAAAAAGAAAGTTTTTGAAAGATTTTGGAAGCCTAATGGTGTTAGCAGTGCTTGAAGAGGCCATTGAAGAAGTTTGAGAGGAGTTGAAGATAATAAAGATAAATTTGAAATTTGAAATAAAAGCGAAAAGTGATGATAAAGAGAGTGAGATAAATAGAGATTCTATAGATATGTTCTCTGGTCAAGAGGCATCTTTTCAGTGCATTGAAGTTGGTAAAAAGGTGGATGAAAATTCAAAAGTTTGAATTCAAATTTTGAAATCAAATTCCGAGGGGCATGTAAACATGAGATATCCAGGTATGTCGACATGTGCCTATTGAATCGAAGGACAAGTTTCTATTCCTAATTTCTAATAAATATATATATTATATCCTATATTCTAATTATATAATTCCTGTGATAATATTAGATATAATAATACTTAAATATTAATAATTTAATATTTAAAATATTATTAAAATAGTATTATTTTTAATTTAAAATTCAAACTTCAAGGGATAAATTTGAATTTAAAAATTCAAGGAATTTAAAAAGAATCAAGCACACAAACAAGCATCCATTCAAACAAGAAAAATTAAAAATAATGTAAACGCGTAACTATTTTTAGATCCATACTCCTATCGTCATCTGATTCAGGAATAGCAGTGAAACATAGATTTGAATTATCCATCTTCTTTTCATCGTCACTAGATGATGAGTCTCTGTCATCAAGAATTGCTGTGTTTGCTTTCTTTCTTTTCCTTGAGGAGTCATTGTTTGGAGGGAACAACTGTTTATCTGAATATGGATAATTTTTCCTATGATGCCCGATCTTATTGCAATTGTAGCATCTATCATTGTTGACGTTCTCCGTATTTTTTCTGAAATTCCTTTGATAATTTCTTTTGTAATTATTCATTTTTCTATATTTTAAGAATTTCCAAAAGTTTCTTGTCATGAAGACAATCTCCTCATCACTGTCTGGTTCCGAATCTTCAGTTGCTGCATTGAATGCTAATGGCTTCTTTTCTATAGTCTTGTTTTCTCTTCTTCCTTGTAGTTGAATTTCATAAGACATCAGATTCCCAATCCATTCTTCTATTTTCATTAGACTGATATCATTTGCTTCTTTGATTGCAAGTGTCTTTTGATCCCATTCTGGAGTGAGTAAGTTTAGAATTTTCCGACTTGGTCTTCCTCTGAAAAGCTTTTTCCCAGTGCAATTAGTGAATGAACATTGTCTTGAAATCGATAGTACATGTCGGAAATGGACTCATTTGCATGCATTTTAAACATATGAAACTAATTAGTTAATATGGAAATTTTAGTCTGTTTAACTTTGCTTGTTCCTTCATGAACAACTTGCAAAGTTTATCAAATTTCAAATGCAGACTTACAAACAAACACTCTATTAAACTCATTCCTATCTAATGATAAAAATAATATATTCATGGCCATTGAGTTATTTTGTGCAACACCCTTTTTCTCAGTAGTCCACTGGGAAAAATTCGTAGATGGTTCAACATACTTAGTTTGTGTGATATTCCAAGTATCTAATCCTACAGACTGTAAATAAATTTTCATTCTACAAGCCCAATATGCATAATTACCACCATTGAAAAATGGTGGTCTGAATGTAGACTGACCTTCTACAAATGAACTAGTGTTAGGGATAACAGAATTAGTGCTTGAGTTGACATCACCAGCGTTGGTATCCATTAAAATAATTTTCAAGTTTCAGATTATGAAAACTATGAAAACCTATCCTCTGATACCAATTGAAAGAGAGTGCTGATTAAGGATCTTAAGGCCAATTTAACACTAGAGGAGGGGTTGAATAGTGTTTAATGGATTCTACGACTTACATGGACTAAATTGAAATTATGACACAAACAAATGCAGAACTTAAACACAGAACAATCACAGAATCAAACACAGCTGTAGAAAGTAAATAAAAAGCAGTAAAGGGAAAGAACACATCGGATTTTATACTGGTTCGGAGTTATCGTACATCTAGTCCTGTACCAAGGGAAACCACCTCATACAGATTTTTATTATACCAATGACGAGATTACAATCCTCAATTTATAAAGGCTTTGAGGTACCCTCTTGTCTCACGAGTCCGGGGCAGACTCTCTTTATTTACAGGACTCAAGACCACCCAATTGATTTCCAAGCACAATCATACCTTGTAGAGAGACTCGATAAAATTTTGATTACAGATTGATCCTATAACTCTAAGTAGCACTTTGATCTTCGAGAGAGGACAGAGGATCAAACAAGAATGAGATTCTATTTTGATTCACTGGAGAATTCGATAGAATTTCGGCACGATCTTTAAAATATGAAAATGATAGAATATGGATTTGTGGAGAAAAAGAAGTGAAGAAAATAAGAAATTAGATAGTTAAAAAATTCGTTTGTGAAGGTTATTTATAAAGCACCAACGGTCATAACCATTCGTGAAGAGATTTAAACGAATAGACACTTCTTTTGAAAATTGAAACTTTTGAATTCAACGGCCACCATGTCGACATGGGGTATCCCATGATGTTGACATCCCTAAGTTAAAAACAATTGTAAATTTTTTTTTGGAAATGAAGTTTAAAACAAGAGTTTATTTTAAAACAAAACAAATAATATTTTAAGGCTAAACCATCTTTTTGAAAATCATTTGAAAAGATAATTTTAAGGCTAAAATATTTTGAAAAGAAATTTTGAAAAACCATTTTGAAGTAGTTTTGCAAGCTTCTTCCTGCAGAATATCTCATCACATCAGGACTCGAGAACTTGTACAAAATCAGGATGTTTGTGGGTTTGTAAGCCACTTGTCGTGGGTTTGTAAGCCACTTGTCATGGGTTTGTAAGCTAGTTGTCGTGGGTTTGTAAGCCACTAAGAAGGTAGAAATGGATTCCATCCCAAATGAAATTCATAATGAAGATTTCCGTGCTATTATGAAGTTTTAAAAAAAACTAGACACGTATCCTGAAATCTTGATCTTGATACTCTAGAATCTTCAATCTTGAGTCTTGAGTCTTTATACAGATCAATCTTCAGTAATCAGTACCTATATATATGTATATATCATGCATATACATATCTATCTAGACAACAGTGTTAGTATATATTTTATAATAAGATAAGCTAAAAAGGTTGTTGTCATCAAAACCAATATCTCAGTTCCTAACATATATATACTTTTCCCTATAATATATTTTCTTTTATTCTTATATCTTAACATGCTTAAGGAGGAAACATGTACATGCATATGTACATGTACACAACATGTTTAAGATATATTGTAATATGTGCATGTGTGTTTAACATAGTGTTATAACCTTTTGAGTAACTTTTAATGAATGAAAAAACTATATTTCAAAAAATATTTTTTATTTCTCTATGAACTATATATATAGGTAAACAAATTTTAAAAATGATTTAATTATCATTAGCTATCGTTTAAAATAGTTTTATTTTTTTAATAAAAATCAATTTATTAAAATTTAAAAATAATAATTAAATATTCATTTAAATAGCGATCAAATTCTGGGACGTTACACTCTTCTCCCTTAAAAGAATTTCGTCCCGAAATTAGCAAACAAGAAGATAATTCAAACTATGCAAAAAGCTATATATTCATACAATAAAACACATATACATACACTAAGCATCCACAGTAAACAAACATATACTATACATACAACCTATGATTAGCTATCTAACATCAACTTAGTGTAAGCTTCTCCAATACGATTCACCATCTCCCAAGTGTAGTCTCTAGGATCCTCGCTCCACTGAATCTTAACTAGTCACACCTCCTTGTTACACAACCCATTTTCATCCTGATCCACAACATAAACTGGATGTCTAACAACTGTCAGGTTCGGTTCTATTTCCAATTCCTCTCGAACCGATGACTCCATAATCAAGGATGGGTCACAAACATATTTCCTCAAATGAGACACGTGGAACACATTATGAACAGCTAGCAACCTTTTTGGCAACTCGACCTTATAAGCAAGCTATTAGATCCTCTCAAGAATACGGAAAGGTCCAACATACCTTGGAGTTAACCTCCCAGCTTTTCCAAATCTAACAGCTTCTCTTATTGGTGAAATCTTTACAAATACCAAGTCTCCAACCATAAATTCCAAATCCCTTTGCCTCTTATTAACATAACTCTTTGGGCGATCTTAGGCTTCCTTCATTCTTTTCTTACCCACTACAACTTTCTCGGTAGCCTTTTCAATCATATCCGGTCCAAGAACTAATATATCTCCCATCTCAACCCAACATGCTGGTGACTGCATAGTCTTCCATATAGGACTTCATACGATGCCATTCCGATGCATGCTTGGAAGCTTTTGTTATAGGAGAACTCAACTAAATTCAAATGATCCTCCCATGATCCACCAAAATCCAGAATACATTCTTTCAAGAGATCCTCTAGAATTTGATTCACCCGTTCCGTTTGTCCGTCAGTTTGGGGGTGGTTTGTTATACTTAACATCAACTTTGTTTGAAGGGTTGTATACAATGCTTCCAAAAATTGACTATTAGATTTGGGGCCTCAATCACTTGCAATACTCATAGGAACTCCATGCAACCTGACAATCTCTCTCATAAAATTTTTAGCTAAAGAAGCAACGATCCTTGTTGGTTTCACCGGAATAAAATGTGCGCTCTTCGTTAGCCGATCTACGGTAACCCATACTCCTTCATTTCCTTTTATGGTTCTGGGCAAACAATCAATAAAATCCATTGATATCATTTTCCATTTTCAATTAGATATTTCCAAAGGTTGTAATAATCTGGTTGTCTTCTGATGATCACCTTTGATTTGTTGATAGCACGAACACCTGCTAACATAGAATAAAGCATCCTTCTTCATTTCTGACCACCAAAATACTCTTTTCATATCCTAAAACGTCTTATGAACTCCTAGATGAATACTTAACCTAGATTTGTGGCATTCAGACAAAACTTCCTGCCTTAGCCTATCCACATCTGGAACAAACAATCGTTCGTTCATCCTTAAAGTAACTTAACTGTCCATCTCAAAACCCGAACACCTACCTACTTTGACTCCTTAAATTAGTCCTTCCGGTATTTCATCCTTCCTCTGATTCCTATAATCCTTTCCTAAAGTGTCGGGTCACTTCCAAACAGCATTCCTGCTTAAGGCATCCACCACCACATTAGCCTTGCCTGCCATACAAAGAATATCCAAGTCATAAGCCGTAGAAACTCAAACCACCTCTATTGCCTCAGGTTCAGATCCTTCTAATTGAAAAGATATTTTGGGGATTTATGATCCATGAAGAGCTTAAATTTTTCACCTAATTAAACAAAGAAAACTTACTGCTAAAATCGCTGAAGATTAGAAAGAAACTAAGAGGAATAGACGGAGCCTTACCCAGCAAGTAGTATCTCCACATTTTCGATGCAAAGAAAACAACTAGCAACTCCAGGTCATGCATAGCATAGTTTTTCTCATCAGGCTTCAACTGTCTGCTTGCTTATGCAATCACTCTACCATGCTGCATCAAAACAGCACCTAGCCCCACCCACATGCATCCGTTAAATTGTGAACCCGCCATTTCCATCCGTAACAGTCAAAACTGTTGCATTGGTTGATCTCTTCTTCAATTCCAAAAGTGCCTCTTCACACTTTGGAGTCCATACAAACTTCTCTTCCTTCTTAGTCAGTTTATTCAAATGGGTGGAAATCTTGGAATAATCTTGAATAAACTTCCTATATTATCCAATCAATCCTAAGAAACTTCAAACCCTAGTAGGAGTCTGCGGTTGCTTCCATTCCTGAACAGCTTCCACTTACACTGGACCATTAGAATACCTTCTCCCATCATAATATGTTAGAATCTTACCTCCGATTCCCAAAAATGACACTTATAAAATTTCGCCTCTAGGACATGTCTCCTCAATGTCTCTAGCACCACTTCCGCATGATGCTCGTGATCCTCCTTAGTTTTGGAGTAGATAAGGATGTCATCGATGAAAACTAACAAATACTCATTAAGAACATCTCGAAAAACATGGTTCATGAGATCTATAAAATATGCAGGTGCATTGGTTAGCCCGAAAGGCATAACCAACCATTCAAAGAAACAATCAGGGCCTCTAAATGCAGCTAATGATATACTATCTTCAACAACCCTTAATTGATGGAATCCAGTAGCTGGATCCATCTGAGAAAATACCGTATCTCCATGAAGTTGATCAAAAAGATCATCGATGCGGGTTAAGGGATACTTGCTCCTAACGGTCAGCTTATTTAACTACCTATAATTCACACATAACCTTAAAACCCATCAGACTTAGCCGCGAATACCACAGCTGATCCCCAACTCAAATGTCTAGGTCTAATCCCTCTGCTTAACAGGTCCTGGATTTTCTTTCCTAATTCGTTCCAATCTTTCGGTGCCATCTTTCTCTTAGGTGGAAACACAAGTCTAGCACCAGGGACCAAATCAATACTGAAGTCGATCTCTTGGTGCGCGGTAAACTATTGACTTCTTCAAACACATCGAGAAAATTCTTTATAGTTTCTACACAACTTAACTCATTCTGGGATGATCCAAGGGCATTCAAAAAACCACACATATTAATATTTGGATTCTTGCATGATATTTTATCAATTCATCCTAACTTAATTTCTAATGATATAGTCCTTTCAACACAATCTAAAATAACTCCCTATTTCGATAATCTATCAATGCCAAGAATAATGTCAAATCCTTCAAAGTCTAAAACATACAAGTCGCAAGAAAAGTCACGAGAAAAGTAGGAAATTGGAACATCTTCACAAATCATATTCAAATGGGTTACACCACCTATGCGGTTAGACACAAACATAGGGTTTTCTACAATACTGGGAATAAGATTAAATTTACCTACTGGTTCACGAGGGATAAAAGCTATGACAGGCACCACTATCGAATAGTGCTGGAACAGAAATACCATAAATCAATAAGGTACCTTTAAGGGTGCCTTTTCCCTTCACATAGAAGCGACAGTTCATTTTTAACGGCGTACATCTTGGGCTGCTGCATCTTCTTCATGAGTGGGCAGTCCTTAATCATATAGCCTGGCTACTTCAGGACCATTGGAGAGATGGGTCACTTTGTTGCTTCGGAGCTTCACGGTTTGGATAGGACCTTGAAATATGACCTCTCTACTTGTAAAGGTAACAGCTAATATTCCTGAAATTGCCTCCTTAACCCTCTCCCTGTTTCCCTTTTCATTGATTCTTTAAATTTACGTTGAACTTCCTCTTGTTAGAACCAGCTCCACTGGTATTTCCACTATTTGCTACTGGAGTAGGCTTCTCCTTTTCCAAGGCTTCGTACCTCAGAGCCATGTCAACTAAATCCACAAAAGTATCTTTAATGTGAGCTATCATTTTCTTGTGGTACACTTCCCTTATACCAAAAACAAACATCTTGTTTTTATTTAACGGGGTGTTGATCAATTCTGGTTCAAAACAAGATAACTCGTTGAACTTCGTCTCATATTCTGCTACAGATAGACCCCCCTGCTTCAAGTCTATGAAATTCAGGTTCATCCTCGTCTTTCCTGCTGTTGGCAAAAATTGGTCCTTAAAAACTTCATTGAATCGACCCTAAGAAAAGTCTTCTTTAGGAATATTTACAGTAAGGGAGTCCTACTAAGCTACTGCTCCCTCTTGTAGTTGCCAAATGCTAATAATCTTTTCTACTCATTGGATAAACAATGACTTTTAAACATCTTTTCACAAGATCGTAACCAAGTTTGCACTTCCACGATAGACTCAGTTCTCTTAAATGGTTTCCCTCCTAGGTTAGTGTAATCCTTTCATGAGATTGTGAAATTCACTCCTGGCTACTCTAGTGCTTCCTCTTCGGTAATTCGAACTCCTCCGGGATTTGGGGTTCGACCATTTGTAGTCGTAGCGCTACCTGCTCGTCTGCCTCATCTGCCTCTATTACCCATGTCTTACTACCTGGACATAGTAATATAATCTTAGAATCCTTGGACGAGATAAATCTTGAAAGAAGGGCACTAATCAAACCTATCAAGCTGATATATTTATCAGGGATATTTATATATACGAATAAAAATTAAAAATACGCACTCTCGAAGTTGACCCTAACCCAAAATCTAAGTGTTCTCTTAACCTAGGATTTGATGTCAAAATTAAAATGACCGCCATTTTTGCATCGAAAGATGAGCCACTAAGGTAGAAGAAATTGAAAGACAAGAAGAAACAACATAATTACGGAGTCTCATCGTGAATCAAAACAACATATAATATAAAAATTAGGATATTACCTAGTCATTTCCATAATATTTAATACATCAGAGTCATTGCATTACAACTTTCAACCGAATAGTTATAAGTACTTGTCCATACATAATTCATTGATCATACATAAACACAACAGAATATGATAATAATTTGCTAACGGTGAAGCCACCTGCTCCAGCTCCTTTAAAATGATTCCATAAGAAACCTGGATCACTTGGCTACTCATAAAAATTTGAGTACCCTAGAGTTTTAGTAAAAGAAAATAATACTCCATGTTAAACATGGGTTCGGTGTGAGTAAACTCAAAACAACTTAATTTTTACATTTATAAAACAGTTTGAAAAGAAAAAGTATCTCGTAAGACCACGCCGCACATAAATGCAGATGTGTTTTTAACTTATGGTAAACAAAACACTTTATATAGGAATCGAGTGATATTATGATAATGTCTAGAGTTTTCAAGTAAAATAGAACATTGCCGAAATGCTTTCATCTCACATTCCAACATACTTGGATACAACTAAATCCATAGGGCACTTGTTAGAGAATGGATCCCATTCAATGACTAGCTTACTAGGGTATCGCCCATCATGGTGCTTCTCTAGATAAAATAACACCGAGGTCGAACCTATCAACCCCTACAAACACAAGACCGACCTACCCTTTACTGGATTGTATTGAATAAGATCACCCCTTGGTTGGGATTAGTGACCGTGCTGAAGCATAAGTGAATTAATAGCAGGGACTCTAGATAGGGATGACCTTGCCCTCATAGGAGAAAATCACCTAGCCTTGCTGCATCTCCCCTTCTTTGGTCATACCCAGTTGATGAGGCCTAAGGCTATGTTAACCTTTATTATAGCATTGCCACATGGAATGCCAACATTGCCTTCTATATGTTGACACAATGTCAGCATTCATCCGTACAAGTCGTTCAGAAGATTAATGTACCGAAGGCACAATCTTTCCAACACCCATTTTGGAATCACCCTCAAGGTTAGTAGCAAACAGCCCTTGCACTTCAAAGTCTTCATCTTGGACGTCCTTGCCTTTACTAATTCCAATTCGAATGTTTACGTTAGTTCAAAGTGGTTTTCCGATTAATATCCAATCCCGATCTCTCCAAACTAAGGCTCGATAATTTTAAGGGGTCAAGTTGTTTATATTGGATTATCCCACTACCAAGGTGAAAAGATTTACATATGGACATGCGTTCCGTATGCTTAGATTATCATGACCCGCTTATTGAAATTAACCCCCTTGTATTCATCACATTCTCGAAGTGCGGTATTTGTGATGAGTACAAGTCGACTTAATTTTAATAAAACATGTCATTATTTTATTACAACTTCTTTATTTCATTTGGCTATTTAATGGCATGAACAAGAGATCCTTGGTTTTAAAAACAATTTACTAAAACAAGAAAAGTGGTTAAAATTAAATAACCGATAGATTTTAAAGAAACCTTAAAATAAATAACCCTTGATTAAATAATAAGTTTAAAACTCAATTAGTCCTTGATTAATCTTAATTAAATCAGAATTTAATCATTAATAATCCTAATTTTATTTATAATTAAACCTTAATGAAACTTTAATTAAATAACATTTATTTAAGAAAATTAAACCCTAATTAAGTGGATAAATAACCTTTAATTAAATAATAATTAATTTAATAACTAGCTTTAATTAAACAATTAATTAAAATTAAATTGACTTGACTAATTAAAAATTAATATTTTCATCTTAATTAATCATTATTTCAAACATACTGAATTAAAAATATTCAACTTAGTTAATAATTGCTTAAACTCTAATTACTTAATTAATTAATAATAATTACCCTAATTAATAAATTAAATTAATAAATCGTTAAATAATTAAAAACTCAAATTTTCGACTTACTTAATTTAGTTTGAAATGAGTTTTCAAAAACAAATCAAAAGAAAAACTCAAAAACTCAAAATCGTGAAATTTACCGAACTGCATCCATAGTGACTATTGTTATGAGCGCAGATCGCTAGAATTGATTTCTAAAAGAAACTTCACCTTAACTCTAGCTACTAGATCTTTGAAAATACAAATGGAAAAGTTTTGAAATCTTTAAACAAAGGTGAAAACTTGGAAAACATTTATTAAATTCAAAACTAGAAAATAAACTTTAGTTCTCAAATCGGGTCTCAAGTCTTTTGCGACTTTTCAAGGTGCTAATTTCACAAAAAATCATCACATACACTTGATTTTGGTTTCATAACCACACTACCATCATATCATAGCCAATCATTTACATAATCATATCTAACAAATTATTTAACAACCAAATCACAAATCCAAACTCAAACAAAAGCGTATAACCATATGTTATCCAACTAACATGATAATTCAACATTACAATCACTATATTTTCACAACATATAGTCCATCAAAATCAAGTTAATTTCTTTTCCAAAAACATAAGTTTTACTCACTGAAACTTTTTAAATCAAAGCGAACTTTTGCCAAAACTTGAAAACACTAGAAACTTTGCAAAAATTGAACTTTTGGTTGCTCGAACACTTGAAATAGCTCGGCCTAGTGATGTTTGGGCTTGACCATCATGGATTTTGGCTCAGCCATGGTGTATGGGGGTTTATTTGCTTGAGTTTTGGAAGAGAAAGTGTTGTAGGAAATGTAGAAGTCGTTTTGTGAACTAAAGGAGGAATTTTTGCATATAGAAGCGATTTTTTTTTTCTATTTTCAAATTTATGAAGTGGAAGCCATGGAAGTATTTATCCAATCTCTTAGGACTTTCAAAGTAGAGGAAGAGACTGTAAAATGAAAAGAATGAAAGATAGGGGGGGTATTTATAGGCTTAGAAAATTAATTAAAAATATATAAGTGCTTAATTCTGTGATGTACAAATATGCTTGCACCACCATACCACCCCTCTCCATTTCCATCCACCCTAGTACTTTCCCTCCATCTCCTTACACTATTCATGTCATGCTCTTGTCCTTTGCATTGAAAATGTTATTTTTTATGTGTGTATATATATACACATACTTTTCCTTATAAATATTTTCTTTTATTCTTATATGTCAATATGCTTAAAGAGGAAACATGTACATGCATATGTACATATACACAACATGTTAAGATAGTTTGTAATGTGTGCATGTGTGTTTAACATAGTGTTATAACCTTTTGAATAACTTTTAACGAATGAAAAATCAATAATTCGGAAAATAACTTCCGGTCACATTTTCTATTTCTCTATGACCCATATATTTATTGGTAAACAAATTTTGAAAACAATTTTGTTATCATTAATTATTATTTGAAATAGTTTTATTTGTTAATAAAAATCCATTTATTAATTATTTAAAAATATAATTAAATACTCGTTTAAATAACAATCGAATTCTGGGTCGTTACGAACATGAAATTTGGATTGACATACTACAATGATATCACTTATGAAGTTTAAGTCCGAGTATTCCTTCACAAGGAGTTTATTGTTTCTATAAACAATTCTCTAGTTTTTGTATATACTCAAGATTACGTGTGGCTACAATTTAGTGATTTTAATTTGATTTGGCACTCGGTCAATGCACCATTTATATATGTAATAGCAATATAACAGATAGCATAACATATATGATAATTCATGTTGTCAATGCATAAAGAATCTATCTTGTAAGCTCCATATTAAACATTTTAAGTTGGCATCTGTTTATATTTTTAGAGACAATCCCAACACCCTTTATTGCAGATTATAATAGATGTCAATTTCGAATCAAATATTTAGTATTAAAAACCAAAGTTAATTGATAGTTCATTCATGAATTTAGGGAAGTAAATGGTCATGTTCTGGTATTATTAAACCATGGACTGCATACATTTATATGCATGAGTCCGAAGAGTTCATCAATGCTTATGTCATTCCCATTGAATGGGTATGAGCCTTTAACCATTTGAAACACAATTCAGTCGTAATATGATTCGTAACCATATAATCAAGGAATTATTCTCAAAACTATGACTTGGTCCATAATTCCAGAATAATTGTAATAACTTCTTATGGTTTTGTGTTTTCTAATGCATCACTTTTGTTATAAAATAAATACCGTCATTATTGTTTTATATTATCATCAATATTCATATTAAAATAAAACTATTTCAATTTGTAGATAATAACGAAAATAATTATTATTTCATAAATAGTATTATGTTTATGAAAATAAATTTTCCTAACTTAATACATCCACTAAGAAGTGATATTTGTTATACTCCCACTATTTGCGTCATTACTATAATAGCTTACAAAATACGGAGCTCCATTCATTCACTTATTACGATTTCATACACTGTAAATAATTTATAGTCTAGAGTTTCGAATCAAATATCTTAACTCGAAGAAATAAATTTTATAGAAAATAATTTTCCATACGAAAATACATTTGAAATAGAAATAACATTTCACATTTTACATTCCACATTAGGTATGTTTTTGTATTTTACACAATTCTTGTTTCTAATGTCTCTTCAGGAAGCAAAAGAGGTCATTTACTCTCTTCATGCCAACCAAGTCTTAAGTTGCAACCACTCTCATACATTCACTTTTCTTTTCAAATGGTCGAACCATTTAAAATAAAACCTTTACTAAAAGACATTAACGAACTATATGCAAATGTACATTTAGTCATTCTTAACATTTGAGGAAACCAAAAAAGTTGCACTTTACGTGAAGCTGTCAAATTGACACTTTAATGACTAAGTTCTAGGTCTATCTTGTATTTCTTTGTCTAGTGTTACATATAACACAACAAGATCCTTAATATAATCAATCATATTGAATACACGATCTCACACTATGGTTAAATTGCTCATTTCAAATGAACCAATTTCATCAAGGTTTCATACATTGCGAATTGCGACTATTCGTCATATAACATTTATATATGATAGAATATGGATCAAATATCCATATTCATACGTGCCTAATATTTTTAAAATTCATAGAAGGGTGCATAGTCTAAAAAAATAAATACTTAAGTGATTGAGGTACGTACAAACATCTTAGTAGTTGTATAATTAGGTGCTTGCACAAGCTTTGAAGTGACAACATGCCAAAGGATTTATTGGTAAGTGTATATTTATATCTCTACTACTAATAAAGAAAATTCGTTAAACTAATTTACTCAGCGTCTTTTTAAAATTCCAAAAATGACCTTGCTTTCCGGCGCTCAAACAAAATATCAAGGTATACAATAACACAAAGAGCCCGTGTGCGAAGCATGGGCACGTACTAGTTTCTTTATAATCTTAATTTAATTCATTTGCATATTTTAACTGATAATTTTTTTATCAATTATGTTAATTGCACAAATTATAAAAGTATATTATTTTAACTTATATAACATATATAGCATATATTAGAAAGGTTAATGTGTCCATATTATTTTTCTAATAAGTCTTCCAGTAGAATTTTATGTTTCTCAACACCTTAAGAAAAACATAAAATCTTTGGACTTTTATAGTGAGTGTTAGGACTTGCTTGCCATGTATTCCAACCTTGAGTTTGCTGGAAAAATTATAGGCCCACAAGTGATGGACAACACATTACTGGTTATATCATATATAACTCCTAACTCATTGTCTTTGTCCTAATCTCATCTTGACCTTGAGTTTTCTTGATAAAGAAATAGATTATTAACTCGTACCTACCATTTCTTGATAGCCTAAGTATAATGTATATACGTTGAGTTTACTCAACAGGTACATATACATATCTTACTATGTCTATCAATATATTACTAATACAACACATAATATCTCTAGCTTGAGTTTTCTTGACAACTAGAGAGGAAGG
This sequence comes from Allium cepa, assembly GCA_030765085.1. NCBI lineage: Eukaryota > Viridiplantae > Streptophyta > Magnoliopsida > Asparagales > Amaryllidaceae > Allium > Allium cepa. The sequence continues at coordinate 381,499,145 of CM060937.1, forward strand.
GGGTAACATATTAATGGTAGTGGACAAAATACATTTTAAAGATTCATAATCTTTACTATATATTTATTTGAGTATACCAATTTAGGGAATAATGTATTTCGAATTAAACACCCCGCTATTCAAGTGTCAAACACATCTGAAATCATGGTATACATGCTATATTTAGTTACGTATTTCTTAAACCTAAGTTGGGTTTCTTTTACTTATACTCTATTTAATTATATCATATTTAATATTGATTTTAATTTTAGCTTTATTAGTAAAATCATATTTAATTAATTGAATTAATTATTTAATTGACACTTTAAATAATTTAATTTAAATCTCAAAATTTTAATCACATTCTTTAGAAACAATTTTAAGATGAATATTGCAATAACATTTTTTATACATATATTATTATACATGTATATTATTTATTGATTAACATTTAATTAATTTAATTAATTATACAATTTTAGTTAATTAGAATATATCAATTTTAATTTTTTTTATTATTTACCTTAAACATTTTAAGATAAATGCACATATATCATTATATATATGTTTTAATTTAATTAATTATTTTCAACTAATTATCTATTTAATTAATCCAATAAACTAAATAACTGAAACAAAATTTCAAAATTTATTTATTTATTTTTGAAATAATTCTGAAAAATATTTTATAACATTTATAAAGTTTTCTTTAATATTTAATCTTAACCTTTAGATTTAAAATATTATTTAAATTTTTGATACAGATTTTGAAAAATTAGCCCAAGGCCCCAAATTAATATTGGCCTTTATATTTAGGATAATCTTCGGGGCTTACTTCAACTTTTGGACTAGATGGGTAGCTAACTAGGGCAGAGTACTTGATTACCCAAACCCAAACCTTAAACGTTACCTTTCTAGACACCTTAACGTATGGGCATGCTTTAATCAATTAGCCATACATTGTTAATTTAGACTACATTGGCTATTGGGCTCTGAAACTATTGAAAGAATTGAATCAGGTCATAGTAGGTAAGGTGGGGAATTTTAATTTAATTACCATTTTTGGATCTTTGTTCAGTCTATGAAGTCTAGTTGATTTTAGATTCAATCTAAAATTGTTTTAAATAAAATAGTATTTTATTTAACTTGTTTAAAGTAAGCTTTATTTAATTTAAGTTAGTTATATTATTACAAGCATAACAAATACTCTTATATGTGTATAATGCACGTGAAATATGTAAATAGTGTACATGGTTAATATATACATTTATAGATGCTAAGACTTACACCATGATGGACACATTCGCCTTTTATATGTGCCCTTTTTGTCCTTAGTTTGTATAAAATATATAATTATAAAGTGATATATGGATTTCAATGAATTTTTATAATATCAGAAATACATATAATTCTGTAAAAACATTTGTTTTAAAACTTAGGGGTCTTAGGAATTTTCTAAAAATTAGGAGTAAGAATGTTTTTGGTAGTATTAAAATTAAAAGAAAATATTCTTTCTGAAATGCTTCAAATAAACAAGATAGAAGAAACTAGACAACTGAATCAAGTCGAGCATAACGTTCTCGCTAATTTAAAAGAAGAACATAGTTCTATTTTAGAAAAAGAAGAGGTTATGTAGAAACAGAGATCTAGAATTCAATGGATTAATGAAGGTGACAATAGTACAATTTTTTCATAATATGGTAAATGGTAGAAAATGTAGTAACACGATAAGTTCTATTTTTGTGAATAATGTAGAATTGGTTCATCAAAGGGATTCTAATATGGCTTTTACCGATTATTATAGAGATATATTTGGTACTAAGAATAAACATAGAACTAACGTTAAAAGGAATGATATTTATCCTATTGATTCTAGAATTGACCTTTCTGAGTTTGATGTTCTTCTTTCTGAAGGGGAAATTTTGAAAGCTATCAATGACACGCCTAGTGATAAAGCCCCGGGCCTAGATTGGTTCCCTATTTTATTTTACAAATTATTTTAGGATGTTTTAAAATTCGAATTTAATTAGCATGTTTAATGAATTTTATAACGGTAAATTAAAATTAGGAAGATTTAATTTTGCAAATGTAATTTTATTAAATAAAAAAAACGATGCTAATAATTTAAAAGATTTTAGACCTATTTCTTTAATTAAAAACTCTATTAAAATTATTTCAAAAGTTATAGCTAATAGACTTGACACTAGAATGAATGATCTAATTGATTGTTCACAATCTGCTTTCATTAAGGGTAGAAATATCACTGATGGAGTGGCTGCTGTTCAAGAATATATTAATCATTATTGTAAAAATAATATTACATGTGCTCCGCTAAAACTAGACTTTACAAAAGCTTTCAATTCAGTTGACTGGGATTTTCTATTGGATATGTTATTAGCCAGAAATTTTAGTCGTAAATGGATAGGTTGGATTTTTACTTTGCTTAAAACCAGTAACTCTAGTATAACGGTTAGTGATATTTTAGGGAATAAAATTCAATCTAAACGTGGTTAAGACAGGGTGATCATTTATCGCTAGGAGTGAGCAATATTCGGTTTAAACCGAATTAACCGACCAAACCGGTTCATTTCGGTCGGTTTGGTTCGGTTATGAAATTGTATCGGTTTGAATTCGGTTTGTAAAATAATTTTACTTTGGTTATCGGTTTAACCGAATTAACCGAAATTTTATTATATTATCCAAATTCGTAGCATTGTAATACTATTAATAATTTGTTTAGTAATAAAAACCAAAATTTATCTATTGAAAATATGTTAATTTTTCTTATAAACTTAAAAAAGTACTCGAAATAGTTTCTCTAAACATAAATTTATGTTTTCCTTTAAGTAAACCGATTATTTGAATAATAATCTATGGTAATTTATTTTACTTACCTTTCTAGTTCGGTTAAATCGGTTACCGACCGAGTTAACCGAAATTAATTTGGTTCGGTTCGGTTCTGATTTTTTTCAGTTTTAGTTCGGTTTGACATTTTTTACCTTAAAACCAACCGAACCAACTGAACGCTCACCCCTATTTATCGCCTCTTTTGTTTACCTTAGTTGTAGATGTTTTTGCTATGATAATTAAAAAAGTGGTAGGTAATGGATCTTTGGGGAGTGTTGGTAGTGAAATCTCTCGCAGTGGTCTCTCTATTCTTCAATTTGCGGATGATACTTTGCTATTTACCTTTCATTTGCCTAATCATGTCATTACTCTTAAATTTATTTTATACAATTTTGGACTTCATTCTGGACTAAAAATTAATTTTGATAAAAGTTCCATTTTAGTATTAAATGACGTTGATAAGGTTGAAAGCTTATTTGCTGATTTGTTTAATTGTAAAACTATGTCTTTCCCTTTTGGTTATCTTTGTTTTTTAATTAGACCAACTAAACTTAAGCATGATGACTGGTTAATTATAATAGATAAAGTTAAAAATAGAATTTCTAATTGGAATGGGAGATTTTTTATCAAGAATGGGTAGATTAGTTCTTATCAACTCTTTTTTATCAGCTCTCCCGATCTATTGGATGTCTATGCATCTTTTTCCAGATTAGGTGATTAATAAAATTGATAAATAAGAAGGGACTTCTTATGGAGTGGTGATATCCCAATAGTAGCCTTAAATATTTAGTCATCGGGAAACAGTTTGTAAATCGAAAAAGGAAGGTGGTTTAGGAGTTATTAATTTACGTAACGTGAATTTATCTTTATTAGGAAAATGGTTATGGAAATTGAAGGATATAAATGATAATTCTACATGAAAAGAAATTATTTCTAAGAATTACTATAATGGTATAATAATTTATACCAAGTACACCTATAGTTACAAACAAATTATCTAATTTTTGGAAATCAATTTTAAAATGTCATAAGATTTTTAACCTTGGTACTAATACAATTATTCATTCAGGAAATAATACTTCTTTTTGGCATGACCGTTGGATCTCTGTTATTCCTTGTAGGATAGAATTTAAGGAGCTTTATGAAATTTGTAACTTTAAGAATGCTTTAATTTTAGATGTTTTTTCTCCCGAAAATAATCCCCCTTAGAATTTTAGTTTTAATAGAATTTTGGAAGGTACAACTCTTAGACAGTTTTCTTTGCTTTTGCTAGATTGAATTTATATAGTATTGATAATGAAAATGATAATATTAGTTGGGAATGGGATAAGAGTAAGAAATTAATTCTAATTCTTTAAATTTCTTCATTTCTTGGGCGTGGCTAATAACTCTTTTAAATTATTTGGAAAACAAATGCTCCTCCTAAATCTAAAATTCATATGTGGTTTATCATGCATGGAAAACTAAATATTATAGAATTTTAAAAAATTAAAAATAAGAAAATAGATAATAAATGTTCATTTTGTAATCTGTATCTTAAAGATATTAAACATGTGTATTAAGATGGTGTAGATACTACATTTTGAATAATACTCTCAAAATCTTTAACTTTAGTCTTACAACTAAAGTTACCGATTGCGATTACTATTGGAATAACTTAAGATTTAAGTTTAAAAAGGAAAATAGATTTTTACTTGATACTTTATTCATTATAATTTGTTGGTATATTTGGTTTGAGAGAAACCAGAGACTTTTTAATAATAATAGTCATTTCAATAAATTGGTTTTTATTATATCATCATTTTGTTTTAATTGGATCTCAAATCCTAAATATAGATTAGCTAAAAATAATCATTTCAAAGAATATCTTAATAAGGTTAGGAATAGTATTAATATTTTTAAACATAATAAAAATATTTTTAGTATTAAAAATTATAGCATTAACATTTTTTCTAATTTGAATGATGTTTTTACTGACTATCATAATGTCCTTTTGATTAAAGGAGCATAAGGATAATTTTAAATTGTTTTAGTCTATAGGAATTTAGCCTTTTATTTTGTTAATTTTTTACCTTTTTTATTTTGATATCTCTTTTGTATATCTTTAGTGTTGGTTAAGAACATTATGATTTTGGACTTTTTTAGTATGTTTCTTATTTTGTTGCTTACCTATATTATAATTTTGGATATAGCATTACTACTTTTACTTCATTAATACATATTTATGTATATAAATTTCATTTATATACGTATACATGTCTTGCTCTTATAATTTCATTTAGTTCCATTAACAGAGACAGGTTTAGGCCATAAATGGTACTAGAGTACTATTTGTAGGATCTCAAGACTGTTTTTGACAGGATTTTACCAAGACATTCATTTTAGACCTTCTTCTTTCGTAGTGAGGAGTTCTTTAGCGTCTATAGTGGGGCGCTCTTCATTATGGATCATATGCATTTGCAGTGAGGCACTCTTCCAATTCTTCCACATCTATATAGTGGCATACTTCATTCTGGATCATTCCCATTTGCAGCGAGGCATTCATTCTGGATTTTCCGTGTTTGCATCGAGGCGTTCTCTCTCTCGGCTTGAGCTGTCTTCTAATATCATCTGCACTGATTTGCTTCAAGGTTTTTGGGTACTTCTAACACCTCATTATGGGCGGTGGCCTTGCCGGAACTCGATAATAAGGTGTAATGGGCGGTGGCTTTGTCGGAGCTCATTCTAGTTGTACCTGAGTCCAGTTTGTTTTTTGTATTTTGATTAGCTACTTGCCAGGCATGTTGGCGGCGCCTTTGTTTTCAATGATACACACACATGTGTGATCTCCTCTACTTTAGAGGATCACATATTTCTCTCAAAAAAATAATTATAAAGTGATTTTGGAATTATAATATATAATGTTTATGTATATTTTAATTGAAACTAATTTTTACTAATTCAATACACACACTTATATCCTAAAATAATCGAGTTCTAACTTAGAATAATTCAAATTTAGATCTATAATTTTAAACAAAATATCTACTCATAAATTTTGAATTAAATATAAATATAATATACCTATACATATTCATAAAATTTATTTTATGTTTGAAATATATATACATACATATACATTTTCGTATACGTATACGTATACATATATATGTGTATACATACGTATATATATAGAGAGATGTGCATTCAACAACACCCAAAATGCCCCCGATTTCCACCATAAGCTTCGAATTAAAAATAGCACTAGTGGGAAGAGAGAGCAAGTGTTATTATTTAATTCAAAACTTACGGTGAAAATCAGGGCGTTTTTGGAGTGCTGCTGAATGCTCCACGGACATACACACACACACATATATGCATGATTTACAAAATCAGATAGAAAGTGGCTTCTAACGGTCACTTACTACCTTCTTTATCTTCACTCCACTACACTGCACTAATCCAAACCCCTCTTTCATTTCCATCTCCAATCCCACATCCATCGCTCCTGGACCTAAATAACTAAGGCCAATCCTCCTCTAAACCATTCTACTCCAACTTTTCCCAATCCTTGTCATACCCTTTAGATCCTTAAGAAAAATAGAAAACACATCTGCTATTTCTATGAGCCAGTAAGATGCTTTGGCTGTGGTCCCTTTGGCCATTAGTGTGTTTCATGCTCTTTGGTGACCTATCAAAACTCAATAGAGAGTCACCTTCTTTATCCGTCATGTGGAGAGCACAGGTTTCAATTCGTCCATGGAAAATTGAGACTAAAAGGAATTTTGTTGGATGGGTTGTGGCATAATAAGAATGAGGGCATTGGCTTCTTAGAAGAGATGATTCATCACTTTAATGCAATCTACTAGATGGAGAAGGAGGTGGAGAGACATGGAATAAAGCAAACAATGGTGTTAAGAAAGAGGTCGACAAGGCTTAAACACGGCCACAACTAGTGTGGAGAATAAGTCGAGTGAAGACAACATGCTCGACCGAATGCAAAAGAAAGCTTCAAATGGACCTCCTTATCTATCTTATACCATTGACCCACTCTGATTGGACCCAATGGCCACTCAGCTAATTTAATCTTAGTTGAACATGAAGGTGTCGATGGTGAGCCCTAACAACGATTTTCTTACACAAATAAGCGAGCTGGAATTCCTTAGATTCTTTGACACCTCAATCAAGTTTATGTTATTGGCAAATGTAAATGACAAAGATGCTCTCCATGGTGTTGCTATGGGTTCAATGCTTAACTCGGCGACTACAGTAAAGGGACATAACAAAATTTCATTTGGGAAACATCCTGTTTTGGGCTTTGATAACTTCCTTTGATCATGAAAATAGTTGTTGTTTGTTATTGTAAGTTTGATGGAGTTTTTGCTATTGGTGGAGTAGAGATGAGTAAGCGCTTGGCTCAGAGAGTGGGGCTTTATGGTAACGATAGGCTGAAGGTGGATTCAGCAAAAAGAAATGGAAATGTTTTGGATAGGATTGTTAGGACATTGTTTGTTTCTTGCGGTTCCGATGACTTGTTTGCCAGGCCATTGTTTGTGTATGGTAACAATGGTATTATTTAGCCATTGTTTTGGCAACCTTTAGTGGGCTTGATCACCGCCATTCAGGGACAACCTTTAGGCTATGAACATGATGTTATAGGGGATCTTTTGGTTGTTTCATGAATTACGTATTATTCTTTAATATCAAGGATCATTATCGATCTATAAGATCACCTCTTGTAAACAACAAGAAAATCGGTAATAAAGTTAAGTGGCTATGGGCAACGATTAGCCGAACCATTATAAAGTTTGTATGTCTTGTAATTTCTCATTTTCATTTACTTTCTTTGCTTATTTCTATAATTTAATTCTCTGGGTGTTTGTGCTAATTTTTAGTATAAACATTTTGGTGTTTCTACTGAGAGTGTTGATCTCAGTATATTAGGATCTATTTTCTACTTTTGAATCGCTTAACTCTAAGAGGTAGATCCATTAATCTTATTATTGCAATCCGTGACTATTCAGATACTAGCAAAATCAATCATAGGTTTAATTCAAGCCAGTTTAAGCTATGATCCCCCAAAGAGACTGATATACCGCTTATAGAGCTGCAAATGGAGTAGAGAATGTTGACTCTCAACATGTGGAAAAGGTTGCACAATCGTTTAACGCTGAAGTTCAAAACCTGTCGGAGGTAATAATGAGGGTTGAGATGGAACATATAACAAAATAGATGGAGGATAAGTTATAAAAGAACCGTAATGAGATGAACCACATATGCAGGAGAGCATCGATTTACTAAATGAATTAGCCCATGGCCATAGAAGAAGCACGAAGGAGTTGATGTCTTTCGATTTGGAGTATGGTAATTCCTTATCGTTAGGCCAAAAGAAAGAGGGAAAGGAAACAAAAGATGGTAAGGTGGTAGACTGGCACTTCAAGAAAGAGGCCAGAAATAGATCATGGACAAAATGCGAGGATTGGTACCGAACCCAATGTAGGGATCGGTACCGAACTATCTTATATAGGATCGTTGAGTCAGTGAGTTGATGTTGCAAATGATGATGTTGGAGGTACTCCGGTCATGTCGTTGAAGGCCAGAATGTCGAAGATCGGGCGGTTGCTGTAAATCCTCTATATATAAACCAAATTAGTGAAGCTGTTGGACGAATGGTTCTCCTAGGATCAAGAGAACGCAAGTATCGCTAACTTAGCCGAGAGCCTTTCTCAAGCCAACCACTCAAGGCGAACCATGATTACTATCATTCAATGGATGCAGTATAGCCAGAGTACTTGGCTGAAATGGTAAAGAAGTTAGTAAACGAAAACCAACATTAGAGTATTGATGAACGAGGGGCTCCTTCCTTAGAAAAAACTGATTCATTGAGCAGATACTGCGTGAAGAGTACCCTTGAAGGTTTGTGATACCAACAATGCCATTTTATAATGATGGATGGATCCGAGGCAACATTTGATGAAGTATGAATAACATGTGGATTTGGCCAGAGTGACCAATGTTGTCAGATATCGTTGTTTCCTGAGTTTCCTCGAAGGCGTTACGATGGCATGGTTCACCTTCCTATCAGATCCATTTCATCTTTTGATCAGATAGCATGGAAGTTTATTGAGAAATCCTGTTTACACACCACTTGCCCCAAGGATGAAATGTAACTATCAAACCACTTTCAGGAAGCGGGAGAGCCATCGAAATACTTCTTGAGTAGATTCCATACAACCATGATGGAAGTTAGTAATACACAGGAAGATATTGTTTTGATGGCTTTGATAATGGGGATTCATCCTGAAACTGATTTTAGAAGATGGTTGAAAATTAAACTCCACCAATGATGGACGTGTTTGATAGAAAGGCGAATCGGTTCTTATACTTAGAAGAGGCAAGTACTACTGCTGAAAAAGCCAGTGTCGGAAGGTCGGACGAGGGGAAAGAGAGAAATGTTACAGTAAAGCAGTCTGTAGTGATTCCAAGAACGTTGATGTGAATATCAAGAACTAGAACATTGGTCAGAGAAGGAACGATCAGGGAGCCAGAGATAGAAAGCCCGATTCCAGGAGGTGTCCTAGGTTCCTTGTGTATAATAGTTACACTTAGCTGAACAATTCAATCAAAAAAATTTACCTTGCTACCCAAGATACAGAACAGTACAAGTAGCCAGCTCCAAAAGAGTCGACGGAAAAGGAAAATAAGTCTAGGAAATATTGCAGATTTCATGAAACCCACGGTTATAACACAAACAAGTGCAGACACTTTCATGATGTGATCAAAGATATAATCAGGAAAAAGAAGTTACAATAGTTTTTCAAAGTCCTATAAGATGGCGAGCAAGAAAGTTTCAGGCCCAAGGGCCATCATTCCAATGGGGTCAAGCCGGGCCTGGTGAGAACAAGTTCAGGTGGCTTGAAAAATGATTGATTATCAGTATGATTTTTGGAGGATCGCATACAGTTGAGAAGAGATGGAATGAAATAAAAAGATATATAAGCGCATTGTAGCACGCTGTGAATAAGAGTTGCTTTGCCATCAAAATGAAGCTCTAGTAAAGTAGCTCAGGACCATGACCAATGATATTATTTTCAAGAATAGTGATGTTGATGGGTTTGTAACATCCCTAATTTTTGATATTATTATTCATGAAATTTAATTATACAAATTAAATAGAATAATGATGATATGGGAATTGAGATTTGAATAAATCATTTACAAAGCCGTGCTTAATAATAAAATAGATGGGTTTAAATTTGTTTATAAGCTAATTGATTTGCACTTAGGCATACTAGTAATTAGCCACTTCATTATACAGGGCTATACATCTTTCTAATTGCCCATTCATGTTTCATTTCTCATTTTCCATAAACGCTAATCAAATATTAAAATAGAGCCAGCCGTTAACAAGGAGGAAAAGAGAAAAATTCAATTTAAAGCTAAGGATCAAATCTAGGAAGGATTAATCAATAATAAATATCAAATTCCTTATTGTATCTAAGGAGAATAATAATCCATTCCATCTTTAATTTGTTTTATAATCATACGTTTTCAGATTTAAGGTTAAATTCGTTTTTATGATGTTTTAGATGATGATATGCTTGAATTATTATATGTTTGATTTAAACCTATTCACTTACATATGAATTTACATGGTTATAAGGAAAAACCGTTTGTTATTAAATTTAGAATGCCATGGAAAAATTATATGTTATGTAAAACATGATTCTAGAGATGGGTTCCAATTTTCATAATTTTCCGAGCTATCGATAATTTATTATGAATTTCTAAAGGAAAAGATGATATTTGGGTTTAAAATTTATTTCGATTATCTCAGGAAGAAATTGGGTCTGAAATTTTAATATGTTAGAATACATGAAGGAATGGAATTTCTGTAATTATTGGGAATTTTTCCTAATTGATTTGCTACGGATAATAAATTATTTTAAAAGAAGGACTTATTTGCAATATTGGTTTTGCTTAATAAAAGGGCTTAAATGTTAATTTTTCTTTGATTTAGATCAGATAAATATGGCGGTTATTTTGTAAAGTATTTGAAAAGCTTTAAGGCAACTAATGAAAGCATTACACAAAGGAAGATTAGCTAAAGCATTTACTAAAATAAGCATGATTTCAGCCTTTAATCAGGAAAGTGCTTTCTGCCTCCTTTAGCAACACCATTCGACTCCAGTGCATTCGTTCCATCTCATTTGAAACCAAACTAGTCAAAACCTACCTAGTCGAAACCAATACACAAGGTATCACTTAGATGGTACGCAGTGGATTGGAGGAAAGGCGGAAGTTACGGTGTCGAAAGCAATGCTTCCGATGTGGTCGAAACCTTTGTTCTATTTTCAAATGTTAAGTGCATGCTTTGTTTTACTTAAAGAATTTAACGTAGGCGTAACCTATGTTTTTAAAAGGAGTTTACAAATAACTTTCAAAGAAGGTTTCCATATTATGTTTAAAGTATTAGCTTTCGAATGGGCTACCTTTTGTTTTGAATAAGTGCTTTCGAAAGTAATGATTTAGGCTAAATCGAAACACAACCGCTATTTTCCCTACCGACTGTATTGAAGCCATGCTTTTGAAGGTTTTCTCTGTTTTAATCTAATCTAAGCCATTTCCTAAATGCTTTTGAAAGGGGATGAGGGTTCCGAAGGCAGTGGGGTCGAAAGGAGGTTTCGACATTACCCTTTAAAGTTATAACTTAAAGGTTTTGAGTTTTCGAACAGGTGGTTCCGACACCATCAACTTTTCTCCAAACAATTTTATAAGGGTTTGAAAGAGATACTTTCATGTATAACTAGTTTGACCCAAAAGATGTTTTTAAAGAGTAAACCCAATATTTTTGAAAGGAGTATTTTCATTTTTTTCGAAGCCAAGTTACAAAGAACGTTTTGATACCATCGAAAGGTATTCCTATAGAGTTTTGAAAAGAGGTTTCATATGCTTTCGAAGGAGTTCATTTAATGGTTTCAAAAGTGACATTTTAAGGTTTAAAAACAAATACCCATTCTCATTTTAAAAAGAAATACCATGGCATAAACTAAGATTTTGAGAGCATTACTCCTTCATATGTTTATTCATATTGTAATTAACCCATAACAGTACTTTGGGAAAGGGCAGAATAACCAGTTAGGTTGGACCAGTAGTGAACATAACTTAAGAAATGTTGAAATCTTAATTAAAGATACCGGTAGGGGCCAATAGGTTCACAGTAAGCCCATGAAAACTGTGCAAAAAGGAAAGATTTTGGTAGGGGCTAATATGTTCATAGTCAGCCCATAAAAACTATGATTTGATATTGGCAAGGGCCAATAGGTTTATAGTTAGTCCATGAAAACTATATCCGGGTTAAGCTATTGACAGTTAGTCAATAGGTTCCTAGTTAGCCCATGGAAACTAGGATGATAGAAAAGATATTGGAGTTACCAATAGGTTCTTATTGATCCCATGAAAACTATGAAATTGGACAAATAGTCCATAAGCATTTAACAGATTAATAGTAACCCCAAAATTATAATTGAGACAAATAGTCAGAATAAAAATGGATGGGTAATCTGGAATTAATTTATTTGTTTGCACATCATCATATTATTTTGTTTCTACCATTGTGGATGCAGGAGCATAGTATATGGTTTTATAAAGGTTTTTAGATACTAGTGAGGGGAAAACTCATTCTGCTAAGCAGCGTGGTCTCACTAGATATACAAATGATTTGGGATGGTAAATTATTATTCATACTAGGCTTTTTGTCTGATTCGAAACTTTTGTTTCCCCCTTAAACTCTTGGGTATTTTGAGTAGTTTTAGATTTAGGGTTTTCAGGTGTTATTTTAGACGAATAAAGCTTTCGATGACGGCATGAGGCATGTTTGCTACTTAGAGTTCTTTTATTTCCATTGTGTTTGGTTGTAATGTTAAACTTATTTCATTGCCATATTATATACTCTGATCATTCAGAGGGGCATCTTCATATGTCACTCTTGGCGTAGTTTGTAATAAGTATATTTTGTCTGAACATTATCTGTGCTTTGGGATTATGTAATGAATTTGAAATATTTTGAAATAGTATATGGATTTTGTTTACTATTTTGAAATTTTTTCCATATATGTTTCTGTGTATCAACATATCTAATATTGCCGTATTTGGACGTCAAGGATTAATAAATATAGATGACTGCAGCATCCGTAGCCGATAGTTTTAGGCCTCCAAGTAAGGGGATGTTACAAGTTGGTATCAGAGCATAATTTTATGAAACTTTGAAAGAAACTTAAACCTAAAAGATTTTTCAAAACATAATCCAATGAATCAGACAACAAAATTGGTGTTTGGGTTAACGTTATAGTAACATACTAGTATTTCATATATAGTTATATACATAAGTACGTAGTCCTTGCTTTCTTAGTTCGTTCTTTTGTATCTTACTAAGGTTCATACGCAAATTTACAAGAAAGAAGATATGGAAGCTGGAAACAGAAGAGGAAATCTCGGTGGAGGAAGCACCACAAAAAATGGAAATGGTCGACCCACCACTAGGAGAACCAAAATCTATCGGCTAATGCTAATAACCTAAATGCCGATGCCAATGTGGGTGTTGGAAATCCACCAGTAGATATGAGAGCGACGTATTAGTTTTTCGTTAACATGATGCATGTAGGAGCTGCTATCGGAATTGCTACAAGGTTGGAGGAGATAATTCTATAGCTCCAGTTGGGAATAATTATGCTCGGCTGAGCAGGGACTATACCAGTTTGGGTGGGAAGCCATTCATAGGGACGAAGGATGCTATTGAGGTAGAGAATTGGCTGTTGCATTGTGAGCATATATTTTCTTATTTGGATTTAGATGGTGCGCAGAAGAGAAGGTTGGCCTCTAGATAGTTGCAAGGTCAACGCTTCACTAGTGGAAGTGTTATTACCAGAGTTCCAGAGGAGCAGTTGACTTTGGCAGATTTTAGAAGGATATTTGAGCAGAAATTTATGTCTGAGTTCTCTAAGTCGGAGCTATTGAGGAAGTTTTTGGATCTGGAGCAGGAAGAGATGTCTGACATAATATTATAGATACTGACATAAGAAGGAATGAGAGTTTCATTAAAGGACAGTGGCCCGAGATTGCTAGAGCGACCTTGCTGCATCTTTGCTATCCTAGTAATTTAGTTGTGGAGAATTCTGACCGAAGTGGTAATACTTTGCTTAGTGTAATGAAGATAAGAGATGAGTTAAGTCAGGTTCGAGTAGCAAGAGAGTTCGTAGATTGAGCTAGTTACGGGACTACCATCGAAACGAGCAGTTGATTTTCGTGTAAATCTTGTGCCCGAAGCTGGACCTGTGAGTAGACCGCCTAGCGACTGAGATGATGGAATTGAAGGTGCTTCTAATGGATTTTTAAGGAAGGAATTTTATCAGGCTAAGCAGTTCTCCTTGGGCAGCGCCCGTGGTGTTTATGAAGAAACCAGATGGGTCATTGATAACGTGTATCGACTATCTTAAGTTGAACGAAAGGACGATTAAGAAAAAGTATCCTTTGTCAAGAATGGATGATCTATTCGATCAATTGAATGGAGCTATAGTGTTTCCCCTGTTGGATTTGGCGATGGTTTTCCATCGGTTAAGGGTAGTAGAGGATAGCATTCCTTTGACAGCATTTCGGACAAGGTATGGTTTGTACGTGTGGTTGGTAATTTATTTCGGGTTGACAAATGCGTCTGCTTTCTTTATGGATTTGATGAACCGAGTTTTCCAAGAGTATTTGGATAGGTAGGTTCTGGTGTTTGTAGATGACATTTTAATATATCTAAGGATGAAAGGGAGCACGAAGTTCATCATAGAGTGGTGCTTAAGATGTTGAGGTAGAATCAGCTGAAGGCGAAGTTTTCCAAATGTCATTTTTGGAAGGTAGAAGTTAAGTTCCTTGGTCATATGGTTTCAGAGAAGGGATCATCAGTTGATTCAGATAAGGTTAAAGCAGCGAATAATTGGAAGAGACCATAATGACTGAGATCAGGAGTTTTCTTGGAGTTGCTAGCTATTATCGGAGATTTATTAAGGACTTCTCACGGATAGAAGCACCTTTGACTAAGTTGACCAGAAAGGAGGTGAAGTTTATCTGGTCCGATAGATATAAGCAAGTATTCCTTAAGTTAAAGCATTTATTGACCAATGCACCAGTGTTAGTAGTTCTAGATGGAAACCAGGGATTGGTAGCGTATACCGATGCATGCGAAACTGGATTGGGAGTAGTATTGATGCAAAAGGATAAAGCTATTGTCTACGCATCCAAACAGCTTAGACTGCATGAAGTAAGGTATCCTATGCATGATTTGGAGTTGGCTATGGTGATCTTTGCACTGAATATTGGGAGACATTATCTCTTAGAAGAAAGATTTGAGCTTTATACCGATCATAAGACTTTAAGGCATTTATTCTCTCAGAAGGAGTTGAATATGAGACAGCAGAGGTGGCTGGAGTTTTTGCCTGCTTATGATTTTGATATAGAGTATACACTAGGGAAATGTAATAAGGTTGTGGATGCTCTTAGCTGAATACATCAGAATGTGGTGTTAGCTATGTTGGTAGAGTGGAAGGATTTAGAAGCTTTGGCTAGTTGTGGTGTGCAATTAAGGTCGACTTCTAGTTCTAGTCAGAGTACCACCATGTTGTCTTGCTTAAAGGTCTGACCAGTGTTGATTGAGAGGATTGCTTCTAACCAGAAGAGGATGCAGTTTTAGCTGAGACAATCAGAAGGCTTAAGGTTGAAACATAGATCGATGACCTAAGGATTTTAGCCTTGACCAAAGAGGATGGTTGAGAAAGGAGGGATAGTTGTATGTTCCGAATGTTGGGGACTTGTGGAAGGAAGCTCTTGGAGAATGTCATCGGCCAAAGTTTTTGATTCATCCTAGAGGGACCAAGATGTATCAAGATAGGAAGAGGAGCTTCTATTGGGATGGTATGAAAAGGGATGTCAGCTTTTGGGTTAGGCAGTGTGCAAACTGTCAATAAGTGAAAGCTGAAGATCAGAAGCCAAGTGGGTTGCTTTAACCATTAGAAATTCCAGTTTGGAAATGGGTTCGATATCTATGGATTTTATAGACGGGTGCTAGGGTCAAATAGGGAAAATGAAAGTATATGCGTCATAGTGGACAGTTTAACTAAGAGTGCCCATTTCATTCCAGTTAAGTCAATCAGGACGACACCTATTCTAAATAAGTTGTTTATGAAGAACATAGTTAGACTTCATAGAGTTTCTAGTAGTATAGTAAGTGACAAAGATGCTTTGTTAACTAGTGAATTCTGCAAGAGTCTACAGGAGGTATTGGGTACCAAGCTTAATATAAGCACTGCATATCACCCTCAAACAGATGGGAAGATCTAGAGAGTCAATAAGGTACTCGAGGATTTATTGAGAGCTTGTATAATAGACTTCGGTGGATCTTGGGAGGATCAATAACATTTGGTTGAGTTTTCCTATAAAAATAGTTATCAGGCTATTATGGAATGGCGACATTTGAAGCTTTGTATGGATGGCCATGCAAATTACCAGCATGTTGGTTAGAGACTGGAGACAGATTAGTCTTAGGTTTAGATTTGGTTAGAGAGGGTCAGAAAAGATTGAGTTGATCCGAGGAACGATGAAGGAAGCTCAGTCCAGACAGAAGAGTTACGAAGATAAGAGGCATAAGGACCTAGAATTCTCAGTTGGAGATAAGGTTTTCATTAAGGCATTACACATGAAGGTTGTGGTGCGATTTAGGAAGTCAGGGAAGTTAGCCTGGAGATATGTTGGACCATTCCAAATCATAGAGAGGATTAAGAAGATTGCATACAGAGTAGAGTTCCTGAGTAGCATGGCAGGTGTCTATAATGTGTTTCATGTGTCTCATCTTCGCAAGTATGTGCATGATCTGGAGACTTCTATTCCTTCGATAGCGTTGAAAGACTTGATAGTTGAGCCTAATTTGACTTTTGTTAGACAACTAGTTCAAGTTATAGCGAGAGATGAGAAAAGATCGAGGAACAAGACAGTCGGGTTAGTGAAAGTTTAGTGGAGCGATAACGAGAAGGACTATACTTGGGAGAAAGAAGATAGGATTAGATATATTTATCCTGATCTGCTGTAAGGGTATGTCTATATTATATTTACATAGATAATTGCTAGTCGGATAGGCTAGTATGGTTGTTAGAAGTTGTTATAGATGATTGCTATGTTTACTATTTACTCCTTACTGAATTTCAAGGATGAAATTATTTAAGAGGGGAGACTATAACATCTCTAATTTTTGATAACATTATTCATGAAATTTAATTAGATAAATTAAATAGAATAATGATGATGAAGGGATTAAGATTTTAATAAATCATATACAAGGCCATGATTAATAATAAAATATGTGGGCTTAAATTGGTTTATAAGCTAATTGATTTACAGTTGGGCATATTAGTAATTAGCCACTTCATTATACATGGTTGTACACCTTACACCTTTCTAATTGTCCATTCATGTTTCAATTTTCATTTTCCACAAACGCTAATCAAATATTGAAACAGAACCGGATATTAACAAGGAGGAAAAGTGGAAAATTCAATCTAAAGCTAAGGATCAAAGCTAGGAAGGATTAACAACAACAAATCTCAAATTCCTTATCATATCTAGGCTGAATACTAATCCATTCCGTCTCTATTATGTTTTATAATCATATGTTTTCGCATTTAATATTAAATTCGTTTTTGTGATGTTTTAGATGATGATATGCTTGAATTTTTATATGTTTGGTTTAAACCTATTCACTTGTATATGAATTCGCATGGTTTTAAGGAAAAAACTGATTGTTATTGAATTTAGAACGCCATGGAAAAATTATATGTTAGCTAAATCATGATTTTAGAGATGGGTTCCAATTTTCATAATTTTTTGAGCTGTGGAAAATTTATTATGAATTTCTAAAGGAAAATATGATATTTGGGTTTAAAATTTATTTAGATCATTGCAAGAAGAAATTGGGTCTAAAATTTTAACATGTTAGAATATACGATGGAATGGAATTTCTATAATTTTTGGAGATTTTTCCTAATTGATTTGCTATGGAAAATAAATTATTTTAAAAGAAGGACTTCTTCGCAATATTTATTTTGCTTAATGGAAGGGCTTAAATGTTAGTTTTCCTTTGATTTAGTTCTGATAAATGCGGCTATTATTTTGTAAAGTATTTGAAAAGCTTTAAGGTAACCAATTAAAACATTACACATACGCAGGTTAGTTAAAGCGTTTACTAAAATGAGCATGATTTCAGCCTTTAATCAGAAAAGTGTGTTGCGCCTCCTTTAGTAATACCTTTCGACTCCACTGCATTCGTCCCAACTCAATTGAAATCAAACTAATTGTTGGCTCGGTTTTCTAGCAAGCAGAGGGAGAGGAAGTAAAGGAAGCAGAAGTGGACTATGACATAGAAGACAGAACTGTCGGACAAGGTATTTTGTCTGACATTCACTAAAATACCGAACCAAATATTTGGTCCGGCATGCCGAACCAAATATTTGGTCCGACATGCCGAACTAGATGTTTGGTCCGACATTCTCTGATATGCCGGACTATATATTAGGTCCGACATTCTTTGATATGCCGGACCAAATGTTTTGTCCAGCAACATGTTGGACCAAATGTTTGGTCTGACAAATAGGAGGCTCCAAAGACAGAATCACCGATCCAAACACGGAAGAGTGGCCAAGCCAAACTAGCTCCTACCCAGATGCCGAACCAGATTCAAAAAGCTATAATTTCAACCTTCGCACTTCACAGCTCCACTCTATAAATACCAGAGTTCCTCAACAACAATAGAGACCGAATTTATAAGAAAAGAGGAAAAACTCCGTTGAGACTTAGATACTCCAGCTACTCGAAGTTTTTTGCTCTTTCTAATCAAACTTGTACCTGTAACCAAATCAAAGCAAGAATAATAAAATGGACAGTATATGTACGCATGTTATGGCCGAACCACTATAAAACTATGTGTGATTTTCCTCCTTAACTGTTTTCCAATTCTGAACCTATGAACTGTTCTCTGACTGCAAAAATTTTATATTAACGTATTGGATTATTAAAAACATCGTATCAACCAACTTAAACATGATTTAGTTAGATTCAAACTTAAAGGTGTTTGCCCAATTTTTATGCAAACATTTTTTATGCTTTCACTGAGAGCGACGTAGATGGCCGAACTCTTCTATCCACCCTCCTTCCAAACCTTAACTTAGAACATGGCTCCCTCTGGGTGCAACATGATAAGGGTAAAAGCACGGCCACTGCCAATACACTCATTTCCATCCAAGAAGATCAAGAAAACCCAGCTACCCACTTCAACTTCCAAGCTCAGCTATTACCCGAGAAGACTTAGATAGGGTTATGATTGAGATGACTGACCGCTTCGCTGCCCAGCAAAAAGCTTTAGTGGACCAACGTTTGAGTAGCATAGAGGAATCCACTCACAACACTGAATCTTGAGTTGAGTCTCAATTTGGAGAGTCGCATAGACAGAACAGATCCCCTAAAATTGAAGAATTTAATTAAGAAGATACATGAACTCGAAGCAGATAAGGACTCAGCCCGAAGCTGGTCTTGAAAGATCATCAAGAGCTGGGTCCAGTCAATGGGGCACCAATCAAGGACCAATTATGGCTCACCCTGTCATGCTTCGAGCCAACCATCACTAATCCAGCCTTAATCAAGGTTCCAGACGCCATCAGTATCAAAGGGAAGCCCCTACTTCTCCCAAATTTGCTCCAGAATCCAAAAGAGGGATATGGGCAAGAGTATCCAGCCCCTTCACCAGGGATATAGAAGAGACAGGCCCTTATTGAGAGTGGAAGATGCCCACCATGGACCCTTACAATGGCACATCTGACCCAATCATCCACTTGCAGCGCTACACCTAGCACATGCTCATGAATGGAGCGGTAGAGGGTGTGCTATGTAAATGTTTCCCGTTGTTACTGTCAAACTTAACAACCATATGGTTTTTAAGCCTGCCTTATGGCTGTATTAGCTCTTGGGAAATGTTAAAGGAAAAATTCATAAGTTAATTCCGAATCCATGTGGAACAGCCCAAGGGTGCATATTCCATGTCATACGTAAAATATAAAGAAGGAGAACTGCTGTAGTATCTTACCTGTTTTAATGCTACCGCGGCGGTAGTAAAAAATGATGATGAAAGGCTTACACTGATGGCGCTGTGTGGACGCATCCACCCAGATTCAAAGCTCGCGAGAAGATTGACGAAGGAAAAGCCTCTAACTCTTCAGGATTTCTTTCATGAAGTTAGAAAGTACATGAGATTGGAGGATGCAGCGGCCCACCGACATAGCGAGCAACCCGCAAAGGCTTCTAATCGTCCAAGGAAACATGGGTGCTCCACTCCGAGGGGAGGGGAATAAACAAAACAACGAAGAAAAAATAGCCACCAAGGTAACTCTGTAACTGAAAAAGGAGTAGGCTACGGTACAGACCTGGACAAAGATTCGATTCATACACTCCTCTGAACGGCACTGTGGAGAACATTTACATGGCTACTCAACACGAGTTGAATTACAAATGCCCTCCATACGAAAAAGAATCAGAAGCCGCAATTAGAACAGGAAAATATTGTCGTTTCCATGAGTCACATGGGCATAACACCGAAGAATGCCAGCATTTGCGGGATCTCATTGAGGAATACATCTGAAAATAGAAACTAGAGCGATACGTGTAGAAAGGATGCAACTCTCCGGCTCTAGTCCATGAAGGATCTGGGCAACCCCCGTAAGGGAACAACAAGGAAGGAGCAGGTACGAGCCCCTCCAACTAGGAGAAGATAGTTTTCCGCTCGTGGCCCGCATATAGCCGATTGAAGTTGGGCCGAAATGGAGAGGTATGGGAAATCCTTGAAATACAAGGAAGGATATGTTCATTCCAAAACTGAAGGATGCATCGCAAAACGGAGAGAAAGAGTCGACATAACCTTCAACGATGAAGATTTGGTTGGAAAACAGTATTCGCACATCGATCCCATGGTTGTCTCCACCTGGATCGGCCTGACAGAGGTGTTTCATATTTTGGTTGATACAAGAAGCTCGGTGAATATTTTATTCAAACATGCATTCAATAAAATGAAGCTATCAATGAAAGACATATCTCTATGTCATAAGCCCTTACACGAGTTCACTGAGGAAGCCACGATGCCGCTTGGACAGCTAGACTTGTTCGTTGAGCTAGGGAGCAAACATTCGTGTTGATAGACGAATACTTTGCCTATAAGGCATTCTTGGGAAGGTCCACTTTGTCAGACTTCCAGATATTCTTGGCACCATGGTGCTTGAACATGAAATTTCCAACTGATAACGGAGTAGGAGAAATAGAAGGTGACCAAGACACCGCTCGCGATTGCTACATGACTGAACTTTACCAAAACAAAAGGAAGGAAAAAGGGAAAGGTATGGGGGTCGCCCTCTACGCTAAAAATGCAAAAGCATAGCAATAGAAGAAGGCCCTTCCTCTCGAATACCATTCAATGAGTTGGGCCCTAGAGATAGAGAGGAGGAGGTCAACGTTGAGCTTGTGGAGGCTGTGGAACAAGTGATGGTAAATGAACGCGATAAAACAAGGCTTTTAAAGATAGGTTCTCAGTTGAACTAGAGCCTCAAAGTCTAGTTAATAAGATTCCTATGGAAGAACTTGGATGTATCCGCATGGACACACGAAGACATGGTAGGGATGTCCCTAGAAATAGCTTGCCATTCTCTAAATATTGACCCAACCTAGATCCCGATCAAACAGAAGAAAAGAAGCACAAGGATAGAACGACCAATTGCTCTCAACGAAGAGGTTAAGGACCTGCTCGCCGATGGCTTTATCCGCGAAGCCATTTACCCAGAATATATCTCCAACCCGGTCATGGTGAAGAAGCCTAATGGAAAGTGGCAGACCTGCATTGATTTCTCCAACCTCAATGATGCTTGTCCCAAAGACTGTTTTCCTTTACCCTGAATCGATCGACTGGTGGACGGAACCGCAGGACATGAGTTATTGTCATTCATGGACGCAGATTCAGGATACAAATAGATTCCCATGCACGTGTTGGATCAAGAATATACTAGTTGCATCACGGATCTAGGTCTGTATTGCTACATGGTCATGCCATTTGGGCTTAAGAACGTCGGCGCTACCTATCAACTCTAGTTAATAAGATGTTTAAGTTGCAAATTAGTCACTCCATGGAAGTCTATGTTGAAAACATGCTTGTCAAATCAAGGATAGCGGAGCCCCTACACTCCAAACCCGAGCACCACACAACAAAAATCCGACCCATACACTCCTACACCTCCTACACGCCATAGGAAGGCCACACCCTCCTCCACACCAAGGCCGTACTCCCTCTCTTCCATATAAAAAACAAAAGAAAAGAAAACGAAAAGAGAAGAAAAGGAAAACAAAAGCGTTCGGAAAGGAAACGACAAAAGGAGAGACGTTGGAAAAAGCACGTTAGCAAGAGACGGAAATCTTAGGTTAAAGTTTGACGGAGTGGATATGAAGGTGGGAAATTCTCACCGTTTTTTGAATTATATTGATTATCAAGCTTAATTGTTATGTTAGATAATCACTATTTGATGATATGGATGTTTGATTGATTGTTTGAATATGTTGGATAATCCGTAGTAATGTTATGACATTTACCGTATTGAATATGTAAGTGTTATATGATTGTTGTATGGTTGTGATGATAATTTGGACATCAAATTTCTATTAATTAAGTAATCCCTTTGTTTAGACCCTATTTTAGTAATATGAGGTATTGTAGAAAAATAAGTTTCTTTTCATTTAGAAGTCAAATTAAAGTTAAAATGAAAGAGAATTTGAAATTTGAAGTAAAACGGATTTGAAAAGGGTAGTTAATTAGGAATTGAAATTGAGATGAACAGTGAAATTGAAACTGAAATGGATTTTGAAAAAGTAAAGTTTAGCTTGATATTGAATTGAAGTTTAAATTGAAATTAGATTTGAAATCTAAGTTTTAAATGTGTTTAATTCTAGATTAGAATTGAAATTGAATTGAAATTGGAATTTAAAATTTAATATTAAATAAATGGTAATATAATAATATGGTAATAGTGAAAATATATTTTAAAAACTTAAAAAGTGAAAATATTGATTTAAAATGATTTGTAATGATTTTATAAGTGTTGAAATCCAATTTGAATAAATTATTTCAAGTATTGAAAAATAAGTTAAAATGGACGCGTCGCGCAACGGTAGTTCGCGATTTCGCGCCGAAAAGTTCAAATGAATGTGTAGAGTGGAATATGGCTTGGAATTCTTCGAGATAAGAAAATTTCGAACTATTATATCCATATCTTCTAAACGAAGAAAGAAAATCAAAGTTTCGATAAGTAGATTTTGAATTAAGACCAAATCAATTTTCTAGAAAAATCGCGCTAGTGCAATTTAGTGACCATAACAAGAAATTGGTTTAAATGAACGATTTTAATTGCGGAAAAATATGGAATAAATTTGATAAATCTGTTTAAATAGTTTAAAAGAGATTTGGATCGAAAAATATGAATTTTCAAATATTTAAAAGTTGTTTAAATTCAAATAAGCTTATATGGCACTTTCCATAGCACTTTTTTGCTGCAAATTATATAATTTTTGGAATATGTGTTAAATGTAACGACATTTTCTAGAATAAATTATGAATGTTTTAAAAAGGATAATTAAGAATTTTGAAAGATAATTTGGGATATTTATAAGCAATTAAAAAGTCAAATTGAAAATCTGAGTATGCGGAAACGACTAGTACATTTGTCCCGCCTGTAAGATCTGGAAAGATAAAACAAGGTGTTTAACTAAGGTTAGGGATGGAGCAACCAGTGCCCTGAACTTACCTGGCCCATGTTTTCTTTTCTTAGGCGAGGGGTGGAACAGATCGAAAGGAAACCCGGATGCTCTTAAATAAAAAGACTGTATTAAGTTTTTGAATTAAAAGAAGAATGGTAGTATCCTAATGTTAAGCAATCATCTAAATGAATGATTTCTATGATCCTATTTACTCAAAAATGTTTTTGTTAAGATTGATTTAGGGTTTATCGTAAATGATGTCTTAAATAACATCGTTTTTGACCTCCCTAAAAGTAAAGAAATTTGGATCAAGAATTAAGTAAGGAAATCTGAGATATTTTCCAAAGTAAAAGAATGAATTACTTAGAATTATCCTAAGTTAAAAGAAAGAGATTTTGAATTCATCCCAAAAGAATTAAAGTGAAAAGAGACTTAATAAATCCTATATACTTATATTCACTTTTTATCGAATATTGGATTCCGAAGGAACCGGGGTCGGATTTGGATAATTCCTATCCGAAAACAACTTCGAACCAATGTATACGTTCGAACATGAAGACATGTTAAAGATGATTGAAGACCGTGGATCTTTATAGCGTAAAGACTACTTGTTGAACATGCTCTGGGTAGCTCCCAATTATAGAGTTATTTATAGCAGTGGTCTCCTCGTGATGGAGATTTTTCAGATTGCAAGGACTACTCGCTACTAGTGGTAGTAGGAGAGTGCCTTCGGTTTGTTCTGTTCTTGGATAACTTGTATGGACGTTTGTCTGACATCGCATTTCTAACGATTACGTACATCGGTTTCTACAAACGTACATCAGTGGTGGCGGCGAAGGAAACTTCTCTTAGCTTAACACCCTTCTTGAGACGTACGAGCTCAAGGGTTGTATTTTTGCGGAAGGCAATAGTAGTTAAACGGAAATGGCAATGTGGCATTCGAAGATGTGATATGTGCTATGTGAAAAGGTAATCCTTGCCTCAAGCCTCATCAAACCGGAAATGACCGAAACAGGATTAGATGCGGTAAGGCTAAGTGGGTCATGCCCAATTAGGGTATGATCATCCCCTTCTAGATATATTTCTTCCCGCTATGACGTTCGGTATGTTAATTTATGTGGTGTATGGAAAGAGAGCTCTCGAATAAAGGTCGGTAACGACCGGGGGATGACATATTCAGTACTATCTAGTTACAAAGGTAGGCCGGTCTTATGTTGGTAGAGGGCAGATGTTCTGTGCCTTGGGACATCCATTTAGAGGTGTACCCATTTCGGAAGGTAGACCCTACGCTTGGTCATTTGTATGGAAATCCATTATCCAATAAGAACCTACGGACTTGATTGTAAACCTATTATGCTCGAATTTAATCAATGTAACAATTTCGGCTAAGATTGATAAGTTTATTTGCAAATGTTTTCAAAGAGATGTCGTTAGAAATAATATCAAATGTTTTGATATAAAAGTGTTTTAGATATCATAAGTTAAAAACCCGTCCATGTTTATGTGTGGGCGTGGTCTTATGAGACACTCTTTATTTCGAAGGATTTTATCTAAATGCTGATATATGACACTTCCATTTATTATTGAGTTTTCTCACGCTGGTTTATCAAGTTTGATCCGGGTATTTTCAATATTCGGGTCAGATCCTAGTAGTTTCAGGATAGTCGAAGACGGTTGGAGTTTGCAGAGGAGAGCTGGAGATATTCATCGACGTATGAGCATATTCGATTATCCGCTGTAATTAGTGTATTTTTTTTGATGTTTGTCAGCAATTGTAAGGGCAGATTTTATAACGGACCAAGCTAAATTTAGGTTAGACTCTGATATATGTATTGAAAAGTTTTCCGCTGTAAAAATATTTGTTCAATATTATATGTTATTCCATTCGTGTGAGATTCTGTTCTGTCTACTTTTCTTTATCACTCTTAAAGATCCATCTTTTCATGCAATTTGAGTTAGACATATGTGGTTTATTGTCGATTCAAAGGGTAGGGGAAAACGGGCCGTTACATTTGGTATTAGAGCTGAAGGTTAAGCGAGAATCTTGGCTATATTATGGATAAAGTCTCATCAGAGATAGGATTAGTAATATCGTAGGATGAGTGACTCATTAGAGATGGGGTTAGCAACACCCTATAATGAGTTATGAAAGCATTATATATATGAGCGCGTATTTGTTAATTTTATAAAAATTATTTTGTTTTAAAGAAATTGGTAGATGAGATAATTTTAACTTGGGTTTATATTATAAATATCAAAGGGGATATTATTATTTTTGGACTAGAAATTAATGATTGTTTGTAATTTAGCTTAGTAAAACTTAAATATGAATATCTTATGATTAGAATTGCACAATTTTAGTATAAGATATTCCATATAGATTCAACATGTTGAAAGCTAGAATTTAGAACTTTAACTATATACCCATAGGTATTTAATATTAAGAAATAATAATGATCAAGTGATTATCACAATGGATGAGTTTAAAAAGCTAAGTAAAAATATCTTGTGAAGTAAAATTCACAATTTGATTATGAGATATTTGATGATAATACTGAAGCTAGAAGTGTAATTGGAGAAAGTAAAGAAAAAAAGCAGACTTAGAAAAAAAATTCTTATCAGTAAGATAGAAAAAGTTAAACCTAAATTGAGACTTCTTACTAAATAAAACATAAAAAGATAAGTTGTATAACTTATAAAGGAGTTAAGTTAATTTGAAATTTAGACAATTTGATTAGGTTAAAAGTCAAAGTAAAATTTAGGAATAAGAGATATAAGAAAAATCATCCTAATATATAAACTTTGAATTAGTGATACATTTAGGGTAACATTTATAATTCAAAATGAAGCAAGATTAGAATTGGATATTTTTGAATAATATGGTTAGTAGTTTGATTGTTGGATGAAAATATTTAAGTAACAAATACCTTGTGAATTAAGTTTCACAATTTGAAAATAAAGTATTTGATGGATTTAAGGTTAAGAAATTTGATTTAGAAAATGGATAGCTAAATAAGTTAAATAGTTCATCATAGAATCAGTGAGAAAAATGTGTACACTTAGTAAAGTTGTCTTATTAATATATGGATTGGATATATAATATTAGATAATGGAAACCTTAGGTAAAGAAAACTAAGGATTGAGTTTTATAACTTATTAGTTTGAGATAATAGTAGAGTTCCACATTTGTTAAGCACCTTAGTTGAAGTAATGATGGTTTGAAGATTAAGGATATGTATATATACTCTTAGGAAGTAAAGGTATATTATACAAGTTTAAGTCATATTTGTATGCTTAAGTAATAACATATTAAGGAGAAAGCAATGGTTGTGAAATAAACTTGGATTAATAGAAGTTTTGAAAAAATGTGTTAGATAAAGATGAATGTGAATAAGTACATGAGTTAAACGTAGATCATTTTGGCACATAAATTTTGATCTAAGTTTTGAGTACAGAACTTTGAGGTGTTTATACCAATCCGAAAAAGGATTTATCACTCGATTCTTGATGGCAAACATTGATGAGAGTTTATGATTATGTACACGAGTTTTCTATCATAGTTGAGAGCTATCCAAGGAAAGCAAGGGTTTGTGATCAAAAAGTCTGATCAAAGTCTGCACTAGAAAATCGGAGGATCGATACTAGTTCGGAGTTAAAGTTGTGGATTTGAATAATAGATCGAATCAAAGATCACATATAGTATGATGTTTTGGGTCTGTCTACTTAATAGTTGGATAGTTATCTTTAAAAGTAGGCACTAAGATATAGTGGTTGGACTTATGTTTTGATATGTGTAAATCTATATAGACCTCAGGTATAGTACATGCTCAGGACAAAGGATGAATTATGTGGATGTATTCGTTTATGTTGATATAGTATCAGTGGGGTTGTTTTTGGATGTATAGTCTTGTTTGGTTGTTTTATATTCTATCTCAAGTGTGCAATATGCGCTAGGATGAGTAGGATAAAAGTTTGACTTGATGTATGTATATATAACTGTAAGTATGTGATAGATACTCAGGTTAATGTGGGGAATCTTTCTATGCATGTTTGGCATCATTTGTTTTAGTGTTATTATGATATCGACCTTCTTCTTTTCTACCATCAGTAGAAATAAGTCAAATTATTTAAGGATATGAGTATGAGATAGGTTCCTTTATTTAACTTTTATTTCGAGGACGAAATGCTTTTAAGTAGGGGAGAATGTAACGATCCGTAATTTCGCTACTTCGAAAACGAGAGATTTCGTTCATTTTAAATTTAAAAAGGAGTTTAAATCTTAAATAAAATGTTATATATAATAAAGAAATTATTTATTCTTATAGATAATAAATTAAAAATATAAATTTGGATTTTTGAACAAATCGACAATAGTTAGGTTTTTGTTAATAATAAATAAAGGCTTAAATAAATTAATTTAAACATTTATTTAAAAAGGTAAGTCTTTTTTAAAACATCTAATAAAGATAATAAAAGTAAATTTATATATTTAAAAGTATGATAATAATCGTTTTACAAAAATACCCAAAATTTGTCGCATTTTGTCAGTTTTACATACACTGTAAAATTAGAGATTTTGATATTAATTAAAGATAATTTTAAAATATAAGGATATTTATTTTAATTTATTTAAAGAAGTAAAAAGTTCATTTTAAAGTTTGGTTTACTTCAATATATAGCTTAATAAAAACGTCAAATTTTGACTGTAAAATTTGTCGTCAAAAACGCCGTTTTTAACCAAAACAAGTTATCGATAAGTTGTTGCAACTTGATACATTTTCTAACTTATAAATATAAGTTTACAAACTATTTAAACACTTTACATTTAGCACTAAAAGACAAAATGAGTTTACTTTTGAAAAGTTTAAATAAATGTATAAAAAGTGAAAAGTATGATTTGACATATTTAAAAATAATTAAAGCTTTTATAAAATAACATCATTACCTTACTTCTCATCTCCTTAATGAGATGTTATTCTTATGCATAGAAAAGAAGCAAATGGAAAAGTGAAAAGAAAGCTAACTTAAGGAATTAATGACACATACATCCATGCATTTAATGCAAACCAAATCAATACAAAGACTTCTCTTTAAAATGCAAAATTTAAGAAAGTAATCATTTCTATCTTTAACATCACCATTATGCTTAAGTCACATCACTTATGGAAAAGGAGCAAAAGTTATTTTAACATTTTAAAGTGCAGGAAAAAGAGGTAAACGTCATTTCGTAAGTACAAATTCAAATCAAACCATTTCTTCTACATTAAGCAAAGGTCAAATCAAGGGTAGAAAGGTAAATTAAAAAGTCAAAAAGTAGAGAAGGGTATTTTCGTCATTTGCCATCCAAATATCAAGTATAAATATGCATCCATACCTTTTATTTTTCACACTTCATTCTCTACCTTCTTCTTCATTTTCTCCTTCCTCTTCACCTCTATTTCCATGGCTTCCACCTCCAATTTCCTTCTACCTCTAAGCTATTCACCTTCTACTACTTATACTCCTCCTCCAAAATACCAAAACTCTCTCCACCCTCGGCCAAAATCACCCTACACACCAAAATCGAGCCTAGCTTCCACCTACCCACCACCTACACCCCAAGGCCGAGCCCACGCACCACAAACCCGAGCCACCCTAGCCAAGCCGAGCCCCTACACTCCAAACCCGAGCATGACACACCAAAAACCTGGCCCATACATTCGTACACCTCCTACACGCCATACCCAAGGCCACACCCTCCTCCACACCAAGGCCGTACTCCCTCTCTTCCATATAAAAAACAAAAGAAAAGAAAAAGCAAAGAGAAGAAAAGGAAAAAAAGCGTTCGGAAAGGAAACGACAAAAGGCGAGACGTTGGAAATAGCACGTTAGTGAGAGACAGAAATCTTACGTTAAATTTTGACGGAGTGCATATGAATGTGAGAAATTCTCACCGCTTTTTGAATTATATAGATTATCATACTTAATTGTTATGTAAGATAATCACTATTTGATGATATGGATGTTTGATTGATTTTTTGAATATGTTGGATAATCCGTAGTAATGTTATGACATTTACCGTATTGAATATGTTAGTGTTATATGATTGTTGTATGGTTGTGATGATAATTTGGACATCAAATTTCTATTAATTAAGTAATCCCTTTGTTTAATAAGACCCTATTTTAGTAATATGCGATATTGTGGAAAAATAAGTCTCTTTTTATTTAGAAGTGAAATTAAAGTTAAAATGAAAGAGAATTTGAAATTTGAAGTAAAACGGATTTGAAAAGGGTAGTTAATTAGGAATTGGAATTGAGATGAATAGTGAAATTGAAATGGATTTTGAAAAAGTAAAGTTTAGTTTGAGATTGAATTGAAGTTTAAATTGAAATTAGATTTGAAATCTAAGTTTCAAATGCGTTTAATTCAAGATTAGAATTGAAATTGAATTGAAATTGGAATTTAAAATTTAATATTAAAAAAATGATAATATAATAATATTATAATATGATAATAGTGAAAATATATTTTAAATACTTTAAAAAAGTGAAAATATTGATTTAAAATGATTTGTAACGATTTTATAAGTGTTCAATTCCAATTTGAATAAATTATTTCAAGTATTGAAAAATAAGTTAAAACTAGACGCGTCGTGTAACGGTAGCTCGCGATTTCGCATCGAAAAGTTCAAATGAATGTGTAGAGTGGAATATGCCTCGGAATTCTTCGAGATAAGAAAATTTCGGACTATTATATCCATATCTTCTAAACGAAGAAAGAAAATCAAAGTTTCGATAAGTAGATTTTGAATTAAGACCAAATCAATTTTCTAGAAAAATCGCGCTAGTGCAGTTTAGTGACCATAATAAGAAATTTGTTTAAATGAACGATTTTTATTACGGAAAAATATGGAATAAATTTGATAAATCTATTTAAATAATTTAAAAGAGATTTAGATCGAAAAATAAGAATTTTTAAATATTTAAAAGTTGTTTAAATTCAAATAAGCTTATATGGCACTTTCCGTAGCACTTTTCTACTGTGAATTCTATAACTTTTGGAATATGAGTTAAATGTAACGGCATTTCCTAGAATAAATTGTGAATGTTTTAAAAAGGATAATTGAGCATTTTGAAAGATAATTTGGGATATTTATAATCAATTCCAAAATAAAGTTGAAAATCTGAGAATGCGGAAACGACTAGTACAGTTGTCCCGCCTGTGAGATCTGGAAAGATAAAACAAGGTGGTTAACTAAGGTTAGGGATGGAGCAACCAGTTCCCTGAACTTACCTGGCCTATGTTTTCTTTTCTTAGGCGAGGGGTGGAACAAATCGAAAGGAAAGCCCGGACGCTCTTAAATAAAAAGACTTTATTAAAATTTTGAATTAAAAGAAGATTGGTATTATCCAAATGTTAAGCAATCTCCTAAATGAATGATTTCTATTATCCTATTTACTTAAAAATGTTTTTTGTTAAGATTGATTTAGGGTTTATCGTAAACGATGTCTTAATAACATTGTTTTTGATCTGCCTAAAAGTAAAGAAATTTGGATCAAGAATTAAGTAAGGAAATCTAAGATATTTTCCAAAGTAAAAGAATAAATTACTTAGAATTATCCTAAGTAAAAAGAAAGAGATTTCAAAATCATCCGAAAAGAATTAAAGTGAAAAGAGCTTAATAAATCCTATATACTCATATTCACTTTTTATCGATCATTGGATTTCGAAGGAACCAGGGTCGGATTTGGGTAATTCCTATCCGAAAACCACTTCGAACCAATGTATACGTTCGAACGTGAAGACATGTTGAAGATGATTGAAGACCGAGGATCTTTATAGCGTGAAGACTGCTTGTTGAACATGCTCTGGGTAGCTACCAATTATAGAGTTATTTATAGCAGTGGTCTCCTCGTGATGGAGATTTTTCGGATTGCAAGGACTACTCTCTACCAGTGGTGGAAGGAGAGTGCCTTCGGTTTGTCCTGCTCCTGGACAACTTGTATTGACGTTTGTCTGGCATTGCATTTCTAACGATTACGTACATCAGTTTCTACAAACGTACATCAGTGGTGGCGGAGAACACAACTTCTCTTATCTTAACACCCGCCTTGAGACGTACGAGCTCAAGGGTTGTATTTTTGGGGATGGCAATTAGTAGTTAAATGGAAATGGCAATGTGGCATTCAAAGATGTGATATGTGATATGTGTAAAGGTAATCGTTGCCTCAAGCCTCATCAAACCGGAAATGACCGAAACAAGATTAGATGCGGCAAGGCTAAGTGGGTCATTCCCGATTAGGGTATGATCATCCCCTTCTAGATAAATTTCTTCCCGCTATGACGTTCGGGATGTTAATTTATGTGGTGTATGGAAAGAGAGCTCTCGAATAAAGGTCGATAACGACCGGGGGATGACATATTCAGTACTATCTAGATACAGAGGTAGGCCAGTCTTGTGTTGGTAGAGAGTAGATGTTCTATGCCTCGGGACATCCATATAGAGGTGTACCCATTTCGGAAGGTAGATCCTGTGCCTTGTCATTTGTATGGAAATCCATTCTCCAATAAGAACCTACAGACTTAGTTGTAAACCTATTATGCTGGAATTTAATTAATGTAACAATTTCGCTAAGATTAATAAGTTTATTTGCAAATGTTTTCAAAGAGATGTCATTAGAAATAATATCAAATGTTTTGATATAAAAGTGTTTTAGTTATCATAAGGTAAAAACCCGTCCGTGTTTATGTGTGGGCGTGGTCTTATGAGATACTCTTTATGTCAAAGGATTTTATACAAAAGCTGATATATGACACTGTCATTTATTATTGATTTTTTCTCACGCTGGTTTATCAAGCCTGATCTGGGTATTTTCAATACTCGGGTCAGATCCGAGTAGTTTCACGATAGTCAAAGACTATTGGAGTTTCCAGAGGAGAGCTGGATAATTCATCGAAGTATGAGAATATTGTATTATCCGCTGTACTTAATGTATCTTGTTTGATGTTTGTCAGCAATTGTAAGGCCAGATTTTATAACTGTGCAAGCTGAATTTAGTTTAGACTCTGATACATGTATTTAAAAGTTTTCCGCTGTAAAAATATTTGTTTAATATTATATGTTATTCCATTCATGTGAGATTCTGTTCTGTCTACTTTTCTTTATCACCCTTAAAGATCCATCTTTTCATGCAATTTGAGTTAGACATGTGTGGTTTATTGTCAATTCAAAGGGTACGGGAAAATAGGCCGTTACAAGAACCCTTTGATGGCCCAACCTGTCCCGAAGACGTCCATGCATTTGCAGGTAAGAAAGATCATAAGTTTTGTAGTCTAGGATTAGTAATAACGGAGCTAAAGTAAAAAGACGAGATACCTATGATAATATGATGTGGATCACCAAGCCCCTCAAGATCCGAGCCATATTCATCACCCTCATCCTCCAGCAGAAACTCATACCCTTTGGCAATGGCCTTGGTCTCTTCCACTATGAACTGACTGTTCGCTATCCCAACGTCATGCAGAGCTCCTTCCTCCTACACAACCGCAGCCTTAGTCTCCATAATGAGTCGAGAATGGATTCCTACCTTTACCTGGGGATAGCCATCTGTCCACCAAAGGCTCCCCTATCTCCAGAAAATGTAATAAGCATCCTTCAGCATCTGGATGACCGTCTCACAAAATTCGCTAGATTTTTCGACTTCGGTTTGAAGGGACACCACTTTATTCATGTATTATTCCATGTCTTTTTCTTAACCGGGCCTCCTCCGCCTTCAACATATCAATCGCAGCCTTGTACGAGTTAATTTCCTTCCACCACTCGCCCTGAAACTTCTTTAACTCAGCCAAGGCTTCCTGTAACTTCTTCACCTTACCCTTGATAGAGCGGATCCACTGTAGATCCTTCTACCGAGCCTCGTCCGCTAAACTGATAGCCATATCAATCTATGCCTTGCATAAGTTGGTAGCACTCTTGTTGCTTCCTCCTTGGCTTTCTTTGTCTCGGCTGCATGAGACACTTCGACAGGCTCCAACTTCGCATCCTTTTTCTTGAGCGCTTTATGAAGATCCTCCACCTCCAAGCATAACCATGTATTAGCACTCCCCACTTCCTCGCTAGCCTTGGCTAGGCAGAACTGATAGTCAATGATGTTTCTAGTGTCATCAACAATCTAGATCATTCTCGTTGTCAAGTTGGTGAAGTCAAGAGTTTTCGCCTCATCCAAGATCCAGACCAAAGGATTTCGAGGTAGAAGAAACTCGGTATCAAAATCCACTGAATAATGACTCGTGTAACTAGGGTGAGCATCAGGGTGACTCTCAAAGGGATTCCGCATCGATGGCTGATAATCTAAAAAATAGGCATCGACATTCTCTTCCCCTAAATTGCCAGGAACTTCGTGCAATTCAGGACCAGTTGGATTTTGGCGATGGAACGAGAAGAAGTTTAAGAACTAGAGGAGGAGGCATCCTTATACGGATACCTTGCATGATTCTGGGACATTTCATGGCTCTCTGCTCTACCCAAGCCTGATGGTGTTTCCTCGACATTCCCTTGCGCAGTCTTTTCCTTTTGAGAGGCCATCTTAGAAGGAACGGAGGCGCTTTTCATCTGCTTGAGCTGCTCAAGTCGTCAAGACATTTCATTCCTCTTTGGATTTCTTCTTTTCCCTGCAAAGCGAGTAGCAACTGTAGAGCACAGAAACGAAGAAAGCATAAACACGAAACATGCAAGACACTAGGACACTACGAGCTGCTACAAAATCCTTAAGGGAGACTGTATCAAGTGGCCGGGATGGGGTCTCACTCAAGTGGGGAATACACTGGGATGGGACTCCACTCGGAGGAAGAATAACACACGGCGACCGGGCTTCATTGGATTGAGGAGCAAGTGGAGACTAGGACTCGTCAAAAAACAAAGAGTTCTCAAGAAGTATCCCAAAATCAATATAGAAATCAAGAAGTAAGCCTGAATGCCTAGCTAATTCCTTCTCCGCTTCGCACTAGTTGTAACGGTATTCCACCCAAGTCACCCGTAATTGCATTCTCTTGGGAGGAATCAACGACAAGAGTTGGCCCAGGAACCGGCTCAGATTGATCTAATTGCTTGGGCCACTCCCGCACAGCCTCGACATTCTTCAAGGGAGTCATGCCCAAGCCTTCGCTATCGATAATCTCCACATCTTGAGAAGCATGAACCTCCGATTCTGTTTCCTCATGCTTAGATTGAAGCTCATGATCAGTCGACATTTTCCTACACAAAGGAATCAAAGATAGGCATAAGATCAACATATGTGCAATCATAAATAGAAGTTAAAACACTCATGGAAAGCATCCTATCATCCAACCTGGTCAAAACCATACTCCTAACCCTACGAAACTCAAGCTACCAACCCAAGAATCTCCACCTTTTGGCTCGGCATATCGATGAACCCTGTGCTCAGACTATCTGGTCCGGCATTACCTTATCCCAAAAATCGACCAGTACCACAATGCCAAACCAAACCACCAAACGATAATTGTGTTGCCCAAAGCTCGCCCTCCTACAATCAAAACCATACGCACAAACACATATCATCCTCTAGCAGAGTTAGGTAATTCTACCTTATAACCCAAATGGAGTCCTAGAAATGTTTGGTGGGTTGAAGGGCAGTAATCGGAGTGCAATGATAGATGCATGATACTTGCATTCTACTGGCAATACTTGGAGTGTGATAGATGTGTCTTACCTGCATCTTACTACAATCATCACTATAAAGATCTTGATTCAGCTACCTGGACAAATGCTTGCCTAAAGCTCTTGCCTAAACTATCATTCTTCTCCACTCCTGATCTAGTCTTCAACCTCGCACATGTAAAGGACTAGAAATTAGTGCAAAGTACCAAATTCCATTAACATGACCTAGGTTTCTATTAGGAATCGCCAACCCCATAAAAAAAGAGGAAGAGAGAATGCCTTTCACCCACCATAATCACAGCCGCCCCATATTCACCGAGCATGAGATTCTCCATCACCAAATCGCTCTAAAAAATCCCCACGCTCACTTCCTCTCCTTAATTCGAAGCAACAGCCATTCACAACCGTGACACATACCACAAACCCTAAACCTTAAAACCTAGAGACAGAAATTGAAGCTAGGAGGCCTTACCTCGAGTGATGGAGAAGCTGAAGTATCAAGGGTCCACGCAATAAAAGCTGTGATTGATTTGAAGAAAGTTGAAGAAAATCTATATAAGTAATAAAAAGGGAAATCAAATAAGAGGAGCGGTACTTAAAAAGAAAAGGAAGGGAAGACGAACAGTCTCGGCTTTTCAACCAGTAGTAGGAGCTCGATGTCGAACCAAACAAAGCATGTCATGTAACTACATAACATACTTTGAGGGGCAAGTGTTGGCTTGGTTTTCCAGCAAGTAGAGAGAGGAAAGAAAGGAAGCAGAAGTGGACTATGACATAGAAGACAGAACTTCCAGACCAGATGTTTGGTCCGGCATTCACAAAAATGCCGAACCAAATATTTGGTCGATATTCTTTGATATGCCGAACCAGATATTTAGTCCGACATTCTTTGATATGTCAAACCAAATATTTGGTGCGGCATGACACAGCAAACACCGGACCAAGCATTTGGTCTGATACACAGGAATGCCAGACCAAATATTTGGTTTGGAAAATAGAAGGCTCCAAAGATAGAAGCATCGAACCAAACATGGAACAATGACTGAGCCAAACAAGCTCTTATCCAGATGCCAACCTAGATTCAATAAGCTATAATTTAAACCTCTACACTTCAAAACTCCACTCTATAAATATCAGAGCTCCTCAACAACAATGGGGACCGAATTTCTAATAAAGGAGGGAAAACTCCGCTGAGACTTAGACACTCCAGCTACTCCATGTTTTTTGCTCTTTCTAATCAAACTTGTACTGGTAACCAAATCAAAGCAAGAATAATAAAACAGATAGTGGATGTAGGCACGTTCTGGCCAAACCACTATAAAAATTTGTGTAATTTACTTCCTTAACTGTTTTCAAATTTTGAACCTATGAACTACTCTGTCACTGCAAAAATTGTCTATTAACGTATTAAAATATTAAAAACATCATATCAACCAACTCAAACGTGATTTAGTAAGATTCGAACTTAAAGATGTTTTCCCAATTTTTGTGCAACCACTAATGGAAACCCACCCAGTTTGAAACCAATATACAAAGTATCACTTAGATGGTACACAGTGGATTGGAGGAAAGGTGGAAGCTACGATGTCGAAAG
Organism: Allium cepa; assembly: GCA_030765085.1. Classification (NCBI taxonomy): domain Eukaryota; kingdom Viridiplantae; phylum Streptophyta; class Magnoliopsida; order Asparagales; family Amaryllidaceae; genus Allium; species Allium cepa. The sequence continues at coordinate 381,536,072 of CM060937.1, forward strand.
CAATGCTTTCGAAGGGGTCAAAACCTTAGTTCTGTTTTCAAATGTTAAGTCTATGCTTTGTTTTACTTAAAGAATTTGATGTAGTTGAAACCTATGTTTTTGATAGGAGTTTATAAATAGCTTTCGAAGAAGGTTGCCATATTATATTTAAATTTTTAGCTTTCGAATGGGATCCTTTTTGTTTTTGAATAAGTGCCTTCGAAAATAATGGTTTTGGGTGTAACATCCCGCCTTTTGGTATGCTTTAAATCGACGATAAACCATACACATCGGACTCAAACCATACAAAAGAACGAATTGTTATTGGGGTGAATAAGAAAAGCAGAGAAAGAAATAAAACAAAACAGAATCTCATAGCGGAATGGCAAAATATAATAATCAAATAGCAGTTCATGAAGCTATTTTACAAAACATTTGATTATACTTATACAACACAGATCAGAGTTACCAATAACAGAGAATAATAAATAATGCAGCGGAATACATGATGCAGTGGAACAATATAGTATATAATAACAATAATATCTTCGTCTTCGTCCTCCAAAATAAAGTCTACAAATCCTGTAATGCTCAGACTGACCCGAGCGAATTGAAAAAAAAACACTCCAGTTAGAACTAAAAGATCTTATGTAAGTCAAATAAACGATAAATAAATATCCGGGTAAACGGTGTCGGAGATGTTTACGGAATTTGACATCTCCTATCCCATGTCTAACATGAGTGCAATAACTTAAGAGATGTTTAGGAGTCACATCGCCTAAGGATTTGGTAAACTATTTACCATGTAGTGATATTTCGCTATTATAATAATGTCTATAGTAAAATAAACTTGCTTTTAAATAGCGTTAAGGAGTTACCCAATCTTCCCCTTAACATGTGATAGTCCCAGTAGTTCATTCAGTATCATAGTTCCTCCTGATTGGGAAGCCACCAGAGGATACACCATGGGCTACGGAAGAAAACCAAACCCGTACAAGGTGCGCTAGGGTAGGTGACACGGCACAACTAGGCAATGCCAGGGTAGATATACCAATTACGCTTTCGGAACGGTGGTAACACGTAACAGCTAGTACCGCCCACCTCGAGCCACACCCCTAATCAGAAATCAAAGTGGTCACCGAATCAATCCAAAAGTCAGAGTATAATATCGAAGGGATGTGTTCGATTAGAGGAATGACCTCACTCAGCCTATCAATTGCTTCTGTTTCGGCCACCTTATGCCAACTCACGGGAGTTGGGTCCACGTATATACCTCAAAGGAATGCTGCCACCATCCTACTTCATTCTGGAATCTCCACCGCGTACACGGTTGTTAAAGTTGTTTTCGGAGTTGGCAGAGAGTATGTCAACTTCCAATGTCGGTCTCTTTAACAACCAAACGTTATTATAATACCGCGGTCATTTTCAAAATAGTTTATACTTTAAAACAAATATTATTGTCCTTTCAAAACCAAATCAATACGATATCATTTTCATTTCAAATGTATCCTTTCTAAAATCATAACACTTTCAAAGTTATAACATTTCGAAATCAAAACGCTTCAATATAACACTTTCAAATTATAATACCTTGAAATTCATAACTTTAAAACATAACTTCCACCCCTTAAATGGTTTAAATATTTAAAATACTTTATATAATAAAATAGCTTCTTCAATTCACAAATCAAATCCAACACAACTCGAATTTCTGCATTTTATATTTAACCAAATCCTAAATCATAAATTTCAATTAATTCAGTTTCCAAATAAAATATTCCGAATTTATTGACTTCAAAACATATTTGATCCACAGAATAAACCGTTTCAAATTCAATATATTTCAAACTTTAAGTATTCAACAATTTCAAAACTAAGTTTGGTAATTACGATTCAACAATTCACTTTTCCATTATTTAGTTTGAAATATTTTACATAATAAATCCATTATCATCAAAATTCAAATTAAAAATAACTAAATATTTCCTTCAATTTATTTATACTTGAAATATTCATTTAATTCACTCTAAAAAAATCAAGTCATAAAATCGTACCTTTTAAATTTTCAAATTTAATAAATTTCACATCAAACTTATTTGAGTTTAATTCTTAAATAAATTCAATTTCAAATAAATTTCCAATTTATCTTCCAACCTTAATTTATTTAAATTGTTATAAACTCTATATAAAAATATAATTTATTTAAATACTTAATCATATTAACTTCAATAAAAATCACACTTATTATTAAGCTTATTATACATTAAAACAAGTTATACATAGCTTAAAATCATGGATAAAATAACATTTTTATAATATCTAAAATCAATATTTATCTAAAATCATATATTTCTTTACAGAACCATAGAAATCATTTCAAAATATTTTTATATATAGACCATGGTGTCTGTATAAAATTTTCTATCCTATGGTCGTGTGATATAGATATTTATCATTTCAATCCATAATTTAAAATATAAATATGGTTATATATCATTCCAAACCGCAATTCCGAATAAAATAATAATCCATAAAAACTTGTAGTCTGTAACATGTAAAATACAACATCCATTCATCCAATATCAATCATCAAACATTTATCACAATCATCATCCAATTCAATCAATAACATCAATATAGAACAGATAATAAATAACAGGTATCGGCCTTGCCAAAAAAAATAACAGGTATTTACTGGCAGTTTATATTCAATAATAAATTAAATAACTATTTTATCCAAATAAATTCAAAAAAGCTGAGATGATGATTCAAATTATGCCAAATAGTAATAAATAAATTTTTAATCACATCGTAAATCAATTTAACAAATATAAGAAATTTTAGAAGTTGTGCGTGGGTTAAATCACTCACCTTTTGAATTTAAATTGAATTTAACCCAATTTAAACACAAAGTTCAAATAATCTCTGAATCCTTCCATACCATAGTCAAGATGTCCAGAATTTCGATACGATTCTGGCAGAGAAAACCGTGCGCGAATCCGACCTCGTATGTGAAAGTTATGTGAGTTAGAAGTTATACGATTAAAATTAAAATTAAATAAAATAAAAAACACACCAGTTGGAAATTGCCACGTCACCGCCTCTCTACTGAACCCCAACCCATCTTCATTCACGTACAGCACATCCACGGTCGCCACCAAAATCTCCAATTCGCACGCTGCACGACCACCACGACCACGCCAAACGACAACGCACGGAACGCCGACCTCCTCCCCAGTCATCGCTGCACCACCGATGCCGACCGACGCCTTACATCCCACCAGCCGCTACCGATAATCAAAACCCTAATCTAGTTACAGAAGCCGATCCAACCATCAATTCAACGAACCACCTACTCAGTTGCGCTGCGCTCACCACTCTCCACGCCCCAGTATCATCGATTTGACAATCAGTTGAGGTTCATCGACGGGCGATGAACGGCCCAAAAAAATCAACAATTTCTGTTGACATCGGAACCCAGATTGAAAAATGAATTATATATTTGACTTGCGCTCGTCGAGAGCTTCAAATCCATATATAATTCGATATAGTTTGTGGAGTTTGATTTCTGAAGTTGTATTTTGAATTGAAATTGGATTGGAAAGATTAGGGTTTTCAACCATTGAGAGAGAGGAGAAACATAAGTTTCTGTACGTACAGAAATGAGAAATAGAAAGGCTGTTAGGGTTTATAACTGGATATATATAGGCAGATCTGAAATTAGAACGGACCGGATTTGATTTGGATCGAAACTTGAAAGATAAATGGCCCGAAAAGCCCGTTTTGACTCCAGAACGAAAATGGATCAACCCATGTATCAAAATAGATGTTTTAAAATATTTTAAACCCAATGGAACATGTTTCAAGTCATAATTCCATCGTATGAAGAAGCTATGCTAAAATCAAGTTATTTCAAATTGATTTCAATTGATTTCAATTAAATTGGTTTTTAGGCGTTTCGAGTCCTTACGATCAAACGACAAGTCTGATCGCTATGCAATTAAAATCCTACAATAATTCACTGTTACGGATCCGATGAAACTTTTTTCGTCGAAATTCGAATCAGTGGCCAAAATGGCTATTTTTCAATTAATTAAATAAATTAATATTAGTTAATTAAATCAAATTTTCAATTTCAATTCTATAATTGACCATTTTTATCATTTTTAATTTTTTAATCATTTACACTAATTTAACAAATTTACATGTCCATTTAGAGTTGATTAATTTATCAATTTCAGTGTTAATCTCAATTTCATTAAATTTAGAAATTATAAATTTAATTTCCAATAATTCCATTTATTTGACTTTTCAATCTATTGTTGTCAATTGGATGAAATTAACATTGGACTCATGATCTATTACATTAGTATTCTCAAATTTCATCTAAATTTTAAATTAATGTAATATTTAAATTCATTTACAAAAAATTCATTTATTAAAATTTGAATTTCCAATTAATTATGATAAATTCTAAATAAATTTGATTTGATTCAATTTCAATCTTTATATTAAGTCCATTATTACTCTATAAACCTAGTTCCTATTGTTTACCTTTCATTTACTTAACATTTAAATGAAATTGATTTCCAATAAATTTCATTGACAAATTAATCAAGTAATTTATAATAATTGTTATCATAACCTTGAATTTACACTTTAGTTTATTTTATATTCAACTAATTATCTTAATTACTTACATAATACTTAATTCATCTAATTACCATAAATTATACTAATTCATTTATTTGTACAACCCTTTCCCTCATTTACTTATTTTCAATTTTATAACCAAGTGCAACAATTTACACTATTTCATTATTAGGATTTCACTCCAATTGTTAATGATTAGTTTTAAATTACCATTGCTGCATTTCATTTTTAACATTCACTTAATTATAAATTATAAATTTTTTATTTCTTTCTAAATTTTATTACAAAATTTTATTAAATTAACCAATTTAATTATCGAAATTAACGGGTCATTACACTCTCCTCCACTCAAAACTTTTCGTCCACAAAAAGAAAAAAAAGGAGAAGAAAGAATTAAGAAAACAATACATCTTATTCAAAAATATTAACTTTATAAATAAATAAATTTACAAAATTAATTAAGTTAAATAAAATATACCAATTTGTAACCATTAAATCTTTTTATACTCAAATTAATAAAGTTTGGAAAACATTTTCAAAAATTTTCTAAGTCCAAAATTTACGGAAAATTTCGACAGAGTCTCCTTTGTACAGGGAGGCTCGAAAAAAAATATAATATCAAATATTATTATATCACATATATTTTCCAAAATAGTATATCCCCACACAGGAAAATAATATAATAGCGCTATAAAATCGTAATCCGAGAACATACCTATTTGTCGGCAATTTAGCTTATTTTACGAAACAAAAAGAAGTTGCAATTGCTTCCATAACCTGTATTTCACTTATATAATCCAAAAATAGTTGATAATCATATAAAATGAAATATTAAAGTTGTTTCAACCTTTAACAAACAAATCAATAATAATCAACCATCACTTGCAATCACAACACACAACCATCATATGAAGCCAATAAAATCAACTATCCATATATCCATAGCAAACAAACAAATAGTTGTTCGGGTTTAAAACTTTAAATTGTACAGAATGAAAAATAACTATTAAGTGCTCCATTTACTCAACAGTCTTAGATGAAACTAAACAGATTATTCATACATCCAAACAATTTTAAAGTATCCTTGCATAAACAACTATATACCATACAAACAACAATTCCAAACAATAGATCAAGTTTATTCTTATTAATTTCATTCAATAACATTTGTTGTTTGATTTCCTTTTTATTCATATAATGATTTATCTTCTAATTTACATTTATTTGTTTTTGTTCATATTAATTTCTTTTCACATTGTATCTTCCTTCGATTTCATTCATACAATGACTATTTCATTCACATATATTCATGTAATACTTATTCATTCATTCATTTCTTAGTTTCATTAATTTACATTCATTTATTTATAGTATTCACGCTCAATTCGATTACTTAGCATTTCAACTCACTAACTTAAGTTTACAGTCATCTACTTACAGTATTCATCCTTTCTTCCTACAATATTGACTTTCTATCACATTTTATTATAGTACTATTTCAATTGTAACTTAAGCTTATAACCACTATAACATCAAATTCTTATTTACAAAAGAAATGCATTGAACACTTTCATTCATAAGTTTACTTGTACAATTTCCATTACATTTTCTTATTAAACATTTAACTTTCAATATTTGGTAAGTTATATATATGCTTTAAGAATGCAATTTGAAAGTTATACAAGTTTTTTTTCATTTCTTTTAATTAATTTAATGTTCAATAATCATATCATTAGTTTTATAGGTTACTAATTCCAACTTCCTTGTAATTTCATTTATAACCTGGCATTTAATCTCTTATTTTAGTTAAAGGTTCTAATTATTAATTAGTTGCATTCCAATTCACTACAATAATTGAAACTATTAATTAACGAAAACTTAAGAACTAAATACCGGGTTAAAATTTCAAATCATTTTAGAATGATAGATAAATATATACTTACAACTTATATATCCAATTATATTTAAAATAATTAAAATTTTATATTTGTTTATCCAAATAAATGTGCAATAAACTACTACAGTGGCCTTCCCGCTTAGAAACCCGAAAATGAATGTCGATGATGTATGCACTCATCACCGAAATTATTTTCCAACGACGGAGAGGGGAGTACAGACCTTATTTCTTTTCGAAGTTTCTTTAAAACAATTCTTTCAAATCATACTGAAATATGTATATCAGCAAATACTTCTAACTAATACTGTTAGCACCAGAATTGGTCACTAACACCCTTAAGAGAGATTGTGTAGAGAGATTAATGAAAAAAGTAAAGTTAAACAGAGAACAATACCTAAATTTAAATGCAGAAAAACGAACACCAGATTTATAGTGGTTCGGCATAATTGCCTACGTCCACGTTGAGGTAGATCTTTATTGCTTTTCTTGATAATCGATTACAGATACAATCCATATATCAATTACTTAAATACAATTGCTAAGCAAAAAGGTAGGTCTTGAATGAGTCTTGAATGCAGCAGAGTCTCCTCGGTGTTCTCGAAAAAAAGTTCCCTTTCACTATGCCCCTGCCTCTCTATTTATAGACGAAGACGGGTTGGACTTCCCTGGTGGGCCTGGTAGCTACATATCTTGGCCCAAGAAGAGTGAGTTCTGTGTACCGATCCATAGATGCCGAACGGAAAAATGCCGAGCGATATCTTCATGCCGAATGAAGTGCTATGCTGAGTCGAGAGTGCAGGCTGAGCAATAATTGAAGCCAGTCGAGATTGGATGAATGCCGAACACCTCTGGATGCCGACCGATCTCGAATGCCAAACAAGGCATGAATGTCGAGCACCTTTGGATGCCGACTGCTCTCGAATGCCGAATAAGGCATGAATGCCGAACAAGGTCTAGATGCCAAGCAGTATGGAATGCCGAACGACCCTGCCATGCCGAACGTCCATAGATGCCGAACGGTACTTAATGCCGAATGATATGCAATATCGAACGGCTCTCAATGCTGAACGCTCTTGAATGTCAAACATCCCTGGAAGCCGATTGAACTTAAATGCTGAACGAACCATTTGTGCAGAACGAATATGGAAGCCGACCAAGTATGTTGTGCCGAACGCTTGGGATGCCGAACGGTATGTAAATGCTGAGTGCCTAGTTGCCTGGTCAAACCTCCAGGTAACATTTGCTCCGCAAAGTGCATCACATGATCGAACGTGATGCGCTTTGAATCGCGAGTCCTCTGTGCTTCGCTTCGAGCCTTGGCTTATTCTTCTCCATGGTGTTTTCTCGTGAATACCAGGTGAGGCAATGCATATCGAACGACATACAAATGCCGAACAGCATAGCCGAAGCTGAGCGCTCTGGATGCCGAACGACATAGCCGATGCCGAATGATTTCGTCTTGACCGGTTCTACCGGTCATAGTCGCTTCGACTTCCTCTTTTCCCCTATAAAGGGCGGCATTTTCTTCTTCTTCTCCTTTTACTTTTTACCTCCGTTATTTCCCAAGAACACGTAACTTATCTCCCTTGAATCTCGTTCACCTCTCCGGTCTCCCCTTCCTATCTTGAATCCAACAAGCCCTTCCTATAGCTCCTTCCCAAATTAAGCTCGAACATCTTTCAATCTCAAGTTCACAGACCCCCAAACTCCCGCTGTTCTCTCCGGTAAGAACCTTTCGATCGTTTTCTCAAATTAGGAAGCATAACACAAAACTTGAACCTGTGAATCCTCTGTTGATTATAGGAAGTAGGAGGCATGTGGATGAGGGAGACGAATTGAGGTTCGGACGCATCCTAGGGCTGGAACTTAGCATGATTTTAGGCGATTTTGAGGTGGGCGGAATGGAGAGGAGAAAAATGGATGGCAGTGGTGCTCGAAGGTGGGAAGTTAGTGGAAGATGAATTGTTGTGGCCCGGCATGATTTTAATGCCGAGCGATTATAAGAGTGCATAGGAATGCAATTGGAGATAAGGCCTGATGGTGCGGATCGGCATGACTTGCCGAAGGACTCGGCCATGCCGGTCGGGAGAGATGGAGGAAAAGAAGAGAAGTGATGTAAAGGGCAGGATGCCGAGCGAAGCGGCTCGGCACAAGCACGGTTCGGCATGGTTTGCAGCGTGCCGAACGGCAAATAGGAAGGGTTGGAAGGGTGACACTTGTGCCGAACGACACTTGCATTTAGGCCGAACAAAACGAAGGCCGAACATAATGAAGGCCGAACAGAATAAAGGCTGAATAGAACGAAGGCCGAACAGGACGAAGGCCGAACAGGATGAAGGCCGAACAGAATAAGCGCCGACTAGAATAAAGGCCAAACAGGACGAAGGTCGAACAGAATAAAGGCCGAACAGAATAAAGGCTGATCAACATTTAGACCGAACGGTATTTAGGCCGTGTGTTTCAAGTATCACTCGGCCTTGACTTCGTCGAGTTCACTTATTCCCCTTACCTACTCATATGACAAAAACAAGGACAGAGATGCAAACTAGCACATCGAACTAATCTGGACTGAAAAATCCCCAGTTTTGATAATCAAAAGCCTGAACTTAAATTGATAAAAATAGATAATTGCCTTTAACAAATAGTGCCAATGTCCAAGTCCAAAATTGAGAGCATCATAGGGCAGGCTTTCGAAGATGGTCAGTGATGACGGTCTTCGAAGGCGACAGTTCGAAGTTCAACTTCGTATTACCAACTCTGTGACTTTTAACTTCTCAGCTCTCATATTTGAATGATCGCACTAGTTCAAACACCACACGGGGGGAACATTTGTATTGTTCAATCTAACATCGATTATTTTTCAAGTATAGTTCAAACAGGTGCTTTGCTAGATTCAAACCTTATTAGAGATGTCTAGAAAATCTAGCTCTGCTATGATCTCAGATAGACCCGGGCCATCCTTTCGACAAGAAGTCGCAAACATTTCAAATCCGTCAACTTCCCCTGTTCATGACTTCGCTCCCGACCCTTTGGAGGCAGCAATTCTCTTGGACAACCCAATCGATTCACAGGCTTCGAAGATTAATGAAAGCACACTTTGTTGGATATGCTCTGTCCACGGAATCCCCTTCGACGACGTGCTAGTTCCATCGGGGCACGATCGTCCGCACTTGCCCCCAGTCGAATACACATCTTGTAATAAATTTATGTGCTGGGTTGGTAGCCTGCCACCGTTTAACCCGTTTCTTCGAGACGTGCTGCAATATATCAACATTGCCCGTCGCAACTGCACCCGAACAGCCACACATTCATCTACAACACCTGTATCCTCTTCATGAATGTCCTTTCCAGGCTTCCAACCCCGGGCGATATCAGATATATATATATTGCATCAAGAAGTGGAGGGATAGCCCCTCTTCCATGTTTCTCGAGCCGCACAACAAATGTCAAATCTTAACTGAGGCATAGAGCAAGTTTGCCTTGTATAAACAAGAATGGTTTTATGTGCGTTGCCCCCTGGTTTCGAGAGGAGATGGGTGGAACGAATTTTTTTTCTCTGGACCGATACTTATGCTTGGTCGAAGTTGTACCTTTTCTAACTCTTTTCCATCTTTTCAAGCATCAACCCACGTCCTGAGGGACCCGGATACTCTTAAGCTTCGAGGCTATTCGAGCCATTCCCGCCGAAGAACGGGTCATCAGAACTCTCATTACAAATGAGTCGCTTTCAAGGTTCAGGCTGTTGGCGGAAGGTCGTCGGATAAGCCTCCCTCTGGGCGTTAGCATACCCAGGCCTATCGCTGGCAAAGGGAAAAAGCAGGCCGAATCTTTGACACGTAACGCCCCTGACATACTAGAAGAGGGGGAGATTAAGGAAACTGAAACCCCTAAAGCACAAGATGAGAACGTTGGTCCCACTCAGGACCCGATAGTCGAAGTTCACGACATCGAAACGTCATCTTCCCCTTCGAAGAGGAAAAAGAAACTGACGTACAAGATAAGGAAGGAAAAGGTTGGTGGAACTTCTAAAGTTACCCTTATTCCAACAGAGAAAGAGGCTTCCTCACAGCATTTAGAAAGTTCTTTAAAAGGCCTATCGAACCTCTCCATACCTGATGATCTACTCAATTATGATCTTGACAATCCAGAGGCACTTAAACTTCACTCGCCCATCAGAGGCGATGCAGGCTTTCAAGCCCAAAATCAAGGAGAAAAAACTCCCATTAGTAATGAAACTGGTCCATCGGGGGAAAACACTAGGACACACACAAACACATGCATTTCGCCTTGCATTTAAATTTCTGTCGTCGTACTACCCTTTGCTAATTCATTGTTATTTAAATTCTATGTAGATGACATAGGGCGTACACACGGAATTGATCATCTCCGTGGGTCGTCTATCTTCCATCATTCTGGACGGGACTCAGGTTTCGGAAGACATCGGGACAGAGATGGCGATAGGGATTATCATTCCTGGGACTCATCATCTCGGAAGAAAACATATTATCAGCCTAAATACCACCAACATCCCTCTTCTCACTCGTAGCAAAGCAAAGATAAGCACGGCTATAAGGGGTCGCAATCCGATGTTTCCCGTGATCAACACTCCGATTCCTCTACTACACGACAGTCCCGTGATCCTTACAGGAGAGCTGAACTTTCAAAGCCGTCTCCTCCTGTTCCTGCAACAGATCCAACAGTATCGGAGAGACCGGCCAAGCTTAAACCTAAATTTCTAAAAATCTGCTTTGATGGCCTGAAGTTCCTCCTGGCGATCCATCATATACCTGGAGATGTCAAACAGAGCGCTATCGCCTGCACCAGTGACGTCTATGTTCAACATGACGCGTTTGTTCATCTTGCTGAGAAAGTGTCAGAAGTCCCCATAGAGCGCCAGCATGAGATTGATCGTCTGAAGCTTAAGGCTGTCCATGACAAACACATTATCAAAGACCAGGACGAAGAGCTCGCGTCTTACAAATCTCAGCTTGAGGTCGCCCAGCAGAGGGCCAAAGATATTGCCGAAGCCGTAACTCGTTTGGAATCAACCCACAAAAAAGAAATCGATGAGGTGGTCCAACGCTGTGGGGCCTTAGCTTTAGAGAAATACTCGGTGCAAAAGGAGAGGGATGTATTCAGTCTCCGAGTCAAAGAACTTGAGGAGCGACTCTGCAAAGAGCAAGAAGAGAAGACTGTTGCCCAAGAAGAGTCACAACGATATTGCGACTAGATCGTCGCTACGTGACTCCTAACGGCAAAACTTGAGGATGAGCTTTCTAAAGATGAGGCGTTATAGAATGAAGCCCATGAAGAGGGAAAAATGATAGCATCCGTGGAGATGGTCTCCTGTCTTGAGGTGGCTAAGGAAGAAGGTAGGGAAGAGGTCAAAAGCATTTCGACCCGCTTATTGTAGAATTCAATGCCCGCGTTCTCATGCGTCGGGACTTAACTTTTCTAGGCGAGGGCTATCTTGAATCTTTAGCCGAGGCATGGGAGACCTTAATAGAAATCAGGAAGGCTGAACATGGAACCGAGGAGGCCGATGAAGGTGCTTTGATAAAAGAATTTCTTAAGGGAACCGAGCCTTCGGACCTGTCAGCGGCCAAAGCCCTTTACTGCAAAGGCTCTCCCTCAATGAAAGGAAAAGAGGTTATTTCCTGTCCATCCGGGATCGAGTCTCCAGCTAGTGTCCCTAATCAGCTAACTGGCCGGCTGATACTCGATCCCTTTGAGCAGCACATCGGCTATGACCCGGAGGACCTCGGCCTTGACGTTCACATTTTGTCTCCTATTCCAGAGGGTGAGACCCCCTTGACGGCTGAGAGCTAGCCGAAACCTGGTAGGCAACTCGTTTGCTTTAACATTCGAAGAGTCGTCGTTTTTCATCAGAAGCAATGGCATTCTAATACTTGCTTTTCGTGATTTTGTGCAGGCCATTCTGATCTTGAGCCCACTCTGAGGAGCGATGTTGCCAAGGAGGTGAAGGAAAAAACGAGTGAAGCCACTCACGCAGGAGAGGCTCCCGATCCAGATGCCCAGGTGATCGGAGCGCTTGATGGGGATAAATCTGAGACTTCCTCTTCCATCGATGGGAGTTATGAAATTGAAATTATAGGCGCCTTTGAACACAAATCTAAACTGAGCATGAAGGAGAAGCTTGAGAAAGAGAAGGAAAAGACGGTCAAGGTCAAGGTCGAACCTCAAGCTATGGACCTGGACAATCCTTTGAATAAGCCGTTGAAGGTCATCCTCCCAGGCGGGTCCAAACCCATGGAAGTTCCTCGTACTTCTTCAGTTGTCACTTCCCCGTCAAAGAAAGCTATCAAGGGTAAACGCACTGGGGAGGAGTCGTCTGGTAAAAGGTCGAAGAAGTAGTCTTGCTCTCGTTAAACGAGAGTTAGTTTAGATTATGTAATTATTTTTATTTATTTTCGTAGTTCATGTAAATAAACTTATTTTTGATGAATAAAACTTAGTTCTTTTGCCTCTTAGAGGACTATTGTTGTTTGGTTTTTTTGTATAACCATGGTCAAAATACAAGCTACTGCGAGTTACATGAACTTATCGATTCATCTTCAAACAAGTTGATAACTTTTTGGCATTGCACATTCTTTATTTCACGCTCCGAGTACTTAGAATATTTTCCAGTCCGTAAGCCAAGGGTTTGATGACTTCAAGTAATTTATATCCTGTCCATCCTCAGGGGACTTGGACATTTAAATCGTTTATACTCTGGTCCGCACTCCGGGGACTCAGAGTACTCCAGTCTGCACTCTGGGGACTTGGAGGTTTTGAGTCATTTATACTCTGGTCCGCACTCTGAAGACTCAGAGTACTCCAGTCCGCACTCCGGGGACTTGGAGTTTTTAAGTCATTTATACTCTGGTCCGCACTCTGGGACTCAGAGTACTCCAGTCCGCACTCTGGAAACTTGGAGATTTTGATTCGTTTACACTCTGGTCCGCACTCCGGGGACTCAGAGTACTCCAGTCCGCCCTCCGGGGACTTGGAGACTTCGAATCGTTTATACTCTGGTCCGCACTCCGGGGACTCAGAGTACTCCAGTCCGCACTCCGAGAACTTGGAGATTTTGAATTGTTTACAATTTGGTCCGCACTCCGGGGACTCAGAGTACTCCAGTCCGCACTCCGGGGACTTGGAGATTTTGAATCGTTTACACTCTGGTCCCCACTCCAGGGACTTAGAGTACTCCAGTCCACACTTCGGGGACATGGCGATATCGAGTCGTTTATACTCTGGTCCACACTCCGGGGACTCAGAGTACTCCAGTCCGCACTCCTGGGACTCATAGTACTCCAGTCCGCACTCCGAGGACTTGGAGATTTCGATTCGTTTACACTCTGGTCCGCACTCCGGGGACTCAGAGTACTCCAGTCCGCACTACGGGGACTTGGAGATTTCAAGTCGTTTACACTCTGGTCCACACTCCGGCGACTCAGAGTACTCCAGTCCGCACTCCGGGGACTTGGAGATTTTGAGTGCTCGAGCTCGTTCGTATGTCAGGCAGAATAATGTATTCTTTAGTTATTTGTCACAGCGTTATCATACACAGAAACATCGACAATTCATAGAGAAAATGGCTTCAATCCTTTATTAATGCAAATAAGCTAAATTGTCTTTTTACATGCCATAAATTAGGAATAAAAACTTGCTGGAAATAAATGAAACTAAAATATGAATGAAATGAACTAAGTGTAATAATGTCGCAAATGTTCACTATTCCATGCTCGAGGGAGTGTCGCACCATCAACTGTCGCTAGCTTGAAAGTTCCTTCTCCAAGCTTCCGTTCAATGACTTATGGGCCTTCCCATGCGGGGCTCATATGTGATGGTACTGGGAAAACTCATTTTAAAACGAGATCACCCAAACCAAAGGTTCTCGGATGAACTTTTTCATTATAATATCGAGCGACTCAGTGCTTGTACGCGGCCGCTCTTAAATTAGCTTCTTCGCACTTTTCATCAATGAAGTCAAATGATTCCAGCAAGTGATCTTGATTTGACTCAGGGTCATAATAAATTACCCGATGTGATGGAACTTCAAGTTCCACGGGTATGACAGCTTCCATGCCATATGCCAATGCGAATGGAGTGTGGCTAGTCGCGGACTTGTCGGTGGTTCTGTAAGCCCAAGCGTTGTTGGAAGCTCATTCACCCACTTGCCTCTAGCCTTTTCCAAACGTTTTTTCAATATGGATTTGATTATCTTGTTTATGGCTTCCACTTGTCCATTAGCTTTCGGGTGAGAAACTGCTGCAAACTTTTCTCAATACCATATTTTTGGCAAAATTCCTTGAACTCTTTGCTTTCAAACTGAGTTTCGTATCTGTGACGATGGTTCGTGGAAGACAAAACGGCATATGATATTTCGTGCAATGAAATTTAAAGACCTTTTTGGTGGTGATAGTTGCCAAACGCTCTGCCTCTGCCCACTTGGTAAAGTAATCGACCGCAACTATCACGTATTTTGTACCACCTTTGGATAGGGGTAAGGAACAAACTATGTCGATCCCCCACATTGCAAATGGACAGGGACTAACCATTTGCGTGAGTTTCATCGGCGGAGCTCTTGGGATTTTTTCACATCTTTGACATTTGTCACATCTTCTCAATTAGTCTACGGCATCCCGATTTACGGTTGGCCAATAGTATCCATAGCGGAGGATTTGTTTGCCAACGTCTGCCCTCCGGTATGGTCGCCACATTCACCTTCATGGACTTATTTTATCTCATCATGGGCAATGCACCGGAGTAAGGGGGTGGAGAATCCCTTCCGATACATTACCTCATCTTGCATCACATAACGCGAAGCCTTACGAATGACCTATCATTTTTCGCTCCTTCTTTCGGGTACGACCCCGTGTAACAAGTACTGGTTGAATGGGGTCATCCACGAATCCATTTCGATTTCTGTTTCCAACTTGAAATCTACTTCCATCATATTTATGCTCGGTACCTGTAAGGTTTCAACCGTAAACAATCTCATCTACTGTGCATCACTAGTTCTTGCGCATTTTACCAATGAATCGGCTGCTCTGTTTTGCTCATGCGGGACATGTGAAATATCATAATACTCGAGATTCGCTAGCAGCTCCTGAACTTGAAAAAAATATGAGGCAAGTCTCTGCCCCCTTGCTTGGTAGTCTCCCCGCATTTGGTACACCACCAGTTGCGAGTCGCAAAAGATTTCAACCGATCTCACTCCCAGTTCTTTGATGAGTCTTAAGCCAGCAATCAATGCTTCATACTCGGCTTCATTTTTCATTGCTATGAATTCAAGCTTCAAAGCGTAGCAAACTGATCGGTTCCCAGGAGTTACGACAACTATGCCAACCCCCGAACAACGGTCGTTAGATGCCCCATCGGTGTACATCTTCCATCGAATGGGAGGTATGACATTGCGGTCGTTTAATTCGTCTGTCATGGTGAATTCATCGATGAAATCTGCTAGCGCTTGTCCCTGTATGCCTTTCGCGGTAGGTAAGTAATATCGAACTGACTCAACTCGATATTCTATTTTAACATCCTTCTAGAAGTTTCCGGTCGTTGGAGTACCTGTCGCAAGGGTTGATCTGTGTAAACACTGATTGAGTGTGCCTGAATATATGGGCGAAGCTTGCGTGATGCAATCACCAAGCAATAGGCTAATTTCTTTATCTTGGGATAATTTCTTTCTGCCCCCGTTAGACGTTTACTAACATAGTAAACTGGCTTTTGAACTCGGTCCTCTTCACGAACCAAAGCCATACTGATAGCATGCTGGGGTACTGCAAAATACACATACAACATTTCATGGTCTATTGGTTTTGATAGCACCGGGGAGGGTCTCCAAATGCCTTACCAGAGCTCGGAATGCTTCCTCGCAGTCGGATGTCCACTCCATATTCCTTTTTCCCTTCTTTATCACATCAAAGAAAGGAATGCACTTATCTGTGGCTCTGGATATGAATCGACTCAACGCGGCCACCTTCCCGTTCAAGCTTTGTACTTGCTTTATAGTTCTGGGCACTTGTATGTCTCACATATCCTGAATCTTTTTCGGGTTGGCTTCAATTCCACAGGCATTCATAATGGAACCCAAGAACTTCCCTGATGCAATGCCAAAAGAGCACTTTAAGGGGTTGATCTTCGTACCATAATGCCTGAGTATATCAAACATTTCTGCTAAATCTCGGATGTGTCGTTTGACCGTCCTGACTTCACGAGCATGTCATCCACATAGACTTCCATCGTTCTACCAATATGGTCTTTAAACATTCGATTCACCAGACGCTGGTAATTTGCTTTCGCGTTTTCAATCCAAAAGGCATTACCACATAGCAATATAACCCCATGTCTGTGACCAAACTAGTATGTTCTTGGCCTGGAATATGCATCGGGATCTGATTGTATCTCGAATACGCGTCCATAAATGACAATAATTCGTGTTCGACGGTAGAGTCGACGAGCTGGTCGATTCTAGGTAAAGGAAAACTATCCTTCGGGCATGCTTTATTCAGATCGGAGTAACCAACACAAGTTCTCCACTTCTCATTCTCTTTTCTTACCAGCACAGGGTTAGATACCCATTCAGGGTAGAGGGCGCCACGGACGAACCCATTGGCTTTGAGTTTGTCCACCTCCTCTTTGAGAGTAGCGGACCTCTCCGGGTCCATGCCTCTCCTTTTCTGCTTCACAGGAACGTATTTTGGGTCTATGTTCAACATATGGCTTGCGATGAGAGGTGAAATCCCGCACATATCGGGGTGCGTCCAAGTAAAAACATCCAGATTCGCCCGAAGGAAATCAGTAAGATCCTTGGCCACTGAAGGGTCGAGTTGTGATCCAATCTTAAGAACTCGTGATGGATCATCCCGACTGACTGCAATGTCGATCGTTAGCTCAGCCGGTGCAACATTCGTTTCCCGAGGTTCCCCAGCATCATCTCTTGGATCTATGTCTCCAAGGATCCAAGAATGTCGCCCGAGTAAGGGCTCGGGAACTACTCTCCAATCATCAGTTTTTAGGATGCGGATGGAGTTGTTCGCAACCTTTCCTTTTTCTCTCTGCTGGGCTTCTCTCAATTCCGCCACATAACATGCGCGACCGGTCACCTGATCGCCATGTACTACACCGACTCCTTTGTTTGTCGGGAATTTTAATGTCAAACACCATGAGGCCAAAGCGGCCCTAAACTCCGCCAGGGCCGGACGACCCAGAAATGCGTTGTACGGAGCGTCAACATCCATCACTATAAATGGTAGGACTAGCACTCTCCTATGCTCACCTTCCACCAGTTCAATTGGTAACTCAATATACCCCATTGCGTCAGTCGCAGCACCATTAAAGCCGTAGATACGGGTTTTGCATGGTTTCAAATCTTTTGTCTCCATCTTCATTTGGTCATAAGCTTTCTTGTAGATGATGTTGACAAAACTTCCACAATCAATCAAAATTCTTTTTACCTAAGCTGGACCGATCGTTGCAGATATAACCATTGGGTTGATAGTAGGAGCCTCCACCTTGTCTGCATCTCGACTCCTAAACACTATATCGTCTGTCATCATGCGTTGTTGTTTTGCGGGGGTTCCATCTTCCACATTCGAACAACATTCATAATTTGCATGCCTTAGGGAGGTAGCATATCGTTCCATCTCCTTCCAATTCTTGTCTGCAGGATGAGGTCCTTTGACTATAGTGTTTATGATCAACCTACCTACGGTCCGGGTAGGTTCCTCTGGGTGGGGTGGAGCCGGCCCGTGTCGATGGTCTGTCGTTCCTTGCCTACCCTCTAGTGGGTTCTTAACAAACTCCTGCAGCTTTTTCTGCCTGATCAACCTTTCTATGGCGTCATGGAGGTGTCTACATTCCTCAGTATTGTGTCCATGGGTCTTATGGAAGCGACGGTACTTCCCTATCTGTTTCTGTACTTCAGTGGACTCCTTTAGGTGCGGCTTTCTGTATTCAAAGGTGTTACAGGTAGATAGATAAATGTTTTCAAGAGATGTATTCAAGGTAGTATATTTGTTGTAGGCCGGAATCCTTGGCTTCCATTTCCCTTCTTCTTTTTTCTTTTCAGGATTTCCACCTCCAGATCCTTTAGACTATCCAGGCTTGTTCTAGACGTTGACTTGAACTTTTCTCGAATTATCGCCGGACTGCTTCACGGTGATGTTACTTCTCACGATCTCCTGAACAGGCCCTGGTGCCTTGTCTCGTCTTGTCCATCGAGCATCCTCCCTTCGTATGAACTGGTGAGCTTTGGAATAAAATCGTTCCAACGTAGTTAGGGGCTTTCCCGCCAACCAATCTCCAAACTCCGAGTCTGGATCTACACCTCGCATTACCAACGTCAAAATTGTATGGTCGTTAGGATTGCTAACTTCAGTGGCAGAAACATGAAACCTCTATACGTATGCTTTCAAAGACTCTCCCGAAGCCTGGATTACGCTTGATAAAGACATTATGTCCTTTGGATGAGTAGCATGTATCCTGAATTGTTCAATAAATTTCATCGCAAACACGTCGAAGCTGGAAATAGATCGCGGAGAAAGCCGAGTAAACCACATAGTTGCGATTCCGGACAGAGTGACTGGGAAGCACCTACACTTAGTCGCGTCATTCTCCCTTGCCGAATCCATCATCCATTCGTACCTCATCACATGTTTCCTAGGGTTAGTCTTTCCTTCTTAGGCTGGGATAGTCGGCATATTGAATTTCTTGGGGTACTCAACCTGTAGGATAATGTCTGTGAAGGGAGTATGGCTCCTGGACACTCCCCAATCTTCGTTAGTCAGGCCTTGGTTCTCTCTCATTAACTACCTGACCATGGCTGATAAATCTGGAGTTTGTATGGAGGGTGGGAGGTTGGGTTCCGCTCCATGGGACCATGCGGGTTGATGTCCCGCCTGCTAACGGTCGGCCAAACGTGCGTCCTGAAGGCCAGCTTGATTTGGGTCTTGATAAGCCAGGCGTTCGGTCTCTTCACATGACTGATCCCTGGAAGATCGATCAGTGGCACCTGTCCGTGCAGCTTCTGTCTTACGGCGTCTACACTTCGGAGGTTCGTCAGTTGAGGTCGAGCTATCACATGAAGAATAAGGAGCAGGACTACTCCCAGCATTCTGATGCTGCTGGGCAAGCTGAGTCATGAGATTAGTATTGGCTTAGATCTGCTCAGCAAGTTGCCTTCAACTTTCCCTAAGTTCTCTTATCAAGTCATTGAACTCTGTTCGGGAAACGACCTCTTCTTAATTCTAGGTGGACGTTCCTGCACCTTTAATTGCTTGTTGATTGTTAGGTCCTATCTGTTGTACACTAGCAGTTTCATTGACATCTGCGTTGTGAGAGGTCGATCTAGTTCGTGGTCTTCCCATGATAGAGTTGTCGGTTGTAACTCTGAGTAGAATCAACAGATGTCTTGCGAATGATTTGGATCTCCTTCAGGGGATTTTTCAATCCAGTAGCTACAAATTAGATCCTATCGTCCTGAGAACTCGACTCTCAATGAAAGCACCAAAATGTTAGCACCAGAATTGGTCATAAACACCATAAAGAGAGATTGTGTAGAGAGATTAATGAAGAAAGTAAAGTTAAACAGAGAATAATACGTAAATTTAAATGCAGAAAAAATGAACACCAGATTTATAGTGGTTAGGCGTAATTGCCTACGTCTACTTTGAGGTAGATTTTTATTTCTTTTCTTGATAGTCGATTACAAATACAATCCGTATATCAATTACTTAAATATAATTGCCAACCAAAAAAGGTAAGTCTTGAATGAGTCTTGAATGCAGCAGAGTCTCCTCGGTGTTCTCGAAAAAAGGTCCCTTTCACTGTGCCCCTGCCTCTCTATTTATAGACGAAGATGGGTTGTACTTCCCTGGAGGGCCTGGCAGCTCAATATCTTGGCCCAAAAAGAGTGATTTCTGTGTTCCGATCCGTAGATGCCGAACACAAAAATGCCGAACGATATCTTCATGCCGAATGAAGTGATGTGCTGAGTGGAGAGTGCAGGCCGAGCAATAATCGGAGCCGGTCGAGATTGGATGAATGCCGAACACCTCTTGATGCCGACCGATCTCGAATGCCGAACAAGGCATTAATGCCGAACACGGCATTAATGCCGAAGACCTTTGGATGCCGACCGATATGGAATGCCGAACAAGGCATGAATGCCGAACAAGGTCTGCATGCTGAGCAGTATGGAATGCCGAACGACACAGCCATGCCGAACGTCCATAGATGCCGAACAACACTTAATGCCGAACGATATGCAATACCTAACGGCTCTCAATGCCGAACGCTCTTGAATGCCGAACATCCCTGAAAGCCGACCGAACTTGAATGCCGAACGAACCATTTATGCCGAACGAACCTGGAAGCCAACCAAGTTTGTTGTGCCGAACGCTCGGGATGCCGAACGGTATGTAAATGTCGAGTGCTTAGTTGCCTGGTTAAATCTCTAGGTAACAAATATTATTATTATACTCCAAAATCATTCGAAAGAAATTTTCAAAAATCCCAGAACTTAAGTTGTAAAATTTCCAATTTATTTCATCTTATTTGTAAATTTTATTTTACTACCAATATTTATAAATTTCACTACCTAACAATTACTATATTACACCCAAATATATATCATTTAAAAAAAATATTTTACATATAGAAAATGTAACGACCCGAAATTTTCGATCCGAAAATTCCAGATAGTTAGGAAAAAAGAAAGAGAAAGAAGAAGAAACAGGAACAAGTCATAGAAATCTCACATTCGCAGCGGATCAAAATATAATACCACATAAATAACAGCTTACAAAAGAAGAACTGTATCAGTACACTTATATTTTTATACATCAGAGTTACAACCAATACACAACACTGGACAGTTTAAACAAACATGTCCTAGATAAACTATAATATATACAGTGGGATATGCTCCATACGTTCCTGCCATCCAATGCGCCTCTTGAGCTCCAAAACGTGCTTACCTGAAAATCTGTAATACTCGGTCTGACCCGAGCATTACATCAAAGTAACACCCGGGTCAGGCTGGAAACCATCGTGAGTAAACCCATCTAACATGGAATACATCAGCATGAAACTTACATAAAACCCAGGGTATCTCATATCAATTTACAAATTCACAATTTGTTATAGACATCACTTATTTTACACAACAATTTCTAAGTACCAAAACTTAGATTAAATGGTTCAATTCACTTAAATCATTCCATTTCATCCTATTGATTTCCCATATCAATCTATAAAGAATCGAAGTGGTTTCGGGTAATAACTAATACCCAACTCCGGTCTCTTCGGATTCAATGTCATCTAAACCCAAGTTATTCAATTAATACAACTCAATTTTAATTACCAAACAAACCTTTTACACAGCAACTCATAATTCATAGATAATCACATTATTCTTTTCCATCCAACAGATCATATCACACAGCAATTCATATTAGAGATATCATCCAATCCAAAGCACTTATCATCATTCAATCATTCAAGGGCAAGACTGATCACTTCCATTAATTACATTAATTAATGATCTTCTAATTACTCTCATTAGTTAATTATTCTTAAATTTCATTTAATAATTAACCTTTAACTTAATTACATTCATAAATCAACCTTGACTAGTCACTATCAGAAATTAATTTTTCTTAATTATTCCATCAATTAAACCAACTTCTTGATTAATTATATTAATTAATCCCTTAATTACATTGAGAATTATCACATAATTTCTTCCACCAAGTAATTATCCTTTAATCACTTCCCATCAAGTAATTTACTTTAATTAATTACATCCAGTAATTATCCACTAATTACTTCACTAAGTAATTATACCTCATTAATTACTTTGAGTAATTATACTTATCATCAAATGATTTCCTTTAAATAATTAAACTTGATTAATTAACTATAATTAACCACTTTAACTTAATTAATTATACAAATTAATTAACCTTACCCATACACATTGATTACCTTGGTCCATAATTAATTACTCGAATTAATTATTCTATAGTTACTTACATTGATTAATTATCCTTTAATTAATCATCTTCATCAATTAACTAACCCTTTTATTAATTCCCTTAATTAACCAATCCTTTAATTTATTACACTAAGTAATTAATCCTTAATTACTTCCATTAAGTAATTTCCTTTTATTTACTTATTTTAAGTAATTACCCTTTAATAAATCACATTTAGAAATTGTCCATTAATTACTATCTTAATTAGTGACAGTAAGTAATATTCTATAATTACTTCACTAAGTAATTATCATTAATTACTTTCGTTAAGTGATTAACTCTAAACAAAATAATAATCTTTTAATTAATAACTTAATTAATTGATCACATTAAAAATTAATCCTTTAAAATTGATTCCACAAACTAATAATTTAATTAATTAATTTCTTAACTGATTTCATTAACTAACATCCTTAACACATTAAATAAATAATAGTTAATTTAATAACATCATTTAAATCATCTTTAAAAACTAAAAGGGATTAATCTACTAAAAAATTATTTTAAACAACCAATTTTAATTTATTTTAACTTTGGAAAATTTTGTTTAAAAACTTACCAATACACTGTTTAGAACTTGGTTTATACTTCTTTTTGAAAACTTATTTCCTTTGTTAATCTTTTTAAAACTTGATTTATTTATCATCTAAGCAAAACTTGCTTTACATTCCTTCGACCATTCATTTGCATTAAAACTTTCCAAAACCCGTTTCCTGTATTTGTTTGAACTTTAAAACCCAAAACATATGTCTTTTATAAAAAACCAGTATGTTCGAACAAATCTCCCAAACCCATCCTTCTCGATAAATTACTCGAGAATTTACTTCATCTCCCCGTGCTCGAACCCGAGCTCCAACCTTCTTCCTCGAACAGAGACAATCGATCGAAAATCAATAGTGTCACCAGACACGTGCACGTGCACGACCGAAAAGCTCGATGCTAGCCATCTTCCCTGCCTTCACCAACTTCGAATCGACCTTGACCAACATCTCAACTATGCCGAAATACGAAAAACGATGTCAATTCATAAATCGATATCTCGCTCAAATTGAAAACGAACATGATCGAAAAATTACCTCCGACCGCTGACTCGGACCACGGATCCCTCGCCATTCCCATAAGAGATCCCCTTTACTTCCAATGCCGATCCCTCACCATGCGATTCATTCCGATGGTCCCTTCTAGCTGTTCCAACCTCATCAACTCTGACGATACAAAACCATCACCAAACCCTACTCCACTTGCTCCGGGTCATGACGGGCCATGATAAGTTATCTTGACATTTTTTCCTGGATCCCCAACGACTCGTCCACCACCAGGCCAAACTCCAAACTCCAATTCACCTTCGAATGCCGCCGGTAGTCAAAATTCCCAAAAACAATCAACACTGAATATCTCATTGAATATTAAACTAGAAATATCAATCTTTTATACCAAAATTCAAGATTTTCTATCCTAATTCCAATCATGCAATTTAATCATGAAATAGTTTCCATCAAATTTTGAAAATTTTCTGATTGTCTCAATATTTTCTTATTCCTGAAATAATATTCAACTTGTTAATACTTACAAAAAAAATTTAGATCTTAGATCTTGTTAATCTAGAATCTTTTTGTTTTAAACTTCTCCAGAAATAAGAAATTTAGGGTAGAGATTTTGAATTTATAGTTTGATTTAAAACCCTGTGAACTAAAAGCAGAGCAACACAGACATGCATACATATATTATATGCATATATACATTAAATCACATTTTCTCAACTATGTAAGCATATTTCATAACATAATATTTAAAGATCATCGCATGCATCAAGTTTTAATAGATAATAGTTTGTTTTACTCACCTGTAAAAATAAACAGAGAAGGCCTATAATTTGTTTAAACAGACCTGGCTTGAAATATCAGATCTTTGAGCTTGTTTAGTGTTGAGATGACCCTTGTTGTAGCTTAATTTTGATTCGCTTCAGGTTAGATTTTGAAAAGACATTGCTTAAAACCTTGCTTTTATTTGTATTTGAACTTGATTTTTTTCTCAGATTTCTGTTGTAAGAAGTTTGTGTTCCTCAACCAGATGTTTTATTCATATTATAGATTTAAAAAGAAAAAAAAATAAAATGAATCCATTTTACCACTTGGATATTTTCTAAGCTAACACTTGTTTGAATATTACAAGAGATATTTACATTTGTTTTAATGTTTACTAAGATTTGTTACACTTGTCCTTTATTCATGCCCTAATTAAATTTTAAATGTTAATAAAAAAATTATATGTTATATTTACCTTATGTTTAAAATATTACACATGTTTAAAATTTAAGCTAAGATCTTTATACGTGTAAATATGTATGTATAAATGATTTTAATATGTTTTTGATAAACTTTTATACTACATTCATTATTTTGTTTTATACATATATCATATGGTTTCTTTATGTTATATCTCTAAGTTTATTAATATATATGCACTAAAGCTTTTTATTAAAACCTTGTTTTCATATTTATATTTTTAATCTCAAAATAAAATTTCCAAATCGCAATATATATATATATATATCATATATATACTTACTCTATATACTTATATATGTATACTTAAATTTTCATTTATCTATTTATGGGATTTATTTTTACAAAATTTACTATTTCAGATATTATAATCCACAATTTTATAGTTTCAAATTCCTTAGGAGATATTTTAATTATCAAATATATCAGTGTTTCAATAGTAAAAATCAAATAGTTAACCTTTATCAGATGCCCAAAAATTCGGGTTATCACATTCCTCCCCCTAGAATCTTTTCATCGCCGAAAAGGAATGAATCCAGAATTTATAAAAATGCTTAAAATCAGATAAATTTCCTTTGATTATTTTTAAAATGCTTTTAAAATCTAATAATACTACGAAAATAGTTTTTATGAAGATACTTTTATAACTCGATGTCTTAACCAGTCCATCCTTGTTCTCACAGAAATTCGGTCATACGTTGATCAGGCGTAAGACTGAAAATCTATAAGTACTTAGCAGACCTATTTTCAACAACCAGTGAAAATACATGGAAAATAATTTTATTGAAAATATAGAAAACATTTTTGAAAATAGAGGAAATATCTTTGGTGAGAATGCTCTGGAAATCATCACCCCCATGGCATCCATGGTCGCAGTTAACCCGATGGTTACGTTGCCATCCCGACAAAATCCATAGTTAACTGTAGGCCTCCACGCCCCTCGATTACACCATGGAACCCGCTACAGATCGCAGCTACAACTGGGGTTACGTTTCTATCACAGCAAAAACCCATATAACTGTAGGCCTCAGCGCCCTCGAATTTCGCTGCCAAAAGAATGAAAACTTCTCCACTCCACTTGACCGTAGATCGTAGCCTACCGATGTTGCGTTGCCTTCCTGGCAAAATCAAGCGTAGACTGTTGACACTCACCTCCACACGATTTCCGCTATGGTCCACACAGTAGATCGCAGCGACATCGAGTTGCACTGTCGTCGCAGCACAACCCAAATGCCTCTGTAGGCATCAACGCCCTCGACTTTCGCTACCCAATTATCCTCAGGAACTAGTTTGTTCGGACTCCTCACAGGATCAACTTTAGAACCTCCCCCTTAGAGGCTCAAGGCAGTACCAATCTATGGTACTCCTGATAAGTTCATCCCAACGTAGCGCCTTTTTCTCCAGAGCCATTTTCAAAACACTTTATACTATACACATATAGTATTTTCCAAATCATACACCTAGTATGAATCTCATATAAATCTCCTTTCTCAAAATCGATTGTTCCAAAATCGATAATTCTCAAACTAGGCTTTCCATATTCCAAAATTGATTTTACCCAAAAATCAAAAAGCCTTTTCCAAATTCATTGGTTCCCAAAACCTTTTCCAAAATCATTCTCATAAGATCCTTTATACGTGTGTATATATATATATATATATGTATATAACCTTGAAAATTTTAGGATCATTTCAAACTTGTATATAACCCTTTTTATACTTCAAATATCTTTCAAAACCCTTTCTTCTGGCTTAGATTCAACAAGGGAAGATTTATCTTATAAAACAAAGATATATAACTTTGTTTATTCCAAATCAAATATTCAAATTTGATTACTCTATAAAGTCATTAACTATATTACTTACTTCCACAAAGTAAATTTCTACCATAGAAATATCCTATTTCTATTTTATTTCATCATATATTTCACAAAATATATTTTCCACTTCAAAAACATTTTCACAGTTCTTATCCACAAACTTTCAATATCAATTTCATTCCAATCCGTATGATGTACACATATCATTCGTATGCAATATCAATCTGATCGCTCACTTGATCACACAATTTCCCTTCCGAACTAGTATCGTCCACCCGACTTTCTAGTGCGGACTCAAATCTGGTTTCTTGATCAGTACCGTCATTCTCCTTACATAGCCTAGCTATGATGGAGAATATCCAGAACCAATCAACAATCCATATCTAGGTTCGCCGTCGAAAATCGAGTGAAAAATCCTAACTCGGATCGATATACTATCTTGAAATTCTGTGCTCGAATCTAGATCAAATCACTATGCGAATAGAATAATATACGTACATCCTACGTATTTAACTTTATTGATCATTAGCCAAATAATTTCCTCTCTATTCATCCTCACTTTGATTTTATTCACTTCTTCACATTTACCTTAATCCCCATTCGGATTATCACTTCAATTATTGCCTCAGTTGGGTATTTAATCAATAACAGTTTGAACTCCTGACCAGTTTATATTTAGAAAATAACTCGAAAATTCTAAGAGTAGACAAGTAGCTAAAAAAAATTATTTGTTTGCAAATAGCTGTAAAATAGTTAGCTAATTGTAAAATAATTGGAAAATAGTAGAATAGTTTCAGAAATTGCAAAATAGTTGTAAAATAGTAATTAATTTGTAAAATAGTTGAAAAATAGTAATTAGTTTATAAAACAGTTGAAATTGTTAAATAGCTCCAAAAATAATTGTAAAAAATTATAAATAATTTGGCTTTAAAAAGAAGGATTATATATATTAAATAGCTTGGAAGAATAAGTTTATATTAAAACAATTTATATTGAAAATAGTCCAGAGTCAAAACTTTTCACTTCCCCATCCATTCAGTTTAAATTTCCACTTCCATTTAAATTGACTCAATTCTAATTTGAATAACTTTAATTTCTTTCCAAATTCAAATAAAATTCCATTTGATTTAAATATATTCACTTTAACTACAAATCCTAAATTATTCAAATTAATTTAGACGAACTTCAAATTGAATCTACTTCAATTTCAAATCATTTCAATGTCTAGGAATTAGTCCCAATTCCTATTTGAATTTGAACTCATTAAATCTTCGATTTTATTTCAAATTAATTCAATTCAAATTTTCCATTTGAATTTAATACCTATCCATCTTCAATTTCAAACTAAATTCAATTTGAACTAATGTAATTTAAATCTCAATTTTAACCCATCTCGAATTATATAAATTCAAATTAAATTCCAAAATGTTGGTTCAACCCCTTAAATCGAATTAACCTTTATTTTTACATCAATGGCCCAAATCTTTAAACAATTTAATTTTGATTCAAATTCTCAAAATTCCATTTTAAATTATCTTTACTTAACATTTTCCAAAGTTCAAATAAGATTTCAAAACAATTTTATCTTAAAAATTTAATTTATTACTCAATTTTATCTTCCAGTTTAAAACTAGTTCCTTAAACAATTTTAATTTATAAGTATAATTATTCAAATTTTCAGTTCAAAGTAATTCCTTATCCTTAATTTCAAATTAAAGTGTGATTTTCCTTTTATCTCAATAATGGATATATTACCACACTTCATTTCTCATTTATTTAAACAAATCCAATTTCAGCTTAAAGATTGTGAATAACAACAGGATGGTATCATTCAAATTATTTTAAACATCCATTTTCAAATTCCAGATCTCAAACCCATTTTGAGATCACACAAACTCCCAATTCAAATTAACCATTTAACTTTCCAAGTTAAATCCCGATTTCATATTGAAATTTCCAGTTCAGGTTGTTCATTCAAGCTTATTTAACTTCTTCAAAGTTAAATTCAATTTACTTAATTCAGTCAAATTTACACAATTTGAATTCCCATTCAAATTTCAAAATACTTTCCCATCTATAAGTTCAAAAACTTATCACTTTGGGTTTTCACATCTCATTCCAAATTTAAAACTCAACATTCAGTGTTTATTTCAAACCATCTTTGATATTATATATATTCCTCACATATATACATATTTTCTTCTTGGCCCACCCAGCCAGATTTTAAAATTTAAACACCCTTGGTTTTAATTCAAAACAAATTCTTTTAAAGTTTACAAACAACTTCTTATTCTAAAATAAGGTTACATTCAAAATAGTTTGAATAATATTATTTCCTTTAACACTTTGAAAACAATTTCAAATGTTTAAATTTAGAATTTAGAACTTCACAATTGGAAACCCACTTTAATTTACATCCTTTCTAATTAACAAGTTATTCTCTTTAAATGGTTAATTCCTTAAAACATTTATTGTTTATTGGAAAACAATTATCCCACAATAACCATTCTATTTTCTGGTTTGAAACCAATTCTAATTCATCTTATTTTGAAACTCTTCCTCAACTTCAAGATTTTTAATTTCAGTTTGAATCCATTTCGAACTTATCTTTATTTAATTTCAGTTTGGTTGTATTTCTATTTCCACTTAACTTAATTCCAATAATTTAACAACCAATTACTTTAATATTTATTAAAAAGAAATATTGCTTTATGAATATTCTTATAAAATCATTTAAAATCTTTATATAAGAAAATAACAAGTACGCTCTCATATATATTCACTCAACTCATTCTAAGGTACCATTGACCCTATTCTTAATGAGTAATCCCACCAGAGCCAAGGTTCTCGCTTAACCTTCTGCTCTGGTACCAAATGTAACGAACTGGAATTTTCGATCCCGAAAATTCCAGATAGTTAGGAAAGAAGAAAGAGAAAGAAGAAGAAACAGGAAAAAGTCACAGAAACCTCACATTCGCAGCGGATCAAAATATAATATCACATAAATAACAGTTTACAAAAGAAGAACTGTATCAGTACACTTACATTTTTATACATCAGAGTTACAACCAATACACAACACTGGACAGTTTAAACAAACATGTCCTAGATAAACTATAATATATACAATGGGATACGCTCCATACGTTCCTGCCATCCAGCGTGCCTTCAGAGCTCCAAAACGTGCTTACCGGAAAATCTGTAATACTCGGTCTGACCCGAGCATTATATCAAAGTAACACCCGGGTCAGGCTGGAAACCAACGTGAGTAAACCCATCTAACATGGAATACATGAACATGAAACTTACATAAAACCCGGGGTAACTCATATCAATTTACAAATTCACAATTTGTTATAGACATCACTTATTTTACACATCAATTTCTAAGTACCAAAACTTAGATTAAATGGTTCAATTCACTTAAATCATTCCATTTCAGCCTATTGATTTCCCATATCAATCTATAAAGAATCGAAGTGGTTTCGAGTATTAACTAACACCCGACTCCGGTCTCTTCGAATTCAATGTCATCTAAACCCAAGTTATTCAATTAATACAACTCAATTTTAATTACCGGACAAACCTTTTACACAGCAATTCATAATTGGTAAATAATCACATTATTGTTGTCCATCCAACATATCATATCACATAGCAATTCATATCAGAGATATTAACCAATCCAAAGCACTTATCATAATTCAATCATTCAAGAGCAAGACTGATCACTTCCATTAATTACATTAATTAATGATCTTATAATTACTCTCATTAGTTAATTATTCTTAAATTTCATTTAATAATTAACCTTTAACTTAATTACATTCATAAATCAGCCTTGATTAATCACAGTCAGAAATTAATTTTTCTTAATTATTCCATCAATTAAACCAACTCCTTGATTAATTATATTAATTAATCCCTTAATTACATTGAGTAATTATCACATAATTTCTTTACCAAGTAATGATCCTTTAATCACTTCCCATCAAGTAATTTACTTTAATTAATTACATCTAGTAATTATCCACTAATTACTTCACTAAGTAATTATACCTCATTAATTATCTTGAGTAATTATACTTAACCCATCATCAAATGATTTCCTTTAAATAATTAAACTTGGTTAATTAACTATAATTAACCACTTTAACTTAATTAATTATACAAATTAATTAACCTTACCCATACACATTGATTACCTTGGTCCATAATTAATTACTCGAATTAATTATTCTATAGTTACTTACATTGATTAATTATCCTTTAATTAATCATCTTCATCAATTAACTAACCCTTTTATTAATTCCCTTAATTAACCAATCCTTTAATTTATTACACTAAGTAATTAATCCTTAATTACTTCCATTAAGTAATTTCCTTTTATTTACTTATTTTAAGTAATTACCCTTTAATAAATCACATTTAGAAATTGTCCATTAATTACTATCTTAATTAATGACAGTAAGTAATATTGTATAATTACTTCACTAAGTAATTATCATTAATTACTTTCATTAAGTGATTAACTCTAAACAAAATAATAATCTTTTAATTAATAACTTAATTAATTGATCACATTAAAAATTAATCCTTTAAATTTGATTACACAAAGTAATAATTTAATTAATTAATTTCTTAACTGATTTCATTAATTAACATCCTTAACACATTAAATAAATTATACTTAATTTAATAATATCATTTAAATCATCTTTAAAAACTAAAAGGGATTAATCTACTAAAATTTATTTTAAACAACCATTTTTAATTTATTTTAACATTGGAAAATTTTGTTTAACAACTTACCAATACATTGTTTAGAACTTGGTTTATACTTCTTTTTAAAAACTTATTTCCTTTGTTAATCTTTTTAAAACTTGATTTATTTATCATCTAAGCAAAACTTGCTTTACATTCCTTCAACCATTCATTTGCATTAAAACTTCCCAAAACATGTTTCCTGTATTTGTTTGAACTTCAAACCCAGAACATATGTTTTTAAAAAAAACAGTATGTTCGAACAACTCGCCTAAACCCATCCTTCCCGATAAATTACTCGAGAAATTACTTCATCTCCCCGTGCATGAACCCATGCTCCAACCTTCTTCCTCGAACTGAAACAATCGATCGAAAATCAACAGTCTCACCGGACATGTGCACGTGCATGACCAGAAAGCTCGACGCCGGCCATCTTCCCGGCCTTCACCAACTTGGAATCGACCTTGACCAACATCTCAACTATGTCGAAATGCGAAAAACGATGTCAATCCATAAATCGATATCTCGCCCAAATTTGAAAACGAACATGATCGGAAAATCACCTCCGACCGCTGACTCAGACCACGAGATCCCTCGCCATTCCCATAAGAGAATCCCCTCTACTTCCAACGTCGATCCCTCACCATGCGATTCATTTCGATGGTCCCTTCTAGCCATTCCAACCTCATCAACTCTGATGATACAAAACCATCAACAAACACTACTCCTTTAGCTCCGGGCCATGACGGGCCATGATAAATTATCTTGACATTTTTTCCTGGATCCCCAATGATTCGTCCACCTCCAGACCAAACTCCGAACTCCAATTCACCTTCTATTGCCGCTGGTAGTCAAAATTCCCAAAAACAATCAACACCGAATATCTCATTGAATATTCAACTAAAAATATCAATCTTTATATCAAAATTCAAGATTTTCTATCCTGATTCCAATCATCCAATTTAATCATGAAATAGTTTCCATCAAATTTTGAAAATTTTCCGATTGTCTCAGTATTTTATTCCTGAAATAATATTTAACTTGTTGATACTTACAAAAAAAAATTAGATCTTAGATCTTGTTA
The DNA here is from genome assembly GCA_030765085.1 of Allium cepa. Taxonomy (NCBI): domain Eukaryota; kingdom Viridiplantae; phylum Streptophyta; class Magnoliopsida; order Asparagales; family Amaryllidaceae; genus Allium; species Allium cepa. Next base: position 381,568,600 of record CM060937.1, read on the forward strand.
ATCTAGAATATTTTTGTTTTAAACATCTCCAGAAATAAGAAATTTAGGGTAGAGATTTTGAATTTATAGTTTGATTTAAACCCCATGAAATAAAAGCAGAGCAACAAAGACATACATACATATATTATATGCATATATACATTAAATCACATTTTCTCAACCATGCAAGCATACTTCATAACATAATATTTAAAGATCATCGCATGCATCAAGTTCTAATAGATAATAGTTTGTTTTACTCACCTGTATAAATAAACAGAGAATGCCTATAATTTGTTTAAATAGATCTGGCTTGAAATATCAGATCTTTGACCTTGTTTGGTGTTGAGATGACCCATGTTGTAGCTTAAATTTGATTCGCGTCAGGTTAGATTTTGAACAGAGATTGCTTAAAACCTTGCTTTTATTTGTATTTGAACTTGATTTTTTTTCTCAGATTTCTGTTGTAAGAAGTTTGTGTTCCTCAACTTGATGTTTTATTCATATTATAGATTTAAAAAGAAGAAAAATAAAATGAATCCATTTTGCCACTTGGATATTTTCTAAGCTAACACTTGTTTGAATATTAAAGGAGATATTTACATTTGTTTTAATGTTTATTAAGATTTGTTACACTTGTCTTTTATTCATGCCCTAATTAAATTTTAAATGTTAATAAAAAAAATTTATATGTTATATTTACCTTATGTTTAGAATATTACACACGTTTAAATTTAAGCTAAGATCTTTATATGTGTAAATATGTATGTATAAATGATTTTAATATGTTTTTGATAAAATTTTATACTGCATTCATTATTTTGTTTTATACATATATCATATTGTTTCTTTATGTTATATCTCTAAGTTTATTAATATATATGCACTAAAGCTTTTTATTAAAACCTTATTTTCATATTTATATTTTTAATCTCAAAATAAAATTTCCAAATCGCAATATATATATATATATATATCATATATATACTTACTCTATATACTTATATGTGTATGCTTAAATTTTCATTTATCTATTTATGGGATTTATTTTTACAAAATTTACTATTTCAGATATTATATCCATAATTTTATAGTTTCAAATTCACTTAGAGATATTTTAATTATCAAATATATCAGTGTTTCAATAGTAAAAATCCAATAGTTACCCATTATCAGATGCCCAAATATTCGGGTTATCACAAAAAATATAATAGGCAAAATTATTTCATCCACCTATATTCAAAACAAATATTGTGTCGGTTTGTCCTATTAAGTGTTTAAAAATCACTATTGACGTCATAGCATCCTATGCACCAACAAGAATTTGTAAATACAAAACGAAACAAATTAACACCGTATAAAAACCTTTATGACACTAACAAATACGCTCTCTCATATATATACACTCAGCGACTCATCATAGGGTATAACTACCCTATTAATAAAGACTCAGACCCTACAAAGCTAAGGTTTATCGCTAAACCAAAGCTCTGATACCAAATGTAACATCCCGCCTTTTTGTATGCTTTAAATCGATAATAAACCATACACATCAGACTCAAACCATACAAAAAACAGATTGTTATTGGGGTGAATAAGAAAAGCAGAGAAAGAAATAAGAAAAGCAGAGAAAGAATAAAAAAACAGAATCTCACAGCGGAATGACAAAATATAATAATCAAATAACAATTCATGAAGCTGTTATACAAAACATTTGATTATACTTATACAACACAGATCAGAGTTACCCATACCAGAGAATAATAAATAATGCAGCGAATACATGATGCAGTGGAACAATATAGTATATAATAACAATAATATCTTCGTCTTCGTCCTCCAAAATAAAGTCTACAAATCCTGTAATGCTCAGGCTGACCCGAGCTAATTGGAAAGACAAAACTTTCGAGTCAGAACTAAAAGATCTTATGTAAGTTAAATAATGGTAAATAAATATGAGTGTGAACGGCGTCGGAGATGTTTACGGGAATTGACATCTCCTATCCAGTGTCTAACGTGAGTGCAATAACTTATGAGATATTCAGGATTCACATCTCCTAAGGATCCGTTAAACTATTTACTATGTAGTGATATTTCTCTATTGTAATAATGTCTATAGTAAAATAAACTTACTTTTAAATAGCGTTAAGGAATTACCCAATCTCCCCCTTAACATGTATTAGTCCCAGTAGTCCATCCAGTATCATAGTTCCTCCTGATCGGGAAGCCACCAGAGGATACTCCACGGGCTACGGGAGAAAACCAAACTCGTACAAGTCGCGCTAGGGTAGGTAACACAGCACAACAGGCAATGCCAGAGTAGATATACCAATTACGCTTCCGGACCGGTGGTAATGCGTAGCTCCTATTACCGCCCACCTCGAGCCACACCCCCAATCAAAAATCAAAGTGGCCATCGAATAAATCCAAAAGTCAGAGTATAATATCGAAGGGATGTGTCCGATCAGAGGAATGACCTCACTTATCCCGTCAATCGCTCCTTTTAGCCACCTTATGCCAACTCACGGAGTTGGGTCCGCATATATACCTCAAAGGAACGCCGCCACCATCCTATTTCATTTTGGAATCTCCACCATGTACACTGTTATTAAAGAACTTTTCGGAGTTGGCAGAGAGTATGACAACTTCCGATCCCAGTCTTTTTAACAACAAACGTTATCATAACACCGCGGTCATTTTCAAAATAGTTTATACTTTAAAACCAAATATCATTGCCCTTTCAAAACCAAATCAATACGATATCATTTTCATTTCAAATATATCCTTTCTAAAATTATAACACTTTCAAAGTTATAACATTTCGAAATCAAAACACTTGAATACAACACTTTTAAATTATAATACCTTGAAACTCATAACTTTGAAACATAAATTCCACCACTTAAATGGTTTAAACATTTAAAATACTTTATGTAATAAAACAACTTCTTTAATTTCACAAATCAAATCCAACATAACTCGAATTTCTACATTTTATATTTAACCAAATCCTAAATCATAAATTTCAATTCAATTCAGTTTCCAAATAAACTATTCCGAATTTATTGATTTCAAAACAGATGTGATCCACAGAATAAACCATTTCAAATTCAATATATTTCAAACTTTACGTATTCAACAATTTCAAAACTAATTTTGGTAATTACGATTCAACAATTCACTTTTCCGTTATTTAGTTTGAAATATTTTACATAATAAATCCATTATCATCTAAATAAAACTCAAATTACAAATAACTAAATATTTCCTTTAGTTTATTTATACTTGAAATATTCATTTAATTCACCCTAAACCAAAATCAAGTTATAAAATCGTACCTTTTAAAATTTCAAATTTAATAAATTTCACATCAAACTTATTTGAGTTTAATTCTTAAATAAATTCAATTTCAAATAAATTTCCAATTTATCTTCCAACCTTAATTTATTTAAATTGTTGTAAACTCTATATAAAAATATAATTTATATAAATACTTAACACATATTATCTTCAATAAAATTCAAACTTATTATTAAGCTTATTTTATATTAAAACAAGTTGTACATAGCTTAAAATCAAGGATAAAATAACAATTTTATAATATCTAAAATCAATATTTATTCAAAACCATATATTTCTTTATAGAACCATAAAAATCATTTCAAAATATTTTTATATATAGAACACGGTGTCTGTATAAAATTTTCTATCCTATGGTCAAGCGATACAGATATTTATCATTTTAATCCGCAATTTAAAATATAAATACAGTTATATATCATTTCAAACCACAATCCCGAATGAAATAAAAATCCATAACAAATTGCAGTTTATAACAATATAAAATACAACATCCATTCATCCAATGTCAATCATCAAACATTTATCACAACCATCATCCAATTCAATCAATAACATCAATATGGAACATATAATAAATAACAGGTATTTACTGGCAGTTTATATTCAATAATGAATTAAATAATTATTTTATCCAAATAAATTCAAATAAACTGAGATGATGATTCAAATTATGACAAATAGTCATAAATAAAATTTTAATCGCACGTAAATCAATTTAACAAACATAAGAAATTTTAGAAGTTTTGAGTGGGTTAAAACACTCACCTTTTGAATTTAAATTGAATTTTAATCCAATTTAAACCCAAAATTCAAACAGTCTCAGAATCCATCCATACAAGAGTTTACGATGCCCGTAATTTCGATATGATCCTAACAGAGAAAACCGCATGCGAATCCGACCTCGTATGTGAAAGTTATGTGAGTTAGAAGTTATACGATTTAAATTAAAATTAAATAAAACAAAATGAAAATGCACCAGTGGGAAATCGCCACGTCACCGCCTCTCTACCGAACCCTAACCCTTCTTCGTTCGCATACAGCACATCCATGGCTACCACCAAAATCTCCAATTCACACGCCGCATGACCACCGTGACCACGCCAGACGACTACGCACGGAACGCCGACCTCCTCCCCAGTCATCGCTGCACCATCGATGCCGACCGACGCCTTACAACCCACCTGCCGCCACTGCTAATCAAAATCCTAATCGAATTATAGACGTCAATCTAAACGTCAATTCAACGAATCGCCTACTCTGATGAGCTGCGCTCGCCACTCTCCATTCCCAGTACCTTCAATTTGACGATCAGGGTTCATCGACGAGCGATGAACGGCCAAAAAAATCAACAATTTCTAGCGACATCGAAACCTAGATTGAAAAAAGAATCATATGTTTGACTTGCGCTCGTCGAGAGCTTGAAATCCATATATAATTCAATATAGTTTGTGGAGTTCAATTTCTGAAGTTGTATTTTGAATTGAAATTGGATTGGGAAGATTAAGGTTTTCAGCCATTAAGGGAGAGGAACAACAGAAGTTTCTATACGTACAGAAATGAGAAATAGAAAGGCTGCTTGGGTTTATAACTGGATATATATAGGTAGGTATATAATTAGAATGGACCGGATTTGATTTGGATCGAAAGTTGAAAGATAAATGGCCCGAAAAGCCCGTTCTGACTCCTGAACGAAAATGTATCAACCCATGCATCAAAATAGATGCTTTAAAATATTTTAAACACGATGGAACATGTTTCAAGTCCTAATTCCATTGTATGAAGAAGTTATGCTAAAATCAAGTTATTTCAAATTGATTTCAATTGATTTCGATTAAATTGATTTTTAAGCGTTTCGAGTCCGTACGATCAAACCACAAGTCCGATCGCTACACAAATTGAAATCCTACAATAATACACTGTTACGGATCCGATGAAACTTGTTTCGTCGAAATCCGAATCAGGGGCCAAAATGGCTATTTTTCAATTAATTAATATTAATTAATTAAATCAAATTCTCAATTTCAATTCTATAATTGACAATTTCTATCATTTTTAATTTCTTAATCATTTACGCTAATTTAACAAATTTAGATGTCAATTAAGAGCTGATTAATTTATCAATTTCAGTGTTAATCTCAATTTCATTAAATTCAGAAATTATAAATTTAATTTCCAATAATTCCATTTATTTGACTTTTCATTCTATTATTGTCAAATGGATGAAATTAATATTGGAGTGATGATCTATTACATTAGTATTCTGAAATTTCATCTACATTTTCAATTAAGGTAATATTAAATTTATTTACAATAAATTCATTTATTAAAATTTGGATTCCAATTCATCATAATAAATTCCAAATAAATTTGATTTGATTTAATTTCAATCTTTATATTAAGTCCATTATTACTCTATAAACCTAGTTCCTATTGTTTTCTTTTCATTTACTTAACATTTAAATAAAATTGATTTCCAATAAATTTCATTGACAAATTAATTAGGTAATTTATAATAATTGTTATCATAACCTTTAATTTACACTTAAGTTTATTTTATATTCAACTAATTATCATAAATACTTACACAATACTGAATTCATCCAATTACTAATAAATTATACTAGTTCATTTATTTATACAACCCTTTCCCTTATTTACTTATTTTCAATTTTATAACCAAGTGCAACAATTTACATTGTTTCATTATTAGGGTTTCACTACAATTGTTAATGATTAGTCTTAAATCACCATGTTGCATTTCATTTTTAACATTCACTTCATTATAAATTATAAAGTTTTTATTTCTTTCTAAATTTTAATACAAAATCTTATTAAATTAACCAATTTAATTATCGAAATTAATGCGTCGTTACATCGACCAAGTCAACATAGCCGCTATTTTCCCTTCTGAGTGTATTGAAGCCATAATTGCTTTCGAAGAGTTATCTTTGTTTTAATCTAAGCTAGGCCACTTCCTAAATGCTTTCGAAAGGGGTTAAGGGTTTCGAAGGAAATGATGTCGAAAGGAGGTTTTGACGCCGCCCTTCAAATTTTGAACTTAAAGGTTTTGAGATTACGAATAGGTGGTTCAAACACCATCACTTTTCCCCAAACAATTTTATAAGGGCTTCGAAAGAGATACTTTCGTATATAACCACTTTGACCCAAAAGATGTTTTTAAAGAGTAAACCCGGTATTTTCAAAAGAATTATTTTCATTTGTTTCGAAGCTATATTAAAAAGAACGTTTCGATACCGTCGAAAGGTATTCTTATGGAGTTTGGAAAAGACGTTTCCGATGCTTTCGAAGAAGGTCACCCGATGGTTTCAAAAGTGATGTTTTAAGGTTGCGAAACAAATAACCCATTCTCACTTTAAACGAAATACCATGGCATAAACAAAGATTTTGAGAGTATTACTCCTTCATATGTTTATTCACATTGTAATTAACCTATAGTGTTAATTTGGGGAAGGAAAGAATAACCTGCTAGATTGACCCAGTAGTGAATATAACTTAAGGAATGTTAAAATCTTAATTAAATATACCGGTAGGGGCGAATAGGTTGACAGTAAGCCCATGAAAACTATGCAAAAGGGATAGATATTGGCAGGGGCCAATAGGTTCATAGTTAGCCCATGAAACTATGATTTGATATTGGCAGGGGCCAATAGGTTGATAGCTAGCCCATGAAAACTATATCGAGATTAAGATATTGATAGTTGGTCAATAAGTTCCTATTTAGCGCATGAAAACTGGGATGATAGAAAATATATTAGAGTTACCAATGGGTTCTTAGTGATCCCAAAAAAACTATGAAATTGGGCAGATAGTCCATAAACAATTACCAGGTTAATAGTAAACCCAAAAACTATAATTGAGACAGATAGTCAGAATAAAATTTGAGGGGTAATCCAAAATTAATTAATTTGTTTACATATTATCATATAATTTTGTTTTAACCATTGTGGATGCAGGAGCACAGTATATGGTTTTATAAAAAAATTATGATACTAGTGAGGGGAAAACCTGTTCCGCTAAGTGGTGTGGTCTCACTAGATATCTAAGTGATGTGAGATGGTAAATTATCATTCATACTAGGTTTTATTTTTGAATCGAAGTTTTTTTTCCCCTTAAACTCTCGAGTACTCTATTGATTTTGCATAGTTTGAGATTAATGGATTTTAGGTGTTATTTTAGATGAATAAAACTTCCGGTGACAGACAAGAGGCATGTTAGCTACTTAAAGTTCTTTTATTTTCGCCGTGTTTGGTTGTAAAGGCAAACTTGTTTATTGCCATATTATATACTCTGATCATCTAAGGGGGCATCTTCATATGTCGCTCTTGGCGTATTTTATAATAAATATATTTTGTCTGAGCGTGGTCTGCGCTCTGGGATTATGTAAAGAATTTGAAATATAAATGGAATGTGGAATTTATTTGCTGTTTTGAAATTTTTTCCACATTCATGTGTTTCTGCGTATCATTGTATATAACATTGCCGTATTTGGTCATCGGGGATTAATAACTATGGATGACTGTAGCATCCATAGCCGTTAGTTTTGGGCCTCCAAGTAGGGGATGTTACAAGTTGGTATCAAAGCATAGGTTTATGAAACTTTGAAAGAAAATAAAATATAAAAACTTTCAAAGCATAATCCAATGAATCAGACAAGAAGATTGGGGTTTGGGTTAACGTCATAATAATGTACTTGTCTTTGATATATATATATATATATATATATATATATATATATATAAGTACGTAGTCCCTGCTCTCTTAGACCGTTCTTCGGTATCTTACTACAGCTCGTATGCAGATTTACGAGAAAGAAGATATGGAAGCAGGAAATGGAAGAGGAAATCTCAATGGAGGAAGCACAATAAGAAATGGAGATGTTCGACCAACCAGAAGCTCGGGACCATGACTGATAATATTATTTTGAGGAACACGGATGTTGATGCGGTTGAAGCCTCGACATTGGATCCTTTGGTGATATAGGCCATGATTGGGCCGATGATTGTGAGGAATGTTCTAGTGGACTGTGGTTGTTTGGTCAACATTCAGCTTAAGAAGGCTTATGAGCAAATGCTTTTAGATGGCAAAGATCCAAAACCATGTAAATATAATATGCAGGGATTTAATGGTACAACAACAAAACTAATTGGATGTATAAACCAATCAGAGGTGTTAGAAGATGGTGACCACAAGATAGTGCCGGATATGACCTTTGTCATGTTGGATATATGTTATGCTTATAACGCATTTTTAGGGCTGCTGGCCTTTGCCAGTTTCCGACTAGCCATTGCCCCATGGTGCTTGATTATGAAGTTTCCCACATATACTAGAGTAGGAGTTTTCCAAGGAGGGCTTAGACATGAATGTTATGTCACTAAGCTGAAAGAGGCAAGGAGACGTGAGAAGGGGAAAATATGGAGAAGACTCTCTGCATCAAGTCACTGGACGCATAGAAACCACTGCCTAAGCCCCTAGCTCGACCAACGTAGCTGGTTCCATATAAATATGGACCCAAGGAAGGAGCCGAAGGATTCAAGGGCAGCTCCTGCCGAGTTGACTATCAACATCCCGATCAGTCAGGATGAACATACATGGGTCATGAAGATCGGATCTCAACTCAGCACGAGAATGATGAAAGAGTTGATTGGTTTTCTTCGGGTGAACCTGAATGTGTTTGAGATGGATTCTGACATGTGTGGAATATCGCCAGAGATAGCATGCATTGAATGTGAATCCTAACTATGATCTTGTGAAACAGAAACGCTATAGTCTAGGTCCAAAGCGGTCCGCTACATTGAAAGAGGAGGTAAATAAGCTGATGGACAATGGCCTTATCCATGACGCTTTGTACTTGGAATGGGTATCCAATCCGGTCTGGATGAAGAAATCTAATAGGGAGTGGAGAACGTATGTTGACCATTCTAATTTGAATAAAGCGTGCCCATAGGATAACTTCTCACTTCCAAAGATCGATCAACTAGTAGATTCAACCACTAGGCAAGAACCATTATCATTCATGGACGCTTACTCTGGCTACAACCGAATCCCAATACATGTCCCAGACAAGGTGCACACTAGCTTTATAACTAACCTGGGACTGTATTGTTATCTT